>JAMPIV010009945.1:0-607500 GCA_024509875.1 Oreohelix idahoensis | reverse complement strand
AAGACTTGGCATGTGTTTGTTGAGGGGCTATGCGCCTTGAGGAGCTAAAGTGTAATGAAATGGATGTATGAATGAACGAATGAATCAATGAATGAATGAATACAAAAAAGCGTCATGATTTAACCAACAAATACAAGCACGTGGCTGATGGTTGAAAAGGCACGCGCTGCTTGCAAACATTGCAAACACTGATTTTAAAATAAAAATTCTTACCTTTGCTCGTGAAGGGTAAATAGCCTATCAGTAAAATAATACGAGGTTTGGCTAGCGTATGCGTAATAGACTCAGCCGTGTGTTTGTGCACACGTGAACATACAAAGAAAGATTGCATAGAACGTCTGCATCAGTGCGTGTATTTGTGTGCATATGTCTGTTAATGTGCTGGCACTAACACGTATGCCTGCGAATTCGTTTATTTGTACGTTTGCGAATTCGTGCGTGTTATTTTTCAATTTTATGTAATCTAGGGATTTTCCTTGTACTCGTACTTTGATGTGCTTGTAGCTGTGAACTCTTTAGTTAACAATCTTCCCTGGTGTATATTGATGCGAGTTTCCTAGTTCCTAGATCCAAGGCATCAAGGTTTGATAGCTTTCCGTTCTGATACCACTTCGGGCCATACTGAATCTATTTAGTTATGGTATATATCTATTTTTTCTTTTGAAGGCATTCAATAATATTGTAACGCCTATGGTTGAAAAAAAGCAATTTTCCACACGCAGACGACATTTTGTAGTATCGATAAAATAACTGCTGAATATCTGCTTCAAAGATGCCCAACTTATGACCAACAGAGAACGCAAATTTGGCCGTTACAAGTACCATTGCTAGAAAAACTCTATGGAGATACAAATAGCCTCAAGCTAACCACTGCTTTTAAACAAAATATTCAAATAGACGTCTGAGAGTGTTATTGTTATTGTTGATCAGAATCGACGTCACTGCACACCGGGCAAACCCATAGGTGCTCAGTCTCCCTTAGCAAATGTCGAAGGGTATGAACGCTAATTGTTCCTGTAGCGCGTTAGTTACATACACGCCGTTTGCACTCTCTCATTCGTCAATCCCTGCTGGTTTTACGTTTGGTGCCAAATTCCAGCATTCTTAGCCTTGATCATTCATCGATAGCAGTGTCATTCTCTAATAGGTGATCATTAATTGTCCTCAGTGTCTCTTCCTTATTCATATCCAATGCACCTTCTATGCGTGCTCTTGAAGCTTGTCTATCAGCTCTTTCATTGCCGCGTACGTACCCCTGCATGACCGGGACAGTCGATCCACAACCAGTTCCTGAAGATTCGAGTCTTCTATGAAGGTTTTCCATTCATGCCGGAGCCATCCACTTTGGACCTTCGGAAGCATGGTTTGTGAATCTGACACAATTACTGCCCTTGCTAATGAGTTCTCAGAAAAGCACATTAAGAGTGCACGAAGAAGAAGTAGTATCGTTTGTTTTGAACTGATAATGTGTTTACTAAAGTTAAACTTCACGAGTGTGATTGGTCTTGTAGCATCATTGGATGTGTACTGTTATTGTGATCAATACGGTTAGACTTCACGGACCTTGTTCGTCCTTTTTACCATTTTTCCTTAACATCAAAATCGCATTTGATTTTAGTCGCTTTTCAAATCTCTGATGTGCAGAATCTCTATGTTCAGCCTCAATGTAGACAACTAAAACTTTGCATGCAGCTTAATTTCTTTGTACATTTTAATCTAACACGTTTTTGATAGATATTACCCCCCCCCAGGTAAACAACATCGGGCAGTAAACAATTTGTACATGAGAGCGAGTGCTGAGAGGATTCAGTATAAATGGGGGCCAGTTGTTAGGCCCCCATATTGGCCTGAGTACGCAATTCTTGCCTCTTTGAGGTGAAACATCGTCATCAACGTTCTAATTATAAGGGACATAATATAGTAAACTCCACAAACATGGAGTACACTAATAAAGTGCGTTCCCTTAATATAATTGAATTGCCATTAGATGAATACATAGATGGATCACCATTCATAGATGAATACACAGATGGATCACCATTCATTTTATCTTCCATTTTCTCTATTTACTGCTCCCTCAATATACGTTTACTACTTCTTCCTTTTTTTTCCCGGCTTTAAGTCTTCGCCATTTTCCCGCCCCAACACTTTATTTTTCTTTTACTTTTAATATCCTTTCCACCTACTTTTTTTTTTTAAACATCGCCTCCCTCCTGGCTCAGAAGTGTGTCCGATAGGCAGAGTGGTTAGAGCGTTTGCCTCTTGCATCAAAGATGCCGGGTTCGAAACATGGGGCGTCATACTCCAGTCTACTCAGCTGTTGATGGGTAGCTAACACTGCTCATGAGTTAGAGAATGCAAAGGTAGCGAGGAATGGAACTGGTGACCCCAGCTCTAGAAGCTGGACCTAGTATAGTGAAGTGTCTAATACTTTACTCACCTATGACAGCTGTTGGGAGTCGGAGTGGCTCAGAGGTATGGTGTCCGACTCGTATCCAAGAAGTACTGGGTTCGAATCCCAGTTGAGGTATTATAATTTATTGAAATATTTTTTTTTCAGAACCAGTGGTCCTAATTACGTCATACTTCCCCCCCCCCCCCGGTCTTATGGGTAGTGAGATCGGATGTCTAGCCTTCTCGGATAAGGGCGAACAAAAAATAGGAGGTCCCGTGTGCAAGTTGCGCACGTTAAAAATCCCACGGCAGTTGGAAATCGTAAAGTATAGGCTTATCAGGCCGCTGCCTGGCAAAATTTAAAAATTAGGAAACCTACCCACTACAAAAATTTTTATAGAATGTGTGATTCCTATACATTATATACACACATTGGGATTCTCGCCGGTGCTACGGAGTTCGTGCACTGCGCTGAGATTCTCCTTGTGTGATCTAAGGGAGGAGATTGCAGCACTGATGGAGTTGTCCGTGTGCAATGAAGATAGTCCTTAAAAACCAAACCAAATCAAAGACAGCATCAGCTATGTGACTACCATACCATTTTTTTTTTAACCTTTCCCTCTGGCTGCTTCCCGATTCTCTCTGCATACGTGTTTTTACCGTTTTGGGTCACGACAGGTTTGATCGGTTTTATTGGATTCTTACAAGAAGTTAACAACTTTTTTCTCTCTTATGTTGTCTAAGCGTGTTGAGAGTTTTTTTTTTTTTCTTGTTAGTTCTTCTGTAATGTGTTGTGTAACTTACAGCCTCGGGGTGTGCTCGTGTTCTAACTTGTCACGCATTGTGACTGAAGCTACTAGCTGTATCGTGTCGATGGACTTGGCTGTTTTATTTTGGTGTTGTCTGCGCTAGATCTTAGCTTCATAGCTAATGTGAAAGGTAAAGATAGTCCCGTAGCAGATACTGTTGTAGGGAGTGAAGCGTTAGAGACTTCACTATACTAGGTCCAGCTTCGAGAGGTGGGGGTAACTATTTCCCTTCCTCACTGCCTCTTCCTTCAAAAACTCAAGATTAAGTCATGTACCCATTTATAGCTGGGTAGATTGGAGCGTGACGATACCATGAATCGAACCCGGCATCTTTGCCGTGTGAGATCAGCGGTCTAACCACTCTGTCAATCGGAAGTTTATGGCTAATGTATGTCCTGTTTCTACCACGCATGTCGTAAAAAGCGACTAAGGAGGGTATGGGCATGGGGCTGTTTACCCCATCCCGTAAAAACTTCGCACAGTGGGCTGATCACCTGCTTGCCAACCAATCTGATTACGGAAACAATGATAGATTGTTTGGTCTGTTTTTGTTCCACAAAGACGCCACTAGGCGTGGTGGAAACAGCGATAGATTGATCAATTTGTTGTTGCCCTAAGACGCCACTAGGCGTACTGGCCACATACTGCTTTGCCGGTTGATGGCTAAGGATGGAAGAAGAAGAAGATGTCCTGTTTATGCTGAGTCGTCGGCAGTACTTTTAACTTTCCAGTGAAGCATGGATCTTCAACAAATACAAGCTGAGCCTTCTTAAGTCATGTGCTATCCGTGAAGATGATAGTTTTCTTCTCCAAGTGTTTTTCAAATTTTGGTTTCAAGTTTCAAGTCAGTTCTATTGTATGGCTCTGAAACACGGAGAACGACAAAACAAAACAAAACAAACATACACACAAAAAGCAACAGACTTTCATAAATGGGTGCTTGCGTAGGATAGAAGGATTACAATAGTATGACAAAGTCACCAATGTGGAACTGATGACAAGAACCAGACAAGAACCAGACAAGTTGGCACTCTTGAACAAGAGTTGAGAAAAGGAATAGGATGAATTAGGATATTTACCTTATCCAAGGGATTCCGATGTAAACATTTGTTTAACCAACCCCCCCCCCCCCCCCCCCCCCAAAAAAAAACAACAACAAACAAACAAACTACAAAAAAACAACAAACAAACAGAAAAGACAATTGCCAGTGGAATAAAAACTGAAAAGATGACGAAGGCGTTGGATAGGACACACACGCACACATATAATCAGTTATGACTGTAGGGGCTATTATTACTATTATTCTTACACGCACATACATATATACATACATATATACACACAGAGCGAGAGAATCGATGTAGATGGTGGTGGTGACGACGATAGTGGCGATCGTAGTAATTATGATCAAAATAACGCTGTAGCTTATTTTAAAAAAAAAAAAACGCTGGCGATGGATAGGATACACGCTGAGAAAACTTGTTGACGGCATCACAAAGTAGTCCTTAGTCTGGAATCAAAAGTGTAAAAGAGATAGACAGAAACGGAACAACACATGGAGAAGGGAAATGGAGACAGGCACGATTTTAACCAATAGGACACGGACATACTTTGAAGGAATGGCATGGGACAGGAAGGTTTGGTATAAATTTGTTTAATGCCTATGATCCTTAAGTAACTGAAGGTTGATAATGATGATGGTAAAGCCACATCTCTTTCGCCTCTACTCATCTCCCTGTTTGCTATCTGGTCATACCTCGTTCCAAAGAAAAGCATTGGTTATCTGTAACAATGAACTCTTTCTTATTACCACGGATAAAAAACTGTTGCCATGGGATTCTTTTCTTTATCTAATAGCTGTTGTTTTGCAAACGCTAAATGTCTCATGCTGAAACTTGTATCAAACCTAAAGGTTTTTTTTTTAATATTTGGACATGCGCCCTAACATAACCGACTAGAATGAACGGGACGCGCCTCGCCAAAAGGAGGCAAAATTTCATTTAACAAAAAAATGCTCTTACAGTGCTCAGGAATTTCATTACTTCGTCCAGAACTGGTGTATTTGCTTTTATTAATTCACTAGTGTAAAAGCCCGCCATAAGACGGGAATTAAATTCAAAAGTACCAATACCTAACGGCAATTTTACTTATTCAAAAGTATTTTTAAAAAAAAACCAATGTGCATCACCACAGTACACGAACTACGTAGCAGCAGCGAAGATCCTAATGTGTGTATACGGGATCACAAATTCTATAAATATATTTTTGTGCACACCGTCATTTGCGCATTCTTCTTTGGTAAGTGTTACGAGGGGCGTTCAGAAAGTAATGCACCACATCGTTTTTCTCAGGAGCTGTTTATTCAAAAAGCATGAAATTTATACACAATATACATGAACATGTCATGTAAACATCGGTATTATTCAACGTAATCCCCATCAACCTGTACGGCTTAATGCCAGCGCGAAACAAGTGCATGTATTCCTAGCCCGTACCAGATTTTGTCTTGATCATGTAGCCATTTCTTCGCTGCATGAATCACTCCTTCATCATCGTCAAACCTTGTCCCACTGAGTGCATCTTTAAGTGGACCAAATAGATGAAAATCAGAGGGTGCCAACTCGGGACTATAGGGTTGATGGGGTAGTACAGTCCAACCCAATTTGGTGATTGCTTCCCGTGTTGCCAGACTTGTGTGAGGTCGCGCATTGTCGTGAAGGAGAAGCGGGTCTGCTGGATTCTTGTGCGGCCGAACTCTGCGAAAACGTTGATTGAGTTTTTTTCAATGTCTTAATGTAAGCTTGCGAATTGATTGTCTCTCCTCTTGGCATAACGTCCACAAGAATCACACCTTCATTGTCCCAAAAGACAGTGATCATGACCTTTCCAGCTGAAGGAATTGTCTTGAATTTCTTTCTTCTTGGTGATTGCGGATGATGCCACTCCATTGACTGTCTTTTTGTCTCAGGTTCAAAATGATGTGCCCAGGTTTCGTCACCTGTAACGATCTTAGCCAAAACGTTATCTCCATCAGCATTGAAACGCTCCAACAATTCAGAAGAAATTGCTTTCCTTTGCAATCGGTGGTCATTTGAGAGACTTCGAGGAACCCATCTTGCACAAACCTTAGAAAATCCGAGAGTTTTTATAACTGCATTTGCACTACCAATGCTGACTGACAGTTGTAAGGCCAATTGTTGAGTAGTGATTCACCTATCAGTAAGAATAATGCCCTCAGCGCATTTCAACATTTCTGCGTTGGTGGCTGTTGCAGGACGTCCACAGCGTGGCCGATCAAGCAGATCCGTATCTCCACTTCCTGATTCTTTGATTCTCTGAACCCAGCGACTGACTGTACTCCTGTCGACTGCAAAACTTCCATACACATCACATAGACGCTTGTGAATGTTCACAACAGTTTCCTTCTCTGCAACGAGAAATTCTATCACAATTCGCTGCTTATAACGCAAGTTGCTAACACGCTCAATTTCAACTGTTTAGGGCAGCCGTATTATTTGGCCAGTTGCAGTGCAATTTGGTGCACACAATTGGCACATGCCATATTTGAAGTGTGCAAAATTTCATGCTTCTATCTTCATTATTGCTGAGAAAAACGATGTGGTGCATTACTTTCTGAACGCCCCTCGTATATCTCTGTTATCAGTACCTGGAAAATTATTATGTTGCATGATGTTAGAAAGACTTAAATTGCATGCTGACGAAAAGATCAGAGAAGAACAAGCGGGTTTTAGGCCGAAACGATCATGTATTGATCAAATATTCACACTAAGAACAATTATAGAAGAATCAGTGGAAATGCAATCGCCACTTATTATCACCTTCGTCGATTTTCAAAAAGCCTTTGATAGTCTACACCGCCCATCATTGTGGAAGATACTTACAATCTATGGTTTTCCAACAAAATATGTGAATATAATCAAAGCGCTATATGACAATGCAAGATGTTGTGTTAGAACAAATAAAGGGAATACAGAATGGTTTACTGTAGAAACAGGGGTGAAACAAGGCTGTATTATGTCACCACTACTTTTTGGAATAGCTATTGATTGGGTTATGAGAAACTATACCCACAATGAACAATTAGGTATAAAATGGACAAATGGAAAATTCCTGGGGGACCTGGATTTCGCAGATGATTTAGCATTCTTAAGTTCAACACCCAGACAGGCCCAAGAAGCAGTAAATAATTTGTGTCATCTCTCGGTTAAAATAGGTCTCCAAATAAATGCCTCTAAAACTAAAGTTATGAACTTTTCTAACGAGACCTTTGATATCATCTTGAACGGGGAAAAACTACAGAAAGTTGAAAGTTTCAATTATTTAGGCAGTAAAATGACTCAGGATGGTGACACAACAAGAGAAATTCATACTAGAATTGCTTTGGCAGCTAACGCCTTCAATAGATTATCTAACATTTGGAAATTACGATCATTGAATATACATACCAAGCTTCGTCTGTTTAATTCAAATGTTATCTCAGTGTTAACATACGGCTGTGAGAGTTGGAAAATAACAAAATCATTGGAGAACAAGCTGAATACATTCGAGAACAAATGTCTTAGAAAACTCATGAACATCAGTTGGAAAGAATTCAAGACTAATCGACAAATAAGAGAAGACTCTAGGCAGAAATATGTCTCCGACTATATAAGGAAAAGACGATGGTGTGGTAAAGTGGGATGTTATAAATATCTATAGGGGACTTAGTGTACTGACTGAGATCAGCTGTGAAGGTATCTGTATCTAATAGGTGTAGTGTTTTACAGACAACCTTACTTGCTGCCACATATGTATACCTCAGTCAGAATTATTCTGGAATATTGTGATGACTACGTTATATGTCTAGGGTATGTATATGGTGAAGTGCAAGTCACAACAACAACAGACAGATAAACAATTTAATTTATTCCACCACACTTGACAACACTGTGACACTCACATACATATAACACTCTATGAGAATATCTTAAATGAGTCACTGATAAATTTTCAAATATCAATATGTATTCAGTGCTGTCATTAATGTATATGTGTCCTGATTCAAATACAAAGAGAACCAGGAGTCACAATCAATTTTAATTACAAGTTATATGTACAGAATTTATCAATATGAATCTTGGAGTGACAAATTTTATTAATATTATCCTATGTGTGTCAATTGTGTAGTAGTAATATGAGGAATACTGGTTTTGTTTTGTTTTTTCAAGCTCTGTTGGTATTTGTCATCATGACTTTAATAGTTTGTTTCTGTTGGAACTAGTAGTAGAGATGTTCTCAGTTCCTGGCATTAAAACAATTAAATTCCTCTCTTAATTTTATTTTACAATGTCATTTTAAGATGGGGGTACATAATGTTGAGCTCAGCTGGCCACATCAGCTTATCTTTCGTGATGGCGGCAGGAAAAGACTCCTCTGCTCGATTTCTCCCCTGTGCTCTGGAGACACCTCACTGTTAGCTATATGGACCAAGGAGTATGCTGTCCGACTCTGGATTCAGCAAAGCTCTGACCAAGTGCTGCTCAATAACTTTAAGACCACGGTCCCTGAAACAAGAAGGTTGTACCTCCTACTTCAGAACTAATTTATACTCTATTTCTACACTGAGCACAATACATAACAAACCTGAGTTCAGAGCGTTAGGCCAACTGTCAGCTTCATCTGAAATACTTTACACCAGTATATTCCTCCTTAATGGTTACTACGCCTCTGCAATTCCAGCATTATTTCTTTCTAGTCAATAATCTAGGTATCAGTGTACTGCTTGGCAATTCCATGTAGTTTTACTTTCCTCCGACACCTTCTGTTCAGGCTGGAGCACTATAGGCTTTACCTCATGTTCGCTACTGAATCACACATATATACAGACATAAGTATCAATTTACATTCAATTTTCATTAAAAGATGTCAAATATTTCAAGCTTACCACAATTCATGGAAATATTACACAGTGACGTTGAATGGCAATGAATATAGCACAACTCCGATCTGATGGGCTTTTATTTAGTTGGTGCCAACGCACTGTTTCTTAGTAGGTTTATTACAAGATGTGGCCCAGAACCGACGCTCTGAATTGAGTATATTCGCAGATCTACCCAATCAGGCCATTGTAAAGATCTGATGTTTATCCTTTATCATTATAATATTAGCACTGAGAGGTCAGAGAACAAATGGTGATGGGTGTTCCTTTAATGGTCTTTCATATCACGCGAATGTCAAAATATCAAATTCTGAAAGACTAAACATACCACTGCTTCACACGAGATCCTGCTATTAAATTCATTCTGTTTGTTGACCTAGATTTCCGCCACCCAGGCTATTTACGCGAATACGTAGGTGTAAGCTCCTTCTAAACTGAAAACCACCACTGTTACTATATGTGGTTTCAGTCTGATGATTACTCCTTTTAATAGTTTAATGGCTATTTATGGTCATGCGTGACTATAATCACGCCTACTGTTCTCCTACCGTGTTAAATGTTGTAGTGAGTGTGCGTGGTGCATTCACACGCCACAGATACACACATCAGAGGCATGGAATGGTGTAACGGCAGGTGTACTGTTAATAACGTTTATTTACACCACAACACGTTCATGAAATACACAGAATACACAGTCACAATTAAGTACAAGTCATAGCAATACAATAATACAGTACTCCAGTCACATCTCCACTTCTCATAATCATGAGCGCTATATAATATTACTACTGTTCTCTCAGCAAACGGTCGGCATCCCCGTGCTAATATAATAATAATATTAATACTAGATCCTATCAGCAACGGTCGGCATCACCGTGCTTATATATAATGAATTCCTCAAATATGCCTCATCAAAGACGCTCTCAACATTGGCGCTCTAATGTAAATAATAAATGGCCTCTCCAACGATGCTTCCAACATCAGCATCACAATAAACGGACAATGGATCCCTTTTCCCAGCAACGGTTTATCCTCGCCGTGCTGACAATAATATAAATATGCCTCATCAAAGACGCTCTCAACATTGGCGCTTTAATGTATATCCTCTCAATGATTGGCCTCCTCATATGCTTCATCAAAGACGCTCTCAACCTTGGCGCTTTAATATAACTGTGGATCCTTTCAAAATAACAATTGCCTCCTCAAATATCATATAGATCCGGTTAGCCAACGGACATCATCCTCGCCGTGCTAACTACATCAATGGTGAATACTTTCGGCAATTTCTCGCAAGACTGCACTCCCTGGCAATCTGCAGTAATCTCGCCTTCACTCATCTTGACATTTATATATTCAAACAAATGTCCTGGATCCTTACCTCATCAAAAATACTCACAAACACAATTCTCCAATAAATTCAGAAATTATAGGCCTACACAAATAATATGGCCTTTATAACTTTTGCACTGCGCAGGCATTCTCAAAACACACACTGTAGAACCGACCTCTCCCGTCGGTACCCAAAACAGAATGCCTTAGTTCACACACTAGACCCGCCAAAAAAGACACGAGACTCGGTTGTTTAAAAAACACAACTCAGTCTCGATAATTGCATGGGCTAGTCACACGAGCTTACTCACAGCTCAAGACAGTTCACAGAAAAAAACATCTCCGCGATTTGAACTGACCAGTGTTCGCCACTTGGAAACTTCTCGATCACACGAGGGAATTCCCCTAATACATTTTTAACTTAACATCAGCTTAACCAAGCAACATAACCCGTAATCGAATCTATTTGCTTAACATTTACAAGATCACTTCCCCTTGATAATATTTACTCTGTAACAGTTGCCACACCGCCCGGGAAAAAAATGATTTATCATTTTTTTATTGAAAATTTAAGTGTCAAAAATTTAGAGATAAATGAAGTTATATTATATGGCTACCAAAAATGTACCTAACAAAAAAATAGTACATCTATAAACAATTTCAGCAATAAATGTAAAATTACAACTAAAACATCAAACATAATCAATCAAATATCCCAATGAATGTTACCGATGTAAATTACAACAAAAGCATCAATCATAATACAAGCATACCAAAATTAATCTTAATAGAACACTAAGCTAAGTACATTTAGTACAAGTAACAACCAATAGAAAGTGAAAGAACAAGATCAAACAACAGAAGAATGATCTGTAGTAAAGGAAAGTAAGAAATCGGAAAATGAGAAACAATTAACAATAGCACAAGATAACCAATAAGAACAACAATTTCATGTACAATAAATACAAATTTATAAAAAATACTAGTTACATTATATTAAGTTATATAATTAACTCAAGAATACAACGAATGAAAGTATAAGTATCGAAAGAAAAAGAAGTATACAAGTACAACGAAGAGAAACGAAGATGTGGTACAGAAATATAAACAAGAAATGAACACATATCGGAAAGACAACAAAAAGATAGAATGAAATGAAGGATAGTCAACAAAGACGAATGGAAAGCAAAGGTATGAACGCATAGAAAGTCAATGACAATACATACTAATAAATGTTTAGATCAAACAATATCTTCCAAAAATTAAATACAAACATGATTACAAGGCACAAAACAAAATGTCAAAGTATATCCATACTAACAGCACAAAACGAATAATTCATAACTAACCAAAGTCTAATAAGTAATTTAACTAAGTTACAAAAGTTATACTTAACTGAAAATAAATTATAAACCTTACACAAACAAATAATAGCATTTGCGATAACTAAGTTTTGACCTAACGCAAAATCAACCGCTAAATAATAAAAATACATCATAATATCAAATAAGACAAGTTTCCAAAGAAGTAATATCCCTTTCAATCATAGGGCACACAAAAATAATTTACAATGCCAAAAAACAATTTTTAAAAAAAAAAAAATTACCATACAAAGTATTTCAGAACGATAAGTTATCAACAATAAAATTATTATTTAAGTAATTCTAAGTCATAACTAATAAACTAACAATGAAATTAACTTTTAACAAAATGAGAGAAGTATAAAATATCTTATCTCTAGACAAACACTTAAATCAAAACGTGTAAGTTTTTTTTTTTTTTTTTAAAATACATCACCAAAAAAAACCTAAGAAAATTACAATGTCATCTGTATATCAACTTTCCAACATACAAACATAACATAATGTTACAACAATCTGTCCATCTTTAAACAAATAAAAGTATCAGATGTGTCTATCAATTTTTACAAAAAAAAGTTCAATTTAATTTATAAGTTAATTCTGATTAACAATAGCGTTGAGCTTCAGTGTTATTTAACTGTAAATTTATATCTTACTCAGCCTAGTATAAATCTAAAATTTAATGGAACAATAGGATATGAAAAAAATCCTATAAAAATATCTTCAAAGTTTTTATAAAAAATATTTATCAAATTAATTTGTTGCAAAAATGTTGAAAAAAATCTTATTATTTAAATTCTAAGTACTATGTTCTGACAAGATCAATGTTTCTAACAATTTAAATACACAATTATTTCTGATACTGCAAGATAATTCTACAAAATCATATTACACAACATAACAATAAATTCACATAATTATCCTAACAATTACAGCTACAATCCGAAAAATATACAGAAAAAATGAGCACAGGTTTGACACCGCTCACTGCATTTATCAAAAATTACACACAAATTATTACCAACACATATGTTACACACAATCAAAACAGAATAGTATACAATTGCATAAAAAATTGGACTGGTACATTCGAAACAGTCATATATGTTCCACAAAAAATATATATTAAGCAATCAAATGATTCATCAAAATGAACATCATAATGTTTCAAAGAAATTACAAATATTTTAATAGAACATCATATGATATATTATTCACAGAATACAATAACATGTACTATTCTAAAAAATAAATCAGCTGTAAAAAAAAAAAAAAATATTCCCGTCAATCCGTCATTAATTCTTGATCCTTCAAAAAGTGACTCGTCAGATGTATAGCGAGACGCTAATAGGTTCTGCTTGATAAATAATCCACATTCTTCACGAATAATGTCAACAAGTGCGCCAGCTCATCACAACGTCGCACGCTACGAGACAATACAAATGAAAATTTCTATTAATCATCTGTTAGATCTAATAAGGAAAAACGGAAAATCAACTTCCACATTTACCTATTCCTTGGGGTGGAGTAGAGTCTTGGCCCCTTTTCACACACCTCAACAAGTCCTCCTTACACGATGTAAACATCACAGAAGGCTTAACGATCACTTGACCGTAACGAAAGTTCATCCTTGTTGTAGCCTGAAAAAAAATTACTACGTTCACAAGAACGAGATGACCTTTCGACACCACTAGTGTGACAATCAATAGTGTTATTACTTTGCTTGTAAACAACCTTGCTCTCATGTGGAGTACAGCTAACCTTGTTACAATTTCTATAATTGCTGTTAAGAACATTGTTATTTGTTCTATTGACACAGTTGTACTGTTTCACATCCCAGTTAGCATAATTACGATTAGCATTTCCTCTTGGATAAAAATATCTACCAGATAGAAATGGCTTTTTATCAACAAATTTATTACCAGATTGACAAACTTTCACATATTTATTTCCATTACAATTTCTAATACTCTCAGAATCACGAAGTTGTGATCTGTCAAATTGTTTCTTGTTTTTAGGCAAAGAAACATTACTATATGAAGAAATCCCTTGGTACATTTTAACCTCAGGGTTATATCTCCTATCAAAAGTATTTTTATCCTTGTTTGTGGCAGTGTGTTTAAGAAATGGGTCACACTGACTTGACTGGGTGTGACCGAAAGATTTAACCATATCTTTATTGTTTTTCACAAAATATGTTTCCTTCCTGGAATAAGGAGTTCTATCTTTTTTCACTGCTATCAAGCCATCAGGGTTCTCACTTAATACCTTGTTTGTTTTTAACAACTTAAATTGAAATTTATTATTGTTTCTTTTGTTATCCACAGGGTTATCTAATACTGTAGATTTTCCTTTGCTAGCTTGCCGCCAGGAACCAATATCGCAAGAATTATCGGCATTGCGTTGAAAGTTATATTTCCCTCGGAAAGATTTCTGTCCATTATTCTTGCCTTTAGAGTCCGCTTTATGTCTTTCACTGTCAACACTGACAGAAGACCACCTTTTTTTCTTTAAGAGAATGTCAAGTAGACCATCCAATCTCACTCTGGCTTCTGAAATTTGAATATCTCTAAGTGAAATATCTGCACTTAATTTCTTGTTTAACCTCTCAACTCTTAAAACCTTGCAGCTTTCCTCTGCTAGCAAATTTTTAATCTTAGCGACCTTCTCTCTCTCAGCCGTTAATTCTAACAATGTCTCTGTCTCATACTGCTCTTTATTTGACCTCAACTGAGTCAACTCTAGTTGTAGAGACTGAATCTTAATATCATCATTGTTATTATACATAATCTCATCATTCTTCTTAAGGGGTACAATATTCATGTCCTTAATTTGATCACTGAGAATCATCTTATCATTCATCACCTCATGAAGCATTTCTATATAAGTTTGCTCATGTTCATTACTCTCAATTTTCAATTTCTCATACATCTCTCCCCTTTCTTGAAGTTCCTGAGTTAGATTTCTAACTTCACTATTGTTATCCTTAATCTGAGTTTCTAACTCTTTGATTTTACACAATGCTACACTCAATGCTGTTTGAGTACTAGCAAGTTCTGAGTTTGATTTGACTAAATCATCTGTAAGTTTAGAGACTTTTTCATGTAACTCACTTACTTCAGCAGTACATTCTATGACACTTTCCCTTTGCTCTAGGGTACTCTGTTTTATGTCCAATTGCTTCTTCTCTTCTAGCATCCTTTTCTTATACCTCTCATCACTTTCATGAATTAGCTTTTCACATATCAATCTATTTATTTCAGACTCAGTCAGCTCACGGTCTCCAAATCCTAATAGTTCACGGTATTTTTTTTCATCAGCATCTGTATAATAGTCCATAGTGACTTACTTACTTAGACAACTATATATGTATCAATTAAACTTTCACCTCACCAAGCCAATTATCTTTTTAAGAAATTGCAATTATTTCTTAATTACTGTACACCAACTTCTGTTATAGTACCTATATATAACATACATTATCTATGCATCAACATATTCTTCATCAATCGATATAATTATCGAAACACAATGACAATTATCAACAGAATAAGTGATGGATAGTATAGGCAGACTTGCTGAAATGCAGAAAAGTGGCACAATCTACACAGAACAAAATCACTTATCTTAATATTCTTCTGTCCCTTCCGCCGACACACCAGATATCACAAAGTTCTGCAGATAAAACCGTTCAAGCGCAGAAAGGTACACAAACTAGATTTTCTTCTCTTCAGGTTCTTGCCAAAGTGTAGAATACGCTCAACACAGCATCAGCACGTACAGCATACAGGAAACGCAGCACAGCACCCTCTGTAACTGTTGACTTGAAACAATCTGCAAACGACTCTTCAAAACACTTCACATTTAGTTAAACTTGACTGTCTACCAAAACTGTCAACTTCCCATTGTAATGTTCTACCGTGTTGGACACAGTTAACCAACTAGGTCGAGGACCATGACACAATGTGAGGATACATAAGCCACGCCTACACAAGGCTTTCCTATCACGCGAACTCCGTGGGTTTATTCCGTTAAATAAAATGGCCCACCACTGTAAAGATCTGAAGTTGATTCTTTATCATTATAATATTAGCACGACTGACTGACTGGTCTTAGAGATTGATTAAATGGTGATGGGTGTTCCTTTAATGGTTACACTGTTCATACGCCCACACAGAGCAGAACAGTTTCTTATATCACGCGAATGTCAAAATATCAAATTCTGAAAGACTAAACATACCACTGCTTCACACGAGATCCTGCTATTAAATTCATTCTGTTTGTTGACCTAGATTTCCGCCACCCAGGCTATTTACGCGAATACGTAGGTGTAAGCTCCTTCTAAACTGAAAACCACCACTGTTACTAAATGTGGTTTCAGTCTGATGATTACTCCATTTATTACTCCTTTTATAGTTTAATGGCTATTTATGGTCATGCGTGACTATAATCACGCCTACTGTTCTCCTACCGTGTTAAATGTTGTAGTGAGTGTGCGTGGTGCATTCACACGCCACAGATACACACATCAGAGGCATGGAATGGTGTAACGGCAGGTGTACTGTTAATAACGTTTATTTACACCACAACACGTTCATGAAATACACAGAATACACAGTCACAATTAAGTACAAGTCATAGCAATACAATAATACAGTACTCCACTCCAGTCACATCTCCACTTCTCATAATCATGAGCGCTATATAACATTACTACTGTTCTCTCAGCAACGGTCGGCATCCCCGTGCTAATATAATAATATCAATACTGGATCCTCTCAGCAACGGTCGGCATCACCGTGCTTATATAATGAATTCCTCAAATATGCCTCATCAAAGACGCTCTCAACATTGGCGCTCTAATGTAAATAATAAATGGCCTCTCAACGATGCTTCCAACATCAGCATCATAATGTAAAAATAAATGGCCTCTCCAACGATGCTTCCAACATCAACAATGGATCCCTTTTCCCAGCAACGGTTTATCCTCGCCGTGCTGACAATAATAAATTCCTCAAATATGCCTCATCAAAGACGCTCTCAACCTTGGCGCTTTAATGTATGTGTGGATCCTCTCAATGAAACGATGGCCTCTCAAATATGCTTCATCAAAGACGCTCTCAACCTTGGCGCTTTAATGTAACTGTGGATCCTTTCAATAATAACAATTGCCTCCTCAAATATCATATAGATCCGGTTAGCCAACGGACATCATCCTCGCCGTGCTAACTACATCAATGGTGAATACTTTCGGCAATTTCTCGCAAGACTGCACTCCCTGGCAATCTGCAGTAATCTCGCCTTCACTCATCTTGACATTTATATATTCAAACATATGTCCTGGATCCTTACCTCATCAAAACTACTCACAAACACAATTCTCCAATAAATTCAGAAATTATAGGCCTACACAAATAATATGGCCTCTATAACTTTTGCACTGCGCAGGCATACTCAAAACACACACTGTAGAACCGACCTCTCCCGTCGGTACCCAAAAACAGAATGCCCCCTTAGTTCACACACTAGACCCCGCCAAAAAAAGACACGAGACTCGGTTGTTTAAAAAAAACACAACTCAGTCTCGATAATTGCATGGGCTAGTCACACGAGCTTACTCACAGCTCAAGACAGTTCACAGAAAAAAAAACATCTCCGCAATTTGAACTGACCAGTGTTCGCCACTTGGAAACTTCTCGATCACACGAGGGATTCCCCTAATACAATTTTAACTTGGATTTTAAAAACCTAACTCTGGTATGGGTAGTGTTTTTATCACTGTCGATTTGAAAAAAAAAAAATGCTAGTGCTTGTGGCCTTACACGCGTGATGGTAGTAATTGTGTATCACGCGACTCGTGTTAGTATTGCCTGTGCCTGCTTTCTGCCCCTCCCTTCTCTCTATTTTTAGTCCATCTGTCTTTTGTTTTTGGTAACATAGTGTAGAAAAAGACATGAATGGAATTTTAATTCTAGGTCAACTTGCGTATTTCAAGGTTTTTCTTAGAAATGGAGTACACTTTTTAGTGTGTTTGGGAAACGCGTGTATACTGCAGAAGGCTTTACTATCAACGTGAAACGTTACAATTTGCAGACGCAGGAGAACACAAAGGGGATTTCGCGTACAGTCATTGTGACAGCACTGTTCTTTACCATTCTTCTTTCCTTTTATTGAATTTATGTGTTAGGCTTTACATTTACGTTTTAATTTATATATGTGGATTAGAATTTCTCACGACAGATGGTCATATATCGGTCATGTCCTACGAATGCAAAACAACAGAATACCACTACAGGCGCTCACTTGGGTTCCTGAGGGTAACAGGAAAAAAGGAAGACCAAAAGAAACACTCAGAAGAACAATAATAAGAGAAGGAAGAACGTTGGGCCTAAATAATGTGCAAGAGCTAAGAGGAGTGGCGTCACGACGAACAACCTGGAGAGCACTGGTTTCTGCCTTATGCGCCGTGTTTGGTGCTTAAAGAATTTATTATTATTATTATATATAAGGGAAACAATACAATTAATGTCTAACAACAAAAGTTGCATCCCTTAGCGTTACGCACTTATAGAAAAAGCTGGGATTTTATATATATGATATTTGCTTTTATTAATTCATTCTTTCACTTTCCTTTGCCCTACTTATAGAGCATGGTGTTAGTGCCACTAATGCAGGTGGCACACTTGCAGGAAGCCTGCACAAAGCATCGTTGTGGTGGTCTCTGTGGCAATTCGTTTTACATAATGGGACTGTCGGCCCCATACACAACCTCATTAGTCGCCTTGTACGACATGCCCGAGAGTGCAGTAGTCCTACTCTATATATGAATCTTCCGAGACCCCCGAAAACTACTCGGGACATTTGCTTTTATAGTGTTTGAACTATAGAGAAAACTTTTATTGTTTTAAGTTGTCTTCTGTCGTACTGCTGTTTAGGCAAGATGCTTTATTTCTATGTTCTCACCTTTGAAATCGGATTTAGTTAAAGTATTTCGAATTATCTATCTATTAGTCAGGACCAGCCACTGAAAAACGAGACGACACTCTGTGACGCTGGATCTAAAATTTTGGCACAATCCTGGAGCTCCGCCACAACCCTAATTTTTTTTTAACTTTTGGCCCGCCCATTTCATTTCTTTTGGTCGCCTGTAGTTGTAAAGTGGGGGTAACTGGCCTGTCACTTTAAAATCGAACAGGTTTACTCCCCTTTTCTTTTATGTTGGTAGGAGAAAATTTTGACGCGCCCATGACTCTCATTTGCGGGAAGCGGCATCTTTTTTCAGTTATTTGACCACGAGCTAAAGCCTGGCACTCGGTTTCGGACAGACGAGCGGCAAACTTCCCTGTTCCTTTGAAACCAGGGAAAGCCGTCGCCTTTCGTGTGTCCACGGGTAGACCCGATTACGGCAAGCAATGGCGGTCCCTCTCTTTAGCACGGCATTTTCGTCAACGGCCCACGGGGAAACTAGTCTCGAGATGTTGTAGTAGTTGCGTCATGTTACATGCAACCCGGCGAAAAGAGTCAATCGAAAACGCAAGTGGCCAGGACACCTGGTGCCTGAGAGTACTGTATAACGTAAACTCTTTAGTTGTCTGGCACTTAAAGCTCCAGAAGTTCTAGTTATTGGACAGATTCGACCAGCTACTTTTAGTGTAGTGGATTTCTTGCATCTCGGTAAGAAACGCTATATTATTTAGACAGTTTGTGTAGGTAGAGTCTATCACTTATTACTCCTCAGAGGGCTAACGCGCATAACAGTAATTTTTTTTCTTTTTCCCTTCATAATGAGAAAGTGAATAACATATTAAGTTCGCTAAAGTACCACTAAAATTAAATAGATGGGACCTTTTATAATTGTATTCAAGGGACAGTGAGTGTGTGCTCAATCAATTTTGTTAATACAGCTGTAAAATCCACCTTTTTTTAAAATTGCAACGAGTTCCTTGAGAGAGGGGTGTTTATTTTTCCCCTAGAGTTTAGTTGTTCCCCTTCTACCGTGAGGTGTAGAGGTTTGGAAGAGAGAGAGAGAGAGCCAGACTATCCTATCGGCTGTCTTCCTCCTGGCCTGGTTCCATTCTAGTCCTCGGTCCTTCAAAGATTGTCTAATGTTGTCCTCCCAGCGGACTCTGGGTCGTCCTGGGGGTCTGGATCCCTGGCTCTTTGTTTCCCATGCTGGTCGTGGTAGCCGATCTTCTCCCATTCTGCAGGCATGGCCAAACCATCTTAGTTGGGACTGTTCTACTTGGGTCTGCAGGGGTGGGATTTTAGGCCTTGACGTATCGTCTGGTTGCGTACCATGTCTCGTCTTGTTACTTCAACCACCTTCCTTAGATACCTCATTTCTGAGGTTTGGATCTGGCTTTTGTGGGTTGTAGTCATTGCCAATGACTCGCATCCATATGTCAAGACTGGGACATAGGTGGAGCGGTATACAGTTTCCCCTAGAGATGTGTATAAATTGTACTAATGGAATGACATATAAATCATTTGTATAACGGGATATTTGGGAGTTCCCGGATAAGTCATTGTCAGGGGCCATGTTTGTAAATATTGATTTATTGTTGTGTATAACCCGGTGGGTTTGTTTGTTTGTTGGATGATACCCTCACGGGTAATACAGTATTTTATTTTGCTGGCCTGTTTATATCCAAGCCTACGAGGGTTACGCCACTTGAGTGCGCGAGTGGTTTTACGTGGCTATCAGCTGCTTTTCGCACGGCAAGCGAGAGACTAACGAACGTGTTTAATCAGCCGGCACAAACCGGTTTGACGCTCCACGATAATTTGGATGGGGGAGTGTTGGAGTCGTTGAGTGTTTGTAAACAGTCCTCGTCTCGATGTGTTCGTGTATATGTATTTTAGCTAGGGGACCATAATTTAGGCGACTAGCTTATGGCTTGTAATTTTTGTATTTTTACAGCGGAGAAGGAAGCTTCCACACACCATCGATGTGGGGACCAGGAACCAAGCATTTCGTCACACCTCTAGTCTTATCAAGACATCCTTGACAGAGTTCTGGAGTTGAGAATGGTTTGGGTTAAATCTTAAATCCCATTACTACAGAAGGCAGACTATAGTAACCCTGCTGCTTGTACCCTATGCTCCTGGAGCTACTTAACTTCTGACCCCAGTAATATTCAAGTTCACCAATCTGCAGGTTTTTTTAAATATTTGGACATGCGCCCTAATATAACCGACTAGAATGAACGGAACGCGCCTCCCATGTATATTAAGGCACATCGCTTGCGCAAACCCGAGTTTGGACTCATTTTAACCAACAGGATAGCAGGGTTCATTATCATTTAGTCGCTGAAAGGATATTTCCTGGATTTAAGTCAATTCTCACTTCGTCGGAAAGGCACGAATTTGCAGGTAATTCGGGTCATGAATGCAGGATACTACCGCATCGACAAACATGGGACGTTATCATCAGGACGGGTAGTGGACAGTAATTAGTGGGTTTTTTTAAGTACTGGTTGTGCTAGAATTGGGTGTTTATTAATTTTTTTTAAATCATTGTGGTTTACCTATTGGTGGTGTATTCTTTGCTGTAGGGTGTTTACTTTTTTCGTGTTGTGTAGCCTAGTCCCATTCGCCTCTATTTGAGGCTGGGGATTGGAAGACGGGGACACAGATTAGAATTGGGTGGTTATTATTTCTAGTACCCAGTGTGGGTCTTTTTTTCTATTGGGTTAATTCGTGGAGTTAATTTTTTGTGTACAAGCCTGACTGTCACACTTCAACTCACAATCACATTTGATATCTCAGACTTCCTCTATTTTCTACTTCTCACTCAGACTTTTGTCTTGTAGACATACTCTCTATATCACCACTCGTGACACCCTCAGATGAATAGAAAGCAGCGGGCATAAACATCTAAAAGGTATACATACATGTTCAAGGCTCCAACAAGAAAATGTCAGATATGTAGGGAATTGATAATTCTCAATAACAAGAAACTTCTCAGACACAGCTGGGAAAAAGCTATTTCAGAATAGAAGAACCTTTCTGTGCAGGATATTTCAAGACAATAATACAGAAAATTTCTTTTTAAAATGTAAGAGGTATGAACAAATGAGAATCCCAATATTAAATTATTTGCAGGCATCAAATTTACTTATAAATATAGAAGAGGTGTTAAGAATAGACAGACCTATGGAGCTGCATAATTTAGTCAAAGAGTATTTAACAAGAACAAAATGTAATATAAAGTATATAATTAGGAAGGTGAAGGTCTGATGATGTTCTTACAATACATATGCCTTTTGGCAAATGAAAGTCTATTAAATATCTAACTGGAAACACCAGGCCTTTATACCCCTCCCCCTGAATATTATTTGTGTTTGGTGTTGTTGTTTTTTTTTTTATCTCGTTTTTGTTTGTTTGGTTTTTTTTTAACATGCAAGCAAAATTGGTAATTGTGATTTGCCATTTTTTCAAGGATTTGACAGATGTAATGCCACTTTCCCGTATCGGCAGTTATTCATCTAATTAAGAAATGAAAACACTATATGTCCTAATTATAATCCATCAGATGTTGAACAGGATATTTTTCATCATTATATTTTTTTAAAAAAGGGACATCTCGTAAGCAGATCGAAACATGCGAAAAATATCACACCATTGGAAAGTAATATCGACGGCAAGACCTCATAATAATTAAGAAACTGATTTGATTGGTCTATTGGCAGCATTTAGCAGGTGGAAAATTAGTCTGATGAACCATATAAAGGTAGTCCCATAACAGATGCTGCCGTAGGAGAGTTACGTGTTAGAGACTTCACCATACTAGGTCCAGGAGCGAGAGGTGTGATGATCAGTGCCCTTCCTCGTTGCCTTTTCCTTTCTTAATTTAAAGAGTAGAGTCAGGTACCCATTTACAGCCGGATGAACCATATAAGACCAACGGGCTGTTCACCCGTTTGCCAGTCACTTTGATTACGGAAACAACGACGAACTGATTGATTTGTCGTTGCCCTAAAGACGCCATTAGGCGTGATGGGAACAACGGCAAAGAAAATCTATTCGCTGTTGCCCTTAAGACGCCACTAGGCGTAATGGCCACTGACTGCTTTGCCGGTCGTTGGCTAAGGACGGAAGAAGAAGAAGAAGAACCATATAAGAATACATATTTAGGAGCTCAATAAATCACAACGCCCACGTTTGATATTACCGTACCATACATAATTATAACAATAATAGCCCCTTCAGTCATAACTAACTTTGGGAATGCGCCCCTGAGGTGACAGCCCTCAGCTGCTTATTTTCCTGGCGTTCCTTTCGACGCTTTCTCCTCTCTTCTGCTTGTTGTGTGAGCTTCTTTTCGCCCAATCTGAGGCGGTGCCGTAGATAGCATCGTCACTTGGTGTGATCGGCAGATTCATCCTCCCAGGTTGCTGGATTTATGTCCAGTGCCCTCATGTCTCTCTTGCACACATCTTTTAATCTCAGCTGCGGTCGCCCAACTGTTCTTTTGCCGTCTGCCAGTAGTCAGTAGAAGATATCATTCGGTATGCGACCATCTTCCATGTGGCGAACATGGCAAAGCCAGCGTTGTCTGCGCTGCCCGTATGTTTTTACATGCTTTGAAGGCCAGCACGTAACAACACCAGGACCTTTGTCTCTTTATACTATTACTTCTTATTTTGTGATAATTGCTTGGTGTAAAATTTTCTGTCCACAGTTCGGTTTTGACCCTAATCCCCATGCATCCAATGGGGAAAGCAGACATTGGTGGGACAACACCTAATTGACTGGGGGTTACCCAGCTTGAAGCGAGCGGTAGCTGTCAAGTGAGGTCCTAAAACTCTCCCACTGTCGGAAGTGGGACACATTTATTTTTATGATTACACAATTTACCGACTCGATACTATCTACTGTTCAACAAAAGTTATCGCTGCAAAACTGCTATCATAAAATAGCATTAACAACACCATATGTATTTTTTTTTTAAATTAATGAAGAAAAATATCCCGTTCAACCTCTGATGATTGTCAAATCATTGTAAATAGGGACAATCACAATTGTGCTTATACATTAAATAATAAAAAACAAACAAACAAACCACATCTCTGTGTTTGTAGTGGTTAAAAATAAGATATTCAATGTCCATTGTTTTATGACATTGTTTTGTCTATTTTCTGCTCAAACTTTTTAATTTCTCAAAGGGAGAAAATGCACAATAAAGTGACACAGTTAAATCAAGTGAGAGCAGACAATAGACTATCAAGTATTGCATGTACAAAGCTCGAATGATAATTCTGGTCACTAACATCGTTTTCAGAGATACAAATATATTTATTGCACAATAAGTATAGTTGATATTTGTTTTTACCATTTTTGCTAAGCGTATATCTTTAGATTAGGCCTAGCGATAAAACATTTTCAGACAGAACAGTGCAGCCTTAACAGTTATGCACTTTAAGAGCCTGGACAGCGACATTTATCTTGTGTAGTTTACATCCAATTGTTTAGAATTTCGAGGGACCATTATTGACTCTGCATGGTGTTTATGTTTTGCAATGATTTCATCTTTGATTTGAGATAGATTATGACATTTAAAGTACTTCTGCATGACTGAATCACAGAATTGTCGTACCATTACACGTTTCCTAAAAATTACTGCCTGCTTCAACTTTCAATCCAGGACTTCAAGTTAAAGGGAAGCAAAGAGGTACCAGACAAATTTGTGTGCATTTGACAGTTCGCTAGTTACATGCATAGTACACTATTCAACAATTTGACTTCCTGTTAATCACCAGGATCTCATTTTAAAGCTTAGTCTTGCAGTGTTTTGGCCTGAGCCCCAAATCTGCTTTTGGGAAGAAATTGGCAAAAATCTCACATTCAAGCAAACTATCAATACCAAACATCAGAAAAACAAAACAGCTCATGATATTCATGCTCATCTGAAGTTCTAATTGCACTCAGAAAATAAGAGCAAATGTAAATTTAACTGCAAAAGAAATTCAGAATTCAGTCAAATGCAAGATTTGACAAAATTTTTCTTGTTGCCATTGCTCTGGGGAAGGAAAAAAAAAAACTGATCAAGATTTATACATGTCTTGGCAGCAGTATGGACTATGAGAAACAGACAGTGATATCTACAAGGGTACATTTTTAGCCCACAAGGTAATATTAAATGTTTTTTTTTATAGCAGTTTAGCTATTTTATTCACCTTAGCAGAATATTAGCAGTATGAATTCACTTTGGTGTACCACTTATATACAAAGCATATCTGTGCCAGTCTGAGCCTCTCTCAGTTACTGACTTTTATATAGCATGTCTACTCTGAGTGATGCTTGGTCCCACCTGCAAAATAATTTAATGTACGAGGGGCGTTCAGAAAGTAATGCACCACATGGTTTTTCTCAGGAGCTGTTTATTCAAAAAGCATGAAATTTATACACAATATACATGGATATGTCATGTAAACATCGGTATTATTCAACATAATCCCCATTGTACAGCTTTATGCCAGCGCGAAACAAGTGCATGTATTCCTAGCCCATACCAGATTTTGTCTTGATCATGTAGCCATTTCACCCGTGTGTTACCGGGGCCCGAAAGGGGAGCAAAGAATAGTAACACTGTCCCCTACCAAGCATGTCGTAAAAAGCGACTAAGGAGGGTTGGGCATGGGGCCGGTTACACCATCCTGTAAAAAAAATTTAAACCACAAAAAACTTCAACAAATATGGACAAGTCAAATAAAGAAAATAAAACACAGCCATCCAAGACAGGGGAAGGTCCTCTCGCGGGGAGGCGTATGATGCAACACAGAGAAAGCCGAAAGGAGTCTGTGTTGCTGACTAACCTTCTTTCTTCTAGGAGAACTTCCAGATTTGGCACCTGGAATGTTCGGACATTAAACGAACAAGGGAAAGTGGCGCAAGTAGCAGCAGAAATGAGGGAATACAAAATCGAGGTTCTGGGAATGTGTGAAACAAAGTGGAAGGGGGTAGACAGGAAGAAACTCATCACAGGTGAATTGGTGCTGTCCTCAGGACATGAAGACGAAAGTTCACACCACAGTGAAGGGGTAGCTCTTATGTTATCTAAAGAAGCACAGAAAGCACTAATTGAATGGGAAGCTGTTGGACCCAGAATAATAACAGCTTCTTTCAAAACAGCTAAAAAGAAAATTCATGTAAATGTCATCCAATGTTATGCACCAACTAATGACAAAGAAGAGTCTGTGAAAGAAGCATTTTATACTAAACTACAAGAAATTATGGATAAAGTAAAAAGAAGAGACATCACAATTTTGATGGGTGACATGAATGCAAAGATAGGTACAGTCAACACTGGATTTGAAGAAGTCATGGGAAAACATGGGCTAGGAGTAATGAATGAAAATGGAGAGCTATTCGCAAACTTCTGTGCTTCATATCAACTGGCTATAGGAGGAAGCATGTTTCCACATAAGAGAATACACAAGGCAACATGGATATCACCAGACCATAGAACAGAAAATCAGATTGATCATATATGCATAAACAAGAAGTTTAGATCATCATTGCAGGATGTAAATGTATATAGAGGAGCAGATGTGGCATCAGATCACCATCTTCTTATAGCCAAAGTAAAAATGAAACTCAAGAGATATGCAACAATGCAAAATTATAGACAACAGTTTAATGTAGGACAGCTAAGAAATCAAGAAACAAGAGACAAATTTGCGGTCACAGTATCCAACAAATTCCAAGTGCTCCAACAGCTGGAAGATGTAGAGAATACAGAAGACTATTGGCAGCAGGTCAAAACAGTATGGAAGGAGACATGTGAAGAAATACTGGGGAAAAGGGAAAGACAACAAAAAGCATGGATAACAACAGAAACCATCAATAAGATAAAAGACAGAAAAAACAAGAAAGCAGAGTTAAACACAAGCAAAACTAGAAGCTCCAAAGCCAAGGCTCAAGAAGTGTACACAGAAGCAAACAAAGAAGTAAAAAGAAGTATCAAAAGAGACAAGAGGAAGTATATTGAGGAGTTGGCAAGAGAGGCAGAAGATGCTGCAGCCAAAGGAAATATGAGAGAACTGTATAGCAGCACAAAGAAGCTAACAGGGAAATACAAGCAAACAAGTTGCCTCATAAAAGACAAGAATGGGAAACTGCTCAGCAATATACAAGAGCAAATGAAGAGGTGGACAGAATATTTTGGGGACCTTCTCAATAGACCAGCTCCACAAAACCTGCCGGACATCCAGCCAGCAGAAGAAGAGCTACAAATTAACGGTGAAAGACCAACGAAGGAAGAAATAAAGAAAGCCATAAAGCTTCTAAGAGAGGGAAAAGCGTCGGGACCTGATGGCATTCCAGCAGAGGCCATCAAAGCAGATATCGACACGGCTACAGAGATGTTATATAAATTACTTGGTAAAGTCTGGGAAAAGGAAGAGATACCAGCAGAATGGAAGGAAGGATATCTGGTTAAGTTGCCTAAGAAGGGAAATTTACAAGAGTGCACAAATTATAGAGGAATAATGTTACTATCAGTGCCAGGAAAAGTATTAAACAGGATTATCCTTGAGAGATTAAAAGAGTCCATAGACAAGAAACTGAGAGATGAACAAGCAGGTTTTCGACAAAACAGATCATGTACAGACCAGATAGCCACTTTGAGAATAATAGTTGAACAAAGTCTGGAATGGAATTCACCACTATACATCGGATTTGTGGACTACGAAAAGGCATTTGACAGTGTAGACAGAGAATCACTTTGGAAATTGATGAGGCATTATGGAGTTCCCCTGAAGATCATTAATTTAATAAAGAAAACATATGAAGACATGACATGCAGAGTTCTTCACGAAGGACAGCTAACAGAACCGTTTGGGATAAGAACAGGAGTGCGACAGGGATGCCTCTTGTCTCCATTTCTTTTCTTGCTGGCAATAATTGGGTTATGAGATCATCGACAACACACAACAGAAATGGAATCCAGTGGACTCTGACTAAGCAGTTGGATGATCTGGATTTTGCTGATGACTTGGCTCTTCTGTCCCATAACCGTAATCAGATGCAGGACAAATTGAAAACACTCGATGAGAGGTCACAGCAATTGGGTCTGAAAATACACAGGGAAAAGACAAAAATAATGAGAATAAATGCAGGTAATGATAACAGGGTTGAACTTGAAGAAACACCAATTCAAGATGTAGAATCATACACATATCTTGGCAGTAATATAGACAAAGTTGGAGGGACAGACAGCGATATCAAAATAAGAATACAAAAGGCAAGAGGAGCTTTCATTGCATTGGGAAATATATGGAGATCAAGAGAAATCGGATCTAACACGAAAATAAGAATCTTCAACTCAAATGTGAAGTCAGTCCTATTGTATGGCTCGGAGACATGGAGAACAACAAAGACAACAACCAAAAAGCTACAGACTTTCATAAATGGGTGCTTGCGTAGAATAGAGGGATTAAAATGGTATGACAAGGTTACCAACGTGGAACTGATGACAAGAACTAGACAAGTGCCAGTGGAACAAGAGATGAGAAGAAGGCGATGGATAGGACACACACTGAGGAAACCTGTTGATAGCATTACAAGGCAGTCCTTGTTCTGGAACCCCCAGGGCAAGAGAGGCAGAGGAAGACCAAGAAGTACATGGAGAAGAGAGTTGGAAACAGAGGTGAAAATGATGAGGAGAACATGGAAAGAACTTGAGATGATGGCACGGGACAGGAGGACTTGGCATGTGTTTGTTGAAGGCCTATGCTCCTTTGGGAGTGGAGGGTTATGAATGAATGTAGCCATTTCTTCGCTGCATGAATCACTCCTTCATCATCTTCAAACCTTGTCCCACGGAGTGCATCTTTAAGTGGACCAAATAGATGAAAATCAGAGGGTGCCAAATCGGGACTATAGGGTGGATGGGGTAGTACAGTCCAACCCAATTTGGTGATTGCTTCCCGTGTTGCCAGACTTGTGTGAGGGCACGCATTGTCGTGAAGGAGAAGCGGGTCTGCTGGATTCTTGTGCGGCCGAACTCTGCGAAAATGTTGATTGAGTTTTTTCAATGTCTTAATGTAAGCTTGCGAATTGATTGTCTCTCCTCTTGGCATAACGTCCACAAGAATCACACCTTCAATGTCCCAAAAGACAGTGATCATGACCTTTCCAGCTGAAGGAATTGTCTTGAATTTCTTTCTTCTTGGTGATTGCGGATAATGCCACTCCATTGACTGTCTTTTTGTCTCAGGTTCAAAATGATGTGCCCAGGTTTCATCACCTGTAACGATCTTAGCCAAAAAGTTCTCTCCATCAGCATTGAAACGCTCCAACAATTCAGAAGAAATTGCTTTCCTACTTTGCAATCGGTGGTCATTTGTGAGACTTCGAGGAACCCATCTTGCGCAAACCTTAGAAAATCCAAGTTTTTATAACTGCATTTACACTACCAATGCTGACTGACAGCTGTAAGGCCAGTTGTTGAGTAGTGATTCGCCTATCAGTAAGAATAATGCCCTCAGCGCATTTCAACATTTCTGCTTTGGTGGCTGTGGCAGGACGTCCACAGCTCGGCCGATCAAGCAGCTCCGTATCTTCACTTCCTGATTCTTTGATTCTCTGAACCCAGCGACTGACTGTACTCCTGTCAACTGCAAAACTTCCATACACATCACATAGACGCTTGTGAATATTCACAACAGTTTCCTTCTCTGCAACGAGAAATTCTATCACAATTCGCTGTTTATAACGCAAGTAGCTAACACGCTCCATTTCAACGGTTTAGGGCAGCCGTATTATTTGGCCGGTTGCGGTGCAATTTGGTGCACACAATTGGCACATGCCATATTTCAAATGTGCAAAATTTCATGCTTCTATCTTCATTATTGCTGAGAAAAACGATGTAGTGCATTACTTTCTGAATGCCCCTCGTAGTAATGCTCAAGTGTGGCAAAACATTTTTTTAGCAACTCTTTGGGATAAAAATATATGTTTGTATATAATAATTTACACTAGAATACTAGAGCAGAGACTCAGACACCCGGCTGAACCACAAATGGATGAGGTCCAGTGTGGCTTCCGAGCAAATTGAAGTACTTAGGACCTTATCTTCACACTCAGGCAGCTGAGTGAAAAAGCCTTTGAGCATAAAGATGAGATGCATATTTGTTTCTTGGACCTGGAGAAGGCGTTCGACAAGGTCCACTGCAGCAAACTTTGGGACTGCTTGGCAAGGAAGAACATTCCAGCACTTCTGATCCATGCTATATAGTTCTTCTTCAAGACTTGCTGAAATTATGTGAGGATGGCTAACCGTAAGTCGGAAGAGTTCAGGACCACCACTGGTGTTAGGGTGATATTCCTTTTCTTTTCATATTCCTCATGGACGATATCATCGAAGCATGGAAGGAAAGGACCAAAAAGTATTCAGTGTGGAACTGGAGGATGAGACAGGTCTGTATTTCAGTGCTGGCATTTGCCAGCGATGTTGCCCTGATTGCTAAATCAGAGGCACATCTTCAATCCAACTTGCAAGTCTAGAAGGAAGAGACAGATGGTTATCAGCAGCTCCAAGACTAAAAAACCATGGTGATCTCAGGAGAAGGAAAGGCATCATATTATAATGGGAGAACAGATGCACTTTAAATACCTTGGAGCTATCATACACTGGAAGGGAGGCATCAAAGAAGAGTTGGCTACCGAAGAGCGACAGCTGGGAGACTTTTTCAGGCAATAAACTGAGGATTCCTCAGCAAAAGAGAGATTGGCAAGAGAACGAAGATGTCTTTATACAGCTGCACATATGCCCGTGACATATGGATGCGAGTCATGGGCAGTGACTACAACCCACAAAAGCCAGCTCCAAACCTCAGAAATAAGGTATCTGAGGAAGGTGGTTGAAGTAACAAAAAGAGGCATGATCCGCAACCAGACGATACAGCAAGGCCTCAAAACCTAGTCCCTGCAGACCTAAGTAGAACAGTCCCAACTTCAATGGTTTGGCCATGTATGCAGAATGGAAGAAGATCAACTACCACAACAAATATGGGAAACCCAGAGCCAGGGATCCAGACCTCCAGGACGTCCCAAAGTTTGCTGGGAGGACAACATTAGACAGTCCCTGAAGGACCGATGACTAGATTAGAACTAGGCGAAGAGGAAGATTGCTGATAGGACAGTATGGCGTTCTCTCTGGCAAACCTCTATACCCTAGGGTAGAAGAGGAACAACTAAGTAAGTAGGTAATATAATAAATATTTAAAACTCTCAATAGTATTATAAATTTTGTTTTACTGAATACTCTTCAGTATTTCCTGAGGGAGGCTAAGCACCTATGAGTTTACCTGGAGAGCAGTGATGTTGATTCTTTTCAACAATAACAGTAACTTTCTTGTTTCAGATTTGAATTTAGGAGACACTTCAAACTACACCCCAGAGGAACGTAATGATCTCTTTCAACGAGGACTCGAGTATGAACAAATTTACAAGCCCAAAGCAGCACTGCAGTGTTATCTGGGTTGTATACAGGGATTGAAAAATAGGAACATGTTTTTTCATCTGCCCCAGTGCCTTCATAAAGTAAGCATAATTGTGGAATGTTAGGAATGGCATTGTTTGTTATTACTGTAGGCCATATGCAGGTTTTTTGTTTTTTTTAAAATAACTTTCTTGTGTAACTTGTGGGCAGCAATATTTGTTATACTTTTCTTGCATTGTTTTGCTTATACTGAATGCAGTGTCGTTCTTGTGCAGATAAAATGCACAGCTGCTAGCTTTACTCTATTTTTCAAACCCTTCAGATGACATATCTCATTAAAAATTTGCACAAATTGCTCCATGTTTCTTGTGCTTTAGTTTTACTTTGCTTGTGTTCCTATTCTATTCTTTTATATTGTCTGAATAAGTTCTTATTCACGTTGATTCATTTTCTTTTATTAGAGTAATTTTGTCTTTCATTTTTTGGTCTGTCTTACAAAACTTTTGCAACGTCTCCTGCAGCCTTAGTTCTTCACAATATTTTTCTTGCAGTCATAGTTTGTGTTAATTTATATTTGTTAATCATATTTTGACATTTTTTTTCACACATGGTTGACTTTGCCCTTAGAATAGTGTTCATGAGGATCAGAAATGTACTGGGCTGAGGTCTGTGTGTATGTTTAGTTGAGTATGAGTGGATGGTTGAATCAAAAAGTGAGAGAAAGAGAATGCACATATATGCTCATGCACACACACATACACACACATTTGTCATGCTTCATTTATGCCTATTAGTGTATAGTTATCATTTATTAAGTAACTGTGAGTGGTGTAAATAAATGAGAAGCAGCTTCTTACATAAGCGGGAGTGTCATTCAGTCATCCCATGATACTTGTTGCCAAATTGGGAAAGAAAGAAATTCTAAAAATAAGAATGTATATAATTCAGGTAATACTCCAGAAATCCTTCACACACTTCAGTACAGATTTTTATGTAAATGTTTATTTTTAAACAACAATTTTGAATCAGAGTTCAGGGATCAGTAATTCAACTGAAAGAGATGAATATTAAAAAGTAAGAAGCACATGGTATATACTGTGTCTCTCACATACTTTTATGCGTTTGTTTGCTGGATGGGGTTTCAATGTGTCTCCACCTTGCCTCTCTTAAGAGGGTCCACCCAGTGCCACTGATAGTCACACCATATTCTGTAGAGCCAAGGCATAGAGGGAAAGGACAAATGCTATCAACCAAAAGCCAAGAAATATACAGCAGTGGAATGCAGTGGTCATCAGCCAAAAAGTCACCCTAAGATAATTGCCAATGTGAAAAGCAGACTAAGATAGCACATGTACAAGAGACATGACTTAACAAATTCTCAGTCAGAGGCTATCAAGCAATCTTTCTTGACAGCATGATATTGATACTTACATGGAACTCAGTCCCAAACAGTGAAGATGTGCAACCAAGCAGAAATAATAGGTGTTGAATTAACTGTTAAAGAAACAGACATTGGCATATTCAAACAAAGATTATTGCTGGCCAGTATAGAAACAAAGTGCTCCTACTGCATAATCGCTGGTGGTTTCAGCAGCCCTTTCAAAGGATTGGGATACCTAGAAGTAGATATACAGAAGATGGGATGGATGCTAATCTTCACCTGGTAATAAACTCAATGACAAACCAGTTTCTACTTCAGAATGTTGCAGAACACCTCTGCTGCAGACTTTGCCATTTCTGCAGGGGATATCTATGACCATATTGACCATCAAGTGCTTGACCAACTAGCAGGTAGTGGCCATATACCAATAAAACTAGTATTGAACATGGAATGTGTCCCTCATAAACAGAAATTATTGCCATGATGGAACTACAAGTGACCAGAGTGGGACAGATAATAAAATGCTAAGAGATATAAATGGTGAGACCATTCACATATGAAACAACAGGTTGAAAACAACAGTTGAAGGTTTTAATAGTGTGATATCTAAGTCTATTTCTTGAGGGGCAAGAAGTTGTTACAAACTATACTGGACTGAAGATCTGCAACAGCTTGAGGATGAACTTACGAATGCTAGAAACACAGCATAGAGAGAACAAACTGAAGCCAAAATCTCGCAAAATTCCACATTTGCATAATACAGAAGAACGTTAAACATGATGAAATGAAATTGCTGGAAGGGAAAAACAAAATCTAGACAGAGATAGAACAGATTGTGGAAAACTAATCACTGCCCGAAACAGTGAAGGAACTTACAAAAAAAAAAAAAAACCCAGAATGACAACATGCTGACAGGCAAATAAATTGCAAAAGCACTTATGAAACACTTTGCATGTGTGACGTTATTGTTATTGCTGATTAGAATCGATGTCACTGCACTTCGGGCAAACCCATAGGTGCTCTGTCTCCATCAGCAAATGTTGACGGCCATGAATGCTAATTGTTCCTGTTGCACGTTGGTTGCATAGGTGCCAGATGCATCCTCTCATTCGACCATTCCTGCTTGTCTTACGTTTGATGCTAAATTCCAGCAATCTTAACCTTGATGCTTCATCAATTGCAGTGTCATTCTCTAACAGGCGGTCATTAATTGCCATCAGTATCTCTCCCTTACCCATATTCAGTGCACCTTTTGTTGGTCCTCTTGAAGCTAGTCTGTCAGCTCCTTCATTACGGCATGACCAGGACAGTAGATCCACACCTAGTTCCTGAAGATTCGAGCCTTCTATCGAGGTTTTCCATTCATGTCGGAGCCATCCACTTTGGACTTTCCGAAGCATGGATTGTGAGTCTTGACACAATAACCACCCTTATTAATGAAGTCTCAGGCAACCACCTTAAGGCTGCAGTAGCTGCCTCCACCTCCATTCTCATGCTGGAGGTTGTTGTCATGTAAGTCCTGCTATGTTCAGCGATGATTCTACCCTTTGCTCTGGCAGAGAAGCCTCACCCTGATTTCTCACTACAGATTATGACATCCCCCGCTTTATTCTTGCTCCCTTAATGTCAGCTAAGTTTCATTGTAGGGGGTGCCTTTTGTTTGTGGTTGGTCACATATAGGCTTTTGACTGAGCCATCGCATATGTGGATCTAATCGACAGTAATCCAAGCATGTACCGCATTGTCACAATGGGGGTATCTTGCATACAGCCCAAGACTACATGCATTCCTTCATTTTGAATGCATTCTAATCGTTCACATTGTGATATTGACAGCGTGAGTATTCCCAGACCGTACTTGATGACAGGCATGACTAACTGATTATACAGGAGAAACAGTAGTCTCTGTTCCAGGTGCGCTGCGGCCATTGTTTTTTAGGGCTGCCAGACCTCTGTTGCACTTTTGTATGATTAGATCAACATAGTACTTGTAACCTGTGATCGAATGTTATTCCAAGGTATTTCAGCTTGTCTTGCCTTTCAATTTTCTGCCCACTGAAAGTAATGTGTGGAAGATCTGCCTTCAATATGGAGTTGTTCAAGGAGCACCATAGCACACAGGCTTTGTTGCGATTGATCTTAGAGCCGGTGTCCTCACACCATTTACCTACCTCATGTAGTGTCCCGTGTATGCTATTAACCATTTCTTGGCGGTCAGAACCAGTCTTGTATGAGTATGTCATCAGCAAATGTCAATGTTCTTACCAGCCCAGTTGGCTGAATGGTGGCTACTTTTGCTGTGTAGATGTTAAACAGCACCGGTGATAGTGGAGAACCCTGGGGCCATGGTTCTAATGTCCATGTTCTCCAGTGAAATGCAGTTGATCTCTCAGTTAAGTCTGCTGCTATCCATCTAGTTAGTCAAGGGTTAACACCGCAAGCCATTACACAGTTCATTAACATTTCACACTTTTGTAACTATCTTCTAGGTCAATTGCTCCAGCAACCGTTTCTCGTTTACCTTGGAATCCCTCGTACACATCATACGCAAATCTTCCGGTATTTTCCCTTGTTGCTTTCGTGAGCCTATAGCTACCCAGAGTATCAGGAAAGATGTGTGCGTTTTCTAGGTGGCATTTTACTTGTCTTGCAACTATCTTTTCAAGTAGTTTACCATAGACATTACAGTCTGCAGTGTGATGATTTGATAGCTGCTGAGCAGTGTGGGATCTTTACCAGATTTAGGAAGAGGCCATAAGTAACTTTGCAGCCAGTCTTCCAGTACCTCAGCATTTTTTATGCTGGTGTTTGTAATCCCTTACCATATTCATAATTGTTGTGTCATCCAGCTGTTTAATGTGTTGATACTGGACACCATCAGGGCCTGGTTTCTACTGGTTTCCAGCGTGTCCACAACATCCTTTTCAGAAATAAGGTCGAAATATAACTCACATCTTATGTCATTCTCAGAAACATGGTCCTTAATTATTAGCCGGGCAACTTTATCGCATGTGTGAACTACATTGATGTCCCCACAGACCAGAAAAACAGCATCACAGAGGATCAGCTTATTCATGGCAGTACAAAGTGTGTTTCAGGAGAACACATGCTGGCGGAGACCTCTGCAAAGACACAAATACTATCACCAGACACTTAGGCTAAAGGAGGAAGAAGGATGCAGTTTCACTAACCTTCAGCCTTTTCACTTGATACACTTTGTTTTACATATTCCACCAGACACGGCTGTTTATGGACACGCTTTTAGTTACTCGCGTTCTTTCCTTCCACCGTTCGGTCACGGGGTCAAATTCTTACCGTCGTTCAGGAATTCCAGTCCTAGCGCTCTGAACATTTGATGATATGGGGTAATTAAACCTTCGCTGCAAATTTATTGTTGGAAACTCCAGTTTTAAAGTGGCTTTTAGTCATAGTTGGTATGTTACTCTAAGTTCCTGTTTAAAAATGAACATTGTACTATAATTACAACAGAAGATATGAGAGTCTGAAAAAGGGCAAAAAGTAACTTTTTTCAAATTTTAATATGTCATCATTGTTACTCAATGGCATTAGGTAAGCTGTACTTAATTTGTAAATTAACATAAAATAGACATGTTATACCGTGTTTCCCCGAAAATAAGACCTACCCCGAAAATAAGCCCTAGCACGATTTTTCAGGATGCTTTTAATATAAGCCCTACCCCGAAAATAAGCCCTAGTGCCCTACCCCGAAAATAAGCCCTAGTGCATTTCCCCAAAAATAAGCCCTAGTGCATTTCGTCAGCTAGAATGAGAGACTTGTTGCCGAATGGCCAGTCGGAGTATAGACGCCACTAGTGCGCACTTGATAATGAACTGATGTGGTTCATAATTCAATATACGTCACTCGTGTGAAATAAAGAAGCAGAATTTTGGCGCCAGCAATTTCTCGTCGCTTTTATGTGTGCCATCGTTCTTAAGTCTCAGAATTTTTGTTGCCACACCTGTCTCGTAAGTCTTCAATTAACACTTGATTTAATGCTAGACTTAAGGGAATAATATTTTGACACCCAGACGAGTGCAAAAAGAAAGAGCTATTCCGTCGATTACAAGAAAGGAATCGTTGAAGACTACCGGGGCAAGAATCTTACGGCTTTCTGCAAAGAGAAGAAGCTTGATCTCCGGATGGTCTGAAAATGGCGAGCAGAGTACGATAACCTCAGTCAACAGGTGGAAGAAGGAAATGCTAAGAAGCGCAAGTGTGGATCAGGTCGGCAACCATTACTTTCTGAACTGGAAGACATCATCTGTGAATGGATTGCTGACAGGAGAGCAAAGACTTTGGTTGTGCACAGGGCTGATATTCAAGCATTTGCCCTTGCAATGGCACCACATTTAGAAATATCCCCAGAAGAATTCAAAGCATCACAACACTGGCTGGATGGCTTCCTTCAGCGATATAAACTGTCTCTAAGAAAATTGACAACACTGTTCAAGCTGGAAGATACTGAAGTTATTAAACGTGCACTTGCATTCAAGTAATTTGTTGATGGCATCGACTTTTCTAAATACCAACTCTCCAACATGATTGCCATGGATGAAACTGCAGTGTTTATGGGCCTAGGATCTCAAACGACAATTGATCAGACGGGTGCCTCGTCAATCTACATTTCGTCCACTGGTTACGAAAGTGCACGTGTTACCTGTATTTTGGCAGTTTATCTGGATGGAAATAAAGCCCCACTTCTAATCATCACTAAGGGCAAGAAAGATAACATTGAATGTGTTTCAGGCATTTATGTTCTTGAAACTGAAAAAGCCTGGTGCACACAAGCAGTTATAAGGAAGTGGGTCGATTTAATGCTGCCTCTTGTTTTGCGAGGTGGTCAACGAGGTCTGCTAGTCTGGGATTCAGCCAGCACTCACCGCGCTAAAGACATGAAGAACTCCCTTGCAAAGAGAAGAATAGATCAAATAATGATTCCCGCAGGAATGACTTATTATCTCCAGACTCTTGATATTGCAATAAACAAGCCATTCAAGGACCATTTGCGCATAGAAATCAACGACTACATTGAAAATAGAATGGAGAGAAATCAGCGTGGAAACTTTGTGAAGCCTAGTTTGCAGGAGGTCGTGACTTGGGTGAAGAATTCATGGGATAAAATCACTGACAGTTGTGTTACAATGCACTACGAGCAGGCTACATGGACAAGAAATGCTCATTTAAGGAAAGCTTTATTGCTGGACATGAGAGAATGGGGCCAATGGTTCTACAGGAAATGGAGTCGCAAGAAATTCAGGCCGGAATTCGGGATTTGGAGAGTTATGACGATGTTCCAGAAGAAGATGACATGACTGTATTTGAATAAATGTAGAATTTTGTACATGAATAAATGTAGATTTTTGTATCTTTTAATATAAGCCCTACCCCGAAAATAAGCCCTAGTGCATTTTTTTAAGCAAAAATTAATATAAGACCCGGTCTTATTTTCGGGGAAACACGGTAGAAAACGGTCATCGCTGAAATTTTTTAGCAGCTTGCTTCAAATAGGAATTATCAAAAGATGAATTGACAAGTAATTAATCTTGGTTAAATTTCTATTACTTGTACCATACAGAGTGTGTAGGCATAAACTGATACTGAGAATTTAAAAAAAGTAACATTGTTTATGCTGTACATTGTAAATAAAAGTGTGTACATATTCTGTTAATATAATGTATTAAATATATCCTCTCAAAGTATCAGAGATATGACTATTACCATTCACTGTATTGTATTTGGACATGCGCCCTAATATAACCGACTAGGTTGAACAGGGCGCGCCTCGCCAAAACGAGGCAAGAAAAAAAGAAAGAACAAATTCACTGTATAAAAGAAATTCATAAATAGGAATTATCAAAAGATGAATTGACAAGTAATTAATCTTGGTTAAATTTCTATTACTTGTACCATACAGTGTGTGTAGGCATAAACTGATACTGAGAATTTAAAAAAAGTAACATTGTTGATGCTGTACATTGTAAATAAAAGTGTGTACATATTCTGTTAATATAATGTATTAAATATATCCTCTCAAAGTATCAGAGATATGACTATTACCATTCACTGTATTGTATTTGGACATGCGCCCTAATATAACCGACTAGGTTGAACAGGGCGCGCCTCGCCAAAACGAGGCAAGAAAAAAAAAAAGAACAAATTCACTGTATTATACACATGAACATGCTGTAAATACATAATATCTGCTCTAGCCCCAAAATTTCTCTCATATATCATTCAAGCTTTCTTTTTTCCTGGGGGGAATTAGTACATTGACAGATGTAGAAATTTGTAGCAAATGCATTTCCATTATAAATTTCAACTGTGATCTTACGTTTCTAATACTTTATAAATACTGAAATACGATAACTAAACGATTGTCTGTGTCTTATTAAAAGCAGGCACATTTCTGTTTTGTTATCCCTGACCTTTGAAACTGACTACCATAAATTAACGTGGTGGGCTGCTAAGATGAAATTAGGTGGAAAAAATCTTTAACTTCTCCTGAACATTTTTAAAATAATTTTGAACTTTCTGGGTCCCAGAGATTGTCAGATATTTTATTAGTAAATGTGTCACTTTTGGTAATATTTTCCACAAGTGATGATGCTGTTTTGTAAATGTTGCCAAGTATTCTGTAGATCTTCTGTTAACACATTTATACCAAAAATTAACAGTAAGTCAGTAGCATAGTCTGAACACATCATTGATTTGCGTTTTGCGAGTCTCTTTTAAAGTTAATGTTCTATTACCACAGGCTCGGCACAGTTCATTAACAGAATTTGTGTGATACACAAAGGAATGTTCCATTTTGCTGTTACTCCGTGCGCGTTTTTTAACAATAAATAAACAAACCTGTATGAAAGAAACAGTGCAAAGTTGGTGAGAATTCTTTCACAAAAGTATTATACTGAGGATGACAATCTTAGACACACGAATACAGCATGAAACAATTAACTCTTGAAACAAATTAAATCAACACTGAAAATATTAAAATCTACTGCCTAAATAATATCATATCTAGGAATACAAGTATGACTATTCTAGTCATAGGACTGTCGTGCAAAATGGTAATATAAAACACTTTATAAATACTGAAATACGATAACTAAATGATTGTGTCTTATTATAAGCAGGCACATTTCTGTTTTGTTATCCCTGACCTTTGAAACTGACTACCAAAAATTAATGCATCGAGCTGCTAAGATGAAATTAGATGGAGAAAATCTTTTAACTTCTGAACATTTTTTATAATTTAGAACTTTCTGGGCCCCAGAGATTTTGAGATATTTAATTAGTAAATGTGTCACCTTCGATAATATTTTCCACAATTGATGATGCTGTTTTGTAACGGCTGTTACAAGGCAAAATAACATAATAAAACAATGAAAATCCCAAAAGAGATATTTTGCACGAAGTTATTTTCTAGGTAATTATTTTAGTCCTGCACTTATTAGGAATGCGTGTAAACTGGTTTAAAGTTCATGTTTTTCAGGCCAAAGTCAGCTGATATTTCCTGCCAAAGTAAGCGATACCTGTTCTTCCCTGTTAAAAAAATGTATTGCCTCGGTGTCAGGAGAAAGGGCGTGAACCTAAAGTAGTGTCTTTGTAGAGGGCACAAACGGCCGTGCAGAGTGATACAGTTACACTAACCTTCAGCCTTTTAACTTGATAAGCTTTGTCTGTTTTATGTATTTCACTAGAGTTTACAGTTACACTAACCTACTGTATTAAGTTCATAAAACAATCTTCTCACTGTATAGCTGATTTTGTCACAATTTTTTCCTCAGATTGCTGACCTATACCGCAGTCAGGAAAACTGTATCCTTTAAATTCTGAACCATCAACAAAGTTGATTGACAGGAGTTTGTGTTTGTGGACAGGAGTTTTTTGTGCCTTATTGGCTGCAGTAATTTTTCAAGACACTATATGAAACTATGGAATTTGACAGTGTGTAACTGTGCTAAAATGGAGCAGTAATTTGTAACAGTAATTCTGGCATGAGCTTTACTGTAAAGTAACAGCATTATGCCTATTATCTTGTGCTGATTAAGAGTTCGCTGTTTTTTTGTCTCCTTGTTTTGTAATTGCTTCTGTTTTGTTTCCTCAGTGTGCATCCTGTTCAACTCTGTATCTTTTTTGTGCTTGTTCTTATACTGTTGTTTGTCAGTTTATTTCCATCAGTTCCACAATGTTGATCTTGTTTCACTGTTTTAATTCATCTATTAAGCATTCATTTATAAAAGTCTGTAACACCTTGGTTATCATTTTTATTCTTCTTCACAATTCAGAGCCATTTAGTGGGACTGCCTTGAGTTGAAAATTCTCTAGTTTTTTGCTTGATTTGATTTCTATGTATTCCCCGTTTCATTGAAAATCTGTCTTGTCTTCTGAATTTTTATTTTGATATGCGTGTCCATTCGTCCTACTTTATCGATGTTGCTGCCAAGAGGTTAATGTTGTAAAAATTGTTGAGAATTTTAAGTGTTATATTTTGTCACCCAGGAGTGGTTTCAGGTTTGTTATAAATGCAGTTTACACAGTTCTTGCTCATAACTCAACCTTTTTTCCTTCAGAATTAATTCTGTTTGTCAGGTATTTAATCCAGATAACCGTTTGTAGCTTTTGTCCATTAGTTTTGAAGGTTCATTTGATTCCTTCATTATAGCTTGTCATTAGCTGGGTCTTGTCTGCATAGATTTCCATGCTGTTATTTAGAGGTAGCATGGCTATTGGCATCCTTGCTTCTCCAACTAATACGATAATGTCAGTTGCACATTGAAAATTTGTTATAATGATTTCTCCAATGTGTATTATGTATTAGTTTTCTAAATGATTGATTACAGTAGTGGCAGAAAGTAAACATAAAGGACTTTAGTGTAAATAGCAAAAAGAAAAGAGCTTTTTCAGAATGCACCACTACAGCAAATGAGGCATATTTGAAACAAGTCAATAGGATCAAGTACTTGCCACATTAATAACATCAGAGGTAAAAAATAGAATAGCCCAAGTAAAAGCGCATTCAATGAAATGAAAATAATTTTGTGCAAAAATTCTTTGTCAACGGAGATAAGAGAGTTCTTCTGTATTATATAGAGCCAGTCCTGCCACTTGGAAGTGAGTCGTGGACAGTTGTTAAGGAAGTTTAAAAAAAAAAAACCTGGAGGCCACAAAGCACATCTCTTTTACAGAAGAATGTTAACACCACAGTTAAAGAGAGTATTTAGAATGTTCTGAAAGAGACGGGTGCATGAAGGAAGCTTATTACTTAGATCAGAGGGCAGTAGACACTTTTAAATTTTATGGGCATGGTATGGGAACAGGAAAGCTGAAATATATTATGAAAGATATTAGGAAAAAGAGATAGGGGATGAAAAAGAGAGATGACACTGGACAATTTATCATCATGATGTGATAAGAAGTCAACAACAGAATTGGTAAATGGCACAGACAGTTGGAGAGACATCATCACTTGCACTAGCTAGCTAGCTTAGTACTTAAGACTTTCTAAAGTCTCTACATTGTTTTTTGTAAGGTAGGTGTTAAATAGAGTGGATAGTAATAAACTTCCCAGTTGCTAAGGTAGGTGTTAAATAGAGTGAATAATAATAAACTTTCCTATTTCTAAAGAAGATGTTAAGTAGAATAGATCATGATAAACTTTCCTGTTGTTAAGGTGGGTGTCAAATAGAATGGATAGTAGTAAACTTCCTTGTTGCTAAGGTAGGTGTCAAATAGGGTGGATAGTAATAAACTTCCCCGTTGCTAAGGTAGGTATCAAATAGGGTGGATAATAATAAACTTCCCTGTTGCTAAGGTAGGTATCAAATAGGGTGGATAATAATAAATTTCCCTGTTGCACTCTGACAATGGCACAGAACCAGTCTCTTGATCCTTATGTTTGTAAACAACTAGGTTAGTGACATTTTTGATAGTACACTAATGATAGTTTTGAAATATACAGTGTAAAGTGTTATAGTCTTGTGTGTCTTGCTAAAGAAACTAGAATCTTAAGAGAGGATTATTCGCCAGTGAGCTATGCTCTGAAAAGTATTAAGTGTAGAGAGAGAAAGAGAAGTGATTATTTACACATACCTTTGTCCTTAAATTCACTCAGATGATCATTCTGCTCAGTTTGCTAGGGCTGAAAAGTTATTTTATCAAGTTGCCCGTGTTGAAGCTGAAGAGATTCAGCAGAAGATTGGTAAGATATTTTGCAGACCTATGGGAATTGTGGAAGAGAACTTGTCCTGATGAAGCTGGACCTAGTAAACTGAAGTCTCTAACACATCACTTGCCTGTGACAGTATGGGCTATAAATCTACCTTTTACCTATCCAAGACACTGCTAATCAACAAAGAGAAAAACAAAATTACAGATAGTTTGGGACATACAGTGGGGAAATGAAGCTATGGGACATATACTGAGGAAGGAAGAGGAAGATGTGAGGGCTAACCATGGAGCACATGGAGAAAAGAATGTGACAGAACTGAAGGATGGAGGGTACTCATGGAGGTTGATTGGAAAATGACAGAGTGCAGAGATGGATGGAAGTGTACCCATGAAGCAACAGGCATTGATGGAGTGATGTATTGTGTAATCTATTACCAACATTTTAAAGCGAGGTTTATTTTATCATTTGCATTTTCTTCTCATCATTATCATTTCTCTCTGGTTTCCCATGGAGCATAGGCCTTCACCAAACTTATGCCAAGTCCTCCTGACTTCTACCATCAGCTCAAGGTCTTTTCTTCTGTTCTGTCTCCAGCACTCTTCTCCATATGTTGTTCTGTTTCCCTCTATCTCTCTTACTCTGGGGATTCCAGAACAAGTACTTCCTTGTAATGCTGTCAGCAAATTTCCTCATTGTGTGTGCTATCCATCGCCAGTGTCTTCTTCTCATCTGTCATTGCACAGTTAATTTTAACATTTATGTTTTCTTGTAGTTTTCCCCATGTGTCTTCACTATTCTCTGCAGATTCAAGAAGTTTCTTAATATTTTAAAAATATTTTTAAATTAATTGGGTTTTTTTTTAAGTTGATTGTTTCAGTTTTATTATCAACTGAATGCAAGAAGACATCACCCGTGTGTTACCGGGGCCCGAAAGGGGAGCAAAGAATAGTAACACTGCACCCTACCACGCATGTCGTAAAAAGCGACTAAGGAGGGTATGGGCATGGGGCAGTTTACCCCATCCCGTAAAAACTTCGCACAGTGGGCTGATCACCTGCTTGCCAACCAATCTGATTACGGAAACAATGATAGATTGTTTGGTCTGTTTTTGTTCCACAAAGACGCCACTAGGCGTGGTGGAAACAGCGATAGATCGATCAATTTGTTGTTGCCCTAAGACGCCACTAGGCGTACTGGCCACATACTGCTTTGCCGGTTGATGGCTAAGGATGGAAGAAGAAGAAGCAAGAAGACATGATTGATGCATTCTGTATGTTTGTTGTTCATTTATAATGAGAATGTTTTGTTTTTAAGCATATGAACTGTATGTTGAATCTCAATAGATGAAATAGCTGGAGATAGCGATGTTAGACCTACAGATCTTAGTGAGCTCAACATAGAGGCACTGCAAGCAGACGAATATGAACATCTGGCTAAACTGTGCTTGCTTAAGAAGCAGTAAGTCTATGTATATATATAATTTTTCTTACATACAGTAGCCCCAGCTTTTTTATATTAATCTATTTCAGGGATATTGCCTGGACAGTTTTACTACTTTTTTTAAGGGGGAATCCTTTGTCAGTCCTTACTCCAATCCCTTGTCAGTCCTTACTCCATGAAACATACTGTGAAAGAAAAGTCGCAGTTTTAAACCACATTAAACAGTAAAGATATTTAATTTCTACTTGCTTTTAGAGTATACGATTGGTAGAGTAGTTAGAGCACTTGCCTTTCTTGGCTAATTTACCAGCTTCTGGGTTTGAAACTTGAGAGTGTCAAGCTGTGATCTACCCATCTGCAAATGGGTACCTGACTCTACTCTTGAATTAAGGAACATACAAGAATGGAACAGGTCACGCCACCTCATAAAGCTGGATTTTATATTGTGTAGTCTCTGATACTTAACTTCCATACAGCAGTGTTTTATATGGGACTGCCTTATCTTTTACTTTCTTTCAGGGCCTTTGCCAGAATGTTAGTTTCAACTTTTTTACAGATTTAAATAATGTTAGCTTGACCCTAAGTATCACATAATATGAGTGATTTTTTAATGTGTTTTTTTTTCTTTTTCAGGCACCAGTTGGCACTGGAGTATTATGGTCGAGTAAGTTGATCTTCATTGACTCCCTAGATTGCCTGATAATTTAACTGTTGTACCAAGACTTGTAGAATATTAATTATATTTTCCCTTTTTCCAAAATTTAGCTTTTTTGTGTGCCAAAGAAAGGTGGTAAATAAAATAGTTTGACCAATATTTGTATGAGAAACTGAGAAAGCACATATGAACATCATCTGTATCATGCCTGGACAAACTCTATGGAGATATCAACAAGCTCGGACTGACCACTGCTTTCTTTTAAACGTATTAAAGTGGATGTCTTATAGCATATGAAGAAGACAAATATTCAGTGAGTACTTGCAGGGTTGATTATTGCAACATTTCTTCCAAAAAAGACAGTTGTTTATTTGCCTAATTGATTCGGTTCCCAATTCACCCAGTGCTGGTTAGTCCAGTTACATGATTCGTCTGATGAAAGATTGTTTTATCCTAAGGTGCAGTCTGCAAGTACATAACATCACCATTATTTTCCATTTTCTCTTCTGCTCTTCTCTCCTTTTCAAGAGCTATTTCTTCTGCTCTCTTTTTTTCCGTTAATTCTTCTCTTTTTTTCTCAGACAATTCTTCTTCTCTCCTTTTGTCAAGTCTCATGAGTTCCTTGTCTACATAGGTTTTTAAGGCATCACCCTCCAAACCAAAATCTTAACCAACCTTTACCAAATCTTTCAAGGTTGCCATGATTTACAATTATTGTGCTTTTCAATAGCAAACAATAAAGTAAATTTATAATATTATCAATCTGTGAATAATATTTTCAATACTTATTTCACCAATTCAAATTCACCCAACTGCATGTAATAGTAGATAGTAATATAGAGATAATAAATATGGAGCATTAAAACAAAAATACAAACAAGATGACAGGATACAGCGACCAGAGCTAACAGAAGCAAATGCAAATAGTGAAATAAGGCAGAACTATATGAATTAGAACAAATTAATAAAATGTAGCTCTACCACACTTATGACAAGACAGCACGAATTTACAACATTTATGACATCTATTAAATCAAGGATAGCAAGGTTAGATCAACAGTGTCATAAACAATAATATAAAAACAAAAAAACTGAATAACAAATTGACAATGAACTTTACTACAAAAACAAACTTGCCAATAAACATAACTGCACAACTAGACAAAAAATGGACCTGTTTACTTCAATTGAGGCAGTATCACACACAGCAATGTTCGCCGGCTCCTCAGTCTGAAATACACAGATGCATAAACTAAAGAACGCCTATAAATCTCTTTCGATCATACATATTGAGGTATAGAAAGAAATTCAAAGGTCCCAGCCAACCTCCCGCAACTAAATACACAATAACGACATTGAAACATCAAACATGGAGAAAAAATACGCTGGCAAACAAGATAATCTAGCAACACAGGCTATATGTAGCTAAAACGTGACTTATCTGATTGCCAGATGAAAACAATCCTCCTAGTTCCACCTTCTGTTCCTGGCAGCACCGATGCGAACCAGACACGTAGACCACCGTTAGGTCTAGCACTCTGCAACAGCTGACTCGATCAGGACTCCACTTGGGTCTGTCGCAGTCTTGAAAAACGCCATCTTCGGCAGAAAACTTGAAACTTCAAACGAAGCAGGATGCAGTATATAATATGTGCTTCAAATATGTTTTCTTATTGACTGGAACAAATAAGGACTGCACTGCAAAACTTGCCACAAAACCTTTCACAGGCTAGCAGACGATAAAGTGCGCCATCTTTAAAAACTGGAACAAGACACGAACTGTAGACGACGTCTGTAATTATTTTTGAAAAATCAATTTTCTTCAAGCGGTGGATCGATGATCCTTTGGCTGTGGCCCCCGGTTGTAGTGACTTTTAAATATAGTAGAGGTATTCAACTTCGGAGAGGTCCCTCCTATTATAATTCCTTTATCTGTGTAGACTCAACACGGCATTCCATCATGCCGGTGATAGTTTTATATGAAGACTGTTAAAATACAATTCTAGTCTCCAACAGTAAAGAACTCTTCAAGGCCAGTTTGGACGTGAAGACGATATAACAATTTAATACTTGAACAGGCTCCAATTAACATGCATCCAATATCAATGTGGGACAATGGCATGACCTAGCCAGTCTTGAAATGTCGTTATTCAGTCGACTAAGGACAAGATGTCTTCGACATGTTGCTGCATACTTTATTTAATATTTCCACTCACGTACCACAGAATTACAGCATTCACTTGTCCTAATAAATATATTTATCCAGCATAGATTCCATGAAGCATATGAACGATCTAGCGATAGTAAAACTTGAGAACCCTGTCTAAGAGCACACATATAGGAAGAAGTGAAGGATCCCGTTACACGCCCATTGAGGCATATTGGGAATATGGTGTTAGGCTCATATTTTCTTGACCATCGGCACACTAGGGATGATGTGGTCAGCATCACGCCGGACACATATAGGAGCTGGACCAAATATACGTCCGAACACTTTTAAGAACACAGAGGAATGGCATCAAAGGATCATTCACTTCTGCTAAGTGAGACCGGCTGAAACGTCTGCAATATTTGTCCAAAAGACAATGACGTACTTCCGGGGGTAACCCAGGAAACCTATATCAACAAACTGGTCTATAAACAAGCCTTGTTGATATCGAGAGATATGTTATGATTTTACAAATTTAAATAAATATGGATGAAAGTGACTTCAGAGGGTTTTAAAAATTGTCTTCACTGATACTTAATTGGGGACTGTTGATTATTGTCTGTTGCTTGTGCCTGTTACAAAAAAACATAACTTGCTGAGTACTGCAATGGGTCGTTGTCAGGTTTTTTGTGATGAGGACTCTTCTCTAGAGGCGTCTAGATGAACTTCACTCCTGATGTCAAGGTGGGTGTCTGCACAACGTGTCCTCTGTAGGTAGTTGGTGTCGAACCCAGCTTCTTGAATCACAAGACAGTGGTGAAGATTCTTACTTCAGACTGGTCTGGTACTAAGAACTGTCTTGTAGCTTCAAACCATGAACAGTAATGTAGTCTCATACCACGAAATTTAGGAAAAATAAAAGAACAAATGGAGCCGAGGTAGCTCAGTGGTTAGTGTACTGGCTTCCTAGCTCAGTAGTCCATGGTTTGATCCCCAGTTGATGTGGGATTTTTTTTAAGACTGCAAACGGCTCCGGGGTTGACCCAGCTCATGAATTGGGTACCAGAGCAACTTCTAGGAAGGTTAAGGTGGCCAGTGTGATACTGACCACATCACCCCTAGCGTGCCGATGGTCAAGAAAATATGGGCCTAACACCATATTCCCAATATGCCTTAATGGGCATGTAACGGGGTCCTTTACCCTTTAAAAGAACAAATGCCTCTGCTAAGTACATTTATGGGCTGCAGATTAACAGCCACATTGTCTCGCTGTCCACCAACCAATGTTAGCCTCTCTGAATAATTATTCTCCCTGAGTAAACACAGTATAACTCAGGGAATAGATTAGAAATCACCGTTATTAATAGGGAAAATGTGTCTGGACAGTGCAAGTGCAATGGCTGGTGCCTGAATTACAATCAACAAGGTACATATATCTCACAAAATGATGCTATACACTTTATGCCCATGTGATGTAATCATCACTCCTCACTGCTCCATTCGGAGTCTTGGGTCGCTTCTGCTTTCACTTTCCAGAGTGAACTATCATAAAGCAAACACCAGTGCTTGCTGTAGTGGTTTATGAACATACCATTTTCATATGTTGAGGTTGCCAGCTTCCTATGCCTTGTATAACCACTTAGCAAGTACAGACATGTCAAAATTTACATGGTAAAATAAATGTTTACAGTCAATACCCTTTAGCTCCCCAAGGAGCATAGGCCTTCAACAAACATATGCCAAGTCTTCCTGTCCTGTGCCACCCGCTCACGTTCGTTCCATGTTTTCCTCATCATTTTCACCTCTGTTTCCAGTTCTCTTCTCCATGTGTTTTTTGGTCTATCTCTGCCTCCCTTTCCCTGTGGATTCCAGAACAAGGACTGCCTGGTAATGCTATCAACAGATTTCCTCAATGTGTGTCCTATCCATCGCCAGTGTCTTTTTCTCAACTCTTGTTCCACTGGCACTTGATTAGTTCTTGTCATCAATTCCACATTTGTGACTTTGTCATACCATTTCAGTCCTTCTATTCTACGCAAGCACCCGTTTTTAAAAGTCTGTAGCTTTTTGGTTGTTGTGTTTTTGTTGTTCTCCATGTCTCAGAGCCGTACAATAGGACTGACTTCACATTTGAGTTGAAGATTCTTATTTTCGTGTTGGACTTGATTTCTCTTGTTCTCCATATGTTTCCCATTGCAATGAAAGCTCCTCTTGCTTTTTGTATTCTTATTTTGATATCACTGTCTGTCCCTCCAAATTTGTCTATATTACTTCCAAGATATGTCTACGATTCTACATCTTTTAGTGATGTTTCTTCAAGTTCAACCTTGTTATCATTCCTTGCATTTATTCTCATAATCTTTGTCTTTTCCCTGTGTATTTTCAAGCCCACTTGTTGTGACCTCTCATCAAGAATTTTCATTTTCTCTTGCATCTGATTATGGGACAGAAGATCCAAGTCATCTGCAAAATCCAGATCATCAAGCTGTTTAGTCAGATTCCACTGGATTCCATTTCTGTTGTGTGATGTTGATGTTTTCATAACTCAATCGATTGCTAGTAAGAAAAGAAGTGGAGACAAGAGGCACATGTCTCACTCCCGTTCTAATCCTAAATGGTTCTGTAAGTTGTCCTTCATGAAGAACGCTGCATGTCATGTCTTCATAGGTCTTCTTTATTAAGTTAATGATCTTCATGGGAACTCCATAATGCCTCATCAATTTCCAAAGCGATTCTCTGTCTACACTGTCAAATGCCTTTTCATAGTCCATGAATCTGATGTATTGCGGTGAATTCCATTCTTTGTTACACAGTAGCAACGGCTATTATTCCCAAATGTGGCTATCTGGTCTGTACAGGATCTATTTCGTCGAAAACCTGCTTGTTCATCTCTCAGTTGCCTGTCTATGTTTCCCATGGAGCATAGGCCTTCACCAAACTTATGCCAAGTCCTCCTGACTTCTACCATCAGCTCAAGGTCTTTCTATGTCTTCTTTTCTGTCTCCAGCTCTCTTCTCCATGTGTTGTTCTCTTTTAATCTCTCAAGGATGATTTTGTTTAATACTTTTGCTGGCACTGATAGTAACATTATTCCTCTATAATTTGTGCACTCTTGTAAATTTCCCTTCTTAGGCAACTTGACCAGATAACCTTCCTTCCATTCTGCTGGTATTTCCTCTCTCTCCCAGACTTTGCCAAGTTGTTTGTATAATATCTCTGTAGAGGTATCATTATCTGTTTTGATGGCCTCTGCTGGAATGCAATCTGGACCAGCTGCTTTTCCATCTTTCAGAAGCTTTATGGCTTTCTTTATTTCTTCTCTACTTAGTCGTTCACAGCTGATTTGTAGCTCCTCTTCTGCTATCTGGATGTCTGGGGGATTAGTTGGAGATGGTCTATTGAGAAGTTCCTCAAAATGTTCTGTCCGTCTCTTCATTTGTTCTTTAATATTACTAAGCAATTTTCCATTCTTATCTTTTATGAGGCCATTTGCTTGTTTATATTTCCCTGTTAGCTTCTTTGTGTTGTTGTACAGGTCCCTCATATTTCCTTTGGCTGCAGCTTCCTCTGCTTGCCTTGCAAAATCATCAATATATTTCATCTTGTCTCTTTTGATGTTTCTTCTTACTTCTTTGTTTGCTTCTATGTACACTTCATGAGCCTTGGCTTTGGAGCTTCTGGTTTTGCTTCTGTTTAAATCTGCTTTCTTGTTTTTCCTGTCTTCTATCTTACTGATGGTTTCTGTTGTTATCCATGCTTTGTGCTGATGTTCTCTTTTTCTCAGTACTTCTTCACATGTCTCGTTCCATATATTTTTTGCTTGTTGCCAGTGGTCTTCCGTATCTGTTTCATCTTCCAGCTGTTGGAGTACTTGGTATTTGTTGGATACTATGATTGAAAATTTTTCTCTTATTTCCTGATTTCTTAGATATCCCACATTATACTGTTGTCTATAGCTATATGCTGTTGTAAATTTCTTGAGTTTTAATTTTGTTTTAGCCAACAGAAGATGGTGGTCTGATACAACATCTGCTCCTATACATACTTTCACATCATGCAATAATGACCTAAACTTCTTACTTATGCATATGTGATCAATCTGATTCTCAATTCTGTGGTCTGGTGATATCCATGTTGCTTTATGTATTCTTTTATGTGTAAATATGCTTCCTCCTATAGCTAGTTGATTTGAAGCACAGGAGTTTGCTAATAGTTCCCCATTCTCGTTCATCATACCTAATCCATGCTTTCCCATGATTTCTTCAAAGCCAGTGTTGTCTGTTCCTATTTTCGCATTTAGGTCCCCTATCAAAATTGTGATGTCCTTTCTTTTCTTATTGTCCAAGACAATTTGTAGTCTGGTGTAAAAGTCTTCTTTCACAGATTCTTCTTTATCGTTTGTTGGTGCATAACATTGGATGATGTTTATATTTACTTTCTTTTTGGTTGATTTAAACCTTGCTGTTATAATTCAGGGTCCCATTGCTTCCCATTCTATAAGTGCCTTCTGTGCTTCCTTGGACAGCATTAGAGCCACCCCTTCACTGTGGTGGGCTCTTTCCTCCTCATGTCCTGAGGACAGCACCATTTCTCCTGTGATCAATCTCCTCTTCTCTATGCCTTTCCACCGTGTCTTAAATATCAATCCTGTAATTTGTCATTTCTACTACCTGTGCAGTTTTCCCTTGTTGACACAGAGTGCGAACATTCCAGGTGCCAATCCTGGAGATTTTCCTAGACGAAAAAAGGTTAGTTGGCAACCCAGACTCCTTTCGGCTTTCTCTAGGTTGCTTTGTGCGCCTCCTTTCCAGAGGACCTTCTTCTGTCTTGGGCGGCAGAGTTGATTTATATTCTTTATTTGACTTGTCCATGTTTGTTGAAGTTTTTGTGGTAAAAAGTTTGTTACGGGATGGGGTAACCAGCCCCATGCCCAACCCTCCTTAGTCACTTTTTACGACATGCCTGGTAGGGTACAGTGTTACTATTCTTTGCTCCTCTTTTGGGCCACGGTAACACATGGGTGAAAAATGTTTACACTCACCCCAAATTACTTGGGAACACAATCTCCTGGCACAGATGAATGGACACAGCAACTTTGATTAGATGCTTTGAACACTTGGCCGGGGAAAGTTTAGTATTCCTCCTATGACGGGTGCTCTGATTCCTTAAGTTTTCAGTCTTGGTATTTAAAATTGCGGTTTCTCTTTAAGTTATAAAGACGCCCAAATACTTCGATCTGTCACTTTTAATTCTGGAAAACTAGTCTGATGTCTCTCTGGCTCCTGGGAGTTGCTAATTTGACGTTGCGATGCAGTCTGATTTGTGTCTCAGATTTTGCTAGGTTATATTTCCATTTCTCAGTCCAAGTCCCAGATGGGATTTCGGACAAACTTTCCAGTGAGAGCCAAAGTTTATTCCGGCTCTCAAATTAAACCAATCCTGTCTTTTTAGAACTATGTAGATTGGGGTGTTAAATCATTACTATCCCCTGTGTGTTTTAAAATATGAGTTTTAAAATTTACACTCGTGACCTCTTTCAAATATAGCAGTAATACTTCCGATTGGATATGTACAAACTCACAAACACATCGGTGAACTTATTTCCTGGCTGATGCCTTCTGCCCATATTGTCTCCTCTGACAGGTTATTCGTACTATTGCTACAGAGATGGTCCAGCAGAAGTGATTACATATGTTTATGTACATCTCCAAGACAGAGTTCTTAGCCAATCTGGCTTGCTTTTCGTCGATTGTACGAGACCACCTTGTGTCAACAATGACCGTCTCTATCAAAGGTGGCTAGACGACTTAAGTGATAAAAGTATTAACCGCTGATCTGTCTAATTAGCCTTTTAATACCATGATTCACATGGTGAAATGTAAACAAGTCTGGGAGCGGCTAGGCAAGAATGTAGGTGCATAAAATTTGCCAAGTAATAGGACGATGAGTGTAAAAAATGAAGAAATAAATCAGTAATGCAGGAGGGAACGAAGAATGTAAAAGGACGTACATAAATATTGTCACATTCAGAGACACCTGAGAACTACATGAGGTGCATATGTGTCTAGTTATTTATTGACAGTAAGACTGGCTGTAACAATTTGTTAGTCACCCAAGGTAATCTAACCAGTGCCAGTAAATATAAACCATAACTTACACTGTATTCATTCTGAAAGTATGCTAAAACTGCTTCATCTTTTGCCTTTCTTTAAGTTCTTCTTGATCCTTAGCCACCAACTGTCAAAGCAGTCATTGGCCATCACACCTGGTGTGATTTCCACTTTGCTCGGTCGGCGGCCATCCTTCATGCAGTGCCCCAGCTCTGGTTCATTCTTTGCATCTTGGCCTCCACAGTTCTATGCAAAGTTGTTTTTTGGTCAGCCTCCCTTTTGCTTTCCTTCAGGGGTCCATAGCATAGCTGTTCTTGTGATGGCATCAGGGTCCTCTTATGAGGATATAGCCAACCCAGCTCCAACGTCTTAATGTTCCATCACTGGTATTTTTCTATGGCATCTGTGATTTTGTTGTTGTTGCCATTTCTTATTAATCTCTTTTAATCTTACCAGTCAGTGTTCTCAAATATCTCACATTCCATGTATTCGTTGTTAGAGCCTGTCAATTAGGGTAATACCCAGATTTGGCTAATCATACCTTGCCACCTTGCTATGTGAATACTTGTGATAATTAAATAAATCAGAACAAAAAAAACTCAACTTCTACTCTGCATTTTGATTGGATGCCCTAGATTCACTTTTCCGAGAATAATTCTACACATGCCATACCGTTCTGTCGTTCATGCATTAACTAGGCATGTGTTACAACTTACGCTACAGATGTGTAGGAGTGGTTGTTAAGAGATTAGGAGTAAATGGACAAATACAGATGCACAGTTAATCCCCTTAAATGCAGTATATGGGAGCCGCGCTGGTGTAATGGTTACAATGTTGTACTGGCGACCAGGTTTTCAAGGTTCAAGCCCGGGCGTCGGCGCTTGAAGGAGTGCCAACGACCGGGATTTTGACTGAATAATCTGAACGGCTCCTGAGATAAACCCTCTGTGGATGAGAAGGAGCGAAGCTCCTGACCGGGTTGGAAGGAAAGTCCTCAGGTTCCCCAGCCTCGCAATGACATGTCATTGGGCCAAAGGGCTGAAAGCCCAAGTACCGCTGGTTAAGAAAAAAAAAAAAAATGCAGTATACATTTCACAAAAAGTCTTGAGGGAGCAAGTATTTAAATTCAAAGAAAGTAATCCAAAGACAAGGAAATATACACATGTTAAAGAATCTGTGTTATGTTAATACATATTTGTTACAATGCTGAATACTTGTTGACAGTATATTTGATTGTATTTTACTAGTTTTTATTAATAAGAGTTGGTTTGTATCTTGTTTTCACAGCTATTACCACCAGCCAGTCTGAGTAGTAATTTAATGTGTTTCTTCTCTAATACAGTAAGAGGTAGATTAAAAAACATTTTAGGACTTTATTACTGAAGTATGTTGTGGGCTGTCTCTTAATGAAAAATGTATATTCTTTGTATTTAATTAAGAGAAGTTTTAAAATGTTATATTCAGCAGTAGAAACCATTAAACAGATGTGTGATTTGGCTCATTGCACACCTAGTTTTTAACTTTTGTAATATATTAATTTATTTTAGTGTACCAAACTGAGACAGCAGATTTATGGCAACAACCACGAGAAGACAAAGTTATCCTTCAGCTTGTTTGCAGCTGTGTATAAAGAGATTAGGAAGCAGCAGTCTAATGGTATTGTACCAATTATTCTAAGTAGTTCCTGTGTTAGATTAGTTATTCTGCATTATTATTTTCTTTCTCTAAACTTTTATGGGTTTAGTATTTATAACAGCTGTCTTATTTTGAAAGATCCATATGTAGACGTGTGGCAAGGATTCCTCTTGTCACCATCACTCTTCTTACTGGCTGTAGGCTGGCTGCAAGAAAACAATGACTTCAGTCAACAGAAAGGGAATTCATTGTACTCAGACAAAACAGTTTGATGATCTAGATTTTTCCTGATGAACTGGCTCTTCTGTCCTGCAACCAGCGGCAAGACAAAGTAGAAATAACTGATGAAAAGTCATAGCCGTTGGATCTGAAAATGCACAGAAATAAGGCAAAGATATTGAGAATAAGTGCAGCAAGCAATAACAGGACTGCACTTGAAGAAACACCCCTCCAAGATGTAGAATCATACATAAATCTGTGCAGCATTATAGACAAAGTTGGAGAAAAAGAGACTGATATCAAAATAAGAATACAAAAGGCAAGATGACCTTAGGGAAAGATATGGAAATCAAAAGAAATGAAGTCCATCACAAAAATGATAATCTTCAACTCAGATGTGTAGTTAGTCTTACTGTGTGGCTCTAAAGCATAGAGTTCAACAAAACGTGAACCAAGAAGTAATAGATTTTCATAACCTGATTCTTGCATAGAACAAAAGGATTGACATGTTATAACAAGACCACCAGTGTGCAGCTGATGACAAGAATGAGTGAGACTAAAAAACACGTGGAGAAAAGAACTGGATTTAGCAATGAACAGGATAAAGAAGACACGGAAAGACCTTGAGTGAATGGGTACATTACAAGAGGAACTTGGCATGAGTTTCTTGAAGGCCCATGCTCCGTGGGAAACAGAAGGGAAATAGTGATGATAAATATATGGAAGGTATTCCAAATGTTTATTTGCTTTCAAGAGTCAGTTTTTAGACATTGATATTGAAATTCTGGATATATCCGGCATGATTACAAATAAATATTAGACAAACATAAAGGTATGTTTTCAGGCACTTGTAAGAAATAAAGAAGTAGAACACTAGACAACAGAAAAACAACAGACGTGAGTGGCTTACCCAGGACCTTCTGTGCGACAACCCCACCTAGCTATGCAAGCGAATCACACTATCCTCCCTGCCATCTAGGCATCACCAAAAATGATGCTTCGATGACTGGTCATTAGTGCGAACCACAAGACATAACACCGGAAGTCTACAATGGGCAGTCCGGCCTATTAATGATGCAATCACTTTTGTTGTTCCCCTATTATACAGTGTAGGTCAGTCCACACAAGACAAAGACCTTAATACTGTGTCTAGTAAATAATAGTAGACTAAAACCAGTAAGCATAGGACAGAGGGTAGGTTTTTGGTATTGTATAAACATTTATAACATAAGGAAAGGAAACCTGAGGCCTGTAAACAGTAAATAAATATTAGATAAACATAAAGGTATGTTTTCAGGCACTCGTAAGAAATAAAGAACTAGAACACTAGACAACAGAAAAACAACAGACGTGAGTGGCTTACCCAGGACTCGAACCCAGGACCTTCCGTGCGACAACCCTGCCTAGCTATGCAAGCGAATCACACTATCCTCCCTGCCATCTAGGCATCACCAAAAATGATGCTGCATAATTATATGTTATCTGACTTTTTTCAAGGGTGGTTCATATCACTGAGACATCACTCAGTAATGTTTTCAGTGGTGATGGCAGTATTGTAGTCAGAAAATGTAATCCCTTTATGCCCTGCTTCCCATATATGATCTATCATGTATGACTATATGCCCATGTAGTTCCAGAGAATCTCTGAGAAGATAAAGTTACATTCTAAAATAAGCATTCAGTCTTAAAACTATGAAAATAGTGTAAAACTTAGCATTCAGCTGTAAAAGCCCTTGGGCTTTAAGTGGTTAATGAAAAAAACAAATACTCTATCTGTAGTATGTCTGACAGATAAAAATGTCTGAAACATCGAGTTTAAATAGAGGGAGATTGGGATGTGATTGTGCATGCATGCTTACATTTTTTGGACAAAATATTTGTATGATCCTCCTATCCATGGAAAAATATTTTCACAAGTCTTGCTTTGATGGGTAGATTATCAGCAGATAGAATGTTCACAGAAAGAAAATGCTTTTTTTAGACAGCTGAAAAATGAAAAAAGCAGAAAAATGAGGAGAATAGAGTTACTCCATCTTGCCATCAGAGAAGATTGTGCTAAATTAAAATGCCACAAGGCACCTGTCCTGCTCAAAAGGATTTCAAAAACATTGAAAACGTGAACTGTGTTCACAACTGAAAATTAAAAAAAAAGGCAACGTATGTTGCAAGAAGCAGTTCAAACTAATAGATTGATTTTGGTAAGTTTTTATATCTGGCAAAGATTTTTTGGCTGATTTCCTGTTGATCTAGATCAGATTACAATTTAGGGCAAGATTTATCAAGACAGCACACATGCGTGTCAGTGGCCATATATATGTTTGAATTCTCATAGTAATATCTTGCCACAGACTAGTAATATCTTGCCACAGACTCTCTTTTTTGCTCACAGGAGAACTGGACAATGAAAATGAGCTAAATGGAAATGCTCCCAGAACTCCAGAGATCATAACATCCAGTCCTGTGGGTGGGGCACCAGTGTCCATTTTACGACAGAGATCAGAAGACGGTTCTAAAGAGACAGGTATACAGCATTTAACACTTTGCTGACCAGCAATCTGGAGCATTACTGTCTCCCATTACCCAGGGTGTTTGCAGATTTTTAAAAAAATAATTGTTTTTTTGGAAAATTAATAAAAAATTAAAAAACAGACATAGGGCCTTGAAATTTGGTATTTCTGCCCAACGCCCTAATATCTGGCCTTTGGCTAGGATCATGTGTCTAGACACAGGGACCGGTACAGTGACATTCATGTGTCATTAGGTCTCTTGTGTGAGAACACAGAAGATCACTACAGTGACACAGTTTGTCATTGGGTCTTCTTGTGTTGGGACATGTGGTCTTGACCAGGGCCGGGTTTGGGCGGGGACTAATGCGACCTCATGCGAGGAAAAAAATATGCGACCTCAAGCGAGGAAAAAAAAAAAAAAATGTTTTAAAACCATAATCTTTATCCAGTTTTTTGTGAATCTGTTCAATGTCAGTGCAATAAAATGTTATGGACATGGATGACAAAAAATAAAATAAGCTTGATTGACGTACTGATTTAACGATTGAGCACGTATTTCAACATGAAAGGCTAACAAAACTTGTGAATAAAATGAAAAAAAAATTTAATTTTTTGTATCTGTCTTTTTTGAGTGGATTCTGTGTCTGTGGCATCTGACAATGAGTGTTTGTGAATGTTTGAGTAGTTAAGTACGTCTAGTTGGAGTCTGAGCTGCTTCCTTCATTAACTGGGGTTGAAGTTGTAGCTGTAGGCCTCTGCAAGAGTCTTTGTCATGATCGTTGATAATCCTAGACTGTGTGGTGTAACTTGAAGCAGGGTATCAGGCATAGAGGTATATTGTAATCTTGGCAGTACGTGCAAGTCTGGCTTCTTTTCCCTGCAGCTTTACACACTTTACAGTCTGGTTTGCACCTTGCCCTTTCATATTTATCAATGAAGTGGCACTCAGTAAGTCGTTTTGTTGTGACTTGTGGTTTTGAAGGTGTTACATTGCATCGAAGAATAGCAGATTCAATAAGAGTGAGACTGATATCCTGCCTGAACCTTTTTGCTTTGATCTTTTTTGTACAGTTGGCAGTGTTGTCGGTTACATGCCCATTGTCCAGGGCAGTTTCAACTAAGAAATGAAGTAATGACAGGTACCATTTATAAGGATCTATGTGGGTAGGGGTAGCTTGCACCAGGTTGGCCGAAGTGGTCGACACCTCTCATACTTTTGTTGTATTTTTCTGCAAGCACTGGCTTCTGAATTGTTCTGCCCTCAAGAATTCCTCTTTTTATAACTGTCTTGTCTATAATATCATTGCAGTGAACAGTAGATATAAGGTTAAATCTTTTCTTATCATGCCAGGTAACTGCCGGCGTGCCTTTATCTTCTGTTGCACAAAACACAGAATGATTTGCCTTTTTCAATTTGAGTTGCTGTTTCTTCAGTGCTTCAGGAAAATGCTTCCTATTCTCAGCTAATTTTCCAAATGCACCAATCTGAATTTCTTTCAGGTCTTGAAATAAAGCTGAGGGCTGAATACAAACTGCCGCAGTAGAGAATATGTCTTGTTGCCTATCCATCAAGATCTTTCACAACCCTGGAAGTTGCCCCAACACAGCCGTCATCAATTTCCTTACCAGTATCAATTTTCAATTTCATGCAGTATTATGTTTTAGCATCAGTGAGAGCAGATAGTTTGAATCCCCACTTTGTGGGTTTTGCTGGCAGGTGGTGCTTGAAATATTTTCCTCCTTGTGTGCTGAGCGAGGAACCTATTCACTTCGTCAGTGATCAGATCTGTGGCAATGTCAGAATATAAAAGTTTGTAAAAATCAATGGACTTGAATTCTGTTGTATCTGCCTTGATGTTCTTCAAATGGAGGAAGAATGTCAAGCTCAATAAGTTCATTCTGATTAAGCTTTCTCCATTTCCAAGGATTATTTTGATGTGCAGTCCTGCTATGTTCCCTTGTGCCACGCCCATCTCCTGCTTCAGGCCTACCTACATCACCTCCAGTTTCGTTGTCGCTACTGTCACTAGTGTTATTATTCAGTGTTCCATCTCTACTTAGCCACGCATTATCACTTTCAGTCCTAGTTTCACTGCCAGAGTCAGAATCAACTCTGTTTTAAGTCAGGTTTTCATCATCAGTCATGAAGAAAACAATGAACGGGCTGTTGTACTAAAAATTAATCAAATTTTAATCAAATTTTCGCTACTAACATCGCTAAACGATATCAATCATGGGCGCAGCCACTTAGGAAGGCTGCAAATACCCGATGTTGCTTATTTCGTAAAACTATCAATACGGCTGACTTGTCGCTTTCTTAGTCTTACTATTTCGACTCTCGTCAAATTTGGTCTGCAAGGGTATGTAGCGGAAATTCGACGATCATCGAACTTGGTCAGCACAGTGTTAATATTTTTTTTTTATGTTATTATTTGAAAAAAATAACTTACCAGTGATATTAAATCTACATGAGCTCAATAATTATACACTTAAAGAACGAAAGAAAAATAGAAGCAAGTTCGTTTCCATGAATCGGTTGATGAAAATATGCGACTGAAAGAGAAAGGTATGTGACATGAGGGGACAGTTTATTCAGCATACAGTCTGGTTTTATTCTTTGATGTCTTAGTGTAAAGAGAGTGTTTTGTATGCCACTTTTCATCATGTTTTTTTTTTTTCTCCATGAATATGCATTGTAATATGGTACGGGGCCCAATGCAGTTCCCAGGGGTCTGCAAGAAGACACAGAAATGTGGTTCCCGGGGGGGTCTGAGAGGAGACAGAAATGTAGTTCCCAGAAACCACTGCAGCAAGAGCATGTACTATAATGTAGGCTTCCTCAAGGAGACCATCTACAATGATGTATCTATGCTCCATAGGGAACAGGGGTCAGATTGGCTAAGAGGTATGGCTTCCGCCTTTGATTCTGAGGTACCTGGTTTGATTCCCAGTATTTTTCAGAACCAGTGGTCCTAATGATGTCATACTCCACCCTAGTCTCCTGGGTAGTGAGATCGGATGCCTAGCTTTCTCAGAAAAAAGGGTGAAAAAATAGGAGGTCCCATCTGCAAGTTGCGCGCGTTAAAATTCCCGCGGCAGTTGGAAATCATAAGGAGTAGGCCATAAGGCCACTACCCTGGCTAAATTTTTAAAAATTATAAACTTACCCACCACAAAAATATTTATGGAATGTGTGAGTCCTATATACACACATTGGGGTTCTCGCTGGTGCTACAGAGTTTGTAAACTGCGCTGAGATCCTTCTTGTGTGATCTAAGGGAGGAGATCAGAGCACTGAACGTGTGCAATGAAGATAGTCTTTCAAACCAAACCAATCCATAAGGAACAAAATAGGAGATGATGAATGAATCAAAAAGTTGCAGACTATTTTAAAAAAAACAAAATTAAAAACACTGTTATACTGGAAAATTAGTTTATCCTTTGGTGAACACTTGAAATACGTATAAATGGGTTATTATCATTAGTTGACCATTTGAGGATTTTTGTTTTTACTTTTGTGATATTTCACTACAAAATCAAGCATAAGACAGCTGAGTGCTTGTGAGATAATGATAGTTTGATGGCAGATACTGCCGGAGGGGAATGAAGTAGTAGAGACTTCACTGTACCAGGTCTCAGCTTTATGAGGTGGGAGTGAGCGGTTCCCTTCCTCATTGTCTTTGCTTTCCCTAACTCAAGAGCAGAGTCAGGTACTCATTTCCAGCCAGATGGACTGGCATGTGGCACTGCCTGGTTTCAAATCCTCATGAAGAATGCACTCTAACCTCTCTGCCACTCGACGCTCTTATGATAAAATAGTTGAAGTCTGTGTTGAAAATAAAGATTTTGATATTTCTGAAAAATGAGTGGGCTGTGATTCATGCTACCAAGGGATAGTGTTTTTCTTCTTCATGTAATTTAAAAAAGAAAAAAAAATCAGACATGGGTCGGTGCAGCTCCGTTTTGATAATTAAATAATACACATAAATAGGTATGTTGCAGGCACTTGCAAGAAATAAAGAAGTAGAAAACTAGACAGTAGAGGAAAAAACAAAAGAAAAAAAGCCTATCATTTTTTTTGTTTTTATATTGTCTAGTATACAGAAGTTGGTTTGAGGGTTTGTTACGCAAGGCAAAGTTACCAGGTGTGAAACTTAGTAATGTCACACTGCAGTCTACCCAGTTGGAAATGGATACCTGACTCTGCTCTTGACTTAGGGAAGGCATAAGCAGCAAGGAAGAGAACCCGTCACCCCACATCATAAAAGCTAGTATAATAAAGTCTTTAAAACTTTATACCCTTATGGTAGTATCTGCTGTGGGACCACCTTTACCTTTAATAACACTAGAAACGCGTGTCAGGGTTAGCCTTCGCTAGCCACAGTCTCATGTTTCTAAAGTATTGCTAATATTTAAAACATTGACTCCAATACCAGTTTTCTTGTATGAGGGTTATTCCAAAATCAACCTCCGATTGGCTGATAAAAATAATCAAAAATAGAGAAAAAGATCTTATTAAATACAAAACTTACTTACATAACTGCCATTCTTTGAGCTTTTTGAACGTCAGTCAGTTGTTTTGGTTCCCACCATGCACAGAACTTGTGGTAACCCAATCTCTCTGTGACAATTTGAAACAGACTAGTCCTCGAAATTTGAGGAAATTTAGCAGAAAGATTTGAAATTGTGAAACGATGCTTTTCACCCATGACTTGCTCAACTTTTTGAACGAGTTCATCAGCCACAATTGAGTGTCGTCCTTGTCCCCCCCTTGTCATGCACATCTGTGCGCCCATCCCTGAATTTCCTGCACCAATCCCTCACAGAACTGTCACTCATAATGTTATCACCGTACACACGACACAATCGACGATGAATCTTGGCGTTGCTGTGTCCTGCTTGCAGAAAACAAATAACACCACAGACCTCACAGCTGGCGGGAGTGGCGATGACAGGGTCCATGTTTACTCGGTCGTTACTCGTGAACAACTGAACAATTGGGACTGTGGGTTTGCGTGTAGCGAGATAACTCAATACTGATTGCCGCAGGCAATGCGCCGTGTGGCTATGGCTACCAGTTTATTTTTACCAGCCAATCAGGTTGATTTTGGAATAGCCCTCAAATGTTTACTTTCCTTTATCAGTACTTTCTTTCATCAGTTTTATAGCAGCTTCATTCATTTTCATCATCATTATCCTTTGTGCTCCTGATGGAGCATGGAGCAACCACTACTACTGATCCCTGCAGGAAGCCTGCACCAAACACATGCTCTTGTAGAGTTGGTTTCTGTGGCAGTTAGTTTTACATGATGAGGTTGCCAGTCCCATGCACAACCTCATTAGTTACCTTATACAAAATGCCTGAAGGTACGGTAGGCCTATTCTTCCTTTACCTATTCAGAGACAATCCCCCCCCTCCCGGGAACTACACAGGGAAGCTTCCTTCACTATTTCTACATGTTTTATTTTAATGTCAGAGTGTGTCCATCATTTGCTACTCAAGTAAATAAAGTATATATTTAATTACTTGAAATGCAATTTACTTTTCAGAGAATGGAACATCCTTGACCTTGACACTTCTTCAGCTGACAGTGTGCATTGTGATTCTGGCCTCTGTTGGCATGTGGTTATACTGCTCACTGGACAAGAGGCAGTCCTGCCAGAGTCTTATGCTGCAACTCCAGAACTGGGTCAGGGCAATCAAATATTACTATCGCAAATTCTTTGGTCCCCGGCCACCATCTTAGCAACATCTGACAGTTGCTTGGAAATCATTTATTCTTTGCTTCTGTGAAAGAAAATATTTTTAGCCAGCTGGAAGAGGTCTTTTAAAACATAAAGTAATTAGGCCTACATCCGAGTGTCAGAATATTAGCCTTTTTGTGCATGGATGACATATTTGAGGTTCTGTATTTAAAGGCAATCAGCAGTGCCCACTTGTTGATGAAATATTGGAAAAAGAGCCACCTGATCACCTGAGCTGCCTAAGTTCTTTTAAACTATACTTGACAATGATGGCTGAAACTGAAGGAAAACAGTTAAGTAAAAGCTTAAAATTGTGTGCTCTTCCAAGGTTCCAACAGCTGTACTAAATTTCAGGACTGAGTGTGCTCTTTTTATTGTAACTGGTTAGTCCTCTGTTTGACATTGGAGCATAGAATCGTTATTGCAGCACTCCACTGGATTTAGTTTTCAGCCAGTCATTTTACTTTACTTCAGTTACTCTAAGTTTATCGACTTGTCTTGCTTTCCTCTATTATAGAGCTTTAATACCCTATTCAAGATTTTGATTATATTTGGGGTATATTGTGTGATGAATTTCCCTTCAGTGCTAGCCTGTATTTAGTACTGAAAAGGGCTTGTCCTGAAAAGAACAGCTAGCTGACTGTCTGAATTCCTCTTGTCATTTGTTTGTGTTCATAATATAGTGGCATGTTCAACACTTACCCACTCTTACATTAATGAATTATGAGAGCAGAATGAGATAAGAACATGAAAGCTGATCCAGAATAATAAATGTGCATAATGGAAACATCAATCAATCAATAACCTTTAGCTCTCCAAGGAGCATAGGCCTTCAACAAACACATGCCAAGTCCTCCTGTCACGTGCCATTGGCTTAAGTTCTTTCCATGTTTTCCTCATCATTTTCACCTCTGTATCCAGTTCTCTTCTCCATGTAATGGAAACATGTTTCATTCACTTCCTTTTGCTTCGCTCTTAATGGAGCCAATACTGCATCTGGTTCCCTTGCAGGAAGCCTGTAACCAAAACATTCATATACTGTTGCAAGTGCTGAATTCTGTAACAAATTTTTTTGGCATGGTGAGGTGGCCAGCCCCTTGCACAACATCATATTGTTCATCTCTTGTGCTGTGTATGAGGGAGCAGTATTCTTATTCTATCTTTGTCTCCTCAGAAACCTCAGGGAACTTTATGAGGCGGAAACTGTTGGTTTGACGTAAAGAGAAAAAAAAACCAAGAGAAGTCATAGACTAATGGGAGGGAAACTTTTAATGTGCAGCAGTGGTTCTGCAGTCAAAGAGGAAACCTGAATTTAAGTAACTAAACGTAGAACACTAGAAGAAATACGTTTAAAGTTTCAAAACGAGTAAGGTAAATATCACAATGGACAAAATCAGCAATTGATTGGCAGAATGGTCAGAGTGTTGGCCTCTCACGGCCAATTGCTTGAAAGATGGTGGCATCATGCTTCAGTCTACACAGCTGTCGGAGCTAGGCCTAGTATAGTGATCTCTAACACTTCACTCCCCTATGGCAGAATCTGATTTGTGGCTACCTTTACCTTTTTATGTTTTAGTTACTGGTATAGTTATAGAAAGGCCTGAAGTGGAATGCAGGATGAATTCAAATTGACGACATAATAGTAGTTGGTATATTTAACTCTTTCCTTCCAGAGTTATTTTGCACGCTGTGCCAGACTTTTTTTGGGGCAGAATTGTATAAAGTGAAGTGTTCATTTTTCAGTCTAAATTTTTTTGTGAATTTTCCTTTGAACAAGCATATATTATATATGGGCTGATAACATCAAAGAATGGGCAGGACACAGTTTTTCCACACTTGTACGCATTGCTGAGGATAGAGAGCAGTGGAGGACCCTGTCTGCTGATGCTTCCACCATGGCACCCCTACGACCCATGATGGGTTGAGATGATGATGATGATATTATATGTCAACATGAAGGGGAATGGAAGGAGAATTATAATTACTCGTATTAATTTATTTTGTAGTATTAACAAACATGCTGTTAGTAGACATTAAAACATGATGAATGTTATTTGAAAAACACAAAAATATTGAAAGCAAAATGTGCACTTACGGATGGCCAGTTAATGTTGTTACATCAAGGTAATCCATTTTTGAAATAACAGAACACTAGATATAGCAATTTTTAGCACATTAGTGCATTTATGCAGTGTATGCTGCAGCCACTAAAAACTTCACAACACTGAAAAAATCCTAGAATATATACATTACCATATTATGGCTTTTTCCAGCACATAAACTAGAAAAATATCAAATGAAACATTTTCACAATATATTTACATGTTTATTTTATGATTCAAGCTTGTGCTGTGTGTGCCACAACTTGAAGCAGTGAGAGTGAAGTCGAGGTTTGCCTTCACATCCCTCACAAATAAAGACTGTCCTCTTTACATCCTTTGGTGTACTGCACACTCTGCAGCGTCCTCATTTTTTGCTCTAACAATAACATGCTTCGAGCCCTGAAGTCTTACTACTGCATTTGACTTAATAGGGCGGCCAATTCTGGATGTCATCTGTATCAGTCATCAAGTCAGCTGCTGCTTCTGTAAGCTGGTTAATTAAAATCAGCTTGAATTTTTTAAGTGACATTTTTGTGTTAGCGCACTCTGGTCGAGACAAAACATATAGAATATGTGCATTATTGCAGCAAATCTCCACTATCCAGTGGTATATTTTCTTCCACCATTTAGTGCTTTTCCTTGTGTGGAGTCCATAATAACTCAACATCTGGTCAGCCTTATCACAACCATTCATGCTCTTATTGTAGCTATGGATAGTGGATGGTTTGGTTTTTTGCCTGTGTGTAATGTCTTCAGCATTTCCACTTGAAGTGACTATCACCACAGATTTTTTTGCCTTTTTATCCTTCCATGCAGTGCACACAATTCTGTCATCTTTAGAGACCCAGTGCTGGCTTTCCATATGTTTCAAGGAAAGACCTTTCAGAGCAAGAGGAAAACCTTTTCTATTGGTCTGGAGTGTCCCTGTGAAATAGAATTTGTGTTCAAGAAGGAAATCAACTAAAGCTCTGGTGGTGTAATACCTGTCAGCATATATGTGGTATCCACTTTCAATACAGCTGAGGAGGGTATTGAAAATTTTAATGGCATGGCCACTGTCAAAATCACACTCTGGATTGTATTATGTATCTGCTTCATAGTAAGTGAGCAGATTCAGTACATATCCAGTGGCACTATCTACCAATCCAAAACTTTTTATGTGATACTTTTTGGGCTTGGATACATGAAACTGCTTATATCTCCAACGCCCCTTTGAAACCAATAATCATTTCGTCAATTGAAATGTTTTCAAATGGTATAAAGGCACAGTTGAAATTTGAGCATAGCATGTCCACAAAAGGCTCAATTTTGCTCTTTCCATCAGCATCTGCATCTCCCACATGAAGCATTGTGTGATATATAACCTCAAATCTCGGTCTTTCAAACATTTTGATGTAGAAAGGTGTATACAAGCTTGGCTCTCTAGAAAAGTAGTCACGTAGGCTTGGTCTCTTATCCAACCCTATTGAATTAGTGACTGCAATGAATTTTAAAAATTCATGCCTATTTACAGGTTTCCAGTTGTTACACACTGATTGTTTTTGAGCTGGGGTGTTCATCTGTACACGTCTTGTGGCATATTCATTGATGCTTGTGATTATATATTCCATCACATCATTTCTGACAAGTGTCAAAAAGCAATCCAGTGGTGTTGATGTTTTATCAACATATTCTGGGTTTACACCTGGTGCTGTTTTTGTACCTTGGGGCTTGGGGATAAATCTAAAGTTTTTTGAAGTTTTAACCATGCTTCTAGCATCATCAGCAACCTGTGACCAGTCATCTAGTGTTGTAAGCCTAGGTTTCTTACATTTCGATGGGCCAGGCTGGGGCAACGCCCTCTCGTCACCTGAATCCGAAGTGTCTGACATTGCTGCAACACTTCCATCATCTGATAAAAAACTATCATAGTCCATCAAATCATCTTCACTCTCATTATATTTTCAAGTAAACTTAATGCTTTAGACGCAGACATTTGTCTAGAAGGCATAGAACTAATAGGAATATGATTTGCCATAACGCTATAGCTACACAAAAATTTTTCACAAAATCGGATAACACCTGACTAGCAAATAAATTCGATAACAAAGAAATAACACATGTGTACAGCTTGAAATTTTCGATAAAAGGATCGGACCACACTAAAGGAAGTTCTGGTTAGGTTTAGAAAACATGGATTTGATTACATGGTTAAGTTTCTACATTTATTAGCGAGAATTCTTTAGTCACGCTCAGAGCGTTGCTATGGCACTGCGTGTTGAATTTTGCAACGCTCAGAGCGGTGCTCTGGAGTTTAAGAGTTAAAACTGTGTAAGACAAGTAGAAAGATACCCAAGGGGCTGCTTCAACTCAGATCAGAGTCCAGCGGCAGTCATATAAGTCACACTAATTTAATATGCAGGATATAAGCTGTTTGATATTTAGAGTCAGAAGATAACTATCGGTTCACTGTAGCGTCAGCAACATATTTAGCAGCATTGCAGAAGACAGAAGTTTATCAGAGGTTGTTTATTATCATGTCTGCTTTACTGGTCACCATGTGTACTGAGAGGATAACATCATTTTGTTAATACAGTGCAGACCTGATAAGGAGAACTCACCAGGGACCCAAGAAATAGTTCTTCTTATCAGAAATTCCTCTTATCCAGATAAGAGTTCAAGTATATGGTAATGCATTTACAACGTACAATACAATAATGAATTAGCGTTAAATACGACAGATGTATGACACAGAAAATATGTAAATCACCAAAAGTGTTAATGTACAAAGTTGGCACAAATATCTAGAGAATAACAGCACTTTTTACACTTTGAAATGAAAAAGCTGCAATTTTCCTCTGTATCTTAGTACCCGTACTTGAGTAATAAAAATGTCTTTCCATGACATCCTTAAATTCAAAGAAATGATAAATTAAATCATCTTGGCATCCAGCCTGCATTATATACATGTTAGTTTTATCCATGCAATTTGAAACTTCCAACTGTGAAATAGTTTGTACCGTTAATCCAAAGTCATCATTATCTCTAGAATTTGTACACTCTTAAATGATAAAGCACTCTTAAATGAAAAAGTCTGTAATTTTCCTCTGTACCTTGGTACCTGAGTTAATAAAATGTCTTTCCATGGCCTCATTTAATCCAAAGAAATGAGAAATTAAATCATCTTGGCATCCAGCCTGCATTATATACATGTTAATTTTATCCATGCAATTTGAAACTTCCATTTGTGAAACAGTTTGCACTGGCAACCCACAGTCATCATCATCATCTCCATCTAGGTCAGGACTGGAAAGGACAGAAGATGACAAGAACATCTTTGGCATACACATCCCTAGAATATCAGCACTGGCAAGGCTAGCACTAAATGTAGTAACAATATCATTGTCAGTGTTGACAAAATCTTCTGCTGAAATGTTCAGTTCCTGATATAGTCGATGAAGCAAAGGTTCCACAGAAGTTTCAATTATAATACTGCCATTACAAGTATTTGATACAACCGTGTTTTCATCATCTGTATCATCTCCAACTTTAAAGCCTGCTTTTCGAAAACAGTTTGCAATAGTTACAGGCAACACTTTACCCCATGCAGATTTCAACATAATAATAGCGTCCAGAAGGGTTATCTTGAAGTCTTCAGCAACCAAGTCTGCATCAATGTGACCTACAAGTTTGGACAACATTGCTGACCTATAATGAACCTTCAGATTTTGAATAATACCTTGGTCACAAGGCTGAAGTTTGGATGTCGCATTTGGTGGTAAAAATAAAAGTTCTGTTGCTTTTAGATTTTGAACATTTAGGTGGGCTGAACAGTTGTCAAGCACCAAAAGAACTTTGCGATGTTGACGTTCCATAGAATGATCAAATGCATGTAGCCACTTGGTGAAAATGTCTGATGTCATCCAGGCTTTTGAATTAGCTGCATAATCAACACACAATTTTTTCAAACCTTTAAAACAGCGTGGATTTTTGAATTTACCGATTACAAGTAATGGCAATTTTTCTGAACCATCCATATTTGTACACACAACAATTGTGATTCTTTCTTTCGATTTTTTCCCCCCATGACACTTTACATTTCTGAAGGAAAAAGTCTTGTCAGGCAGCAATCTCCAAAATAATCCAGTTTCATCAGCATTAAACACATCAGCAGAATTATACCTACTTATGGCTGGTTTTAGCACCTCCTCCGTCCATGACTCGGTAGTCGTTTCATTAACAGAATGCCTTTCCCCACACAAAGCTTTGTAAGTAATGTGCCGTTTTTTAAAACGACCCAACCAGCCAGGACTACATTTCCAGGCAGTCCGACCTTCCAGAAGTGCTAACTCTTCTTCCTTTGCAGTTAATATAGGTCCATTTACAGGAACATTTGCTGATCTCGCTATGGTGAACCATTTTAGGAGTGCCGTGTCAACCACATCACACGCCGCTTTTCGGTTCTTCATTCTGTGACAATCAACTTGTCCACCATAAAACATTTTTCTGTACCGATCCTTACTTTTAATGATTCCTGAAAGCGTTGATTTTTGGATTGTCGAATTCCTTTGCTATTTCCATTTTCTTTTTGCCACTATTTTCCACTTCTTGTAATAGCTCAATCTTTCTTTTCAAAGATATGGATTTTAACTTTCCAGCCATTTTTAGAGGGGAAATAACTCAAATTCTAACACCGACGAAGCGCGCAATTTCCAAAAATAGCCGAAAAGTTGTACAAATGTCCAGTTACTGTATTTGAAAAGAGTTCGCCTTAAGCAGATCAAATTTATATAGTCGGGACACGTTTAATCATTCGGCATATCCGAAAATTCGTGATAAATGGATTCCGCTTAACCGGACATTTTTTACAAAGACAAAGAAGAAAAATTGCCGGGGATAAACAAATTGTTCTTCACAACAGAAATTCGCCACATCCGAGATCGCCTTAAGCGGTCTGCACTGTATTCTGTTTTGGAAATATTGTCTCTTCAATACTTAGTTGTCAGTTTTTTTTTAAACTCATCCATACACTGTCAAATAACTGATGCAGTTCTTTTCAGGGTGTGTTTTTGTTACTTTTCTTAGAATCTTTATATTCAGCATATCAGATTATTTATTCTTTTCTGTCGGCATCTGTGGCCTAATGGATATGAACGCAGTTTCATAATCCAGATATACCAGGTTCGAAACCTGCTGCAGGCGGTTTGGTAGCAGATCGCTTTGTGTGGATTTTTAACAATGGTATAAGCGCCATTCCTTCAGAAAGCAATGGCAAACTACTGAATGAAAAAAATTGCCTAGAAAAATCACAAACAGCCAATAAAAGCTGGGGTTGATTGCCACGTCCTGTAAAGGATAAGCAACTAACTTTCTATAGAGATTTAATATTCATTGAGCTATTACTTGTTAGATAAATTTTAGCATTTTGTTTTATTGTTATAATTGTATGACTGAATTTAACAGTTTTGTGTTTGATTTGAGCACTATGTATGGTAAATGAAAAGTATGTCTTAAAGTAGATATAGTGTAACACTTTATATATGAAAGGCAGGTTTTGTCTGTCAATATAATTTTTTATTTGCAGTATAATGTTACTGTCACATCACATTAATCTCATATGTTAACTGTGAATAAATATATACATCTTTCTTAGCTCTTTTTTTTAAAAGTCAGACTAATTTCTTTGCTTAAAATTAGATTATACTCATTTCTTCTTTTTATGTCTCAATTTTTTTCTCTGCACATTACCTGTTCCCAGTTTTTCTTGTTATGTCTCCATTATTTTGTCTCTGCCCTTGATGACCTTATATTTCTCCATTTGTCTCTGCACTTGATGACTTTTATTTCTCCCTTTGTCTCTGCACTAGATATTAGAAACTCTAGACTTTTTCTTATCTTAGATGTTGGCTTATTGTCTGCTTTGCTAATTATCATAGTTTTATTTTTCTCAGTGTTCATGTCCAATCCATATTCATGACGTATGCTATTAACTTGCTTCACTAGTTCTTGTAATTAGCTCTATATAGATTTACCACACACATGTACAAAATGTGTTCTAGTTGTTATTTCCTGACAATTTCAATATGCTGATTATTTATAGGGAACAGTCTCAGTAAATGTATGTTTTATTGTCTATTGTTGATGGGAAAACAACTGCTCACAAGTATATTTTAATTTAAGCTTTACCATTGTAGTTTTTCTTTTTTGGTTTATGTTTTATGTTGATGTGAATCTTTAGTTCATTATATGAAAATTGTTAAGAATCAGCTTTTTTAAAAGTTTTATTTGTTTGTTTGAAAAGGAGAAATTATTTTGAGGTCTAATTGAATTATATTTATATTTTGTGTGGTAACAATACAGTACAATACGGTCTTGGGTTATGAATGAGTTTTGTTCTTAAGGGTGTTCGTAACCAGATATTTTACGTAAGTCGTAGCACGTCCAGTAAATGTTGGTAAGTGTCTGGTAATACAAAGCCAGCAGATATAATGCTTCATATCATTGCTTTTACTGCAACATGCCTAAAGCCTATTAATAATGAAAATGTAGTAAACACAATGAATAGCACAACACCAACAATTAAAACTCAAAAAATAAAAAAAAAAAGAAAGCCTTATAATGCAGATGACCAAGTCTCTGGAGTGAAGCTGATCACAATGTCCCAAAAAAGTTAATAAAATGCCATGGATATCAGGAGAAGAAAAAGGCTACCACCACCTTGGGTGACATTGAAAAGGTCATGGAATAAGGCAGTGCAGAAGGAAAGGCCCGAAGGCATACGTGAACTGGATCTCAGTAAAATTAGCAATGTTTTCTGCTTCAGATAACTCACATCTGCAGTCTGCCTTTGGACAAGGTGCAAAATCCACTCAGAACAGCTGAAAACTCCATCTGAATGCTGTGGAATGGAGGTAGCCGGTATCTTTATAAGACAGCATCAAGAAACCTATATGACAAAAGGACACCACTGAATCCCACCCCTAAATAACCCTGGTACCAAAAGATAGAGTACTACAGTCAGTGGTCACATATTTAGGTATAATGATCTGGAGTATGACAGGTGCAAAATGAAAGCTATCCTCATTCAGGAGCCTCATGATACATATGGATTAGGAATGGAGGTGCCCGTATCCTTTATCTCATGATTCCAAGCCTAACATTAACTAATACAGCTGAGGTTTCAAGCTCTAGAGCAAGCTGCAAATATAATTATAAAAAAACTCTGACTGCCACCAGTAGTCATCCTCACAAGATGCACTGTAAGCTCTCAAGGGTGGTAAACTCCCGCATCTGAGAAATGAACTAAACAAGGTAGCTCAAAAAAGACAACCTTCAGTACCATCAGTGGAAGGTACCATGATCTGCTCAAAAATGTGAGTGTAAGAAAGATCCGATCAATTCATGAAAATTCCTTTCACTGAAAAGATAGATTCCATGATAAAAGTTGTCATATCAGCTATCACCACTTCATATGGCTGCAATGGATCTCCAATGTTTTCTGTCTCTCATCCTGATGGTGCACTCTGACATATTCTTTCATATCCATCTCTCAATGTTATCTTCCCACTTACAGTGTTGTCTTCCCCTTGCATATTTGCCTTCAACTCTTCCTTTCATTATGGTCTTCAGCTAGTTGTTATGTCTTTTATATGGACAGAATATTGTTTCTGCCTAATTTGATCGCCTTCATTTATTCTTTTTTTTTCATTCCTAGCTTTTCTAGTACCTCTTTCTTTGTTTTCTTCTCTTTCCATAATATGCTTCCCATTCTTCTATTTATCTATATTTCAAGGGCCTCAGTTCTTTCTTCCAACTTCTTGTTCATTGTCCATGTTTCTACGCCATAGAGTAGTGAACAGAAAATATAACATAATGAATGCTTCAATGAAAATGTAGTATGAACACTGTAGCTTTGGCCATTCCTGTTACCCCCTTGATTTCTGTTCCACATCTGCCATCTTCTGTTATTATATGACCAAGATATGAGAAACTCTTGTGACTTGTTCCAGGATTTTCTCATTTATTCTTATCTTTAATGTTGACATTGTCTGCTTTGCTAATTATCATAGTTTTTGTTTCCCTATCTGAATGTCCAGTTCATATTCATGACTTACGCTATTTACTAAATTGATGCATGTTACTAAATTTTACTCTATTTACTAAATAGATACATGTTAGTAATTTAATAAATTTTACTCTAATTACTAAATAGACATATGTTACTAATTTACTAAATAGAGATTTGAACATCTTGCTGCCACGCTAGTGAAATGTGTTTAATGCTGTGAATTAGCTTGTGCACCTGTATATTTCCATTGAAGTTCACAAAACGGTGATAAAAACTATACAGTCGGCTGAATAAACAGATGATGCATGTCTTTCTAGAACAAAAGAAGGGCCAAAAAAGATAACTTGTTAGAAACTGTGTAGAAGTGCAGCATAGTAGGGATCTTTGGTGGTCATTACTCATGAAGTCTGACAGTTTTTTACATAAGCATATTTCTAGCATGCCCAGTGTAATTCCTGGGGTCTCTGATGAGAAAGTATAGGACTCCTGCACCCTCATCTCCTACAATGCAACTAGTATGAGGCAGGCAGCTCATCGTGTAAAACTAATTACCACAGAACAACTGCTACAAGAGCTTGTGACTGCTTGATACAGGCTTCATGCATGGGGCCAGCCGCAGTGGTCGCTCTATAGGGAGTGACATGTAAAATGATGATGATAATGATATTTGTAACATTGTTTAATGTAAGATGTTGCTGCAGGCTGCTATAATAATTAGATTATCTTTAGTTATTTCTCAAGAGAGACATGAAGGCACTGGGAGGATGAAGCTACTGATCGCACCAATTGGTGATACTAAGCTATGGCGCCACCTCAGATTTGGCAAAAAGAAGCTCTCACAGCAGGCAGGAGCAAATGTTGAAAGGAACATCAGGAAAATAAGCAGCTGAGGGCTATCATCTCAGGGGCACATTCCCATAGTCAGTTATGACTGAAGAGGCTATTATTATTATAGTTATTTCTATTAATTAAACATGTTTGAGATGTGACAGGGCAGGGATGTGATATATAAATTGTGTATATGAATGAGGCATGACAGGAACTGTTACAAAGTTAACAATAACATAATTTTGTTATACAATGACATCATCAACATCTTTGTTTGCTTCATATGGAGCATGAAGTCAACACTGCAGGTGACCCCCTTTGCTGCTCTTGCAGCAGTGGTTCCTCTATAAATTATTACATGATGAGGTTGCAAGTCTCATCATACGACAAGGTATTCTCCAATTAGACAATCTCTGTAGGACCAAGGACTAGGTTGGAACCAGACCAGGAGGAAGACAGCCAATAAGATAGTATGGCACTCTCTCTGGCAAACCTCTACACCCCAGGGAAGAAGAGGAACGACTAATTAAGTGAGGTATTTCCCCAATATTTGTCTCCCTTGATAAAGCTTGTTGAGAGAATGTGTGCATTTGTTATCAGATCTTGAGTCCAAGGTTCTGTCATTCTGAGCAGGCTGTTAAGTCGTTAAAATTTTGCATAAGAGTTGCTTTCTAAATTTACAGTGCAGTAATTTATTTAACATGATAGGTTTGATAGTTACTTCCTAATCAGCTGGCACATAGTCTTCTTCTTTGATCCTTAGCCGCCGACCGTCAAAGCTGTCAGTGGCCATCACGACTAGTGGCGTCTTGTAGGGCAACAACAAATTGATTCCACTTTGCTCGGTCGGTGGCCATCATTCGTACATTGCCCCAACTCTGGTTCATTCTTTGCATCTCAGCCTCCACAGTCCTCCGCCAGGTGGTTTTTGGTCGGCCTCTCTTTTGTTTTCCTTCAGGGGTCCAAAGCATAGCTGTTCTTGTGATGGCATCGGGGTCTCTTCTGAGGACATGGCCAACCCAGCTCCAGCGTCTGCCAGCTATGATGGTGTGCATATCCTCTTGCTTGCTCCGAGTAAGCAGATCTTGGTTGGTGATGGTATTCGGCCAAAAGATTCGGTGAATTTTTCTTAGGCATGTTGTGTGAAAAGAGGACAATTTCGACATTTAATTTTGTACTTGTGCTGTATTGAGAGGACTTCCAGTGGTGAAAGCCGAAAGGAAGCCACTGACATGAGAACGGACATCCTGACCGCAAAACACGATTGCACATAGAGCGCTGCATATTTTGTGTTCTTGACTAATTAAACTGAGATGCTAATATTTTTTATGAACATGATGAAATCACTCTTGACTTTTAACTTGTTAAATGTGCCAAACATTTTCTGTATCATTAATTTTTTTTTTAACTTGTTAAATGTTTGCGAACAATCTTGGAGTTCCATTCCGGTCTTTCCAATATGGTTCTTCACTTCTTGTATGAAATAATTAAGTTTTTTAAAATAGCTGTTATTATGAGAATTTTCTGGCTGTTAAAATTTTGTTGTTAGCTGTATATTTTAACATTTTTACACCTGTTCTTCCTACCTCTTTAGAATTCATTGTACAGGTAATTTGTTTTATTTTTATTTTGAGAAACATAACTATAATACAAATAAAAATTGATCTTTGTATTGTGCATTCCTGAATATTATGTTCAACCTGTGATGCATATGAAAACTTTTTAAGTGTTTGTTTTTAGTTGCTTGTTGAATTGATTACAGACAGTCCTACACACCTCTAGCACTGTTTAACATTGTTATGTTATTTAGAAAAGAATAAGTGGTATATTATTTCTGAAACTTTTTTCAAGGCAAATCTCACAGAGAGGGTCGTCTTAACTGGACAAATTTAAAACACATAGGAGAGACATAAATAGAGAATTGAATGAATCATCAGATTTGTTTTCAGTGGTATTCATCAGTTTGTAGGATTCTGAAATGAATAAAGAACTGCATGAATTATGGTAGTGCAGGTCTATATCTTATCTGAACACCCAAAAACCAGCATAATCTGAAAATTAAAAGTTTTTTGGGGCTACATTTTTTATTACAATTTGGACGATTTCTAACATTTTGGGCTAGTTTTCTAACGCTGTTTTGGGCGACATTTGAAAACTAAAAAAATCTGGTTTTCAAAATAAAGTTGTCCTGCGAGGATTTCCGATAAAAGGATTACGGCCTGTTTGAGACTGTCTATTAATTTTGTTCTGTATATTTGTCTGATTGATTAAGCAGTCAGGGCACTTGCCTCTCATGGCAAAGTTACCTGATTGAAACCTGGTAGAGTATTTTTCCAGTCTGCCGAGCTAAATGGGTACCTGCCCCTGCTCGTGACAAAGGCAGAAAGGCAGGGAAATGGCCACCCTCATGTCATAAAGCTGGACCTAGTCTAGTGAAGTCTGTAATACTTCACTCCCCTAAGTCAGTATCTGCTGTGCAACTACCTTGACCTTTTTTTAATCTGAGTTATATCAGTAGATAGTTTGCTCCTCAACATAAACTTTGATCTGACTTAAAATACATATTTTATAACTAGGAAAATTCATCAAGAATATTAAGAACAGCTTGCCCAGAAAAAACAGCATTCTGAAAAAATGAGATATCACATTCAGTAAATCCATACAAATGAACAAAAGGAAAGATATTGAAGATAGCTTACTCGAGTACCAAATTCTAATTAAATGGGGATCAGTGGTCAGCATCATATTGATTTTTTTTTTTCTGAACACATTTTTGCTTTCAAATGCATATTAAGTGTATCTTAAGACCATTTTTGACACATGTAATCTTAGCATAATAGTTACTTGACTCGAGTTAGGGAGGGCAAAGGCAGTGAGGAAGGGAACCAGTCACTTCACCTCGTTAGGCTGAGATCTAGTTGTGGTGAAGTCTCTAACACTTCCATCCCCTACGGCAGTCCTGCTGTGGGACTGCCTTTTATCTCTCTGATAAAGGCGACAATATGTCTGACATGTATTGAATTGCTCTGTTTATTACATCATTTATGCAGCCTTTCATCACGTTTACTTTAAAATTGAATAATTTTGGTGTTCAGCACTTAAATTGACTTCAATACATTTTAATGATATGAAGTTTCTTTAACTAAATTATAATGGCCCCTAAACATGCTGCTTTGGCATCTCTTTTTTTCCCAGCACAAAAAAACATGCAAGGAAGTCCATAACATTGGAACAAAACATATACTGTTCAAAAAAAGAAACGCATAGCTATCCGAGGGTGCGTTTTTATGAGTTTGTAAGTAAAATTTGGTGCTAGGGTATATAAAAACCAGCCTCAAATGTTCTTTACAGTGTCAAATGCATGTGTTGACCTGAATTGCGTTCGTTTTTGTAATCGTTACAACGCAGTGGTCAATAGTGTTTATGATGCAATTTTTGACCACAGCTCATGTTGTGTGCACGCGAAAGCAACAAAATTTGGGGTGAACACTATTCACTGACAACTCAACTGAAACCCTATAAAAGGATAACGCTACACACAAAAAATTCAGTTCATTTTCAAGCAGACATTTATGGCGACTATCGATAAATTTAAGGAACATTGCTGTTGGCCGACTGCATACAGGCGAAAGTCAAAGTCAGGTTGCTAGGCATCTAAACGTGCATCAGAGTACCATCAGTCGACTTAGGCACCGGTTCCAAGCCACTGGCTCAGTTGAAGACCGGCATCGCAGTGGACGACCCAGAGTGACAACAGCAGCGGAGGATCGCTTTATTTGGCTTCGTCACCTCAGAGACAGGTTTACAACAGCTTCCTCAACTGCCCAGTCATTGCCTGTAGGACGTCATGTGTCTGATCAAACTGTCTGGAATAGACTGCATGACGCTGGACTTTGGGCACAACGACCTCACCGAAGACCTGTCCTTACGCGCCGCCATCGCCAAAATCGACTTCTTTAGGCCAACCAGCATCGTCCCTGGGCAGCTGACAATCAATGGAGACGTGGCTGGTTTAGTGGCGAATCTTTCTTTTTGTTGCAGCGTCATGATAGACGGCATAGGGTCTACCTTAGGCGAAATGAACGTTTTGCCCAAAATTGCGTTGATGAAGCTCCGCCGCATGGTGGTGGGGGTGCAGTGGTGTGGGGAATGATCAGTTACAACGGAAGGAGTCAATTGGTGCACATTGAAGGAGGCTTGAATGCGCAACAATACGTCAATGAAATTCTTCGACCCTATGTCCTTCCACTTTTGGCTGTCCAAAGGTCTGTGTTTCAACAGGACAACGCCAGACCCCATTGTGCATGGTTGACCACGCAGTTCCTGACTGCCAACAACATTCTCACCCTTCCCTGGCCATCCCTGTCTCCAGACATGAGTCTTATTGAGCACCTGTGGGATGAGCTGCATAGACGTGTTTGTCGCCGAGACGTTGCTCCAGCCAATCGTCGTGATCTGTTCCAGGCACTCCAGGAAGAGTGGGCAGCCATCCCACAGGCCCACATCAGACGTCTGATCGCATCCATGCCCAGGAGATGCCAGTCGCTGATTGATGCAAGAGGAGGCCACACACCATACTAACGGGAAAGCCCGTACGCCAAAAAACTCTTGTGACCCAGATGCAAAACAATTGTCAATTGATTGGTTGAACCCTAAGGTATTCTTGTGTGCAATTTGAACAATTAACTCATTAAATTTAAAAAGTTATTGAATGTCAAAATTATGGCTATGTGTGTGGCTTCAGTAGCTATGCGTTTCTTTTTTTTAACAGTATAGATGTTAAGCACTGTGATAATAATACATTTTTATAAACATAAAGTGAATTTAATAAGTAATAATGACCTACATCCGAGTGGCAATGCGGTTAGAGCAACTGCTTCTTCAGGCAAAAAGACTGGGCTAAAAAAATAGGTAATATCCTTCTCCACTCTACCCAGCTATAACAAATGGACACCTGACTATGCCCAGAGGTAGGGAAGGCAAAGGCAGTGAGAAGGTCACCTCACCTTATAAAGCTGCTACCTCATATAGGTGAAGTCTCTAATACTTCATTCAGTCTATGGCAGTATCTGCTATAGACCTACCTTTACCATTTAAGTGTGCAGTTGTGTTTGTGTGGTGCTATATAGAGAGACTAAGGGACAGCTGATAATTAGCACAGTTGTACTAACTCTTTGCTGTCAAGTGTCAAATCTGGTCACTTTCTAAAATGCAGGAGAGAAGAATCCCAAATGTATGAGGTGATATACCCGATAAAAGCTGCTAATGTCATAAGCCAGAAGGAAAAGCAGAGATCATGAGACAGAAGGAAAAGCAGAGATCATGAGACAGAAGGAAAAGCAGAGATCATAAGATGAAGGAAAAGCAGAGAGATTATAAGACAGAAGGAAAAGCAGAGAGATCATGAGACAGAAGGAAAAGCAGAGATCATAAGACAGAAGGCAAAAGCAGAGAGATCATGAGACAGAAGGAAAAATTAGAGAGACCATAAGACAGAAGGAAAAAGTAGAGAGAGCATAAGACAGAAGGAAAAGTAGAGAGAGAGCATAAGACAGAAGGAAAAGTAGAGAGAACATTGTGGTAGTTTTTGATGTTATGCACTGTGGTTCTGTAGTACTAATGTACTGAATGAGGTCAGCTGTGAAGGTTCCTGATTATGACAAAGTTTGGGTTGAGTTATGAGGAAACCTTTCTGCTACCACCTTATGACCTCAATCAGACCTATTCTTGACTAGTATGTATGATAGCTACGTCTAATGTCTAGGGTTATGCGAGTGTGGTGTGATGATAATCTAACCTTAACACACACACCTAAACAAATATTAAAGTCTATGATCAAATGAATTAACACCTGGGTTAAGTTTTTATATGTGAAAATTTTCTGTACAATTTATTGGTCCTGAACCTGGTATTCTTCTGATCAGGACTTTCAAAAATTAAAAAGAACTCAAGGTATATACAGAAATGCAAAGTTTAACCCAAAGGGACAATTTGTCCAAACATATACTGTTGAATATACTAATAATGTTACTAAATATTTAATATCACTGGTTTCTAATACTGGATGGCGGTTTGGGATTCTTTAATCATCCCCAAATTTTGGTGTTTGATTCTTGGGGCAATAATTTTATTAAGTTATACAAGGGTCAATAGTAGTAGAAGCTGATGAATCGTCCTGTGCCAGATAATTTACTTAACTGGCTCAACTTGAACTGTCCGTATTCTTGCTGGAAAAATGATCACTTTGATACTGGCCCAAAAGTAACAGGGCGGACTCTCTTGATCCCTGTCACTACTGGTAATGAAAAGTCTTCTCAACTGCTTTTTACAGACGTCTGGCACCGGACTAGTGCCAGATAAAAACCCTGTAACAATGAAATAATGCCTCCTTGTTGATATCATACTTAAAATACTTTGTGTTCAAAGGACAGTGTTCTACAAATGGCGTCAAACCTTTACGTTTCCTCAATAATATGCAATGTTTTGACCAATGAGATCTACTGCTAAGCTTTTCAATTCAAATTTTAAAAACTAAGGTTCAATTTCGGTCCAATGTTAGTGTACCTCTGTCGGTCTGTCTGTCTGAACTTGGCATTCACCAAAAATAGACTTGGTTTTGGCCTAACACTACAAAAAACATTCAGTTTGAGCCATCCCATAATATCTTTCCCCTTTTCAAACTCCCCTCCAAATCATATTACATGTACCTCTCAGTCCCAACGTTCCCCTCTTTTGGACTTTGACCTCCCCTCTCATGCCTCTTTAACAACTCTTGCACAAATTCGTTACCGATGGTGAATGTACGAACACTAGTGTGTTAGTCAATGTGTCTGTGACTATCGAGTATTATGACCATATCTTGGCTGTTGGTTGGACTATAGTGTAAATGAAAACATATTATTGGTCAGGAGACACTATGGCACCTGAATATATAAGTTTTATGAGCCTATGTATTATGGTTCAAAATTCCATATCTTTTTCCATGTTATTCTTCAATAATATTGTTCACTTCTTTCTACCGCTATTTTCAAACTAAAAACGACAATTTCCCGTAGTACGTCAGAAATACGTCACTTATATAAGAGCTAAGGTTGTCTGCGTGACCAAATTTCCGAACATAATTTGACTTTGCGTCGTATCTTCAAACGACTAACGACAATATCACGCTTCCGCTAGGTTTTAGATTCAAACCACGCGTGCAGACGGTATCATTTTTCTGTCTCTCCCCTCACATAGGCTTTTCGTGTCACAATGTTATAAATAGTTTTTCAAGGACACTAGAAAACGATGGTACTATCTATTCCACAATAATAATAATAATAATAAATTCTTTAAGCACCAAACACGGCGCATAAGGCAGAAACCAGTGCTCTCCAGGTTGTTCGTTGTGACGCCACTCCTCTTAGCTCTTGCACATTATTCCACAATACTGTCTGCTAAAATCAACGCGCTTGCGGCATGGGTGAAGAAGAAAACTTCATAACTCCACCATTTTCATTTTTACCTTATTTTTATACTTACAAATAATAATTTTATCGGTGTATCAATGTACTTTATCACACACATTAGACAGAAGGAGCAAATAGAGAGACCATAAGACAGAAGGAAAAAGTAGAGAGAGCATAAGACAGAAGGAAAAGTAGAGAGCATAAGACAGAAGGAAAAAGTAGAGAGAACATAAGACAGAAGGAAAAGTAGAGAGAGAGCATAAGACAGAAGGAAAAGTAGAGAGACCATAAGACACAAGGAAAACGTAGAGAGGGCATAAGACAGAAGGAAAAGTAGAGAGGCCATAAGACACAAGGAAAAAGTAGAGAGAACATAAGACAGAAGGAAAAAGTAGAGAGAGCATAAGACAGAAGGGAAAAGTAGAGAAAGCATAAGACAGAAGGAAAAAGTAGAGAGAGCATAAGACAGAAGGAAGAAGTAGAGAGACCATAAGACAGAAGGAAAAAGTAGAGAGTGCATAAGACAGAAGGAAAAGTAGAGAGCATAAGACAGAAGGAAAAGTAAAGAGAACATAAGACAGAAGGAAACAGTAGAGAGAACATAAGACAGAAGGAAAAAGTAGAGAGAACATAATAAGACAGAAGGAAAAAGTAGAGAGAGCAGAAGGAAAAGTAGAGAGAGAGCATAAGACAGAAGGAAAAAGTAGAGAGAACATTTTCAAGTAGAGAGCATAAGACAGAAGGAAAAGTAGAGAGAGAGCATAAGACAGAAGGAAAAGTAGAGAGAGAGAGCATAAGACAGAAGGAAAAGTAGAGAGAGAGAGCATAAGACAGAAGGAAAAAGTAGAGAGAGCATAAGACAGAAGGAAAAGTAGAGAGACCATAAGACACAAGGAAAAAGTAGAGAGAACATAAGACAGAAGGAAAAAGTAGAGAGAGCATAAGACAAGGAAAAAGTAGAGAGAGCATAAGACAGAAGGAAAAAGTAGAGAGAGCATAAGACAGAAGGAAGAAGTAGAGAGACCATAAGACAGAAGGAAAAAGTAGAGAGTGCATAAGACAGAAGGAAAAGTAGAGAGAACATAAGACAGAAGGAAAAGTAGAGAGCATAAGACAGAAGGAAAAAGTAGAGAGCATAAGACAGAAGGAAAAGTAGAGAGAGAGCATAAGACAGAAGGAAAAGTAGAGAGACCATAAGACACAAAGAAAAAGTAGAGAGAGCATAAGACAGAAGGAAAAGTAGAGAGACCATAAGACAGAAGGAAAAGTAGAGAGCATAAGACAGAAGGAAAAGTAGAGAGAACATAAGACAGAAGGAAACAGTAGAGAGAACATAAGACAGAAGGAAAAAGTAGAGAGAACATTTTCAAGTAGAGAGCATAAGACAGAAGGAAAAGTAGAGAGAGAGCATAAGACAGAAGGAAAAGTAGAGAGAGAGCATAAGACAGAAGGAAAAGTAGAGAGAGAGAGCATAAGACAGAAGGAAAAAGTAGAGAGAGCATAAGACAGAAGGAAAAGTAGAGAGACCATAAGACACAAGGAAAAAGTAGAGAGAACATAAGACAGAAGGAAAAAGTAGAGAGAGCATAAGACAGAAGGAAAAAGTAGAGAGAGCATAAGACAGAAGGAAGAAGTAGAGAGACCATAAGACAGAAGGAAAAAGTAGAGAGTGCATAAGACAGAAGGAAAAGTAGAGAGCATAAGACAGAAGGAAAAGTAGAGAGAACATAAGACAGAAGGAAACAGTAGAGAGAACATAAGACAGAAGGAAAAAGTAGAGAGAACATAATAAGACAGAAGGAAAAAGTAGAGAGAACATAAGACAGAAGGAAAAGTAGAGAGAGAGAGCATAAGACAGAAGGAAAAAAGTAGAGCGACCATAAGACAGAAGGAAAAGTAGAGAGAGAGAGAGAGAGCATAAGACAGAAGGAAAAGTAGAGAGAGACCATAAGACAGAAGGAAAAAGTAGAGAGAGCATAAGAGAGAAGGAAAAGTAGAGAGAGACCATAAGACAGAAGGAAAAAGAAGAGAGAGCATAAGACAGAAGGAAAAGTAGAGAGAGCATAAGACAGAAGGAAAAGTAGAGAGCATAAGACAGAAGGAAAAGTAGAGAGAGAGCATAAGACAGAAGGAAAAAGTAGAGAGAGCATAAGACAGAAGGAAAAAGTAGAGAGAGCATAAGACAAGGAAAAAGTAGAGAGAACATTAGACAGAAGGAACAAGTAGAGAGACCATAAGACAGAAGGAACAAGTAGAGAGACCATAAGACAGAAGGAAAAGTAGAGAGCATAAGACAGAAGGAAAAGTAGAGAGAGAGCATAAGACAGAAGGAAAAAGTAGAGAGAGCATAACACAGAAGGAAAAGTAAAGAGACCATAAGACAGAAGGAAAAAGTAGAGAGAACATAAGACAAGGAAAAAGTAGAGAGAACATAAGACAAGGAAAAAGTAGAGAGAGCATAAGACAGAAGGAAAAGTAGAGAGAGAGCATAAGACAGAAGGAAAAAGTAAAGAGACCATAAGACAGAAGGAAAAAGTAGAGAGTGCATAAGACAGAAGGAAAAGTAGAAAGAACATAAGATAAAAGGAAAAAGTAGAGAGAACATAAGACAGAAGGAAAAGTAGAGAGAGAGCATAAGACAGAAGGAAAAAGTAGAGAGAACATAAGACAGAAGGAAAAGTGGAGAGAGAGAGCATAAGACAGAAGGAAAAAGTAGAGTGACCATAAGACAGAAAGAAAAGTAGAGACCATAAGACAGAAGGAAAAGTAGAGAGAGCATAACGACAGAAGGAAAAAGTAGAGAGACCATAAGACAGAAGGAAAAGTAGAGAGAACATAAGACAGAAGGAAAAAGTAGAGAGACCATAAGACAGAAGGAAAGGTAGAGAGAGAGAGAGAGAGCATAAGACAGAAGGAAAAAGTAGAGAGAACATAAGACAGAAGGAAAAGTAGAGAGAGAGCATAAGACAGAAGGAAAAAGTATAGCGACCATACGACAGAAGGAAAAAGTAGAGAGAGACCATAAGACAGAAGGAAAAGTAGGGAGAGAGACAATAAGACAGAAGGAAAAGTAGAGAGCACATAAGACAGAAGAAAAAAGTAGAGAGACCATAAGACAGAAGGAAAAGTAGAGAGAGAGAGCATAAGACAGAAGGAAAAAGTAGAGAGAACATAAGACAGGAAAAATAGAGAGAGAGCATAAGACAGAAGGAAAAAGTAGAGAGAACATAAGACAGAAGGAAAAAGTAGAGAGACCATAAGACAGAAGGAAAAGTAGAGAGACCATAACAGAAGGAAACATAAGCCACAGACTCCGTATGTCCATCCCGTGTCATAGCTTGTTCATTAGTTACTGTTTCCGTAACTACTGTGATTGTGTAACATAGGATGGCGGCCCTGAGCCAAAACCCTCAACCGGAGCACTAAGCAGAAGAAATAGTGGGTTTGTCTCTTTCTTCTTGTGTTCCAAGTTCCATAAGTCGTAGTCCGTTCCAGTTCGTCGCCTTTAAATCAGTCCGGTTTTCTCTCTTATATTGCTCGTAATCATAGTTTAAAGCAAACAGGTGATTGGCCTGTTGTGCCTTTGCATGGTGGAGGGGCTGCCTCCTTACGGCCTCCATGCAGGCCGCCATCCTCCTTTTTCATCCGGGCTTGGGCTTCCAAACCTCTACACCTCATGGTAGAAGAGGAACGACTAAGTAAGTAAGTTGTCTCTTTCTAAGAATAGTGTTGAAAAATCGTTATCATATTTAAAAAAAAGTATAATAAATACACATAAATTTTCTTCTGTTCTGGCGGGTCTAATTTTTTTTTCTGGTAAAAAACAACTAGGTTGTTAATAGACGCGTTGAACCAAGAAAACAAAATTGACTTGATTATTTCGGGATGACCATCATAACCAACTGTCAAAGTCGAAAAGAAAAAATCGCACAGATCAAAAAAAACGTAGGTTTCAGATGAATTCTCATACCAATAAGAATGACCCTTGGGCAGAGAAAACATTTAGACACACGCTACTAACAATACCTTTAACCATTAACATTACTTATCCAAACCACTAATACTAACTAGTTATCACTAATTACTAATCACCAGCCCTAAATGCTAATCCCTAACTCTACCACCATCTTAACCGCTAACACTACCCCACTCTAACCACAACATTAACCACTAATAACGTACGTATGTATATATGTGTAAGTGTACATGTATGTATGATATGCAACTCAAAAAATAGGGACAAAAGGGTAATTGGAGTGGTTTAATTTGACTTGATTGATTGATTGATTAAAACTATATAAGATGAAACTGGATGTCCTAGAAGAGAGCATAAGACAAAAGGAAAAGTAGAGAGCATAAGACAGAATCCAAGCATAGTGTTGTAACGGTTGTTGTTGTTTTGAAAAGGTGATGGGTGAAGAGCGGGCACTTAACAGCCGACCGTTATTGCCTCTTCTCGCTCCACCTTGGTCTACCCTGTTCAACCTGAATTTTTATTATTTTTGAAAATTAGTTACAATTGGGGTATTTAGTGCTGTAATCATGAGATCACAACCAACAGACAAGAACCGATATGTAGAGAACTCTCTGTCCCCTGGGGAAGAATCTACTGTACAAATTAACAGGGAAGAGGCAACTCCTCTAATGAGTAAGAAAGTATATAATGACGAGTGTTCCTCGAATTCTGTTGAAAGGGGGCATTCTGAGAAAGACCACCTAAAAACTAGTAGGAGGAGCCTAAAAATAGGAACATGGAATGTTAGAACTCTAAACGGAGAAGGAAAGCTTGACAATCTTATATTAGAGGCAACAGACATGAAACTCGATATACTGGGAGTTGCAGAGGCAAGACTTTTGGATACAGGCTACATAAAAAGAGACCAATACACGCTTATACACTCAGGAGGAGAAAAACATGGAAGAGGAATAGGAATGTTGATAAAGAAGGAGTGGGAAAAATATGTATGTGGATACTGGACACACAATGACAGAATGATGTTACTAAGGATGAGAGCAAAGCCATTCAACATATCCATCTTACAAACTTATGCACCAACTAAAGATCATAGCGAAGAAGAAATGGAAGAATACTATGAAGAGCTACAACACACACTTAAACCAGTAAAATCTACAGATGTGTTGATAGTAATGGGTGATATGAATGCAAAAGTAGGAAAAGGAAAATACAGGAAAATAGTAGGACAGTAGGGACAAGAAATCATAGAGACAGACTTATCCAGTTCTGTGAAGAAAACCAGCTGGTCATATGTAACACCTTTTTTGAACACCACCCAAGGAAATTATACACATGGGAAAGCCCAGGAGATGTAACAAGAAATCAAATTGACTATATCATGATAAAACATAGATTTAAGAACAGTGTCACAAATGCAAAGACACATCCTGGCGCCGACATAAATTCAGATCACAATCCAGTCGTCATCAAAGTAAATATAAAGCTGAAAAGAACAGGAAACAGAAGACAAGAGGAACCACAGATCGAAATATCAGCACTGAAACAACCAGATATAAAACAAAATTATCTAATCGACGTCAAAAATAGATATCAAGTTACTGACAGAAAGCATGGAGCAGTATAGAAGAGAAAACCCAGAAGAAAAAGTAACCACAAAATGGGAATGCAACCTTTAGCACGCTGCATAAAAATTCAGAAAACTTGCCCAACCACTGCATTCTTTTTCACAACGCCCCATTTTTATAGTGGGTGACTTGTAAATTGTATAGTTTTTTTGTTTTTTGGTCAATTGCTCTAATTTTTAGATTGTATAGAAATGAATGAATGGTGAATCTGATGATATAAAATTTGTTTGTGTACATGTTAGATGTGATAGGAAGAGAGGAAAGGAAAGATGAAAAAAACGAAAAAAAAATTTAAAAAAATTTTTTTTTAATTTTAAAATTAAAAAAATGACCAACGAACGAAGAGTCCATATCCCTTGCATCTCAATGAAAGTCATTTGACCAACACAAATCAAATGACGATCTTTTCGTTACACCCATCATCAGTAGCAAAGCAACAAACGCTCTCGTCAGATGTGACATTCGGCCGAAATTCTAAATCTTTCCGATATTCCTAGTACTAACCCCTAGCATTATACATACTGGCAATGCCATTCTACTTTCGTTTCCATCTCAGCCATCAAACATATTCTGAGAAACGATATCAGCGCTTATAAAGACAAAAATCTTATCCCCAACGCATGGCGTCAGAATCCAATAAAATTAGAGCGAAATGGCCGCGTGTCTGATGCCGATTCATTTCGATTTAAAAAATTTACAAAAAATAAACGCGGATACACCCATCACTTTTTTTAAGATCGGAAACGGAAGCTAACTCTCTTGCAAATAAAATTACAACTTAACATCCGGGGCTGAAAATCACGTATACACAAGTCCTCATGCTAGAAACGGTGACAGCCGCAAGGCGAGACATATCGCCTCCAGCTGGCAGAACATAGGTTGCGTTCGGCGATATGTCTCGCCGGCAGCGTGCTAAAAGCATACAATCAGCAAAATGCAAATTTACCTAAAAAGGAGCCTAAGACAAAAATCAAATTTGGATGACAGATGACATCTTGACTAAAATAGCAGAAAGAAAGAAAGCAAAAAACACTCCAGAATATAAAAAAATAGACAATGACATACGTACTATGTGTAGACAAGCAAAAGAACGGTGAAAAGAAACAAAATGCAAGGAAATAGAAGACTTGGAAGCAAAGCACATGACAAAAGATATGCATAAAGAAATTATCAAATAGGTCGCGTTTTGCACAAGGAGGAAGCTGTATCAAGAACAAAAATGGTGTAATCTTACTTGCTGAGAAAGACATATCAAACAGCTGGGAAGAATATGTAAAAGAACTATTCTCAAAATCATACAGGAAAGAATAAAAAGTAAGGTAGACAGCGAAATCCAAGAAGAACAGTTTGGTTTTAGAAGGAACAGTGGAACAAGAGAGGCAATATTTTGCCACAGAATATTAGCAGAAAAATATACAGTGGTCCAAAAAAGTATGTACATGTGCTTCATTGACGATAAGAAGGCTTTTGACAGAGTCCATCATGAGAAAATAATTGAATGCCTCGAAGACATAGGTATTGATGGAAAAGATATAAGAATACTCAGCAACCTTTATTGGGAGCAAACTGCCACAGTAAGATCTGGAAGGAATTATTAATCATACATAGACATAAAAAGAGGTGTCAGACAAGGTTGTGTGCTGTCCCCCTGCCTATTTAATCTATACACCGAAAAATTTTTCAAACAGATACAGGAAATACCAGGACTGAACATCAGTGGAAGGTCAATAAACAACCTTAGATATGCAGATGATACCGTGTTGTTAGCTGAAAGCGAACAGGAGTTACAAGAACTAGTGAAGCAAGTGAACAGTATAAGTCAAGAATATGGACTCGAATATTGAGAAAACAAAAACTATGATAATTAGCAAAACAGACGATAAACCCACATTAAAGATAAGCATAAATGGGAAAATCCTGGAACAAGTCCAGAGCTATGTATATCTTGGTCATATAATAACAGACGATGGCAGATGTGAAACAAAAATCAAGAAGAGAATAGGAATGGCCAAAGCTACATTCAACAACATGAAACATATACTGACATCCAAACAGTTATCTCACAAATTAAAACTGAGAATCATAAAGTGTTATTTAATATATTCTGCATTTCTGTATGGTGTAGAAACATGGACGATGAATAAGCATTTGGAAGAAAGAATTGAGGCTCTTGAAATGTGGATATATAGAAGAATGGGGCATATCTCATGGAAAGAGAAGAAAACAAATAAGGAGGTCCTAGAAAATCTAGGTATGAAAAGAGAACTAATGAGGGAGATCACAGTTCGGCAGCTAAAATACTTTGGCCACATAAAAGAGTCTATCAGAGGGAAAGAGTCTATTAGAGTGCACAGAAGACGTTGGAGATCCATTACAGCCAACCTTCGTTGTGGAGATGGCTTTTGTTTTTTTTTAAAGGTTGAATTTTTTAAAATTATCTCCAGGCTTTTCTTTATGGTCAGAAATCATTGGTTAAGATAGATCTCCAAGCTTTTCTCTGTGGTCAGAAATCACTGATGGGTTGGGTTAGATCTTTAGACTTTTCTTTATGGTTAGAGATCATTGACTGGTTAAGATAGATCTCCAAGCTTTTCTCTGTGGTCAGAAGTCATTAACTGGTTGGGTTAGGTCTCCAGATTTTCCTCTATGGTCAGAAGTCATTTACTGGTTGAGTAGGTCTCCAGGCTTTTCTCTATAGTCAGAAGTCCTTGACTTGTTGAGTAGGTCTCCAGGATTTTCTCTATGGTCAGAATTCATTGACAGGTTGAGTACGTCTCCAGACTTTCCTTAATGGTCAGAAGTCATTAGCTGGTTGACTAGGTCTTCAGGCTTTTCTCTATAGTCAGAAGTTATTGACTGGTTGAGTAGGTTTCCAGGCTTTCCTCTATGGTCAGAAGTCATTGACTGGTTTTGAGAAGGTCTGCAGGCTTTTCTCTATAGTCAGAAGTCATTGACTGGTTGAGTAGATCTCCAGGTTTCTCTGTAGTCAGAAGTCATTGACTGGTTTTTGAGTAGGTCTCCGGGCTTTTCTCTATAGTGAGAAGTCATTGACTAGTTCAGTTAGATCTCCAGATTATTGACAGGTTTGCTTATGATCACAAGGTCATTGAAAGATGAGATTGATGTCTCCAGGTCATCGATTCCAGTTGCGTAGGGGTGAAACCTATAGAAATTCATTGGTGAATGAAGGTCCGGTACGGTGCTGCATGTCTGTCACTCCAGCAAGTGTATGAGTGGAGTAGGAAATTCCGAAACGGCGTGAGCTCTGTGACAGACTGTTCTCGACCAGGTCAGGCACACCGAGTAGTGACCCCAGAGTCAATTGCAGCAGTTGAACGCACCGTGATGGAAAATCGCCGAGTAACTGTGAATGAAATAGCCGCACTTCTGGACATCAGTCAACATCATCCCAAAAAAAAACATGTCCCAGTTTCTGAATACAGAAATAAAAAGGAAGTGGGAAACATAGAAAGGTTTTGAGCGAATAGTACGGGACAAAAGGACCTATCACATTTTTTTTTTAAAGTTTGATTGTTAACTTTTTTTTTTTTTTTCCAATCTTTATTCGCATTCCATTGGAGTTTACAAAACATGTTCATTTTACATATTTTCATAAAGAAATTTCAGTGAAAAGACAATTACACAATGAACAGTTATATATATATATATATATATATATATATATATATATATATATATATATATATATATATATATATATATATATATATATAATATATAATATATATATATATATATATATATATATATATATATATATATATATATATATATATTAAAAAAAAAAAACTTTCACTCCCTCGCACCCACTCATTTACAAAAAAACTCTTTCTTGCACATTTAAAAGGGTTATACATTGTACATTTGTTTGTAATGATAGTAGTAATTAAAGGGAGAAGGGGAAAAGGGATAAAGGAACCATACTACTGTCACGGTGACTGATAATTTATTTTACCATCACATCCCATTTTTTATTACTCTTTTAATGTTCTGGTTTCCTGGACTTTTTGTATTTTTCTTTTCTTTCGGATTCTACCTACGTGGCCCTTTATTCATCTCTCAGACCCCCACCCCAGGCTTTGTTTTCATTCTGGCTTTCATTATAAATTCCCCACTGGTCAGTAGCGGTCAGCTCAGCTTACGATAATATTACATGAGCTGCACCTGGCGTTTGTCTGACCAGAGGAATGTCTCTTGCGAGTAACAGTGTTTGATCACGAGCGAGAGGGTTTTTTTAAGAAGCGAACCGCTAGCGGGAGGTACCCTTTGAGGTCTGGGTAACCGATTTCATCTCCGATTTAAGGGGGGACAAAACTCGCGTTCGTTCTTTGTAGTTGTGACCCTTGAAAACCGCAGTGAGTGCCAGAATAACATTATGTCATATGTAGGTAATTTTATCGCGGTTGTTGTTTCTGGTGTGTCCCTCTAGAATAATATTTGTCTTACCCATGATTGCGTTATACGCAGTTCATCTTTGGGAACACGTGATAGATAGCGTCTGGGGGTAGACTATAAAATTAGATAGATTTAATCAGTCAAGCACACTCGTAAAATTGTCCTGCCCGTGATGACCAAATGAGACTAAGGCAGACATTAACACAGAACTAAATTGTGTTGCCTATTCTCCCGTCATTCTCGGGGTAAGTAGACATCTCTCATAATATATATATATATATATATATATATATATATATATATATATATATATATATATATATATATATATATATATATATATATATATATATATATCTTCATGTTAGCTTTATATATACCTGATAGGAGTGTAACTTGAATTCGTTTAGAGGATTTCTCCCTGCAATTAATTCAGTGAAATGTAGCGCCGCCTACCACCTTAGTTAACGGGTGAACAGTCAGGTGAAAGTTGTTTGATGATGATGAGTGCTGTAACGTGGGGGGGGGGGGGGGGGGGGAAAGGGGGGGGGGGTAGTTGGGCTTTGGAGTCAGTAGAGGGGTTAAGTAGGAAATTATGCTTTATGTGATTTGACTGGGAAATGTCCAGAAGGGAGTCTACTCTGTCAGTTGCGCCCTTTAAGAAAAGTATTAGATTGTAAGTATGAAAACTGGGCAGGTAACTAATTATTATTATTATTTTTTTAAATTAATGAAGAAAAATATCCCGTTCAACCTCTGATGAGTTATAATTAGGATATATATTGTTTTCAATTCCAAATAATATGAACAACTGCCGATATGAGAAAGTGGCATCACATTTGTCAAATCATTGTAAATAGGGACAATCACAATTATGCTTATACGTTAAAAAAAACACCAAACAAACAAACAAAATCAAGAAGAAACTCTGAACAAGAATAATATTAAAGTGGAGGGGTGTCAAGGCCTGGTGGTTCTAGTTATATAACTGACTTTAACAGATATTTAATTGACTTTCATCTGTTAAAAGTCATATGCATTGTAAGAACAGCATCAGACCTTCACAATCCCAGCCACTATATATTAACAGTTGTTCGTGTTAAATATTGTTTGACAATATTATGCAGTTCCCTAGGTCTGTCTATTCTTAACACCTCTTTTATATTTATAAGTAAATTGGATGCTTGCAAATAATCTAATATTGGTATTCTCATTTGTTCATACCTCTTACATTTTAACAAGAAATGTTCTATATTATTGTCTTGAAGACATCATGCACAGTAAGGTCTTCTATTCTGAAATAGCCTTTTCCCAGCTGTAGTCTGAGAAGTTTCTTATTACTGGGAATTTTCAGTTCCTTAGATATCTGACATTTTCTTGTTGGAGGGTTGAACATTTTATATGCATGTCTTCCTTAATTTTTATCCCACTCTGCTTTCCATTCATCTGTTATTAAATCTTTAATTAAGCTCTTAATCTCTGATTTACTCGTCCCTACATTTATTACATTTTTATCAGATCTACCTTTCTTGGCTTCTTTATCTGCCTTTTCATTTCCTCCTATGCCAACATGGGAAGGTATCCAAGCAATTAAGACTGAACATCCTCTGGAATATAAGTATGTAGTAGCCAGAAATATCTCCTCTGCTATATCAGGTCTACTACATTCTCGTAAGTTTCTAAGCGATTTAATTGTTGAAAGAGAGTCAGTTAAAACTGTAAGTTTTTGGGAGGGTTATTAGAGAATATTTATAGTGCTTTTAGTATTGCCACCATCTCTGCAGTGAAAATGGATGTATTTTCCGTGATGCTATATTCTTTTGCAATTTTCCATATTGGAATATATATTCCTATCCCCAGTTTGCCATCCTCTCCCTTGGATCCATTTGTGTACACAGTAATGCTGTCTTTTGATATTTGTTGTATATATTTATTGGCTGTGTTTTTTATATCTTCTATATTATTTGTTTTCTTAAGTATTTCTGCTAGGTGGTAGTCCGTGTCTGGTTTCTTGATCTCCCAGGGTGGAATCTCTGGCTTGTATTCCCAACTGTTATTAATTGATATAATTAATGTACCCAGATGGACAATTTCCACCATACACTTCCATCATGTAGGGTATCTAGTGGTATTCATTGGATTGGCCTGAGTTGTTAGTTGGCATCTGGTAAAAGCTGTACGTGCTGGGTGAGACTTATCTAACATAACTCTGTTCATGTAATTTAGTCTTCTCCTTTCTCCATAATTCTAAGGGTAGAATTCCTAAAGCCACCTCTATAGCCATTGATGTTGATCTGATTGCACCTGCTATTGTACATAAAGCCTGATGCTGAATTCTGTCTAATTTAATCTTGTTACTGTGTGCAGCAGAGTCATATATTATACTTCCATAATCTATTTTTCCTCTAATAAAAGATTTATAAAAAGTGAGCATTGTCTTAGTGCTTGCACCCCATCCATTACCTTTCAAATATCTTAATAAATTAGTCAATCCTCTGCAAGACTCCACTAGTTTTCTATGTGCTTATTCCAGTTCAGCTGTTGGTCCAATATCATTCCTAGATATCGAGTGGTTTGCACTGTATTAATGTTTTGCCCTTGGATATTTATGTCTATAATTTTATTTTTTACAACCCTACCTTTACTAAAGATCATTCCCAATGTTTTATTTGTATTCAGCTGAAAACCTCATTTTGTCATTGTTACAAGTGTACTTTCTCGTGTTGTGATTGGGTGACTGACGCGAATTCTATCGTGGGCCGTATGGATGGCCAATGGTGACAATGTTAACACAACAGCAGAGTACTGGGTCATAAAGATGACCAATGGGTAAACAACGTACACTGGATCCATAGTTGATAATCAATGTCAAATGATTTATAGTACGAAGACGCAGACGTAGACATCACAGGGGAAAATCATCAATCGTAATAATGGCAGAATCATTTAATGCAAATACGTTTCATGGCATGAAGAACATTATCATCAAGTGGTTTTCAAGTAGCAATAAATACGAAGTTAAGATATGGCATCAATCTCGAACTTGACCGGATTCACTAACCGCCGTCATCTCAAGGACGGCGGAAGCTCTGCGGTGACGAGTTCTTATATTCTTAGTTTTCATTACGAAGATACAATGCGTTACGATCCATACAACGCTCAGCAAGAATCGGGACGCACTGGCGACATGCCCTAACAAGACGTGCCGAAGCCCTGCCAAATCTTGTGAAGGATAAATAGAGTATCCATCACGATACATGAATGAGCTAGGTTTGGCTAATGCATATGCTCCCTACAGGGAGATACTATAACATATATTTCATTGAGTCTTCCCACGACTTAGGGGCTAAGACTTATATCAATATTCGTCGACGACGTCTGCCCTTAACAAAGACTCTATGGATCTGCTCAAATATCATTGCTGTTTGGCAGCAAATCGATCGCACCAAGTTGCGCTATTTTGTTCAAATATAGTGCACGAAGGCACGCAAATAATTAAACACATTATTACTTTAGATGCGCTCACATGTGTGTCAACAAAAGACTAGACCCGCATGTGAGGATCTCAAACACTTAACTCCCACGCGAAAAAGGACTTAACTGTAGTAAAATCTGCGAGAATAATCGCTCATTTCAGTAAGATTTTAGGCATAAAATGATAATAAATAAACCCGCCCTATTGTGCCTGACGGTGATGTTCTCACACGCCAGCATAGCGCTGAATTTTGTGCAGTGCTAAAGCCTATAGAACGATCCCACGGTAAAAATCTAACACGCGTTTTAGTTTCGGTAACGTACTACCAACATTTAACATTTTGCCAGATCTGCTGCATACACACTGCAGCCAAGACTTATAATTAACGATTTTGCGGAAGTATGCCGCCAAACTGCTATCTGAATTAACGTATTCTGTCAACTTTAACGCAAAATTTAGTAGTAATCCTTACATTTTTTGGTAGTGTTACACGATACAATACAAATTATTAACGCCAATTCTTAACCCGCCACGCCAACACCCCGCTTCGCTTGACATATTCTGCCATGCATATATACACGCTGGAGCAAAGCCAACAGAGGCAAACACGCAGACAATTTTATTGCCTCCTCGCGGTAATGTTTTTGACGTCACAAAAACAAGTTAGTTATTTGAAAATACATGCTGGCGAGATGAAAGAGAGGGAAAGATGGCGGTCTTGTGTAAAATATTTATTTGACGATTGACTATGACAAACATTGAAAATTTAACCCAATATGAATCTGACCATAAAAATCATATGGTAGTATAGCTTAGAGTCCACTGAGCAAGAATGTGTTTTAAAAAATATGATAGTCCCAGTATTAGCCAAGTTATTGGAAAAATACTAAATGTCTACGGACGCTCGACCAGACAGACTGTTGTTCCTGCTTGTTTTTTATAACGGTAGTGGGGACGCGAGCTTAGAAGAGAGGCATTGAGGAAATTCAAATTCGCTTGGGTAAAAAGAGTATAATAGGAAAAGGGGAGCGGTAGGAAAAATGTAATCCAAAACCAAACATCTTTTTGTATTGGGCATAACTAAAGCAGACTGGCCAATAGACTACCAGACGCAGAGTTTGTTTGGAATAATTTTTGTTTTTTTTCAAAAAACTGCATTTGAATTCTGGTAGTCGCAAGCTTTCGATTGGCCAGTGCTAGTAAATATTAGCAAAAAGCTTTCGTTATTCATTGCCAGTTGAACAAAACTTTTATTCAGATATGCCGAGAACAGCTGTGATAAATTTAAAAGTAAATTAAATAACTAAATAAGTATTTCACAGTCTGGACGGAGCAGAAGAAACTGAGGCCACTTCTTTGCAAGTCAGCGTCATTTGTTTATATTTCTTGAATTTTGTGGTTTTATTTCCTGTTGCCAGCTGGTAACAGGAAACCTGAGGAGTGACGATAACGCCAAGAAGTCTCCGACAATTCATGTATGCTGTCAAGAGATAACAGCAGGAGCTTGGGCGTGTGATGTGATATCGATATTTCTGCAACTACACACTATCTTATCATTCAACAAGAAACCCCAGGTGATATGTTAAGGACCTGGGTATATGGTATTTCAAATCATACTCAGGAAGTTGATGGGGTATGATGATAATACAGCAACTCATACACAGTGACTCTCTCTCTTAGATGAATAAAGTGTAAGCTGTGAACATTCCAACAGGAAAGACATATATTAACTTTATAGTTATTGGGCAGATTGCCTACACACATTTTTAGTTGATCTTTTCTGTGAACTATCTTGTCCTCATTTTCAAAGACCTGTCCAAAAGATATGACTGGACAGGCAAAATAAATTGTACAAAAAATTATCAAATTTAAAGAAAAACTTAACCACAGGTTTTTATTCACTTCCTCATAGAAACTTAAAGTGTTTTGTGTTGTGTACCATCATTTCATTTCTCCCCTAGACACTAGGTACATCATACACCAGACACTAGAGCCAAAATAGTGACCGTGTGAGATCTAGGGAGGTAGCGTTAGGTTCCCTGCACATAATTCATCATCATCATTTATAGAGTCAGGGGTCTACATGTGCTTGACCTCACACGGTTAATACATACACGGATTTCATTCTTTTAGGATACCATCATAACCTCCCCAGCAAAATCTAACTTTGCTACACAAAGCAATCGCATAACGTGCAGATTTCGAGTTCTTTAAGTCCTTACTCTGAAGAGCAGTAAGTGCACGCTGGTCTGACTCGACAATAAAGTAGGCGCCAAGAAGAAAACGTTTCAATTGCAGTATTGACCAAACCATGGCCAACATCTCACGGTCCACCCCCGAAAAGCGTTGTTCAGCAGCAGTCAACTTCTGGGAGACGTAGAGTACTGGATGGAGAGCTCATGAGGAGTCATGCATCAGAGAAGCTCCAATACTCATCGACGATGTGTCACTGCAAATGATTAAACGAAAATTTTGTGAGGTAACCGCAAAATAGGAGCTGATGAAAATATTAACATTATTCTATCTAAGGTGGCCTGGCAAACTTGTAACCACTGCACCATGTTATGCGACCCTTTCTTCAACAAACGAGATAGGGTAGCAGTGATAGTAGCCAAGATAGAGATGATACACTTAACGACATGGAAAGACAGAATCGTCCGCCTAAGGTAACAGAGTGATAAGTAACTCGCGTTGAGAACAAAGCGGTGCATAAAATACAGGCACAAGAAACAGTCTGAAATAATTATAATCAGCTGAATGCGCGAAATGACGTACGGAAAAGTCATGAACATACAAACGATACCGACGTCAAAAGGAAAATCGATAATAGAGTAATGATGACTGACTATCTCAGATATCCTGTATGATAAAAGAAACTCAGTTGACAAAGGTATATCTCTCACAGGCTGAACTGCAGTCATAGCCTGTGTACTGTGCAATGAGAGAAACATGTGATTTGCAATACAGACGCAAAAATAGACATGAATGGAATTGGACACGCGTCGAAGTTTAAAAGTAAAACAGTGAGTACGACAAAAAGTCGTAGACCAAGAAGATACTGAGCTAACCGGCCCAATAAGAAAGGTAAATAAATCTACAAGAAATATAAATGTGTCGTGTGAAATTCTAATCCACATATATAAATTAAAAAGTAAATGTAAAGCCTAACAAATAACTTCAATAAAAAGAAAGAAGAATGGTAAAGAACAGTGCTGTCACAATGACTGTACTCGAAATCCCCCTTGTTTTCTAATTCGTCTGCAAATTATAACGTTTCACGTTGATAGTAAAAGCCTACTGCTTCAATACCCGCTTTCTACGATAAAACGTGTACTGCCTTTCTAAGAAAAACCTTGAGATACGCAAGCTGACCTATATTTAATATTCCATTCATGTCATTTTATACACTAAGTTACCATATGGATAGAAAGAAAGGGAGGGGCTGAAAGCCGGAACGCAGGCAATACTACCACAGTCTCGCGATACACAATTAATGCCACCCCTAACACGTGTGTAAGGCCACAAGCACTAGCTTTTTTCAAATCGACAGTGGAAAAAAAACACTACCCATACGAGAGTTAGATTTTAAAAAACTTACAAAACGCTTATTAGGAAACATGACATTCTACTGTTTTATGTCTGAAATCCTGACATTAGTATGACAGTACAGCAGACACCATAAAGTTTGGAAGTGAGGAGGTGGCAACAGCACGACTATCCTAGAAGAAAATGCATATTTTGAACGCAGCCACTTAGCTCCTTTAAATTTGTATATTTGGGTTCCTTAGGACTTGCTGACAAATAATATGTTAAGTGTTACGCAAATAGTCTAGGAATTAACAAATTATAGCCAAAAGAAATAGTGAGGGTGTCAGACAACACCAAAATCAGAATCGCTCAGTGGCAGATTTTCACACCACCATTGTACGGGAAATAGGTCCCCATGTTACCTCCTATTTGATTGGCGGAAAGTAAATGTAAGGCTAAACACGATTAGTCGGGCTATAAATACTATCTTTTGTTGTTAGGGGAGACGGAAGGAAGGGTACTTTTTTTTTGGAAAAGCTGTGTAAACATGGCACGATTGGTTAGACCCGCCAATATAGTCAATCAGAGGCGTCAGGTCAGCACCAAATTTTCAAATAAACTTACTAAAGAACCAGTGCGTTGAGCGCCAGTGCATATTTTTCTAAATAAAAGCCTGGGACATCGGCAGATCGAAATTGTGCTATATTCATTGCCAGTCAACGTAACTGTGTATATTCCATGAATTGTGGTAAGCTTGAAATATTTGATATCTTTTTAATGAAAATTGAATGTAAATTGATAATTTATGTCTGTATATATGTGTGGTTCAGTAGCGAACATGAGGTAAAGCCTATATAGTGCTCCAACCTGAACAGAAGGTGTCGGAGGAAAGTAAAACTACATGGAATTGCCAAACAGTAAACTGACACCTATCTTATTGACTAGAAAGAAATAATGCTGGAATTGCAGAGGCGTAGTAACCATTAGGGAGGAGTATACTGGTGAAAAATTGTTTCAGATGAAGATAGCAGTTGGCCTACCGCTCTGAACTCAGTGTTTGTTATGTATTGTGTTCAGTCTGGAAATTTATTATAAATTAGTTCTGAAATAGGAGGTACAACCTTCTTGTTTCAGGGACCGTGGTCCTAAAGTTATTGAGCCGCACCTGGTCTGAGCTTTGCTGAACCTAGAGGCTGACAGCATACTCCTGGGTCCAGATAGTGACCAGTGAGGTGTCTCCAGAACACAGGGAGGCTATCGAGCAGAGGAGTCTTTTCCTGCCGCCATCACGAAAGATAAGCGTCTGTGGCCAGAGGAGCTCAACATTATGCCCCCCCCTCAAAATCTGACTTTATAATAAAACAGAGGGAAAATACAGTGTTTAAATTGATAGGAACTGTGAACTTTTCCCCATACTATTTCCAAGATAAACAAACACTTGAAGTCATGATGACAAATAACAACATAGCTTGAAAAAACAAAACCAGTATTACCTCATATTACTACTACACAACTGACACACATAGGATAATATTAATAAAATATATCACTACAAGGTTCATATTGAAAAATTCTGTACATATAAATTGTAATTACAATTGATTGTGATTCCTGGTTCACTTTGTAGTTGAATCAGGACATATATATTAGTGAAAGTAATTAATACATATTTATATTTGAAACTTTACCAGTGCCTCATTTAAGATAGTCTTATAGAGTGTTAAATGTGTGTGAGTGTCACAGTGTTGTCAAGTGTGGTGGAATAAATTAAATTGTTTATCTGTCTGTTGTTGTTGTGACTTACACTTCATCATATACATACCCTAGACATTTAACGTAGTCATCACAATATTCCAGAATAATTCTGACTGAGACATAAATGTGGTAGCAAGTAAGGTTATCTGTAAGACACTACACCTATTAGATACAGATACCTTCACAGCTGATCTCAGTCAGTACACTAAGTCCCCTATAAATATTTATAACATCCCATTTTACCACATATATTGGGGTCTCGCTCCAGGGATATTGAACTTTCTCCTGTTATAGATATTGGGAATAATAAGAATTAAAAGGTATCCTTGGGTGAAAATAAATAACGTTGAGCTCTCAGTACCTGTGGTGTCTTTGGATAAGTAATATCAGAGTGTATTGTTTAGTTAGACATTACCTACATTTACCTGTTAGAAAATGGCGGACCTGGCCAAATTTCGATCTGCTGCTGTACAGACTGCGAAAGAGTTAGGAATGGACGGGCAAATTATGATTGCTTATGTCACTGCTGAATGTGACAAATATATTGAAAGGGAAGAAAGAAGGTTAGAAAAAGAGGCCGAAAGAAAACTAGAATCTGAAAGATTGGCCGAAGATAAGAGGTTAGAGGCTGAAAAGGAAATTAAGAAGTTACAATTTGAGGCTGAGGCTGAGACTAAGAGGTTGCAGATTGAGGCTGACAAAGAGGCTAAAGCATTGGAAGCCGAGGAAAGAAGACGAGCTGCAGAAAAGGAAGCAGAAGAAAGAAGATTGACTGCAGAGAGGGAAGCAGAAAAGGAGGAGAAGAGATTACAAAGGGAACATGAGTTACGATTAAGGGAGTTTGAGTTTCAAGGCCATGCTCCTGAAAATGGAGCCAGTCCCTTTATCTCTGATGCCACTGCTAGCCAGGGAGCCTCAACCTCAGCTATGAATTTTCATTTAGATCATTTTGTTGAGAAAGACGATGATATTGAGAGCTATCTAAATAGATATGAACTATTAGCTACCACATATGGGTTAGAGAGAGAAAGGTGGAGCTTAAAGTTATCTCAAGGGCTTCGGGGGGCAGCTTATGAAGTTTTTGCCAAAATGAGCAGAGGTGATCAAGAAAATTATGACATGCTAAAGCAGGCCCTTTTGTTAAGATATGAAAAGAACGCAGAATTTTATAGGAAAAAATTTAGGAATGCTAAACTACTGTCAGGTGAAACCTATCACCAGTTCTCTGCACGAATAGAGACATACTTGGAGAAATGGACTTCTCTGGGGAAAACCCAAGATCTTAAGGAAATGATCCTTATAGAACAATTAAGAGAGTCCATGGCTCCAGACCTGAGAAAGTTTCTCATGGAACAAGGTGCAGAGAGGCTGGGTGAGTTGCTAAATGTTGCTGAAAGGTATCAAGCGGCTCAGGCAGAGGTATCAGGTAACAAAAAGAAACAGGTGGAAAATTTTAGGGCCCCACAGAACTTTAATAAATTTGATCCTAGAGATCAAAACAAAGGTAAGCACCAATTTGATAGGCCACGGTATGACAATAAAAATAAAACCCCACAATTCGATGACAGGAAATATGATGAAAGAAAATCTTTCAACCAAGGAAAAAGGTGGTGTAAAAATTGTAAGATGAACAATCATGACACTGACCGTTGCAGAAGGAACCCTATAGTTATGGCCACCCTTCAGGTCAGGTCGACCTCAAGACAGGAGGAGGATATTATGTTGAATACCACTCCAGAAGAGTTGAGGAAGGCACAGGCTGGGGATAAGACCCTCAAGCCTTGTTTCAGGAAATTGTTAACTTGTCATACAACTCCAGGCAAGGGAGAATTTTACATGAAAAACAAGTTGATGTATAGGAAGACTGGAGCTAGATCCAAAGGTCAGGGACAGCTGGTACTTCCTAAAAGATATAGGGCAGAATTAATAAGGAGCCTACATGTGAAACCAGATGGGGACCATGAAAAAATAGGTACCATCATCCAAAAGGTGGCTCACAATTATTATTGGCCCAAGGCAAGATGGGACATTGAGAATTTTGTAGAAAGGTGTAGCATAGCACATGAGGGAACACCCACAAGTGGGAACATTGACCAGGACCTGGACACGCCAAAGGGCAAACTTAGGCCTGAAAATAAAAAGAGAAATAAATTTGATAAAGTGGACCAAAGGGAATGGGAAGCCCCTTTTCACGGACAAGCTTCAATTAACTGTTTTACAATGGCCACTATGCGGAGAGTGCAGAAAGATGTCTTACCCCAGGATAAGCCGAAAATCCCTCAATCGGACTTAAACAAACTGGAGGAAGAGGATGTAGAGAGGAAATCTCTCATCAAGAATTCTAATTGGGGAGACAGCCCCAAGAAAAGAATTGGTAGCGGTCGTTTTGTGACTGATAATTCTGGGAAGAAAAATCATCACTATAGCGCTTCCAGTGGAAGAGACCATACCGGTGCATGGACAAATAGGTCCACAAAATTAAAGGTCCATATGTAAGCGCTGTTAAGAACGTGGACTGATGAAAAGGCAGAGGAAAATATTACATCCTCATACCAATATGTGAATGAGCTGACCACTCGTTTAAAAACTGGCTGGAAACTTGCCAATGAAAATTTGAAACAAGCCAGGAAGAAACATGCTGCCTATTATAACAGGAAAGCTAAAGACAGAGATTTGGCTGTGGGAGAGAAGGTACTGCTTCTTCTACCCGGTAGGCAGAATAAGTTACAAATTGGATGGCAAGGTCCATATACAGTTCTAGAGAAGGTGTCTAGAACAAATTATAAGAAGGGGAAATAAAAAATCTATCATGTGAATCTCCTGAAGAAATATTTGGAAAGAGAACATCAGGAAGAGACACACTTGTTGACCTTGTCCATTGCAATGGAGATGAAAAAGGAACCACTTTCATCATTTGAATATCCATTACACCCCTGTGAGACAGCGGCACAGGTGAAAATCAGTACACATTTAACGAAAACTCAGAAAGAGAGAGTGCAACAGGTTCTAGATACTCATACAGAGGTGTTAACAGACCGACCAGGGCATACAAACCTATTGGAATATGATATGAAGCTGATAGACCCCACACCTGTCTGTATGAAACCCTATTCGATTCCTTTTGCTAAGGAGAAAGCTTTGAAGGAAGAGATAGACTATTTGTTGAAGGAAGGAATTATTTCACACAGTGAATCTTCATATAGTTCCGGTGTTGTACTTTTAAGGAAACCCTCTGGAGAACATAGACTCTGTATAGATTACAGGAGACTGAATGCTATTAAAGAAGGACAGGTGGATCCATTGCCGGATACAAATCAGTTGTTTGCCAGGCTAAATAAAGCTACATATTTCTCAAAAGTGGATCTGAGTAAAGGATACTATCAGATTCCAGTAAAGCCTGAGGTTAGACCATACCTAGCGTTTAGTACCTCAGAGGGACACTATGAGTTTAACAGATTGCCATTTGGATTGAAGAATGCACCTAGTGTCTTCTCTAGAATGATGAGAAAATTATTGGACCCTCTGAATAATCCATGTATCACAAATTTCATGGATGATATCCTTATAGCAACAGAAACATTTGAGGAACACATTGATTCTCTGAACATGCTGTTTAATCGACTTGGGGAAGCGAATTTAACAGCCCGACCAACCAAATGTTGCGTTGGATGTAAAGAATTGGAATTCTTGGGACACACAGTTTATCAGGGAAACATGACCCCTGACCCAAAGAATTTAGAGAAACTAAAGAAAGCCCCGAGACCACAAACCAAGAAAGACGTGAGATCCTTTGTCTCATTATGTGGTTTCTACCAGAAGTATATCAAAAACTTTAATTCCATATGTGCACCGTTAACTGATTTGACACGTAAGGGAAATCCAGATCGAATTACATGGACACCACAATGTGAAATGGCTTACCAGGAATTGAAGGAAAAGCTCACAAGCAAACCTATTTTGAAATTACCTGACTTAAGTCAAGAATTCATTGTAAGGACTGATGCCAGTAATATTGGGTTAGGTGCGACTCTGCTACAGAAATCAGATGCATTGGATGGGGAATTAAGCCCAGTGGCATATGCTAGCAGAAAGTTGAATAAAGCTGAAACCAATTACTCAACTAGCGAAAAAGAATGTCTTGCAGTAATATGGGCGATAAAGAAATTCAATATTTATCTGTATGGGAAGGCATTTAAGTTGCAAACGGATCACAAACCTTTGTCGTTTTTAGCACAGGCTAGACATGAGAATTCTAGATTACTCCGTTGGTCATTATTGATGCAGCCATTTGAGTTTAGCATAGAGTATATAAGTGGAAAAACAAATCTGGGAGCGGATTTTTTAAGCCGCCATCCATGTGATGAGAATCACCCTAAACCCCAGGAATAATAATAAATTTCTCTATGTGTATATAGAATTATAGACTGACATATAACGTCTGTTTTAAGTGGGGAGAATTTGTCGTGTGAAATTCTAATCCACATATATAAATTAAAAAGTAAATGTAAAGCCTAACAAATAACTTCAATAAAAAGAAAGAAGAATGGTAAAGAACAGTGCTGTCACAATGACTGTACTCGAAATCCCCCTTGTTTTCTAATTCGTCTGCAAATTATAACGTTTCACGTTGATAGTAAAAGCCTACTGCTTCAATACCCGTTTTCTACGATAAAACGTGTACTGCCTTTCTAAGAAAAACCTTGAGATACGCAAGCTGACCTATATTTAATATTCCATTCATGTCATTTTATACACTAAGTTACCATAAACGAAAGACAGATGGACTAAGGATAGAAAGAAAGGGAGGGGCTGAAAGCCGGAACGCAGGCAATACTACCACAGTCTCGCGATACACAATTAATGCCACCCCTAACACGCGTATAAGGCCACAAGCACTAGCTTTTTTCAAATCGACAGTGAAAATAAAACACTACCCATACGAGAGTTAGATTTTTAAAAAACTTACAAAACGCTTATTAGGAAACATGACATTCTACTGTTTTATGTCTGAAATCCTGACATTAGTATGACAGTACAGCAGACACCATAAAGTTTGGAAGTGAGGAGGTGGCAACAGCACGACTATCCTAGAAGAAAATGCATATTTTGAACGCAGCCACTTAGCTCCTTTAAATTTGTATATTTGGGTTCCTTAGGACTTGCTGACAAATAATATGTTAAGTGTTACGCAAATAGTCTAGGAATTAACAAATTATAGCCAAAAGAAATAGTGAGGGTGTCAGACAACACCAAAATCAGAATCGCTCAGTGGCAGATTTTCACACCACCATTGTACGGGAAATAGGTCCCCATGTTACCTCCTATTTGATTGGCGGAAAGTAAATGTAAGGCTAAACACGATTAGTCGGGCTATAAATACTATCTTTTGTTGTTAGGGGAGACGGAAGGAAGGGTACTTTTTTTTGAAAAGCTACGTAAACATGGCACGATTGGTTAGACCCGCCAATATAGTCAATCAGAGGCGTCAGGTCAGCACCAAATTTTCAAATAAACTTACTAAAGAACCAGTGCGTTGAGCGCCAGTGCATATTTTTCTAAATAAAAGCCTGGGACATCGGCAGATCGAAATTGTGCTATATTCATTGCCAGTCAACGTAACTGTGTATATTCCATGAATTGTGGTAAGCTTGAAATATTTGATATCTTTTTAATGAAAATTGAATGTAAATTGATAATTTATGTCTGTATATATGTGTGGTTCAGTAGCGAACATGAGGTAAAGCCTATATAGTGCTCCAACCTGAACAGAAGGTGTCGGAGGAAAGTAAAACTACATGGAATTGCCAAACAGTAAACTGACACCTATCTTATTGACTAGAAAGAAATAATGCTGGAATTGCAGAGGCGTAGTAACCATTAGGGAGGAGTATACTGGTGAAAATTGTTTCAGATGAAGATAGCAGTTGGCCTACCGCTCTGAACTCAGTGTTTGTTATGTATTGTGTTCAGTCTGGAAATTTATTATAAATTAGTTCTGAAATAGGAGGTACAACCTTCTTGTTTCAGGGACCGTGGTCCTAAAGTTATTGAGCCGCACCTGGTCTGAGCTTTGCTGAACCTAGAGGCTGACAGCATACTCCTGGGTCCAGATAGTGACCAGTGAGGTGTCTCCAGAACACAGGGAGGCTATCGAGCAGAGGAGTCTTTTCCTGCCGCCATCACGAAAGATAAGCGTCTGTGGCCAGAGGAGCTCAACATTATGCCCCCCCCCCCCCCCTCAAAATCTGACTTTATAATAAAACAGAGGATAAATACAGTGTTTAAATTGATAGGAACTGTGAACTTTTCCCCATACTATTTCCAAGATAAACAAACACTTGAAGTCATGATGACAAATAACAACATAGCTTGAAAAAACAAAACCAGTATTACCTCATATTACTACTACACAACTGACACACATAGGATAATATTAATAAAATATGTCACTACAAGGTTCATATTGAAAAATTCTGTACATATAAATTGTAATTACAATTGATTGTGATTCCTGGTTCACTTTGTAGTTGAATCAGGACATATATATTAGTGAAAGTAATTAATACATATTTATATTTGAAACTTTACCAGTGCCTCATTTAAGATAGTCTTATAGAGTGTTAAATGTGTGTGAGTGTCACAGTGTTGTCAAGTGTGGTGGAATAAATTAAATTGTTTATCTGTCTGTTGTTGTTGTGACTTACACTTCATCATATACATACCCTAGACATTTAACGTAGTCATCACAATATTCCAGAATAATTCTGACTGAGACATAAATGTGGTAGCAAGTAAGGTTATCTGTAAGACACTACACCTATTAGATACAGATACCTTCACAGCTGATCTCAGTCAGTACACTAAGTCCCCTATAAATATTTATAACATCCCATTTTACCACAAAATGTAAGAAGAATGAAGTCCGTACATTTGGCAAAGAAAACACTAGTCATTGCACAAGAGCAGTTGCAACCAACGTGACTGGATGTGGACTCAGCCGTGGTAATAAAGTTGGCATGTGTGTCAGACAATACAGCTGGATCTTCCTCCTTAATAGTACTCAAAGAAGAACTTTAGTTTATATAACGACGAACTGAAATATGTCGTCCTGGACTCAAAGAAGCACCAACATTGGTATGATGAACAACAATATTATTATTACTGCAATATCTCACTACATTAGCAGAACGTATCTGGGGATAGGATTGTGCCACAGTCGTAAACGTGGAAGCAGTAAGTCGATGTTGCTGTTCCCAAGCAGCAATTTGTACCAGAGTACACACCTTTATCCCGTGTATCTGTCCGACGACAAGGTCGGCGATCGGATTCGGGAGCATGCAGACGTGATTATACCCCGTAAAAAATGGAGTGGCAATGTGAACGATGGCAGTTGGAAAAGTCTCAACTGTGCCACCGAACGTCACACATTTCACGACATTACCTGGAGCACAAGACGGGTGAACTAGTGACTGTCGAATCCCAATTGTCGTACACCCAGAATCCTAGGTTTTCCTCAAGAAAAATTTACTGTGTGTACCATTAGTTGTGAATTTGTGAAGTGATTTAATGCTTGCTTCCCATCCACCGCCTTTTAGGTACATCATCATATTTGTGAGTTCTCCGCAGCTCTCGCCCAGCTTTTCTGTTTTTCCGGTTCAGTTGTTAGTCTAAAGTCAAGCCTAAATACTTGGTTGTTCCTACTGTTTTTATTTTGTGCCGTGTGATTTTTATGTCTATTGCTTTTTTTTTAAGTTCTTATAATTAAGCATCTTCTGAATATCATTCACACTGTCTATTTAGCGTTCAGCTGAAGGCCCAACCAGATACGACACTAGGGTTGGTGACACCCAGTGCCGTAACTCATGGTGTCACCCCCTTGGACCTCCTCCGTACCAGACCATACAGAATCCTTAGTAATGTTTTTTGTACTAATGTTACTCGTAAATGCATATGGAAATATACTCATAAATGAAATAATACACACACAAAAATAATAATAAACAGGAAAAAATACACAAGCATTTCAGCACTTAGTGAACATCTCGACTAAATCATAACTTTCTTTTCCTGGCTTTCAAAGCTGCGAACGTGTGAATCACTTCATCGAAATCAATGCCTTTCGCCAACTCACTGTGCGATATTTTGATAATATCGCAAGATCGGATTGCCTTGACTGTCCCATGCTAGATCGCAAATAGTTCTTTATAAGTTTCAGCCTTGAAACGCTCCTCTCACATAAAGCCACAGACACACAGATTGTCAGAAATAATTTTAGGCATAGTGAAAGAGTTGGGAGAGATTCTAGGAAGTTCCATTCAGCTATGAATGTCAAAACGTCTAATATTGCCCAATCTTTGGCTTCTTCCAGATCAATCTCTGCTGCTTTCACGTGCCGGTACTTGTGCGTTAATTCACCGTCAAATTAATATTTTGGCAATTTATTACCCAATTCGAGCACCGTACTATTTCTTACATTTTTTTTCTTACAATAATTTTTTTTCGCCTGCGGGCGGGGTTAGTACATTTGGCAGGTAGGGGTTGCGGGTTAGTCTATTATGCATTTTCGCAGGCAGGGGTGCTAGCATGGGTCATTGTTTATTTATTATTTTTAATGTAAAATTTTTGCCTCGTCTTGGCGAGGCGCGTCCCGAAGGACTGCCTGGTAAAGCTATAAGCAAGATTGCTCAGTGTGTATCCTATCCATCTTCAGCGCCTTCTAATGTCTCGTAGACCGCATAGCTTGAATATACCCCCGCAGGGATTCATGGAGTGCACAAGCTGTATTCAAATCTTGGTCAGAAGATTGCAGAGAAGCACTGGTCATTTGAAAACGGTGTAATACTTGATCCCACAGTATGATCATTATTTCAGTTTCTAGCTTCATCATGGTTGAAAGTAGACAACGAGCCTGTTGACGACACTCTGCCTTCTGATCATTGTTATCTGAAATATCATCCAAGACTTGTTTTATTGCAGAAAAGCTGTGTAAAAGTGCTTTTGTCGCATCTGCCCAAGCGGACCACCTGGTATCTGACAGTCTTTTCACAAAGGGCAAATGGGACATATTATGACTACCGCCAGCACATAATGCAGTAGAAAGGAGACCCCACCGGTAGGTAGAAGCAGAAAAGGTGTACAGGCTTTCAACAAATCCAAAGAAAATGACTGCTTCTGTCCGCAAACAGTTAAGATAAAAGTAATAAAGAGTCACACTAAGTCACCCTGTTATGCTCTTTCTCTCACAATTTCGTGACATCAAATGAAAAGGCGCTAAAGATGGCATACATCACAAGATCATTGGTTTAACGCTCGTATTATAAGATGACCAAAAAATGATGTACATATTTATTGGCGCGGGGCCCTAAAAGAAAGGGGCTCGTAGCATATGCTACTACGTTAATCCGGCTCTGATTAGGTAAATATTTGACAAGGATCAGTGCATAGCGAGGGAGGGGACCAACTCCCCACCCAGCCCTCCACACCCAGCGGTGAAAACAAATAAAGGCTTTCTTGCCAGGGTACAGTTTTGTTGGTTTTGTGGGCCCTAAACAGGACCGTGGTGCAGTTTTGTGGGCCCTGAAAAGGACCGTGGTAGGTGCAGTTTTGTGTGCCCTGAATAGGACCATGGTAGGTGCAGTTTTGTGGGTTTTGTGGGCCCTGAATAGGACCGTGGTAGGTGCAGTTTTGTGGGCCCTGAATAGGACCGTGGTAGGTGCAGTTTTGTGGGCCCTGAATAGGACCGTGGTAGGTGCAGTTTTGTGGGTTTTGTGGGCCCTGAATAGGATCGTGGTAGGTGCAGTTTTGTGGGTTTTGTGGGCCCTGAATAGGACCGTGGTAGGTGCAGTTTTGTGGGTTTTGTGACATTTACCCCGTCCGTCCTTTCTTTTTTTGTAATCCGGAAAAAATACAACTTACTCGAATTTTTTTTTTAACACTTTTGTCTCGTTTTGGTGAGGCGCGTCCCGTTAAACCTAGCTGGTTATATTAGGGCGCATGTCCAAATATAAAAGACCCTTAAGTCTAGGGAATTGCTAGTCATCATAATCATCATCAGCTTTCAAGTCCCTATCAGAGTCAGGTACCCATTTACAGCTGGTTAGACTGATGCGTGACACCTGTTCCCTTCCTCGCTGCCGTTGCCTTTTCTAACTCAAGATCAGAGTCAGGTACCCATTTACAGCTGGTTAGACTGATGCGTGACACTACCAAGCTTTGAACCCAAAACCCTGTAACTTATTGCGGTAGTGGAGTGTTAGAGACTTCACTATACTAGGTCCAGCATCGAGAGGTGGGGCCTACCTAGCTATAAATGGGTACTTAACTTTGAGTTAGGGAAGGAAAAGACAGCGAGGAAGGAAACTGGTCTCCCACCTCTCGATGCTGGACCTAGTATGGTGAAGTCTCTAACACTCCACTACCGCAAAAAGTTACCGAGTTTCGGGTTCAAAGCTTGGTAGTGTCACGCATCAGTCTAACCAGCTGTAAATGGGTACCTGACTCTGATCTTGAGTTAGAGAAGTCAACGGCAGCGACTTCCCTTGTTTCCTTGTACCGTTAACTTGTAGAACTGATTCAATACCGTTTTATTGGTTTATAAACTTAAAATCCGGGGCGGGGGGAGGGGGGGGGGGGTTGAGGGCGGGTCTGTCGTAAGCGTGTCAACTATGAATGCACGAGGAACGTTTTTTTTTATAACTTGCCCTCCCAAATCACAATGTGAAATCAACCTTTTTCAGTCAAGAACAATTACGGTTCTCAGTTTGGGTAATACATTTCCACAATTTGATTTTAGCGGTGAATTAACGCACAAGTACCTTCTCAGCCTTGGTATTTCTATTAAAAGCGCACTCTCGGATACCTCATCATAGAAAGTGGTCACTGTTTTTGTGGTTAAAACTTACAGGGATATTTTTATAAAAAATAATACATTTCTGCTGAAACACTGCACAAAAATTTTATAAACAGTCATTTTGGTGTCACCCCCTCAGATGGTGTCACCCGGGTGCGGTCCGCACCACCCTAGTAACGCCTCTGTGCTCAACCCAGCTGACCAGTCAAAGAAGGAAAAGGCAGTGAGGAAGGGAACTAGTCTCCCCACCTCTCGATGCTGGACCTAGTATGATGAAGTCCTGTAATACTTCCACTCCCTTACGGCAGTATCTGCTATGGGACAACCTTAACCTTTGACGTGTATATAATCTGTTAAGGATTTTCCCCGTCCTAAAAATAGCTGCATCATCTGAAACTGTGTGAGTTTGTTTCTTCCTTTGCCGAATTCCACTTCTAAGCCATTAACCATAACAGAAAATAGCGAAGGGGATAATACTGTACCTTGAAGGGTGCCATTTTGTTGTTGTTTTTAGGACCTTACACAAACCATTTACATGCCTAAGAAAAATCCACCAAATCTTTTGACCGAATACCATCACCAACCAAGATCTGCTTACTCGGAGCAAGCAAGAGGACATGCACACCATCATAGCTGGCAGACGCTGGAGTTGGGTTGGCCATGTCCTCAGAAGAGACCATGATGCCATCACAAGAACAGCTATGCTATGGACCCCTGAAGGAAAACGAAAGAGAGGCCGACCAAAAACAACTTGGCGGAGGACTGTGGAGGCTGAGATGCAAAGAATGAGCCAGAGTTGGGGCACTGTACGAAGGATGGCCACCGACCGAGCAAAGTGGAATCAATTTGTTGTTGTCCTACAAGACGCCACCAGGCGTGATGGCCACTGACTGCTTTGACGGTCGGCGGCTAAGGATCAAAGAAGACACAAACCATTTAATTATGTATTGTGCATGGGATAACCAGTTCAACCCCATATGGGTTAAAATTTGGGTAGGGTATATAGTGTTCCCTTTTCCACTGTAAATTCTCAGGCGTTTGGTGTGACATTTTCTAAGATCTGTTAGTGTATCTCTTCCCTGTTTTTGAATATATCTCCCTTCATCCTGATGCATTTTGGGATGTTTGTGCTCCGATTTAAAAAAAGTATTATTAGTTCATTCTTTTTCAATAAAGTCTAACATTAATTTTTCTGATTTATCTACTGTGTTTCCTCCCCTGGCTTTGTGGTCTCATACTATTACTGATTTGTGATGAAATTTTGCTCTAATTGCTTTTTTATCATTTTCTTGTACATTTCCTGTGGGAAAGCATAAGTTTTTTATTTTTAGTACTTCCTTGTCACTATGAGTACTAATTCTGTTGGATCAGTCTCGTACTTGTGATATAGATAGTCCCTCAACCTACTATGACCAGTGCGTAAGTGGAAACCTATGACCTGGGCTCGCCTAGATAGCTGGTGATAGGCATCATCTTTTATGTGAACTGGATGTTCTGTCCCATTAGGACTTTAATATGGCTTTTATAGTTGTTTTATCCATTTCATAAGTTGTCTCTATATCGTTTTGTTGCAAGGCTCCCCCTTCTTTAGCAAGTTTATCTGCCTCTTTGTTGCCTGGATTGATACCTGCCTCTTCATCATTTGTGATTAGCCTTTGTCCTTCTACTGGGTGATTGAAAAATTGCTTCCTATTTTGAAACCCTCACTTGTATCCATTGGGATATACATGGAACATATGCACAACAAGGAGTAATAACTGCCATTTGATAAAACCAGTGTTAGTTTTGATAATTCTTTATTCCCAGAAACAAAATAAAATCTAAAATGGCCAATAAACTGATGTTAAAAGTGAAAGCAAAAATTGTAGCCCGCAATGAAATCGTGTGGACAACAATATTGAGCTGACATTTTTAATGTGACATAGCATTGTATGTAACAAAAATGGTAGTTAATGATCTTTATTTTGACATTTGTTTCATATAAATTAGTTCATTAGGAGTGAAGTATTTTTATTTTTTTAAACTTTTCAATCACCCTGTATATGAAGTATCACAGCCTCTTCATCATTTTTTTATAAACCTATCTGTCCTTCTATATGAAGCAGCACAGCATGTAACTTCTCACATCTATAAGACACAACACATGTAAGACACATCACATCTATAAGACACATGGAAACTGTAATAAAATCAAAGAAAAGAGATTTTATGTCATTAGTTTGCAGCTTTCTAAGTTGAAAAGGAAAAAATTGTAAAATTACAGTGACAAAAATAAGAGATGATTTGTCCAGTCAATATTCATGTTGGCAGAAATAGTTGATTATATCAGTGTTGAATATTAAAATTTCTAAAAACAAATACCACCACCTTTTTTCTTTCTCAATGCCCTTCTTACATCTTGAGAGATATGTAATTTTAGTTATAATTTTATTATTTACGTACAGAAATTTTAAAAAGAAATTAAATATGAAATCATGGATTATGAAGTGTTGTCGTTACTATTTAAAAGTGGTACTTTTGTTGTGTATTCAGTTCTCATGTGTGATAATATTTAATCTTCAATGTAATGCAATACTGAATTACAGATTTTATTTTTATTTTTAAAGAGGCCATCCAGTATCACGAGTCATTTTTACAAATATCACTAGTTGAGAACAGTAGTTCTTAATCTTGTTTGCCAAGGTACCCCCTGGAGGGTTGGCCATGTCCGTGTAAACGCTAAGAAAGGGGTGTTATTAGGTATTATGTAACGCATTGGAATCAAAACAGGAATATTGAAAATGTGCAAATATCAATTAGAATATAAGTTTGAAATTTAGCTTATAAATAAATTTGAAATTTAGCTTATAAGTATTTTACTTAAATGACAAGCTTGAAACATGCGAGTGTAGTGGTCAGTTTATTGCAGAGATTAACTTGCCAAGCGACAATAAAGAATTATCCAGTTAATTGTAAAAGTGAGTGAAAGAATAAACAAAAAAAGTGTACCTGAAAGTTAGAACTGGGAATGAATGAATAAACAAAATCTTTATTTTATCAGGGTAAAGAAATAGGGGTTATTGCCTGTTTACATTTCTGCCCTGCAATAACACAATTCTACAAGTGAAGTGGGGGTTAAGTGTGCTGCTCTCTTTTCTTTGACATATATGACAGCTGTTTATTTTGGAGAAGAAAACTCATTACAGGAGACATAACATATGCAGCTGAGTTTTAATATGAAATAAATAATCACATATGTATTCACTCAAATATTATAAATAACACCAATCATTGTAACTAAAAATGTACAATAATGTTAAATGGGAGACTTTTCATAACTGTGTGCCAAATAACTCAAACACGTTCATAGCACAGCTACCTGAATACAAAAAATTAGGATGCAGTACAAATATGACTGACATTTATGCACATTATTTGACAGTAAAACACTGAGTGAGTGAAGCCACAGTGAGGTAAAAGGCAAAAAAAAAATTCCATCATGGCAGAATGGCGACTTAGCACACCATATCACTTTCACAACTTATATGAGAGGGTGAGTGAAGCCACAGAGAAGTGAAAGGCAAATAAGAATTCCATCATACCACTTTCACAACTTATATGAGAGGGTGAGTGAAGCCACAGTGAGGTTAAAGGTAAAAAATAAATCCATCATGACAGAATGTCTACTTGACACAAGATTATCATTTTCATAACTTAACAGCACAAGACTAGCAGTAATTATATAAACTATTTCATTTTTCTTTGCCTTTTAGTTCTGTGTATCCTAGGCTTTTATACAAGTCCTCATGTCCTGTGATGTCCATGCAAGTTCTTCCCATTTCATCTCTGTCTAACTTAATATCTGTCACCAGTGATCTGTTTAACTTTTGGGTGGTTCTTCCTCTATTACTTCAACCCTCACACTTCTAGAACAAGGACTCTATTATATGGTTTTCTCAGTGTGTATCCAATTATCCACTATTGTTTGTTCCTACTCTCTTGTTCCACTGCTATCAAATACATGTAGATAATCCAAACTGGGATCAGGGACAGTTCAAATTTCTGAATGTATCAAAGATGCTGTTCTGGGGACTAAAAAACAGGGTGTAATAAATAAAAACACGCAGTATTTTAGTCACAAGTAACACAACAAATGGAACTTTCAACTACACCATTTTCAAAATTTGTTTCTTTGCTGTCAGGTTTTGCAGTTGATTTGAACAGTATTCAGTTTGTTGCTCATTTCGAGCCATCTCATCTGTTTGGTTTGGTTATAAAGACCATCTTCACTGCACACAGACAACTCCATCAGTGCTCTGATCTCCTCCCTTAGATCACACAAGAATGATCTCAGCACAGTGCATAAACTCCGTAGCACCGGCAACCGTCTGAATGTATGATATAGGAATTGCACATTCTATACATATTTTGTGGTAGGAAGGTTTACTAATTAAAAAATCTGATTTCACTACCCAGGAGATCAGGGAGAGTGTGACATCATTAGGAAGCATTGGTTCTGAAAAAATTTCCATCTGTAATGCGATAAATGTCTCAGCATGTGTAGGTCCATCATCTAAATTACATTTCAATGGGAACTTTAAAGCTTTTTTATCTGTTGTTTTTAACAGCTGTTATGACTGGCTTTCCAACATGTTAACATCTGACTATCGAATATCTGCTTCCCCATTTGAAAGTTCGTTTAAAATCTTAATCTTTGATTCAAATGCTGAAAATTTCAGCTTTCTTTTAGAAGACAAAAGAAGATGCCCTAACTACAGCATACATGCCACACGCTATGGTTTACCCATAATCTGTATGGGGTGTTTGCGTTTTCAGATGTGTACGGCCCGTACAAACGTCTGTACGGGTTTTTTCGCCTAATTATTGAACATACATATAAATCGATCATTTTGTGACACTACCGTCATTTTTAATGTTATTTGCAAGAGAGTTAGCTTCCGTTTCCGATCTTTACTTAGTAATGGGAGTATCCGCGTTTATTTTCTGTGAATTTTTTAAATCGCAATCAATCGGCATCGAACACGCGGCCATTTTCGCTCTAATTTTAATGGATTCTGACTCCGATGCGATGACAAGGAGATCTTTGTCTTTATTAGCGCTAATATCGGTTCTCAGAATATGGTTGATGGCAGAGATGGAAACGAAAGTAGAATGTCATTGCTAGTATGTATAATTTTAGGGGTTAGGTTAGGTTTATCGGAAAGGTTTAGGGTTACGGCTGAATGTCACTGCTGACGAGAGCGTTTGTTGCTTTGCTACTGATGATGGGTGTAACGAAAAGATCGTCATTTGATTTGTATTGGTCAAATGACTTTCATTGAGATGCAAAGGAAAAGGACTCTTCGTTTGTTGGTTTTTTTTTTTTTAATTTTTAAATTAAAAAAATTTTTTTTTTATTTTGTTATCGTTTTTTTTCATCTTTCCATACCTCTCTTCCTATCACATCTAACATGTACACAAACAAATTTTAAATCATCAGATTCATCATTCATTTATATCTATACAGTCCAAAAATTAGAGCAATTGACCAAAAAACTATAGAATTTACAAGTCATCCACTATAAAAAAGGGGGTGTTGTGAAAAAGAATGCAGCTGCAGGGCACATTTTCGGGAAAACAATGCAGCGTGCTAAAGGATAAGGTCCTATCAAACACAGGATTTCCTGGTCTGTTAGTGATAATTAAGCGCAGAAATAGACTAAATGATGACACGATCACATCATTTTTACACTGCAAAATAAACTCAGACAAATATTGTTTGAGTTATAAATGAAGACCTGTTTTAAAAGGCAAAGTCCCCATGCCTCTATGATGCAGCTGTAGGCCTAACTGAAATTTTTTTACACGAATTAACTCTTTTGATACGTTTTTTCTGTCTTTTTTTTGTGTACAGGTTTTGCTGGTCTTTGTACAGGGTTTTTGAATTTTTTGTACAGGTTTTTCATCTCCGAGGTGTGGCATGTATGCTACAGCACGGGTAAAATAAAACTCTGTAAACACTAGACCATCACATTCGCACTGAGAAAACTGAATAATTGACCAGATGCACGTGGGAGTTGAAAATAGACACTCTTTCCCACTACATCTGTCACCGTCTAGGACACATTTTTGTTTAGTTCAGGTGCACTTCTTATTCTCTGGCACCAGCATAAAAAAAAATATTGGTTCATTTGGATTATTGATGTTCAGATTATCTCTGCTTTAATGTACATAAATTATTATAAATAAAATATTTTAGAAATAAATAAAATGTTAAAGACGAGCATTAATTACACTAGCTAAATCACAAAAATAAAATATTATTAAAAAATTAATTGACTGTGCAAGACTAGCAATAATTATATAAGTAATCACAAATATGACCAGTTTTACTACTGTGTTCTAAATGAGACTGATAGTTTCTAATTCTGATCACTAACATGAACACTAGAGTGCTGATGACATGTATAAGGTCACTCTAAAATAAACGCCAGCATTCAAACTAATCAATCCAATGTTTCATCAGAGGAAGCAACACCAGCTAGTCCCAGGCAGTCCATATCTTGCTGACTCACAGGCCACACCTGTTGTAAATTTAAAAATAAAATATTAGTATAGCTTTTCTATCATAGGACAAAGACAGAATATGATTGCTGTACCCTAGGGCATGACATACAAGGTGATTAATATGAGGCTGTGCTGGGGGATGACATTCTTATCATGTAAAACAAATAGCCACAGAAACCACTACCATAAGAGCTGCTTGGTGCAGGTTTCCTGCAAGGGGACCAGCTGCAGTAGTGGCTTTACGCTCTGTAGGGGGCATAGAGGAACATGACATGATGAAACATATCTATCATATATGTTGAATATGACATGAAGAAACATATCTGTTGAATATGACATGATGAAACATATCTATCATATCTGCTGAACATGACATGATGAAACATATCTATCATATGTGTTGAATTGACATGATGAAACATATCTATCATATCTGTTGAATATGACATGAAGAAACATCTGTTGAATATGACATAATGAAACATATCTGTTGGATATGACATGATGAAACATATCTGTTGAATATGACATGATGAAACATATCTATCATATCTGCTGCATTGTTTCTTAAAAAAAAATAATAAAGTGTATATTTTAAATTAAACTGTTTACTGTGAATCTTTTTCTTTTGGATCACTCAAAACATTAATATTGTTACCGGTACTTTGATTTTTCTGTCGTAAAATAAATTCTTAGTTAAAATAAATTCTGCAGTGAATTATTTTGTTACCACCAATGTTAGAATATTTGTTTGTGGGTTAGAAGATTTTCATTCTCTCTAAGACATGCAAAACACTTCACAGTACAACCTCAAACATGTACATTCACTCTGGGAAATTGGTAGGTAGTGATCTGTTATTAGTACTATCTTCAGAATTATGGTAGATTATTAAGTTAAGAAAGCTTTTTATTGCACTAAATGTAATTATATGGTGGTTTTGGTCTTAGTGATATATTGCTCAACTAGCTTTTAGTCACTGGTGTGTATCAGTGGCTATCAGATTTTCTATGTCATTCCTACATTGAATTTTTAATAATTATTTTTCTTTTAGATTTAATTTATGTTATTCATATTTCTGACAACCTAGTAAAAAATATTTCTTTGGAATCACACAAGCATCTGTAACTACTAAGTGGTGAAGTGGTTTGGATGTCGTCTTCTGATAGAGAGGCAGGGTTGTTATTTGTGAGTTACAGATTCAAATGTCTCACACAGTTGTTCAGCTTTCGTTCTTCAGCTGTTTAACTGTGTTGTTTGTATTTCTGCTTCTTTGTACACCTTCAGATGCCAACTTGAATAAGTTTAAAGAAAGCTGTGACCAGCCTGAGGCTGCTGGTATCTCCATATAGCTTATCAAGGAGTGATGCTGATGACAGCCATAAGTGCTTTCTCTGTTCTTCATATGTTGGACACTTTTGCAGCAGATGCCCAGCTGTCATTTTTATCGGTGCCACAGCTTCACTCATCAGCAGTTCCTATCTTTAGCTTGTTGAATAGATGGTACCTCAGTCTGTTGTGGCTGCTCTACTTGTCTAGGCATCTAAGCAGGCAGAAATGCTAAACTTTGTTCTGATCAGCTTTTCCTATTTTCTTAATTACTCATAAGGCTAAAGGTGTTAATATTTGTTACTGGACTCATAATTATCTTCTTTGATCCTTAGCCGCCGACCATCAAAGCAGTCAGTGGCCATTACGCCTGGTGGCGTCTTGTAGGGCAACAACAAATTGATTCCACTTTGCTCGGTCGGCGGCCATCCTTCGTACAGTGCCCCAACTCTGGTTCATTCTTTGCATCTCAGCCTCCACAGTCCTCCGCCAAGTTGTTTTTGGTCGGCCTCTCTTTCGTTTTCCTTCAGGGGTCCATAGCATAGCTGTTCATGTGATGGCATCGGGGTCTCTTCTGAGGACATGGCCAACCCAGCTCCAGCGTCTGCCAGCTATGATGGTGTGCATGTCCTCTTGCTTGCTCCGAGTAAGCAGATCTTGGTTGGTGATGATATTCGGCCAAAAGATTCAGAGAATTTTTCTTAGGCATGTTGTGTGAAAAGAGGACAATTTCGACATTTCCTTCTCTGTAACTCTCCAGCATTCTGCACCATAGAGAAGCACAGAAAGCACACAGCTCTGATATAATCCTAATTTTGTGCTTGTGCTGTACTGAGAGGACTTCCAAATGTTGTTTAGACTAAAAAAGGCTGTTCTTGCTTTGTTCATTCTGTTGTTGATGTCTTTGCTTGCTCCGCCGTCTGGTGTTACTATGCATCCAAAGTATGTGAAGGCATCTGTCTGTTCCAGTTGCTGATTCCTTACTGATATGGGCTTAGGGTTGCTCACATTGAGCGTCATGACCTCTGTCTTCTTTAGGTTGAACTCATAATTATAATAATCAGTTTTTGTCAGTATGGTTCAATAATGTTATCAATTTAATTGATATAACAGATGCTCCATAAACATTTTAAAAGCAGAATGCTAAGATTAATACAGACCTTCCCATTTAACATTAACAGAGATCACAGAATAGGAACAACGCAATTATAACTTACAAAAACTAGATTCACAAATATCTGGTCACATTACCAATGTCTTAAATACAAAATGGCTGTGGTTCTTAGGTAACGTTATCATCATTTCCCTTTTCACAAATTCTGCAGTCACTCCTACAGCTGGTCAACTTACAGGAAGCCTGTATCAAAGCATTTACGTAGTCTTGAACTGATGGTTTCTGTAGCAATTTATTGTACACAATGAGGTTGCCAACCCCATGTTGTATTCTTTGTCTCCTCAGACACCCCAGGGAACTACACATGGTTCTGAAGGGCATGTGTTGAGTGGAAAATATTGCCTGTAAATCTGGCAGAAAATCATATATATGTATTATGTCAAGAGAAGAGGCGAGCAGCAATGAAAATATAAAAAGATCTTCACAAGGACGGGCTCCTTTTGGTGCCTATTCTTAACAACAATAAGAACAATTAAGAAGAATAACCAACCACAAAGTAGGCTGCACTGCAAGTCACAATGGAATCAATGAATATATATATATGTGTGTGTATGTGTGTGTATACTATATATATATATAGTAACAATTCCCACAGTATGGTTTTTTTTATTTTTCATCAGTGGAGAAACATACTTTATTCAACCATTGATGATTGTAATTAGTGTCTATAATTTTAGATGGTATATTCAATTGTCACCTATTGATATGAAGTAAAACTGGCCAAAATGTAAGACAACTGCAGCATTTTGAGAGTAGAACATCGAGTCCAACCCAGGGGAGAACTGAAAGGTCACACAATCTGGCAGTGCCAGAGGGCCCACAGCAGCAGGGGATGGAACAAGTAATCTATGTCAAAGGGGCAGTGACAGGCCAATAACCCTTATTGCTGGGTGGCCCAGATCACTGTCAGTGCACCCCTTGTCCAACCAAAGATTATTTTACTGGTGAATAGAAAATAGACCTATTATATAACATGGCTAACAACAGTCATCACTATGCAACTAAGCAGATAGCCATGACATATGGAACAAATGGGGGCCAACAGAAAGAAAAGAAAGCATACAAAAACAACAGAGCACTCCAAAAGCAGTAGGGTGAGTGATATAAAAATGTATCTAAACCTGAAAAAGCTTTGGAGAAATCACAGATAAGGATAGCTAAAATAGACTGTGCTTGCAATTAAGAGCCTTGCTCGAAGACTGCAGGAGAAATCTAACAGAAACACAGTGTATAGGCCAGTAGAATGCCTTGTTTGCTGGAAATGCAATGTTATGCTTCACGCTGGAATTGTTCAGTTATTTTAAATACGGCTTCAATGTTGGTTGAAACATAGAACAGTGCGCCGTGTTTGTCATGGTCTGAATTGTTTTTTACAACACTTTAAATAGGGTTGGGATTAGGTTAAGGCTAGCTAAAGCATACAATTGGGCAAAATGGCAGACGCAAACTACTATGTCCTGCTTCTACCACACACACACAAAAAATGGATAAACTCTTAGAAAACGAATGATATGGAAATATAAGTATGCTACAAGAACTGCAAGGCTCGCGTGCTTAGAGATAAGTACTGTTATCAGGAAGGAGAACTTACTACAGTGTCATAGTATGAATTACATCTGTTCAACTTTCTTGGCAAACTCTAATATTTGTTTTCCTACTTCAGCTGATAGCTCTTCTTGTGAAGCCTGTGGATGTTCCTTAACATATTTTGAAATATTCAGTATTGTCTCTGTGCGTAATTCTTCCATCTGTTTATCACTACTAAGCCTTTTCCATAAGTGAGCAGCAAGTCTTATACCAGCTAGCTCCTCGGCCATATTTGAGTCCCCTGTATGAGCCCATATCAAAAGTGATATCTGTTCGAGAACACTGAGGTCTACTAAGTCCAAAACAGATGTGGCCATTTTACAAATTAATTATTCATGTATGATAAGCAGTGGACTTCCTTACTTTCAATGTTTGGATGTTTACTTCCTGAACGGAAGTTACGGTGATCATTATTTACATCACTGTGCGCATGCGTTGTGGTAAAGTAAGGAAACAGTATTTAATATTTTGTTTGCAAAATTTAAAAAAAAAATAACCACAACAACAAAAGCTGTAAAACGTGAAAATGCTCATTGCTTTAAACATGTAATATAATTTTTGAAGAGGTTTGTAATTTAGTGTGATATAAAATTATAATATTTTTCCAGTATGCATCTTCTTTTTATGGTGCACGATAACATGAAATTAGTGGCAGGAACATGTTTCCGGTGTTGTAAATAGAGAATGGCATATAAGGTGACGTCGTGTTATCAATGACCTGCCATTCTTTGTTGTCTGTAACATTTTTTCAAACGGCACATAAATCAGTTAGTGCCGTAAATGAGTTGTATTCACGCCCGAGATAACAGCTAATATTGATTTTGCGGGATGTGTGAACTAAGAAACGAGCTGTTTGTGGTCTAGGCATACTGCTGCCCGTTCTCTTTTTATTGTAAGCAACTCTATATTTAGGCCTAGGCCTAATTCTTAAATAATTCGGATGTAGTTGATCTGTAAGGCGTGTAGAGTCATTCGTAGATCGAAGTTAAAGCAGATGTAACAGCAGATGCTCGGAATGTGTCTATTTTGGTGTTAAAATTTTTTTATCAAATAACTAGGCCTAATAGTTATATTTTAGTTTCCAAAACAGTGACTGATGATAAGAACCAGACACTGGAAGAAGAGATGAGAAGGCAATGGATAGGGCACACATTAAGGAAACCTGCTCATAGTATTACAGGCAGACTTTGTTTTGGAGTCCCCAGAGTAAGAGAGGATGTGGGGGACCAAACAAAAAAAACACGGAAAGGAGTACAGGAGTCAAATGAAAGGTATAGGCCTATCGAAGACATGCAAGGACCTAGACATGCAAGAACCTAGACATGCAAGGACCTAGACATGCAAGGACCTAGACATGCAAGGACCTAGACATGCAAGGACCTAGACATGCAAGGACCTAGACATGCAAGGACCTAGACATGCAAGGACCTAGACATGCAAGGACCTAAACTGATGTCATGGGACAGAAGGAATATTCATCTCTAATACCACCTGCACGTAGCAGCCAAATTGTTAATATCGGTTTATTTATTACTCAATGCTCACAGATACACATTTATTTACAAATTCAGCATGAAGATTACAGTTAGCACAGATCACTTTTATTTCTTGCTGAGGAACAACATCACAAGTAATATCTCTAAGCAGTTCATGAATATTTCTTCACGTAGCTTAATTTTATTAAAAGTAAGGCCGTGAGTTTTATTAAAGCAAGTTAAATTGGTGAGGGCTGTGTCTTGTAATTAAAAAAAGTAGCAGAGGAAATAACACTAAAATTATTTTTAAAAATCTTGTCTTTGCTATTGCTTCCATTACATGTCATATAGATATTCACTGTTGCTACTGGACAAGGGTAATGTTAACCATTCATGCCTGATGTGACCATATTAAATCATAGCTTTGTTATCTAACACTTTATAGAGCAGTGATTAGCATGTGGTCTCTCAGTATATTTTTTTGGGGGCGGTGGAGTCTGTTCTGAGACAAAGAAAGAAAAGGACAACTGTACCTTCAGGCGTGACATACAAGGCAAATCATATGAGGTTGTGTATGGGGCTGGCAACCTCATCATGAGAAACAGATTGCTACAGAAACCACCACTGCATGAGCATGTGCTTGCTTTGTGTGGGGGGGGGGGGGGCAGCTGCAGTGTTAGCTCCGTGCCTCCATAAAGAGGGAAAAGAAAATGGCTGAATGTAGTCCTCAAAGGTGGGTCACCAGGATATGCTATTCTGGTAGGAACAGAGTCTTTATTAATTTAGATTCGCTCCATTTCTGAATGTGGCCATTCGATGACTTAGCTTCTGCTTATATTTATTGTAGTGTATTTGAATGGAGGCATATCTGGAGTCATCATTATATGACTACCAGCTATGCACAGTGCTACAATATACATATAAATATATACATATGTGGAAGTGAACTTCTGTCTGCGAGGCTAATTTACACTCATTGACTCTTGAAATCATCCAGGGATTCCCCCCTGTGGTGAATCTTGTTGAGAACCCAGCATTGCACACAAAGCTTGGAGAAGTCATTTGAGCACCAGACATGATTCTTTGGCTTTTACGTGGTTGACTGTATGCAGGAGGATCTTATTATGGACCTGGGGATAAGCAGGGGAAGCTGAGAAGTGGCTCTGTGCAGGATGTGACAATTCCTTGGGAGCAACCAGAGCACAGTATTTTAGCTCTGCATACTTGGAGAGACCCTTGGATGGTGGGGAATGCACAGTATGCCATGCTCTTCTTACTCCTAGCTTGGGACCAGATGTGATGATCCTTTAAATGCAAGCCAAGCTGGAGAAACTGGAGATCATGACTTCAGCTCAGTTTGTTTCAGAATGGCAGAAAATCCACAGGAAAAGCCTAGATCTACAGTGTAGATAACACCAAGGAGTCTTCAACTTAATATTGGCTGCAAAAGAGCGAGAAGCTCAACAGTCCTAGTTAAACAACAACCAATTGTAGTGTATATGTTACTTGTGTATTTATTTCCTTTTTTGCTTCTTATTGAATATGAAGCCAATTTTACAGCGGGTCCCTTTGGAGAGAGCCTACACCAAAAAATTCATGTGCTTTTACAGAGATGATTTCTGAAGCATTTTATCTTACATGATGAGGTTGGTAGCTCCATGCACAGCCTCTTATCATTTGCTTCTTCTGACATGCCTGATGGGGTTGTAGTCCTATCTCCACAGAGACTTTAGCAACTACAGTGTATATATTACTGGTAACATCATTTTAGGAAGAAGCTTAGAATAATTAATGGGGATGTCTACGCTTCCTTAAAGGTTGAGAAATATTGTAATAGAGAACATCATTTACAGTATTTAATAAGCTGACAGTATGTCATTCACTTTTTTTCTGCTATAAGGGACTCATTTTTTGTGCTCAAAGCTGGGAATAGATAACGAGTTTCTTTCCCTGTGCTGGAATAGACCACCAGTTTCTTTCCCTAAGCTGCTAAGGATCTCTACATCCAACTGATATAAATTACCAATTTCCATAAGCTGCTAAGGATCTGTACCCTCAACTTATAGTGATCACCAGCGTAAAATGATGTAGAACAATCAAGGACCCCCACCAGACTTGCACAGGATAGGACAGAAGTAGTATCACTAATGTGAAACTGATAAGAACCAGACATGTGCCAGTGGAAGAAGAAACGGGCTTTGGGTAGGACACAAAATGAGGAAACCTGTTACCTTCACACCGCAATCTTTGTTGTGGAATCCCCAGGGTATCAAAGGTAGAAGGAAACTGGAAAACATATGGAGAAGGGAACTGAAGACAGACATTAAATGTATCAAGACATGGAAAAAAAGCAGAAGGCTTGGCATGAATTTATTGAAGGTATGTGCTCCACAGGAGGCTTGAGTGGTAATGGTGATGATTATTTTTAAAGTTTACAGTAGGTGTATTTTGGGGGATGCATAACCAGGTGACCCCCCCATTTCCCCCAACAATCCATAGGGCCAAAAAGTAAATTAAGTATATTTGGTAAAGAAGTGAGCACATATTATACTGCTCTGATAGTAACATTGTTCCTCTGTAATTTGTGCACACTTTTAAATCTTTATTCATAGGCATCCTTTATGATGGCATTTCTTCTTTCTCCCAGACTTTACCAAATAATTTGTATAATATCCCTGTAGAGATGTTAATTTCTGCTTTAATGATCTCTGCTGGAATGCCATCAGGACCAGCTGCTTTCCCATCTTTTAGAAGCTTTATGGCTTTCTTTATTTCTTCCTATTACAAAGTACATTTTTCTGTGAGAAAGTTCAGCTTCTGATAGGTATGTGTCAAATTATTCTTAACCTTTCAACCCCCTTTGTACCATATGCCTTCATTTAGTTCATGCCATGACTTGTGTCTTATGCCATCTGTTTTTTTTTTTCATTTTCTCTTTCATGTACTTGTGTCTGTCTTTAGTTCTTGTGTTGATAATGTTTTGAGTCTCCTTTTCTGTTACCCTGTTGATTTAGGAACAAGGACCACATGTCTTGCTTTTGGGCAGTTTCCTTGATGGGCAAAGTGTCTTTTCCCCTCACCACTTGTTCTAGCGATGTTTGTCTGGTTCTTTCTATCAACTCCACATTGCTTCAGTTGGATTAAGCCTTTAAACTAATTTAGTAGGTCTGTTGACAATAATTTTGGTCCATTATATCCAGTTTTGGCCGTTAGTAGTCAAGGCACGGCATACCACTGCATCTTTAAGGGATCCACCCCCTACCCATTGTGGTAAAGTGGGATGATATAAATATTTATAGGGACTTAGTGTACTGACTGAGATCAGCTGTGAAGGTATCTGTATCTAATATGTGTAGTGTTTTACAGATAACCTTACTTACTGCCACATATTTATATCTCAGTCAGAATTATTCTGGAATATTGTGTTGGCAACGTTATATGTCTAGGGTTATGCAAATGATGAAGTGTAAGTCACCACAACAACAACAGATAAACAATTTAATTATTCCACCACACTTGACAATACTGTGACACTCACAAACAGTCAACACTCTAGAAGACTATCTTAAAAGATTCAATGATAAATTTCAGATATGTACATATGTATTGATTTTCTCTACAATAGTGATCCTGATTCAACTACACAGTGAACCAGGCAATATAATAACATGTAATTTCAAATATTATGTACACAGATATAAATGTGGTCTTTGCATTGACATACAATATTAGTATTCTATGTGTGTGAGTTGTGATGTGGTAATATGAGGTAATACTGGTTTTGTTCTTCAAGATAGATTCTTATTAGACATCATGACTGCATGTGCTTGTGTATGTTTGGAACTAGTATTGGAGATGGTCTCAGTTCCGAACATTAAAACAATTAATTGCCCCTCTTTAATTAAGTTAGTGTCATTTACGAGGGGTACATAGTGTTGAGCTCTTTTGGCCACAGTGGGCTTAACTTTCGTGATGGCGGCAGGCAAGGACTCCTCTGCTCGACTATTCACTGTTTCTGAAGACACCTCACTGGTTACTATAGGGACCCAAGAGTATGTTGTAGCCTCTGGATTCAGCAAACGCTCAGACCAGGTGCGGCTTCAATAACTAGGACCACAGTCCCTGAAACAAGAAGGATGTACCTTCTACTTCAGAACTAATTTATACTATCTGGCTAGACTGAGCACAATACATCACAAACACAGAGTTCAGAGCTTTATTTTTACTGCTATCTTCTTCTGAAGCAGTTTACTCCAGTATTAACCTCCTTAATGGTTACTACGCCTCTGCACTTTCAGCTATAAGTCCTTCCATATCATAAGGTAGGTGTCAGTGTACTATGTGGTAATTCCATGTAGTTTGACTTTTCTCCGACACCTTCTGTTCAGGTTGGAGCAATATAGATATAGGCCTTGTCTCATGTTCGCTACTGAACTGCACATATATACAGACATAAATTATCAATGTACATTCAATTTTCATTAAAAAGAGATCAAATATTTCAACCTACCAAAATTCAAGGAAATAAACACAGATACGTTGACTAGCACTGAATGTAGGCACAAATACTGGCACAAATTCCCATCTGCTTATGTTCCAGGCTTTTATTTAGCAAAAATATGAGCTGGCTTCAACGCACTGTTGCTTTATCAGGCTTATTTGAACTAGTGGTCTCGAACTAACGCTATCAATTAACTATATTAACAGACCTAACCAATCAGGCCATCTCTACCCAATCGTTTGAAAAAAAGTACTCTTACTTCCGTCTCCCTTGACAACAAAAGATAGCATTTATAGTCCGACTAATCGTGTTTAGCCTTACATATCATTCCATCCAATCAATTCAAATGTAACTTGTGGCCTATTTCCGTACAATGGTGGTTTAAAATTCTGCCACTGAGCGACTCCGAGTTTTTAGGTTGTCTGACACCCTCATTATTTTCTTTTGCCTATAATTTATTAATTCCTGGACTATTTGCGTAACACTTAACATATTCTGTGTCAGCAAGCCCTAAGGAATCCAAATATCTCAATCTAAGGGAGCTAGGTGGCTGCGTTCAAAATGTGCATTTTCTACCACCTCCTGTTCACTTCAATCCCCATGTGGTGTCTGGGTACTGTCATGTTTTCAAACGTAAATCCATCTAATGTCATCTTTCCTAATAAGCGTTTTCCAGGTTTTTTAAAACCTAACTCTGGGAAGGGTAGTGTTTTTATCACTGTCCGTCTGAAAAAAAGTTAGTGCATGTGGCCTTACACGCGTGATAGTAGTAATTGTATATCGCGTTACGCTTGTTGGGGGTGGCATTAATAGCGAGACGCGTGTTTAGTGTTGCATGCGTTCCTGATTTTCAGCCCTCCCTTCTTTCCATCCTACATCCATCTGTCCATTCGTAGTGTAATTAATTTAGGTCATACGCAGTGTGCCTCTCAATGTTTTTTCTTAGAAATGCAATACCCGTTTTAATGTGTTGTGGAAACGCTTGTATTATGCAGTGGCTTATATTTAACGTGGAAACGTTACAATTTGCAGACGAAGCATAAAACAAAGGGGATTTCGAGTACTGTCATTGTGACAGCACTGTTCTTTACCATTCTTCTTCCTTTTATAGAATTTATTTGTTACGCTTTACATTTACTTTTAATTTATATATGTGGATTAGAATTTCTCACGACAAATCCTCCCCTCTTAAAACAGACGTTATATGTCAGTCTATAATTCTATATACACATAGAGAAATTTATTATTATTTCTGGGGCTTACGGTGATTCTCATCACACGGATGGCGGCTTAAAAAATCCGCTCCCAGATTTGTTTTTCCACTTATATACTCTATGCAAAACTCATAGGGCTGGATCAATAAAGACCAACGGAGTAAACGAGAGTTCTCATGCCTAGCTTGTGCTAGAAACGACAAGGGTTTGTGATCCGTTTGCAACTTAAATGCCTTCCCATACAGATAAATATTGAATTTCTTTATCGCCCATATTACTGCAAGACATTCTTTTTCGCTAGTTGAGTAGTTGGTTTCAGCTTTATTCAACTTTCTGCTAGCATATGCCACTGGGCTTAATTCCCCATCCAATGCATCTGATTTCTGTAGCAGAGTTGCACCTAACCCAATATTACTGGCATCCGTTCTTACTACAAATTCCTGACTTAAGTCAGGTAGTTTCAAAATAGGTTTACTTGTGAGCTTTTCCTTCAATTCTTGGTAAGCCATTTCACATTGTGGTGTGTCCATGTAATTCGATCTGGGTTTCCTTTACGTGTCAAATCAGTTAACGGTGCACATATGGAATTAAAGTTTTTGATATACTTTTGGTAGAAACCACATAATGAGACAAAGGATCTCACGTCTTTCTTGGTTTGTGGTCTCGGGGCTTTCTTTAGTTTCTCCAAATTCTTTGGGTCAGGGGTCATATTTCCCTGATAAACTGTGTGTCCCAGGAATTCCAATTCTTTACATCCAATGCAACATTTGGTTGGTCGGGCTGTTAAATTCGCTTCCCTAAGTCGATTAAACAGCATGTTCAGAGAGTCAATGTGTTCCTCAAAGATTTCTGTTGCTATAAGGATATCATCCATGAAATTTGTAATGCATGGGTTATTCAGAGGGTCCAATAATTTTCTCATCATTCTAGAGAAGACACTAGGTGCATTCTTCAATCCAAATGGCAATCTGTTAAACTCATAGTGTCCTTCTGAGGTACTAAAAGCTAGATATGGTCTAACCTCAGGCTTTACTGGAATTTGATAGTATCCTTTACTCAAATCCACTTTTGAGAAATACTTAGCTTTATTTAGCCTGGCAAACAACTGATTTGTATCCGGCAATGGATCCACCTGTCCTTCTGTAATAGCATTCAGTCTCCTGTAATCTATACAGAGTCTATGTTCTCCAGAGGGTTTCCTTAAAAGTACAACACTGGAACTATACGAAGATTCACTGTGTGAAATAATTCCTTCCTTCAACAAATAGTCTATCTCTTCCTTCAAAGCTTTCTCCTTAGCAAAAGGAATCGAATAAGGCTTCCTACAGACAGGTGTGGGGTCTATCAGTTTCATATCATATTCCAATAAGTTTGTATGCCCCGGTCGATCTGTTAACACCTCTGTATGATTATCTAGAACCTGTTGCACTCTCTCCTTCTGATTTTTCGTTAAATGCGTACTGATTTTCACCTGTGCCGCTGTCTCACAGGGGTGTAATGGATATTCAAATGATGAAAGTGGTTCCTTCTTCATCTCCATTGCAATGGACAAGGTTAGCAAGTGTGTCTCTTCCTGATGTTCTCTTTCCAAATATTTCTTCAGGAGATTCACATGATAGATTTTTTCTTTCCCCTTCTTATCTATCTTATAATTGGTTCTAGACACCTTCTCTAGAACTGTATATGGACCTTGCCATCCAATTTGTAACTTATTCTGATTTCCGGGTAAAAGAAGCAGTACCTTCTCTCCCACAGCCAAATCTCTGTCTTTTGCCTTCCTGTTATAATAAGCAGCATGTTTCTTCCTGGCTTGTTTCAAATTTTCATTGGCAAGTTTCCAGCCAGTTTTTAAACGAGTGGTCAGCTCATTTACATATTGGTATGAGGATGTAATATTTTCCTCTGCTTTTTCATCCGTCCACGTTCTTAACAGTGTTACATATGGACTTGTAATTGTGTGGACCTATTTGTCCATGCACCGGTATGGTCTCTTCCACTTGAAGCGCTATAGTGATGATTTTTCCTCCCAGAATTTTCATGCATAAAACGACCGCTACCAATTTTCCTTTTGGGGCTTTCTCCCCACTTAAAATTCTTGATGAGAGATTTCCTCTCTACATCCTCTTCCTCCAGTTTGTTTAAGTCCGATTGAGGGATTTTCGGCTTATCCTGGGGTAAGACATCTTTTTGCACTCTCCGCATAGTGGCCATTGTAAAACAGTTAAGTGAAGCTTGTCCGTGAAAAGGGGCTTCCCATTCCCTTTGGTCCACTTTATCAAATTTATTTTTCTTCGTATTTTCAGGCCTAGTTTTACCCCTTGGCGTGTCCAGGTCCTGATCCATGTTCCCACTTGTGGGTGTTCCCTCATGTGCTATGCTACACCTTTCTACAAAATTCTCAATGTCCCATCTTGCCTTGGGCCAATAATAATTGTGAGCCACCTTTTGGATGATGGTACCTATTTTCTCATGGTCCCCATCTGGTTTCACATGTAGGCTCCTTATTAATTCTGTCCTATATCTTTTAGGAAGTACCAGCTGTCCCTGACCTTTGGATCTAGCTCCAGTCTTCCTATACATCAACTTGTTTTTCATGTAAAAATCTCCCTTGCCTAGAGTTGTATGACAAGTTGACAATTTCCTGAAACAAGGCTTGAGGGTCTTGTCCCCAGCCTGTGCCTTCCTCATCTCTTCTGGAGTGGTATTCAACATAATATCCTCCTCTTTTCTTGAGGTCGACCTGACCTGAAGGGTGGCCATATACACAGGTTTCCTTCTGCAACGGTCAGTGTCATGATTGTCCATCTGACAATTCTTACACCACCTTTTTCCTTGGTTGAAAGATTTTCTTTCATCATATTTCCTTTCATCGAATTGTGGGGTTTTATTTTTATTGTCATACCGTGGCCTATCAAATTGGTGCTTACCTTTGTTTTGATCCCTATGATCAAATTTATTAAAGTTCTGTGGTGCCCTAAAATTATCCACCTGTTTCTTTTTATTGGGCCGCTTGATACCTTTCTGCAACATTTAGCAACTCACCCAGTCTCTCTGCACCTTGTTCCATGAGAAACTTTCTCAGGTCTGGAGCCATGGACTCTCTTAATTGTTCTATAAGGATCATTTCCTTAAGATCTTGGGTTTTCCCCAGAGAAGTCCATTTCTCCAAGTATGTCTCTATCCGTGCAGAGAACTGGTGATAGGTTTCACCTGACAGTAGTTTAGCATTCCTAAATTTTTTTCTGTAAAATTCTGCGTTCTTCTCATATCTTAACAAAAGAGCCTGCTTTAGCATGTCATAATTTTCCTGATCATCTCTGTGCATTTTGGCAAAAACTTCATAAGCTGCCCCACGAAGTCCTTGAGATAACTTTAAGCTCCACCTTTCTCTCTCTAACCCATATGTGGTAGCTAATAATTCGTATCTATTTATATACCTCTCAATATCATCGTCTTTCTCAACAAAATGATCTAAATGAAAGTTCATAGCTGAGGTTGAGGCTCCCTGAGTAGCAGTAGCATCAGAGGCAAAGGGACTGGCACCATTTTCAGGAGCATGGCCCTGAAACTCAAACTCCCTTAGTCGTAGCTCATGTTCCCTTTGTAATCTCTTCTCCTCCTTTTCTGCTTCCCTTTCTGCAGCTAATCTCTTCTCTTCCCTTTCTGCAGCTAATCTCTTCTCTTCCCTTTCTGCCTTTTGTTCTTCTACTTGGAGCCTCTTAATCTCCCTATCAGCCTCCAATGCTTTAGCCTCTTTGTCAGCCTCAATCTGCAACCTCTTAATTTCTTTTTCAGCCTCTAACCTTCTTTCGGCCTCAAACCTTCTTTCTTCGCGTTCAATAAATTTGTCACATTCAGTAGTGACATAGGTAATCATAACTTGCCCATCTAATCCCAACTCTTTTGCAGTCTGTACAGCCGCAGATCGAAATTTGGCCAGGTCCGCCATTTTATATCAGGTAATTAAATAAAATATCTAACTAAACAATATAATCTGTAATTATATATCCAATGGACAAAACAGGCACCAAGAGCTCAACCTTATTTAATTCCACCCAAGGATACCTTTTAACTTTTTATATTCCCTAAAGTGAATTACCCCCAATATTTATACTAGTAAAGGATTCAATATCCCGGACCGGACCCCAATATATGTGGTAAAGTGGGATGATATAAATATTTATAGGGACTTAGTGTACTGACTGAGATCAGCTGTGAAGGTATCTGTATCTAATATGTGTAGTTTTTTACAGATAACCTTACTTACTGCCACATATTTATATCTCAGTCAGAATTATTCTGGAATATTGTGTTGGCAACGTTATATGTCTAGGGTTATGCAAATGATGAAGTGTAAGTCACCACAACAACAACAGATAAACAATTTAATTATTCCACCACACTTGACAATACTGTGACACTCACAAACAGTCAACACTCTAGAAGACTATCTTAAAAGATTCAATGATAAATTTCAGATATGTACATATGTATTGATTTTCTCTACAATAGTGATCCTGATTCAACTACACAGTGAACCAGGCAATATAATAACATGTAATTTCAAATATTATGTACACAGATATAAATGTGGTCTTTGCATTGACATACAATATTAGTATTCTATGTGTGTGAGTTGTGATGTGGTAATATGAGGTAATACTGGTTTTGTTCTTCAAGATAGATTCTTATTAGACATCATGACTGCATGTGCTTGTGTATGTTTGGAACTAGTATTGGAGATGGTCTCAGTTCCGAACATTAAAACAATTAATTGCCCCTCTTTAATTAAGTTAGTGTCATTTACGAGGGGTACATAGTGTTGAGCTCTTTTGGCCACAGTGGGCTTAACTTTCGTGATGGCGGCAGGCAAGGACTCCTCTGCTCGACTATTCACTGTTTCTGAAGACACCTCACTGGTTACTATAGGGACCCAAGAGTATGTTGTAGCCTCTGGATTCAGCAAACGCTCAGACCAGGTGCGGCTTCAATAACTAGGACCACAGTCCCTGAAACAAGAAGGATGTACCTTCTACTTCAGAACTAATTTATACTATCTGGCTAGACTGAGCACAATACATCACAAACACAGAGTTCAGAGCTTTATTTTTACTGCTATCTTCTTCTGAAGCAGTTTACTCCAGTATTAACCTCCTTAATGGTTACTACGCCTCTGCACTTTCAGCTATAAGTCCTTCCATATCATAAGGTAGGTGTCAGTGTACTATGTGGTAATTCCATGTAGTTTGACTTTTCTCCGACACCTTCTGTTCAGGTTGGAGCAATATAGATATAGGCCTTGTCTCATGTTCGCTACTGAACTGCACATATATACAGACATAAATTATCAATGTACATTCAATTTTCATTAAAAAGAGATCAAATATTTCAACCTACCAAAATTCAAGGAAATAAACACAGATACGTTGACTAGCACTGAATGTAGGCACAAATACTGGCACAAATTCCCATCTGCTTATGTTCCAGGCTTTTATTTAGCAAAAATATGAGCTGGCTTCAACGCACTGTTGCTTTATCAGGCTTATTTGAACTAGTGGTCTCGAACTAACGCTATCAATTAACTATATTAACAGACCTAACCAATCAGGCCATCTCTACCCAATCGTTTGAAAAAAAGTACTCTTACTTCCGTCTCCCTTGACAACAAAAGATAGCATTTATAGTCCGACTAATCGTGTTTAGCCTTACATATCATTCCATCCAATCAATTCAAATGTAACTTGTGGCCTATTTCCGTACAATGGTGGTTTAAAATTCTGCCACTGAGCGACTCCGAGTTTTTAGGTTGTCTGACACCCTCATTATTTTCTTTTGCCTATAATTTATTAATTCCTGGACTATTTGCGTAACACTTAACATATTCTGTGTCAGCAAGCCCTAAGGAATCCAAATATCTCAATCTAAGGGAGCTAGGTGGCTGCGTTCAAAATGTGCATTTTCTACCACCTCCTGTTCACTTCAATCCCCATGTGGTGTCTGGGTACTGTCATGTTTTCAAACGTAAATCCATCTAATGTCATCTTTCCTAATAAGCGTTTTCCAGGTTTTTTAAAACCTAACTCTGGGAAGGGTAGTGTTTTTATCACTGTCCGTCTGAAAAAAAGTTAGTGCATGTGGCCTTACACGCGTGATAGTAGTAATTGTATATCGCGTTACGCTTGTTGCGGGTGGCATTAATAGCGAGACGCGTGTTTAGTGTTGCATGCGTTCCTGATTTTCAGCCCTCCCTTCTTTCCATCCTACATCCATCTGTCCATTCGTAGTGTAATTAATTTAGGTCATACGCAGTGTGCCTCTCAATGTTTTTTCTTAGAAATGCAATACCCGTTTTAATGTGTTGTGGAAACGCTTGTATTATGCAGTGGCTTATATTTAACGTGGAAACGTTACAATTTGCAGACGAAGCATAAAACAAAGGGGATTTCGAGTACTGTCATTGTGACAGCACTGTTCTTTACCATTCTTCTTCCTTTTATAGAATTTATTTGTTAGGCTTTACATTTACTTTTAATTTATATATGTGGATTAGAATTTCTCACGACACCCATCCAGTGTTTTCTGACTTATTATGAGAATCAGAAAGTAGCTGTCAGTGGTAGTCATCAACTTTCCTTTTTTTGTGCCGTAAAGAACATAAGGCTGTAACTTTCAGCTCTTCTCACAAGATCTCCACTACCTTGGCTTCCTTTTCCACCATTCTTTTCCTTGGTCTACGCACTCTTCTCTTGTAGGTTCCAGTGAAAGGCATGTCTAGTTTCCTGAGTTTTGGCCTGTCCATCTCCACTTTCTTTCTTTAACCTGCTGCTGTATTGGTTAACTTGTTGTGTTTCACGTCTGTATGTGTTAATACATCTGGCCATTTGATGTAGATGAAACAGTCGAAGCATTTGTTGGTGAATGTCAGGAATTTGAACATGATATTCTCAGTGATGTGCTGTGCTTAGAACATGATATTCTCAGTGATGTGCAGTGCTTTGAACATGATATTCTTAGTGATGTGCCATGCTTCTGAGCCATAGATGATAGATCTTCCGTGTGCATTAAACGAGCTAGTTTTCTTTTCTTATGAAAGAGCTACAAAGTTCTATACTGATTTGAGAGAGTACAAAGCAAATAAGGTGTTGTTCATCCTGACTTTGACATACTGTTTTGTTGCTCCCTCATTTGTCCATGTTACTATCAAAGTAGACAAAGACATGCACTTCCTTCAGTCATCTGATTATTAATCTTTATTGGATCTGTTTGCTACTTATTTATTCTTATTTCTGTTTGTTTTATTTACATTGATGTTTAGTCCTGACTTGCTGCTTTCAATGTTAAGTCACAATGAAGCACAGGTCTTCAGCAAACTCATCCAAAGCCCTCTTGTCCTGTGCCTTCCACCTTCCAAGATCACCCTTTATGTCGGTCTTCAGTTCCTTTCTCTAAATGGGTTTTAGTAATATGTGATTTCCCTATGATGTGACTTCCCTGTGTTTCACATGGAGTTAAAAAGTAATGATGATTGATGATATGTGATATTTTGTCTTTTTCTGCCCCTGTTATGAGATAGCATCCAGTGCCGTAACCCCTTCCCTGTGATTTTAAAAAACAAACAGTTATGTAGTTTTTACTTTGTGCCTGTCTGCCACTCTGGTGTGTGGTTTTAGTGTCTTGGTTATTTCTGCCTCTGGTTATATAGTGGGAGGCAGTTTAAAGATTCTGTTTTGAACATTGTTTGTTTCAGCTACAATGGTCACTTAGTCTCCGGCGATAAAGGGAGGAGACGAAGCAAATATGTTTTGTGGAAAAGAGAAAAAGCGAATGGAGTGAAACCGTCCCAGAGGCACCTTGTCACTAATCCTCAGTCTTCCAAGGTAAACAAAAGTTTGTGTCAGCAAATTTGGACATTTTATTTGTACATTTGTCTTTTGTGGTGCATGTTTACTTTTGGCATGAGCGTCCTTAAAGGAGTGGGGCCTCAAGGTGCCAGTCTTGTTTTCTTTGTGGCAGGTTTTTTTTTTAAAATGTGTGCTTTTGAAAAGCTAGATAAAAAAGTAGAAACCATCTTATGTATTAATTATTACTTACTTAGTCGTTCCCCTTCTACCGTGAGGTGTAGAGGTTTGGAAGAGAGAGTGCCAGACTATCCAATCGGCTGTCTTCCTTCTGGCCTGGTTCCATTGTTGTCCTCCCAGCGGACACTGGGTCGTCCTGGGGGTCTGGATCCCTGGCTCTTTGTTTCCCATGCTTGTCGTGGTAGCCGATCTTCTCCCATTCTGCAGACATGGCCAAACCATCTTAGTTGGGACTGTTCTACTTGGGTCTGCAGGGGGTGGGATTTTAGGCCTCAACGAATCATCTGGTTGCGGACCATGTCTCTTGTTACTTCAACCACCTTCCTCGGATACCTCATTTCTGAGGTTTGGATCTGGCTTTTGTGGGTTGTAGTCATTGCCTATGACTCCCATCCATATGTCAAGACTGGGACATAGATGGAGCGGTATACATCCATCTTTGTTTTCTTACCAACCTCTCTCTTGCTGAGGAATCCTCGATTTATGGCCTGAAAAAGTCTCCCAGCTGCTGCTTTTCGAGTGGCCAACTCTTCTTTGATGCCTCCCTTTCGGTCTATAATAGCTCTGAGATATTTAAAGTGGTCGACCTGCTCCAGGACCTGTTCTCCCAGCTTAATCTGATGTCTTCTTTCTTCTCATGATATCACCATGGATTTTGTTTTAGAACTGCTTATGACCATCCCTCTCTTCTCTAGCTCTTCCTTCCAGACTTGCAGGTTGGATTGGAGATGTGCCTCAGATTTAGCAATCAGGGCAACATCATCAGCAAATTCCAGCTCTGAAATACATACCTGTCTCATCTTCCAGTACCCCACTGAATACTTTCTTGTTCTCTCCTTACATGCCTTGAGGAGTATGAAAAGATAAGGTGACAGGATATCACCTTGTCTTACACCAGTGGTGGTCCTGAACTCTTCTGACTTATGGTTTGCTGTCTCATAATTTCTGCAAGACTTGTAGAAGCTCTGTATAGCATGAATCAAAGGTGCTGGAATGTTCTTCCTTGCCAAACAGTCCCAAAGTTTGCTCCAGGGGACCCTGTCAAACGCCTTTTCCAGATCTATGAAACAAAGTGTATTAATTATGAGTTATGAAAATTGTAGAAGTGAGAGAAGGAGCCAATCCTGTGTCCTCGCCATCTCGATTAATCCAAAGATGACCCCTTTTAATGAGAGAACCATTTTTCATTAAAGATGACATTGAATGTTTTCTCTGTTTTGTAATGCTGATATCTCTATAACTATATGCATATAACAGTGTTGCTGTCATTCTATATTTAATTGCCTTATACGCGCTTACACTTTCCTTTCCATTTCATCAAAAGGCTGTTCAAGATCAGTCAAAGCACTCTGTGTCTTACACTTTATCCCGAAACAAAGCCATTATCGTAGAGTACTTGAAAGATGAGGAAACTGATATGTTTCAGGTGAGAAGGCAAAATTGAATGTATTTCATTTATATTCAGTTAAAAAAATTATATTTGAAAATATGCTCTTGTAATCTTATCACCCAGCATATTCGTGACATAAACTGGGAGAACAGGTCCTGGAGCAGGTCAGCCACTTTAATTACCTCGGAGCTGTCATAGATTGGAAGGGAGGCATCAAAGAAGATGGCAGTATACCACTCCACCTATGTCCTAGTCTTGATGTATGGATGTGAGTCATGGCCAATGACTACAACCCACGAAAACCAATTCCAAACCTCAAAAATGAATTATCTGTGGAACGAACGAACGAACTTTATTTTCAAAGGGTTAAGAATTGGGCACGCAGGCCCGTCTGACATTCTGCCCTTCCTCTCTCTCTCATCATGTATACTAATATCCTTTCATCCTCACATTTACTTTAAGCATTATTAAGGCATTTATCATTATAAAAGTAATATTACATTTGCAATAATCATCATAATTAAAGTGTTTTTAAAATAAAATAAAAATAACAAAAAAAAAAAATTAATAATAATAATGAATTTGAAAAATAAATAAATAAATAAAATAATTAAATTTAAAAATAAATAAATAAAAAACATAAGAATCAAATTCTTCGTACTGTAAATTAGTGATTTGAGACATATTCAGAGGTATGTTATGAGAACTTGTAAAATGTTCATACGGTGTTCAACTGAATGACTCGGGGACTTTTTGTTTTTTTGTTAGGTTCATCAAGATGAGGTGGGTAAACAGTTACTTTCCATTTTCCTTTCCATTTCCTTTGCGTCCCAAACTCAAGACCAGAATCAGACTAGGTAGATAGTTAGATAGACATATACGAAAGCAATTAAGTTGCGAAGGATTGAAAATCGGACACAGTCCCCTCTTGCATTCTTCCATCCTCTTGCTCATCTTTTATTACTGTTACTCAACATTCTCCAGCGTACTGAAAGTATTAATTTAAGGACAATGCAGCATTACAAGGAAGTATAACAGCATACATTAACAGTATCTGATCATAAAATTAAGAATATAAGTTATTAAGAATATAATATTAAGAATAAGTATATTGTAATGAAAGCTAGATCATCAGAGCCTCCATACAGTATATTAGATAAAAGTACAACACAATCAGTTAGGGTGGCATATAATCAGCACTCATAAAGTATTTGAACAGTATACGATTGTATGAGTAAGGACTGTGCGTGTTTTTCAGGTCATTGGGAAGATTGTTCCAAAGATGAGCAGCTGAGTAAGCCAAACTAGTTTTAAATAGGTCAAGCCTGGGCTTGGGTACCTGTAATTTGTTTAAGCGCTGACTACGTCTGTCATTGTATTTTAAAAGCGGCCAAAGATACTTTGGAGCATTCTGTGACAGGATTTTGTTAATAAATTTCCCTTTGTTAAAGAGGAAGCGCTTCCTGAGGGGTAATATTTAAAGATAATTATATAAATCTATACAATGTGATTGGTGTTTATCAGCAACAAGGCGCATTGCGCGTTTTTGAAGCGAGTGGAGCCTTTTTGTGTTGGAGACAGAACAACCATCCCAGATTGTGGAAGGTGATTGTAGCAAGAAGGAGACACTGCCTCAACCAGACGATACGTCAAGACCTAAAAACCCAACACCTGCAGACCCAAATAGAACAGTCCCAACTGCAGAATGGGAAAAGATCGGCTACCACGATAAGCATGGGAAACTAAGAGCCAGGGATCCAGACCTTCAGGACGACCCAGGGTCCGCTGGGAGGACAACATTAGACAGTATTTGAAGGGCCAAGGACTAGAATGGAACCAGGCCAGGAGGAAGGTAGCTGATAGGATAGTTTCATTCATCATAACCCTCCACTCCCAAAGGAGCATAGGCCTTCAACAAACACATGCCAAGTCCTCCTGTCACATGCCATCATCTCAAGTTCTTTCCATGTTCTCCTCATCATTTTCACTTCTGTTTTCAGCTCTCTTCTCCGTGTGCTTCTTGGTCTACCTCTACTGCTCTTTCCCTGGGGGTTCCAGAACAAGGACTGCCTTGTAATGCTATCAACAGGTTTCCTCAGTGTGTGTCCTATCCGTCGCCATCGTCGTCTTCTCATCTCTTGTTCCACTGGCACTTGTCTAGTTCTTGTCATCAGTTCCACGTTGGTAACCTTGTCATACCATTTTAATCCCTCTATTCTACGCAAGCACCCATTTATGAAAGTCTGTAGCTTTTTGGTTGTTGTCTTTGTTGTTCTCCATGTCTCAGAGTCATACAATAGGATTGACTTGACATTTGAGTTGAAGATTCTTATTTTCGTGTTGGATCCGATTTCTCTTGATCTCCATATATTTCCCAATGCAATGAAAGCTCCTCTTGCTTTTTGTATTCTTAGTTTGATATCACTGTCTGTCCCTCCAACTTTGTCTATATTGCTGCCAAGATATGTGTACAATTCTACATCTTGTAATGGTGTTGCAGTGATGGCTCTACGCTGCGTTGTGAGCGAAAGGAAAATGATGGTGATTATATTTTTCTTTTGTTGATAATCTTACTTTTGTTGATATGAAACTGATTACTTTTAACTAACAAAATCTTTGTCGTTCACAGATTGGTAGATCCATGGAGGGTCCCATAGATTTTGTTGTAATGGACACAGTTCCTGGTCATCTCCGCAATCAGCGAGACTCTGCGCCACAGAGCACCATATCTAGGTTTGCCTGCCGCATTCTTGTCGACAGGTCACCCCCTTACACAGCTAAAATTTATGCAGCAGGCTTTGACTCAGGCAAAAACATATTTCTAGGGGTGAGCTTGTAAGGCTTAATTGTAGATTTTATTATGTGTGTGTTAAACTCCCATGTGGATCCTGGGGCCCAGTGTGGGAAAGCAATGAATAGAATCACTGTTTCATACTTTGCATTCTGTGAAAGGCAACTAGGGACGATGAGGCATGGGGCCTTTTACCCGCATCTTAAATAATTATAAAAAGTTGCACCGAATTGGTGCATCTCACCCATCCAGGATCCTCCAGCAGAGGTTAGAAGTGTATCAGACTTCCCAGACAAAAGGGCTTTGAGAAATATGGTCAAGTTCCTATTAGCTATGGAACACTGAAAGCCTTTGAAAATATGCTGGTTGTTTTTATAAAAAGAATATTAGTTACTCAGAATGGGGCAATATGTATGGTGTCGCTGTTGTCAGGGACAAAGGTGTACAAGTAAGCACCTTTTGTCTCGTGACAATGGGTTTATATAATGGCTGCAAAAATCTGTTTTCTGTCCTTAGGAGAAAGCTGTGAAATGGTATTCGGATGACAATGTTGATGGATTGACTACCAATGGGGTGTTTATTATGCAACCACAGGGGGGATTTACATCAGCAGGCAAGCCAGGGCCATGGAGGGAAGTGTCTGTTGGGGGTAGTCTGTTCTCCTTACGGGACTCAAGACCTTCCCCTCTTAAAAGCCACCAGGTGAGATAGTATAAACTTTTTCCTGCCAGTTTTTTTTTCTGCCTGTTCTACTCAGTATCTCTTCACTAAGTCTGCATTCATTTAGCTAGAGCTGGCATTTGTGAGTTTTCTTTCATTGCTGAGTATAGCCAAGAAATTTATGAAACATTTCTTTATTCAGAAAAATGCTACATTTTTACAGCTGGAAATTGGGGCACAAATTTAATATCTTGAAGCTTGGTAAGTCAGCATTGAATTTTTAATACTGATGCACCAGATTCTTCTTTTTTATTCTTACAGAACTTTAGCTTCTATTATTTGTTATCCCCTCAATTTTTTAATGGTTGAGGATAACCATTTGTTTTGTATTTTCAAAGCACACCTCTAATTGTCTTGGAGAAAATGTTTATTGTTGATCTTAGAGAATGCTAGGCCCCCCCACCCCGCCCTGCACCATCCACTCATGTTCTTTCCACGTATACTTTATCCTTATGTCTGTTTTTATTAGTTTTCTTCTTCACATGCTTTTTTAGTCTTCCTATGTTTCTTTTATATTAGGAGTTGCAGAACAAAGTCTGCCTTGTATCATTAGCTGGTTGCCCCACTGTTTATTCTGCCTTTCTACAACTGGTATTCGTTTGATTTTTTTTTCCATCAGTCTGCATTGGCAGTTCCGTCATACTATTTTAATCCTTCCTTTCTGTATAAGCACTCGTCTGTGAAGTCCACAACATGTTGGCTGTTGTTTTTTTTTTTTGTTCTGCGTATTACAGAGCCATAGAATAGGACTACCTTGTTGCTTGAGCTGAAAACTCCCACCTCGTATTCATTCATTCATAACCCTCCACTCCCAAAGGAGCATAGGCCTTCAACAAAGACATGCCAAGTCCTCTTGTCACGTACCATCATCTCAAGTTCATTCCACGTTCTCATCATTTTCACCTCTGTTTCCAGCTCTCTTCTCCATGTGCTTCTTGGTCTACCTCTGCTTCTCTTGCCCTGGGGATTCCAGAACAAGGACTGCCTTGTAAGGCTATCAACAGGTTTCCTCAGTGTGTGTCCTATCCATCGCCATCGTCTTCTTCTCATCTCTTGTTACACTGGCACTTGTCTAGTTCTTGTCATCAGTTCCACGTTGGTAACCTTGTCATACCATTTTAATCCCTCTATTCTACGCAAGCACCCATTTATGAAAGTCTGTAGATCTTGTATTGGTGCTTCTTCAAGTTCAACCCTGTTATCATTACCTGCATTTATTCTCATTATCTTTATCTTTTCCCTGTGTATTTTCAGACCCAATTGCTGTGACCGCTCATTGAGTGTTTTCAATTTGTCTTGCATCTGATTACGGTTATGGGACAAGAGCTAAGTCATCGTATTGAACACTATTTAATTTTAATTTAATTTCTATATATGCCCGAATACAGTGAAAGCCCCTAAAATTTCTTTCTTCTTATTTTGATATCACTGTCCATTTCACCATCTTTGCCCATGCTGCTGCCACAGTATATCTAATGAGTCTGCACCCTGTTAGGTCATCATTTGTCTTTTCTCTGTGGATCTTCAGACCCCAGCTGCAACAAATTGCATTTAGCATTCTGTCATGCACCTGATTTCAGTTATGGGATAGAAGTGCAAAGTTGTCTGCAGAATCCAGATCATTGAGCTACTTTTTTTTTTTTTATGTGCATGTATGATGCGGTTATTTTAATATATCATGGCAGATGACAGAGGAGGATAATATTCTGAGAGATGGAACATTGATTGACCTTTGTGGGGCTACAATTGTTTGGAGATCAGCCTTGGGTTTAATTTCATCTCCGGTAGGTTTATCAGTTTTTGAATATTATAATTTTTAAAAACGTTCTCTTTTTGACTATTTTATAATAGCCCCTTCAGTCATAACTGACTCTGGGAATGCGCCCTTGAGGTGACAGCCCTCAGCTGCTTTTTTTCTCGGTGTTCCTTTCGGCGTTTTCTTTTCTCTTCTACTTGTTGTGACAGCTTTGTTTCGCCCAATCTGAGGTGGCGATATAGAGAGCATCGCCACTTGGTGCGATCGGCAGCTTCATCCTCCCAGGTTGCTGGATTTATGTCCAGTGCCCTCATGTATTTCTTGCACACATCTTTGAACCTCAGCTGCGTCCACCCAAATGTTCTTTTGTCATCTGCCAGTTGTCCGTAGAAGATATCTTTCTAATAAATATTTTACTGACAATACAATATTAAAATCCTAATGTACTTTGTAACTCTTGTTCCACAAACAAAAGAATGTGTGTGTGATTCCGGTAAAGTTTACAGTATTTAGTCTCTCTACTGAGGGTGAGATGGAGATGAGATAGTTATGAGGGACAGCTATTTGCATAAAACACCACTAAAGAAGAGTAAAGATATAACTCATGAGATGAAGGTGTCTTAACCTCTCCCATCACTATTGCCTTATGGGTTGCCAATAATATCTGTATCTCTCTGTGCACACCAATAAACTACTATACTGTTTATCTGGTTGGCTGCATCCAGGAGGATCTCACTGTGGACCCATGATAGGCATTGGGATCTGAAAAGTGGCTCTCTAGTATGTGACAATTCCTAGGGAGAGCCCAGAACACAGTAATTAGCTCTTCGATGGTGGGGAATGCATAGTATGCCACGTCCTTCTTCATCCTAGCTTGGGACCAGATGTGATGATCCTTTAAATGCAAACCAAGCTGAGAAACTGGAGCTCATGACTTCAACTCAAACAGTTTTTGAATGGCAGAAAAGCCTAGATTTACAGTGTAGATAATACCAAGGAGTCTTCAACTTGGTATTGGCTGCAAAAAAGCAAAAAGCTCAGCATCCCAAGTTTAAACAATTACTGTACTGAGAAAGATTGATCATTTTCCTTGCAGTGCTTACAACATTCATTTGTCCAGTATTTTGTATTTTCACAAAACTTATCATTACTTGTTGTCGACAACAGGTTTTTAGGTTTTGCGTAGTCTTGTCATTCATAGATTATTCTTATACAAATGTACAGTTTATAAATATCCAATCCTGGGTTTCAAATACTCATAGAATGTTACATTACAAAAGTAAGTTTCCTTATCTTTGGTGGTGTCATTTATTATTAACTACTTTTAAACAAAAGAAATCTTTCTGTAACTTCAGTGTATGAAAGATTACTAATATTTGGTGTTATATGTGGTAAACTAAAGGTCTGTATCCTTTTATTTGAAATGTTGGGGACAGCTGTGTTTCGGAAATCACATTTTTTTGGTTTCCAGGTGTTCGGAAAACAGGATATGAACTTGTACCACTTGAACAGATATATTTGACCAAGAACACATTCATTTGTTACTCTTTGGCTTCTTGTGTAGCATAGGCTTTGAATTCACACCAGACCCTTCCGTCCTGTGCCATCCATTAAGGTCTTTCCATGTTTTTATTATGCATGTCTAAACATCAGAAAAGATAGGTCACAAATACAGCACACAAAACCTAACAAATGAAGAAGACTCAAGTGATTAAACTGAAACTGAGAAACACATTTGAAGCATTTGGAAACCTCATAAAGGAAACCTATGAACAAATAATCATTTTAGCAAAATCCAGGAAACACAAAGCCTTGTGATTTGTTAAGGGGCACAGTTATTACTTGATCGTATTAAGGTTGACTAGGAAAATTCTTCTTTAGGGAAGATTTGTAGCATTATAAGTTGGGGAGAGGTACGAATTGATGAAGAACAAAACTCAGAGCTTATTTATGAAAATTAAAAGAGAGAAGAATGGAGATCTTTTGTGGTCATTCTCTAGAATGAGACATTTATTTGTTGTAAGATTGTTTGTATTTTTAAGAGCTGTAACAATGTAATATTAAGATATACATTTTAAATGGTGTTCATGTAGACATAATCATTTGAATATTTGTTCGACAGGACTGTTACATGGAAGATTTTCTTATTTATCGTTGTATGTTCATTTCTAATGGTTGTATTCCCCCAGAGTGAGAATGAGTTTCAGCAGCTTGTAGGACGTTTAAATGCTGGACGTCCACAGTGTCCAGTGGGACTGAACACTCTGGTTCTACCAACAAGAGGATCTTTGAACCTTCGGGATCGCCAACCATATGTGTACTTACCTTGTGGCCATGTTCATGGCAATCATGAATGGGGGCAAGCAGACACCAATATCCGAAAATGTCCTTTGTGCTTGATGGTGAGAACATGGCTTGTTGTAGTTCCTAGCTGTTTTATTTGTTTGTATTTTGTTCTTGTTTATTGTGGATATAGATATCACTTCATCTTCATCTACCATATCCTCATGGTGAGCTCTTTGATCTTCCTATCTTGGTTTTAGTTCTAGTGGGCTGTAGCCTTTACACGACTTAATAGCATGCTCATCATTTTATGCATGTAAGCTTCACTAATGGTGTAGATAAGGCATCCTTAGAACCTGCAGTATTGGGGTCCCATGTATGATCTTTTATGGTAGTTTTCTTGGTATGTCAGTACCCAAAGGACTACTGAGGCAATCATGAAAATATCCAAATCCAAGCGAGGGCAAACAGATAACATCCTTTGGCAACTCTGAAACTCGGTGTAAATATTCTCCTTTTGGCAGAACATGGTGTTAAATAATCTTGCATATGTTTGATGGAAGCAGTGGTCAGCTGAATGATGCATTGATCAGTGTGTTTTGTTAATGTATTTAAAACAAATGTGTCGATTACCACTATATTGTGACTAAAAATGCATTCATCTTGCTCATTTCAGTTAGGCTGTGTAAATAAAAATACATTAATATGGTTACATTTAATAAAACCACATATACCAAGGCATGTCAGTGGTTAGAATGGTTGCCTTCCAAGCAATATTCTGTGATTGATTCCGGGCAGAGGTACACTATATTATTTTTAATTCGGTCATCTGCCTTTAGCTTTTGTAAGTGTGCAATTATAATTTCCAAGTGTCTTTGTGCTGGTGCTCTCTCTTCCAAACCTCTACACCTCATGGTAGAAGGGGAACGACTAAGTAAGTAAGTGTCTTTGTGTGTTCTCAGACTTACTTGCTTGAAAGATTTGCAGTAATGGAAAGGAAGATCCTGAATACAGGAGAAAGAGTGCTATTCTGAGATAGAAATCGTACACCATAATTCTTTTCAGTCATTTCTTGACATTTATTTTCTGGTTTCTTGAATAAAGACAGGGGTCTGATCATAGAATGTGGGATGACTTGGGCAGGTTATCTATACTGCTGCACGTCGTTGTGACTTATTTGATGTTATTTTGTATCTTGACACTTTCTCAAATTATTCAGTGCCGATAATGTTCTTTTTGTTGCAAGCGCAGTCTATTTCCTTTCCCTACTATGATGTCCTTCAGTTTACCTTTTGTAAATTTCAGATGTATTTCTGTGTTGTCTTTTATCATTTTCTTGCATCTCCTCTACGTTCTGTAGTTCAAATTTATTCTGCATAGACTTTGTCCATCTCCTTTCATTCTTCTTCTTCTTCTTCTTCTTCTTCCGTCCTTAGCCACCGACCATCAAAGCAGTCAGTGGCCATTAGCCTAGTGGCGTCTTAGGGCAACAGCAGATAGGTTTTCTTTGCCATTGTTTCCCATCACGCCTATTGGCGTCTTTAGGGCAACGGCAAATCAATCCATTTGCTTTTGTTTCCGTAATCGAAGTGACTGGCAAACGGGTGATCAGCCCGTTAGTTTCCTTTCATTCATTGAATATGAATTACCATCATCGGCTGATAAATTTAACACTTAGATGGGAAATACAAAGTTTCATTCCTTCTGATGTGGTGCCTTTGGTGGTTGGAAAAGTGCATTTCATTTTTTTCATTGTAACTCCAAATTCACATTTTATATTGTGAATATATGGGAACTATAAATTCTGTATACACACCAAAACAAAACCACCCAAATAAAAAATTTACTTATTTTGATACCAGTGTTGAACAATTAAAAAAAAAAATACAGCCTTACTGACTTACTGATTGGTTTAGAGTTATTTAGTTGTTCGGATGCATATTTTGTATCTATTTGTTCTCTTAAAATTTTGATGTTTACTTTTACTTTTAAAATGTTAGTATTTATTTGTTTATATTATAGATCTGGTAATCATTTTACAATCTTTTTTTTTTATTAAGCAATGTTATATACTGAAGCACATTAAAAATGCACCACCTGTATAATCCAGGAACAGAATGTGAAATGTAAATATAAGTGTTTACAAGTTTACATATTTGGAATCTTTATTCATTTTCCAATGAATCCATGCTGGTCATTAATTTGTACATTTGATTGTTATGAAATTCATTGCATTCTATGCAGGCAAGGGAGAAAACCAAAAATGCAACCAATAAAAAAAATTCACACTATCCTCAGTATCTGGTATGTCCAACGTGTGCTTGCAAACAAGCTTGGCAGCGGCTTCGCATGGAATGCACAAGTCTCTGAAGGAAATTCCGGGGAATCAAGTCCCATTCATGTGTAAGAGCAGCTTCGAGCTGTTGCAGATTAGCTGGAGAACCTTGCCTGTAGACTCTGCATCCAAGCTTGTCCCACAGATGTTCTATAGGGGACATGTCTGGTGATGGGGCAGGCCAATCAATCGTCACAATGTTCTGCTGCTGTAGATATTGCTGCGTAATGCATGCGGTGTGCGCACGTGCGTTATCCTGCTGGAAATGCTGCAAGTCTGGATAATTTGTGAACGCAGGAGCAACCAATGCATCCAGAACCTCATCTCGATATGTCACGGCATTAACATTTCCACGGAAGACGTGAAGAGGCAAGCGATGGTGAAAACTGAATCCTCCCCAAATGTGAATACTACCACCTCCAAATCGGTTGTGCTGACGAACACAGCAATCTGCAAAGCGCTTTCCACACCATCGCCAAATCTGCATACGTCCATCAGCAAAGGATATGTTGAATCTACTCTCGTCTGTAAATAGGACAGCATTCCACTGCAGTCTAGTCCATCTGACATGTTGCTCTGCCCATTGCAGGCGCTGCTGACGATGTCTGTGAGTCAAGTTTGGCACAACATAAGGTCGTCTTGCAGTAAGGCCTGTATCTCTGAGTCGTCGTATGACTGTCATTCGAGAGACTTGCCCACGTCTACACACTATTGCTCTTGCTGTTTGTCTTGCCGGTAGAGAACGATTCGTTAGGTGACTCAGCACAATATGACAATCTTGCGCAGGGGTAGTAACTCGTGGTTGGCCACTCCGAAGTCTATCCCGGGCACTGCCAGTGGTTCCGTAACGTTCATTGAGACGTACAATAGTGCTGTGGTGGCAATTCATCCTTCTGGCAATGGCCCGCGAGCTCATTCCGGTCTCCAACATACCAATGGCTCGTTGGCGGTCGTTTTCAGATAGTCGTGGCATTTCAAGCACATGTACTGGGTGTTTTGTCTCAGCGGCCTTTTTATACCGAGTATACTGCCACAACGCGTACACATTTTCAGTGTCATAGCTGTTGGGAATCGTGTTGCACGTGTAACTTTCATTGTTTTCATGTAGTCGGTACACAAACCCGTGGGTTGAATCATGCACTTTCCATTCCAGCAGCCATTCGCTCTCTACCTCATGACAAACACGGGGAAAATTCAATTCCTGACTTTTTTTTCCAGCTTCTCTGCATCAATATATATAATAGTGGTGCGTTTTTAATGTGCTTCAGTATATATAGCCTATATAATGACAAATATATACAAAACACTCTCCGGACACAGAAATTGACATCTTTGCCCACCTCACAACATGTGTTTGAGGAAACTCCAAACTCACAATGAAGAACAAAGCTGCAGTATATAATGCCAGAGTAACCCAGCACACTTCTGTATGGCAGCAAGACATGGACAACCTATACTAAGCAAGAAAGAAGGCTCAATACCTTTGTTCTGTGGTGTCTACACCACATTCTTGGTATTTCATGGAAGGACAACGTGAGAAATGTCGAGGTGCTGTCACATGCTGGCCTTCATACCGTATATACACTGTTTAGACAGCGCAGACTATGCTGGCTTAGCCATGTCCGCCGCATGGAAGTTGGTTGCATCCCTAAAGATATTTTCTACAGACAACTGGCAGATGGTAAAAGAAGAGTTGGGCGACCACAGCTTAGGTTCAGAGATGTGTGCAAGAGCGACATGAAGGCATGGAACATAAATCCAGCAACCTGGGGGGGGGGGGGGGGGGGGGGGGGGGGGGGGGGGGGGGGGGAGGGATGAGGCTACCGATTACATCAAGTGTAGAAGCTCTGACAACAAGCAAAAGAGAAAAGAAGCTCTGACAACAAGCAAAAGAGAAAAGAAGCTCTGACAACAAGCAAAAGAGAAAAGAAGCTCTGACAACAAGCAAAAGAGAAAAGAAGCTCTGACAACAAGCAAAAGAGAAAAGAAGCTCTGACAACAAGCAAAAGAGAAAAGAAGCTCTGACAACAAGCAAAAGAGAAAAGAAGCTCTGACAACAAGCAAAAGAGAAAAGAAGCTCTGACAACAAGCAAAAGAGAAAAGAAGCTCTGACAACAAGCAAAAGAGAAAAGAAGCTCTGACAACAAGCAAAAGAGAAAAGAAGCTCTGACAACAAGCAAAAGAGAAAAGAAGCTCTGAACCTGAATTGATTTTACGTGAGTATCCCTTTATTTCTTGTACAGAGACAGGTGTCCCTCGCCATTCAGGCAAATACTGCCGATTTCGGAGGTACCCATTGCAGCTGGTCGGAGGACCAGCCCTGGTCGAACACCCTAAATGTCCTCACCCAGGTCTCGGTTAATCCAGGTTTCAAATGTCGACGAAAAAAGTAAGCCGTCGCCCGGGTTAATTCATCACCCCCTCTCGGTCGCCAGATGTTCGCTAGCGCGGTACCCCCTCTGATTAAATGTTGAACAATTTATCACATTATTTACAACACGTTGAATTATTTATCAGCAGTTTAATTGTATTCTTGGGAGCCGCGCTGGTGTAATGGCTACAACGTTGTACTGGCGACCAGGTTTTCAAGGTTCAAGCCCGGGCGTCAGTGTTTGAAGGAATGTTTACGACCGGGAATTTGACTGAATAGCCTGAACGGCTCCTGCACATAAACCCTCTGTGGATGGGAAGGAGCAAAACTCCTGACCGGGTTTGGAAGGAAAGTCCACTGACCCCCCCAGCCTCGCAATGACATGTCATTGGGCCAAAAGGGCTGGAAAGCTTGAGTGCCGCTGGTTGGGGGAAAAAAAATTTTTTTTATTCTTAACATTATATAGTGAATTAACGCTTTACAGTCCAAGGTGACTGCTTTTGTTTCAATGATGAGCAAACATGCAAATGGACTTTATACGGGTCAGCACAATAGACTCGTAAACATAAGGGGTGCCACCCGAGCAATGGCAACACAAGAAGGGAAGACTTAATCAGCACCTATCCCTTTTATTTACAGTACATAACATGGCCAGATAGTGCCATTGTGAAATACAAAATACATGCGTGCTACCAGTGCAAATCGTAAGATAGATATAAACTATCTACTAAGCCTCACAGTCAAGTCTGACCACCACTCAGCATAATGGGTGATGAGGCAAGCTACAGTATAACATTCTCATTGAAACACTAACACACTCACAAAATAGTTATATTCTGTCCTAGTTATGGATGTTCAAATTTACAGCAAATACAGCTGTCAACTTAGAGCAAAATAGTTCTGCACCAGGACAAATATACCAGGACTATATTAATAATGGCAGCTAATCACTGTCCCACCATTAGCCAAAAGAAATACGATATCAAAACACGTCTCTTCAAAACGGCCACCAAGATGTCATTTCGTAGCCTGTTTTTGCTCCAAAATTCACCAACGCCATGTGATATCACATAATGGGTTGTTTAAACCATAACTCAGGCATATCGAGTTTCATTCACAACCCAAGAAAACACAGCTTGGCTTCCGACCAAGCAAATGATTCAAAACTGCAGTGACAACAAGCCGTGACAAAGTTACAGTTACATAAAAACAAAGTTATTTGTACAGTAAAATGGACATATTTTAATGTCACATTAAAATGTTTTACCCAATTATTTTATAATGTTATAGCTAAAAAAAACTTTTTCATATCTTATTTTTAAAAACAGTCTTATGTATGCACTGTTTACCAGTTTTCACGAAACTGAGCTTAACAAAAACCTTTACAGAAGTGTACAGAACAAGATTTACAACCATAATCTGTCTCTGGAGCTCTACCAGTGTCATTTAATTAAAAAAAAAAAAAAGGTACTACTGTACCTGGCACATTTTTTTCTTCTTGTCGGGAGTCTTACAAGCTCATGTTTATTTGATTTTAGTTTTGATTGGGCAGCAAACGAAACAGTAGCAGTAACCCTATTGAGTTTTGTTGTTTATTCATAAGTCCATAAAGATTTGTTGTCATCAGCAACAACAACCTGATAATATTCTTCCTATATAAAGAAAGAGAAAAGATTATAAGCTACTGCTTCATCAGACAAATTATGTTTAAGGCATGGAAACTCATAAGACTGGAATAATTCCACAGGAGTAAATATGCCAACCATCCATTGTCTGCAGTTGTACTAGTTCCTGCATCAGTTTCTTCACATTCATCAGTAACCAGGTTATAGTCCACATCAGTATCAGATCATCATTATCAGAATTATCTAAAATTGCAGAACTAAGTCCATTTAACATTGCTTTCATTACTTGAAATACCATTTTTACAAAGTCTGATTTTAAAAAAATATCCACTCGATGAAGAAAAATGCGATCAATATCAAAAGAAACTTTAAAATGGCTGCAAACAGCCAGAAACACGCAGAATCTTGTATGTGCGAGGCATCATTACATATATCAACAAAATAAAACAACCAATTACCTGGTACATTCAAGCAGTCAGGACGGTATAATGAAAACATAAAATTCTGGCGGTTATGGACTAAAAGGTTAATGTAACAGCATTTTCCAAAATGGTATTTTCCCAACATGGTTTAAATTTGATTATTCAGTATTCTATTTTACAGTCTTCACATTGTATTGTGATTAATTAATCAGCAATTTTGTTATGGTCTTATATATCACTTTACACTAAGTACTAACCCAGAAAGTATTTTGAGGTAGTTAGGAAACAGATGAAGAAAGCCATCCTTTAGCATCATGGTGTAGTCTTTGTTCTGGAACCCCCAGGGTAGAAGCGTTATTTGAAAGTCAGAGACTATATTGTGAGTCTGTGTTTAGTAGGACAATGAAGAACAAGAAAAAAACCAGGAAGGATTACCTAGAACATGAAGTCTGTTTGAAAGCATGTGCCCACAGGAGGCTAACAAAAGAAAGTGAGGATAAGAATGTTGGGTTTTATATATTTGATTACTGCAATCAAATATTGATTGAAATAATACAGGTTGAAATAATAGATTCAGGTGTGAAAGTATAGATTACTGCTATAAATGACCAGCAGGAAACCATCTGATATCTTATTATTATTTGCAGGTTCTGGTCAAGAATAGCAGTCCCTCATGGATCTCATGGGTTCCAGACCATTTGTCCATTCTGCGCTGTACCACTCTCAGAGTCCACTCCATTTGTGAAACTTATATTCCAGGACAACACAGATCTACCTGTTACATGAGCCATTGCCAGGGAAGGAGACAGCACATTCTTGTCTTTTTAACATAAGTTCTCCTAGAAGTTATGTTGCTTCAAGCATTGTCTTGAGGTGTGGTTTCATGAACTGTTGATTGGTGCACTCACAGACATATTTTTCATGAAAAGTGATGTACAGTGACATGCATACTTACTTGTTTCTGCATGTTGCCATTTGAGAACAGTTATATTCTGTCCTAGTTATGTATGTTCACACTTTGTAAGCATCTGTAATTTGATGTCAGTTATTATAAGGTGATGGAGGAATGTGTGACTATAAGGGCATTAAAGATATATGATTAGTGTAAGGACGGGATCTGAATTAAACTGGGGTTTACTTGCTTGGTGAACAATGGAAGAAAATGGTAAGGAAGAATCTGAATGCAGGAGAAATGCCTAGTGTTTTTATTTATTCAGTTTTTTTTTCCCCCGAATTAAAGTACACACTTTCTGAAGGTGAGGCAGAATTGTGTATGCTGCTTTGGGTGCAGATTGCATTTTCAGACTTTCTGATTTAAATATATTGAGAAGAACATTGTTAATAATTGTGTGGCTAAATACACCTAAAACAATATGCAAAACTGGCATGTAGCCTCCAAGTGGGTTGGTTTTCTTCACAAGCCTTTACGTAAGTGTGTTGTAGGCCTGCATGCAGACAAATCCTCTGTGTGAAACTATGTAAAGGGGTTATGGAAGACTAAAACTCTGTAAGTGGATAGTGATAAAAGAAGGATTTTTATTTTATTTTTGTGGGGGGTATTCCAGACTCTGGTAGATAAAATACTTGCGCTTCTTTATTTTCAGTTATTTATTAGTATTTTTTTTTTATATTGACAACCAAATAATCTCCTGTTTGTTCTCTGTAGCTTCCTTGCTTTTCTCTTCCTTTGTGGTTTCCAATCAAAAGCATAACTGTTTATATTGATTGATTGTTTCTTGAAGGGGTTTCCAGTCTCTCTTCATTGTATCTCTTTAAACTCTTGAGGTACTGGTTGTTATCTAGTTTTCTTCCATTACATGAGGGTACAAATGAATTTACCAGTCTGTTTAGGTTCCACAGGAAATGGAAAGGCCTAAAATAAAACACTTAGAGAAGAATGATGGAAGAGGTGGCTGAAGCAACCAGGAGATCTCATAGGCAAAGCCAAAGAGGATAGACCAAAATAGACACTGGCAGTTATCAACTGTTGCAGCCCTGTGTTCCATGGGGAATACAGAGGATTGATTGATGCATATGTAATTGTGATTGTTTACCTCAGTGGCTCTCACTTTTGTTGATGTAAGCCTACACTAAGATTTATTTTCATTAATATGATATATTGTAATGTATTTTACTGCATGCAAACTTCTTTCTTAGATATAGCTCTCACAGTGCTCATTATGTAAAGTTTGTAGTATATAATTTACAGTACTTACAATGAGAACTGGACGCATTGCCATTAATATAATGAATTTTATAACCCTTTCAGTATGATAGTGGGCCTGCTACATCTTCCAAAACACTCCTTGTTATTTCTGGAATTGTTAAGTTTAGCTAGACTTGTAAGAGAAAAATGCACAAAGTGTTTCAACTTTGTAAACATATTACTAATAAGCAAACAAAATTACTAATTTATTTTACCAAATCTGGTCTTTTACCAAATTTCCACAATTTTTTTTTTAATCCAGCTCAGTACACACTCGCTAGTTACTACACACATTGCATATTCATCACAATTATTTAACATTTTGCTTCTTATCACTGCAAGTGGTCCACTTGCAGGAGATAAATATTACACACACATAAAGGTATGTTTTTACACAAACATAAAGGTATGTTTTTACACACACATAAAGGTATGTTTTTACACACACCGGTTTTTGCCAAAGTCATCTTAATGCGACTACACAAGTTAGCTGAGCGCATATATCCAGAGGCACAGTGTGGATTCCGAGCTGGCAGATCAACAACAGACATGATCTTCTCTCTCCGCCAGCTTCAGGAAAAATCAAGAGAGCAGAAAAGACCATTATATATCGCCTTTATAGACCTCACAAAAGCATTCGACCTGGTTAGTAGGGATGGACTCTTTAAAATCCTCCTGAAAATAGGCTGCCCTTCTAAAATGCTGGAAATGATAAAGTCATTCCATGACGGCATGAAGGGAACAGTCCAATATGCTGGAAGCACGTCACAGCCCTTTGATATACGAAGTGGCGTTAAACGAGGCTGTGTTCTGGCTCCGACCCTCTTCGGAATCTTCTTTGCCTTACTCTTGAAACATGCATTCAGAGATGCAACTGAAGGAATATGCCTTCACACTAGGTCAGATGGCCGTCTGTTTAATCTTTCAAGGCTGAAGGCAAAAACAAAAATCAGAAGGGTCACTATAAGAGACTTGTTGTTCGCTGATGATGCTGCAGTCGTCACTCAAAGCCAACAGGAGCTTCAGAGCTTGATGAATCGCTTCACTAAAGCATGCAAGGACTTTCTTCTTCTCTTCTTCCGTCCTTAGCCACCGACCGTCGAAGCAGTCAGTGGCCATTACGCCTAGTGGCGTCTTAGGGCAACAGCAGATAGGCTTTCTTTGCCATTGTTTCCCATCACGCCTATTGGCGTCTTTAGGGCAACGGCAAATCAATCCATCTGCTGTTGTTTCCGTAATCGAAGTGACTGGCAAACGGGTGATCAGCCCGTTGGTATGCAAGGACTTTGGCCTCACAATAAGTCTAAAGAAAACGAATGTGCTGAGTCAGGATGTGGGTGCTGCACCAGTTATCACTATCGATAACTATGAATTGGCAGTGGTGCACCACTTCACATACCTAGGGTCTACCATCAATGACAAACTCTCACTGGATACAGAAATCGACAGCCGCATTGGCAAAGCTGCAGCTACCTTTGCCCGCCTCACATCGCGTGTTTGGAGAAACTCTAAACTCACAATGAAGACCAAAGCTGCGGTATATAATGCCTGCGTCACCAGCACACTCCTATATGGCAGCGAGACCTGGACGACCTATGCTAAGCAAGAAAGAAGGCTCAATACCTTCCATTTGCGGTGTCTACGCCGCATCCTCGGCATCTCGTGGAAAGATAAAGTGACAAATGTCGAGGTGTTGTCACGTGCTGGCCTTCAAAGTATGTATACCCTTCTTAGACAGCGCAGACTTCGCTGGCTTGGCCATGTTCGCCGCATGGAAGATGGTCGCATCCCAAAAGATATCTTCTACGGACAATTAGCAGATGGCAAGAGAACAGTTGGGCGACCACAGCTGAGGTTCAAAGATGTGTGCAAGAGAGATATGAGGGCACTGGACATGGATCCAGCAACATGGGAGGATGAAGCTGGCGATGCTATTTACGGTGCCACCTCAGATTGGGCGAAGAGAGGCTCACACAAGAAGCAGAGGTGAGGAGAAAACGTCGAAAGGAGCACCAGGAAAATAAGCAGCTGAGGGCTGCCACCTCAGGGGCGCATTCCCATAGTCAGTTATGACTGAAGGGGCTATTATTACTATTATTATTATACACACACACAAAGGTATGTTTTTACACACACACAAAGGTATGTTTTTACACACACATAAAGGTATGTTTTCAGGTACTCATGAGAAATAAAGAATTAGAAAACTAGACAACAGAAAAACAGTAGACGTGAGTGGCTTACCGGGGAATCAAACCCAGGACCTTCTGAGTGGCACCACCGCTTAGCTAAGGAAGTGAATCTCACTATCCTCCCTGCCATCCAAGCACCACAAAGGTCATGACGTAATGATGTCATTCCACTTGCAGGAAGCCTGCACCAAAACAGTCCATGTGCTCTTGCAGTGATGGTTTCTGTAACAAACTATTTTACACAATGAGTTTGCCAACTCCCATGCGTAACCTCACATTAATCACCTCTTAGCCGGGTCAGTTTTTGAATCTCGCAGCTAAAATAATCCTGGGATATCCCATGGTACTACCATACTTCTGTGTGGGGGCAGACTTCACTTGAATATTCTGTTTCTGTTAATGAGGATGTTTCACCTTGACTGCTATTGTTCAGTCATTCAGTAAATTTCCCCTTTAAGTATGTAACCCAGCACAGCAGGTTGCCCGCACCGAAGTAACATACACTCTTATAGCAGTGGTTGATGAAGCAATTTGTTTTACAGGATGAGGTTGCAACCACATGCACAACCTCACAGTATTCGGCTCTTTTGATATGCCTGAGGGAGCAGATGCTTTTTCTTTCTTTCTCTGTTCAGAGAGAATATATGGTAGGCCAAAATACCATTTTCACTCACATTGACATAATAGCAAACTTAGAGTTGTATGGTGGACTTACCAGAATGCTGGAAATAAACATCTTACATTGCAAGACTGCAGACTGGAATGTTATTCCAGTGGTAGCTGGACAGTGGGCGTGCCAGAATTATAGAAATACACGTGTCGTGCTTTGCAGGGCTGGAGTGTGTTATTCATGTGGTGTCCCTCAATAGCAGGACTGAGGACAAGTAAATGTTAATATATAGGAGGGCAGTCCTCCTCACTAGTCTTTGAGATTTTAACTTTGAGGTGGTGAGATTTAATGGCATCTTGTACAGTCATATAATTGTTTTCTGTTAATTTACTGGTAATTTCACCTATACAGAAGAACCATACTTGGCTCCCTTTATTTAACATGGGTGTGTCTTGTGTATTATTGTAGACCAGGGGCAGACAATCCTGGAGCTATGTAGATCTACATTAGAAACACTGACCTCTCTAAAGATCTGCCTTGAAAAAAATATGTTTTCAGAGTTTGGAAAAAGTGCCAGCCGATCTAAAATTCAGTAATGGAGCAGTGAAAATATGAGACTAAATTATATTTTACCAAATTGAGTTTTGACTGTGAACGCTGATAAAATATCTTTAACCCTGGGATTATCGTGATTTTAAATGCCTGCGAAAGAGAGTTAGCCTGAAACTTCAACATATTTTTCCCTTTCGTCGCCTAGAGATCTACCAAATCATCCTCAGTGAGCTACGGGTAGACTTCCGTCTACCTTATGCCGACCCCTGGTCTAGACTAATAATATGATATTATTATTTACTTGGAACATACATACATGGTCGTATGTTTTGCCATTTGAACAACAATAATTGCTTATTCATAATTTCTTACAGTTCTTGTTTGCATTCCTAGTCATTACCATCTAAATACAGTTAGTGTCTTATCATCTTATAATGTTCTGTTTTATATGGTCATTGTTGTATGCGTTGATGGTGTTGAAAGATCAGTATTTGTAAGAGGGAGGTGAGGAGATGGGGTTTATTTGTCTGAGATTTGTTCAGTTAACATTTTGATACACCCTTCGAAAATCCAGGTTTTTTTATTTTTAAAGACTGCTATGTTGCAAGAAAGAATGCTTTGAGATCCTAATGTTGAAAAATCATGGGGTTTGGTAATTATTTTTAAAGTTATATTTGTTTGACGATGTTATGTTTGTCAAGTTTTGATCAAATCAGGTTTATAAAGACCTGGAAAAGCCTTGAAAAACCTGGAAAACGAAAAAAAAAATTCCAGGCCTTGAAAAGCCTGGAAAAATGGCTAAAAGCCTTGAATTTTCCGCATCGGACCTTGAAAAATAATACGAAATCGAAAGTTCGTTACTTTGTGTCCATTTTTTGGTTATTGATGGTATTTTTCGCAACAACAGACGCGACGAGTCTAAAAATAAATCTGCATTTACGCCATTAACGCAAAGCGCCGAAAACGTAACCGCCAAAAACTTCTGGAAATGGAAGTGCGCAAAGGGAAGTAAAAATTGTAAAGTTACCGTACAATTTTTACTTCCCTTTGCAAATTAAATCCATTTCCAGAAGTTTTCGGCGCTTTGCGTTAACGACGTAAACGCAGATTTATTTTTAGCACTTGTCGTAAGTAATAAATTCATTTATCTCATTTATAAAACCTATTTAAATAAGTCCAGTTTATAGATAGACCTACCGCGGTAGCATAGTGGTTAGTGCACTGGCTTCCTAGCGCAGTGGTCTATGGTTCGATCCCCAGATGAGGCGGAAAATTTTTAGGCCACAAACGGTTCCTGGGTCGACCCAGCCCCAAAATGGGTACCAGAGCTACTCTGGGAAGGTTAAGGCGGCCGGCGTGATGCCGACCACATCACCCCTAGTGTGCCGACGGTCAAGATAATATGGGCCTAACACCATATTCCCAATATGCCTCAATGGGCGTGTAACGGGTTCCTTTACCTTTTTTTTTTTTACTGTACTTGCGTCTGTATTTACAATGTAGGCCTATTTACAATTTAATTTTTAACCATGGTCAAAATTAGCCTATAAGCAAGCGTTTGAACGAAATTTCTTGGTTTACCTCTGCATATGGGAATATATTTGACACAATTTAAGATGGTCAGGAATAGAAATTGATTGCGATTCCATATCCTATAGCCTACCCTGTTATCAGGCCCATGTCGCACTGTTCATTTCACCACAGTTTTTGGAAATAAATATATTTTGAATGCTTTTTTTTATTATATTTATGATGAAAAGACTTATCCCGTTCTACCTCTGAAGGGTTATAGGCTAATTAGGATAGGCCTAGGCCTACATGTTTTCAATTCCAGATAACTTGAATAACCGCCGATACACGAAAGTGGCATCATATCTGTCAAATCACTGTAATTAGGATAAATGAAAATCAATTTTGTGGATAGGCCTATGTTATTTAAAATTTAAAAAAAAAAAATTTAAATTTAAAAAAAAAATCTAAACAAACAAACGAAACCAAACCCAACAAAAATAGTAAAGATGTGGGGGTGTAAAGGTCTCCAGTTAGATATTTAATAGATTTTCACTTATCATAAGTATTACCCTCCCAATTACTATATATATTACCTTTTGTTCTAGTTAAATATTGTTTGACTGTATTATGTATGCGTTTAGAATTTTGAATTGGTAAATATACATAGCTTAGGCCTACTCATAAGTTATTTGTGTTCCCCCTTTTTTTTTTTTTTTAAACTAACACTACTAGGAGACCTACAGATGTGACATCATTTGTGACCAAGGAAAAAACTCTTGCGAGCTGAGATTATTTGGACTTTTTTTTTTTCAGTGAAAAGTCACCATAGTTTTAATTCAAATTTCATACGCAACAAGGGACATATTCTCTTCTGTGGTAGTTTTGATTCAGCCTTCAGCTTTATTTCAAGACCTGAAATTCAGATTGGTGCATTTGGAACAGTAGCTGAAAATAGGAAGCATTTTCCTGTATCTCTGAAGAAAAAACAACTCAAATTGAAAAAGACAAATCATCCTGTGTTTTGTGCGACAGAAGATAAGGCATGCCGACAGTCACCTGGCATGATATGAAAAGATTTAACCTTATGTCCACTGTTCACTTACTTACTTACTTACTTAGTCGTTCCCCTTCTACCGTGAGGTGTAGAGGTTTGGAAGAGAGAGCGCCAGACTATCCTATCGGCTGTCTTCCTCCTGGCCTGGTTCCATTCTAGTCCTCGATCCTTCAAAGATTGTCTAATGTTGTCCTCCCAGCGGACTCTGGGTCGTCCTCGGGGTCTGGATCCTTGGCTCTTTGTTTCCCATGCTTGTCGTGGTATCCGATCTTCTCCCATTCTGCAGACATGGCCAAACCATCTTAATTGGGACTGTTCTACTTGGGTCTGCAGGGGGTAGGATTTAAGGCCTTGACGTATCGTCTGGTTGCGTACCATGTCTCTTCTTGTTACTTCAACCACCTTCCTCAGATACCCTCATTTCTGAGGTTTGGATCTGGCTTTTATGGGTTGTAGTCATTGCCCATGACTCGCATCCATATGTCAAGACTGGGACATAGGTGGAGCGGTATACAGCCATCTTCGTTTTCTTACCAACCTCTCTCTTGCTGAGGAATCCTCGATTTATGGCCTGAAAAAGTCTCCCAGCTGCTGCTTTTCGAGTGGCCAACTCTTCTTTGATGCCTCCCTTTCGGTCTATAATAGCTCCGAGGTATTTAAAGTGGTCGACCTGCTCCAGGACCTGTTCTCCCAGCTTAATCTGATGTTTTCTTTCTTCTCGTGATATCACCATGGATTTTGTTTTAGAGCTGCTTATGACCATCCCTCTCTTCTCCAGCTCTTCCTTCCAGACTTGCAGGTTGGATTGGAGATGTGCCTCTGATTTAGCAATCAGGGCAACATCATCAGCAAATGCCAGCTCCGAAATATAGACCTGTCTCATCTTCCAGTACCCCACTGAATACTTTCTTGTTCTCTCCTTACATGCCTTGATGACATCATCCATAAGGAGTATGAAGAGGTAAGGTGATAGGATATCACCTTGTCTTACACCAGTGGTGGTCCTGAACTCTTCCGACTTATGGTTTGCTGTCCTCACATAATTTCTGCAAGACTTGTAGAAGCTCTGTATAGCATGAATCAGAGGTGCTGGAATATTCTTCCTTGCCAAACAGTCCCAAAGTTTGCTCCAGGGGACCCTGTCAAATGCCTTTTCCAGATCTATGAAACAAAGATGCATCTCACTCTTATACTCAAGGGCCTTTTCACTCGGCTGTCTGAGTGTGAAGATTAGGTCTTGAGTACTTCGGTTTGCTCGGAATCCGCACTGGACCTCATCCAATTGTGGCTCAGCTAGGCGTCGGAGTCTCTGCTCTAGGATTCTAGAGTAGATTTTACCAGGGACACTGAGAAGGGATATGCCTCTATGGTTTCCACACTGTCGATTGTCACCCTTTTTGAAAATTGGTGTTATGATGGCAATCTCCCAATCCTTTGGTATGGTCTTGTTGTACCACGCTGCCTGTAAAACCCTTAAGAGTAATAGGTCACCTGATGCTCCCATGAACTTAACCATTTCTGGTGTTATACCATCATGCCCTGCTGCTTTGCCCATCTTGATTTTCTCCAGTGCTGCCTTCAGTTCTTCCATCTTTATGTCATCTTCACCATCATTGGTTTTCTCTTCTGTGCTAGTGTTTATCATTTCTGATGCTTCACCATGCTCACCATCCAGGAGTTCTGAGAAATATTCTTTCCATCTTCCCATTACTTCCTTCGGGGCAGTAAGCAATTTGCCTTGCTTGTCCTTTATAAATTTGAGAGGGCATTGTTTTTCCTTCCTCATGTTCTTTAGGGTCTTATAGAACAATTTCTGGTTTTCTTGTGCATCTTTTTCTAGCTTTTCTCCAAATTCTTCCCAGGACTTCTGTTTTGCTGCTAGCACTTTGTTCTTTGCTTCTGTTCTGAGTGTCACATATTCTCTATATTTTTCCATTTGTCCTGTTGTGTTTTTAGCTCCTAAGTATTGTTTCCATGCCATTTTCTTTTCTCTTATTTTCTCTTTGACTTCCTCTGTCCACCAAGGTGTCCTCTTTCTCTTGTTCCCAAGTCGGACTTCACCGCATGCTTCTGCAGCAGCTGTCTTTATGATATCCTTGAATTTATTCCAGAGGGTTTCCAAGTCATCAGTCGTTCTTCTGTGTTGCTCACCGCTGCAGCAATAAGCCCCTGATATCTGGTCTTAATTTCTGGCTCTCTCAGCTTGTAGGTCCTAATGCTCATTTCTCCTGCTCGTTTACTTGGTTTCTTGCGTGATGTTGGACAGTTCCTAGGCTGAGCAACTCTTTCAGTTGTTCTTTTGATTGTTAGCAGGTAGTGATCACTTCCAATCTCTGGCCCCCTCCAGACTCTAGCATCTCGGACATATTTGAATGAGCTTCTCCGAACAATGGCATAGTCGATCACTGACTTCTCATTCTTTGTTGGTTCACATCTAGTGTATGCATGTATGCGCTTATGGGGGAACTTTGTGTTTGTAATGATCAGATTCTGCTCACTGCAGAATCTAAGGAGTCGCTTTCCATTGTCATTGAGAGTATCTTCTCCATATCTTCCGATAACTCCACCCCATCTAGCATGGTCATTTCCAACTCTGGCATTAAAATCTCCGAGCATGATAACTTCATCTAGGCAGTCATCCACTGTCCTTTGAAGCAGCTCGAAGAATTCCTCCTTGACCTCTGCTCTCTCATCCTCATTTGGCCCATACACTATGACCAGGTTGACTATGGTTTCTCCTTCTTTTAGTTTAACAACCATAATGCGCTCCGAGACAAAGTTCCATCCCTTGATACTATCTTTTTGATTTTGGGCCACAATGCAACCCACGCCCCCTTTAGCTCTTTCAGACATGGGTACACCACTGTAGAGCAGCGTGTTGCCATCGAGATCCATGACTCCTTGTCCTTTTTTCTTTGTTTCCGTTATAGCCAGGATTTCTAGTTTTGCTTTCCTCATCTCTTCCACCAGCTCCTCTTCCTTCCCATTTATACTTCTTGTGTTCCAAGTTCCACAAGTCGTAGTCGGTAGTCCGTTCCAGTTCGTCGCCTTTAGAATCAGTAATGATAATATAAACAAGACAGTTAGAAAGACAATTCAGGGCAGAACAATTCAGAAGCTAGTGCTTGCAGAAAAATACAGCAAAAGTATGGGAGGTGTGGAAACTTCAGCCAACTAGGTGCAAGCTACCCCTACCCACACAGATCCTATTTTTATATTATTTCTTAGTTGAAACTGCCTGGTCAATGGGCACATAACCTACAACACTGCCAACTCTACAAAAAAAAGATCAAAGCGAAGATCAGGATGTCAGTATGACTCTTATTGAACCTGCTATTCTTCGACGCAATGTGACACCTTGAAAACCACAGGTCACAACAACACAACTTACTGAGCACCACTTCATTGATAAATATGAAAGGGCAAGGTACAAACCAGACTGTAAAGTGTGTAAGGCTGCAGGGAACAGAAGCCAGACTTGCATGTACTGCCCAGATTGCAAAGTACCTCTATGCCTGATCCCCTGCTTCAAGTTATACCACACAGTCAAGGATTATCAACGTGGATCGTTGACAAAGACTCTTGCAGAGGCCTACAGCTACAACTTCAACCCCAGTTAATGAAAAAAGAAGCTCAGACTCCAACTAGAGGTACTTAACTACTCAAACATTTACAAACGCTCATTGTCAGATGCCACAGACGCAGAATACATTCAAAAAAGACAAACACGAACAATACAGTTTTTTTTAAACATTTTATTCCAATTTTATTAGCCTTTTATGTTGATATACGTGGTTAATCGTTAAATCAGTACATCAATCAAGCTTATTTTATTCATTGACATCCATGTCACTAACATTTTATTGCGCTGATGTTGAACAAATTCACTAAAAACTTGGAAAAGATGTCTGTTTTTCAATCTTTTATGAATTTAAAAAAAAAAAAAAGTTCTTTTTAAAGAAATCTGCAAACACCCTTGGTAATGGGAGACGGTAATGCTCCGGATTGCTGATCAGCAAAGTGATAATTATATCTGAGAAAATTAGAAGAGGAAAATATTAGAGTTTCCCATCCTTGAAAATCACGTGCTGGACCTGGAAAAACCTGGAAAAAGCCTGGAAAATGCTTGAAGAAATTTGCTATGAACCCTGTAAGAAGCGCAAGCCATCAACAAATTGATGTCTGCGCTAACTATCCTGTACAATGGCTTTCGTGTCTTCCCTATCCCTTTCATGTCTCCATGGTTTTTTTTTTTTTTTTTTTGGGTTTCCCTCCATTTCTCCTACCCGGGGGATTCCAGTACAAGGGTTTGTGGTGCAGTGAACTAGTTTTCTCATGTTCCATTGAATGTGAGTGTCTGCTTGTCATTTCTTGTTCCATGGTACTTGGTTATTTCTATAAGTTCCACATTTGTGATCTTGAACTGTTTTAGTCCTCTTTCTGCATAAGCATCTACTTATGAAAATCTTTAACTTTCTGGTTGTCTTTTTTGCTACTCTACCATGTTTCAGAGCCATATAACAGGACTGCCTTGACATTTGAAATGAAGATTTTGATTTCCATATAGTTTCCCACGCACAGCTGTTCTTACCTTTTGTAATCTTGTTTTGATATCATTGTCTGTCCCACCAACATTGTTATATTGCTGCCAAGGTATATGTGGACTCATATCCACATCTTGAATGGATGTATCTCTTAAGTCCAATCTGGCTATTATGTGCCACATTTATTCTTGTAATCTTTGTCTTTTTTTTCTTTCTACATATTTTTCAGACTTAGCTGCTGTGACCTCTCGTCAAATATTCTGACTTTTATTGCATCTGGTTACCGTTATGGAATGGAAGAGCTAGGTTGTCTGCAAAATCTAGATCGTCAGGCTGTTTTTTTTACTTCTGTGTCTTAGCATGACCTTCAACAAACGTCTGCCAAGTCTTGCTGTCACGTGACATCAGCTCAAGGTCTTTCCATGTCTTCTTAGTCCCCTTCATGTCAGTCTCCAGCTCTCTTTTCCTGGGGATTGTCTGATAATAATTTTTTTTTTCTATTCACTGAATTCCATTTCTGTTGGTTGATGTTGTTGTCATAATCCGGTCTATTATTTCAGTTGCATGCTTTGTATGATGTGTTCAAGTTATTGTTGAAGCTTTTTGCTTAAAGTTTCTGCTGGATACACTTGCCAGCTCCATGCCCAACCATCCTTAGTCTACCTCTTCAAAGTGCCAGGTACGGCACATTGCTATCATTCTTTGCTCGCCCTTTCAGACTACACTTACGCTTGGGCATTAATATATCGTTTAACATGATTTTTGACATATGGTTCATAGGAGATTTAAAGTGCCTAAATCTAAGAATTGATATGTCCAACCCATTCATTGTTCTTGGCGAATTTCTCTAAAGTAGACAAATTGATGTGATGTTTAACATTTTGTTTGTATTTAAGTGCAGTGATATATGTTTGAAGGTGTCTATTTGTTGTTTTCTTTTTGTTTTGGTTGTTTGGAAGAATTACAAAGAATGACATTCTTTAGAGCTTGCAAGAGACATGACTTTTAATGAGTAAAATTTTCTTGTTATTTAATGGCCAGATATTTCACCTGAAATAGCATTCCTGATACACTATGCATTTTTCTTTTTTTGTGGTTACTGAGGAGAAATGGGACAACATTTTTATTTCATAAGTTATAAGATATCTACACATCCTAAAATGATTTATTGTCAGTGTTTCTAGGTCATGAATTATTACATCACAAGAAAGGTTATTCTAAGAACATGACATTAATGAAACATCCTTATTGTGAATTTAAAAGAAAATCAGGTTTAAAATTGTAATATTTCACCATTGTTTCAGATTGTTCGTAACTACATTTTATATACATTTCAAGATCAGCTGAATTATTTTTTGTTTTACATCTGAGGGTCAAGTTGATATTTTAGTTTCTCAAAAAGCAGGCACACTAATGCTGGCCTGTAACACATTTTAATTTAAAGGTCCATGTGAATACAACGAAACAACGCATAAATATTTGTATATACTAAAATTGTCCTATCAGTGTCCGGTCTGTACACTAGTCACAGGACTAGTAAGAAAAATCACCCCTTGTAAAAAATGTTGTTAGTGAAAAACATCAAATAAACTAGAAAAGACATGAAAAGTGAGAAATGAACAGATTAGAGACATTATTAGGACAGGCATTGTAGGAGTATACCTAGAAACAGACTTTTTTGGGAGGGGGAAAGGGGGAGAAGGATTTTAAAGTATAAAGCATATTAGACAAGAATTAGTCACTAGTTCAAAGAATTCTGACAGTATACTGAAATATTTAGAAGGGTTCCACATGAAATGAAAAGGGGTAATCAAAAAACGTAGTTTTTATTATTAATTTGCTTCTTCCATTAGAAATACATGTACATAGGTAAATAGAGATGACCCATGACTTTGGTGCAGTTAATCTACACCTACTTAAACCCATGCAGTTTTTAAGTTAGATTATTTGTTTTAAAAAAAAAATCACGTGTTCTGTGAATAATATGACAGTTGGATAATGGTAAAGGTAGTCGGTAGAGGAGTGAAAAGATAGTCGGTAGAGGAGTGAAATGATGGTCGGTAGAGGAGTGAAATGATGGTCGGTAGAGGAGTGAAATGATAGTCGGTAGAGGAGTGAAATGATAGTCGGTAGAGGAGTGAAAAGATGGTCGGTAGAGGAGTGAAAAGATGGTCGGTAGAGGAGTGAAATGATGGTCGGTAGAGGAGTGAAATGATAGTTGGTAGAGGAGTGAAATGATGGTCGGTAGAGGAGTGAAAAGATGGTCGGTAGAGGAGTGAAATGATAGTCGGTATAGAGGAGTGAAATGATGGTCGGTAGAGGAGTGAAATGATAGTCGGTATAGAGGAGTGAAATAATAGTCGGTAGAGGAGTGAAATGATAGTCGGTAGAGGAGTGAAAAGATAGTCGGTAGAGGAGTGAAAAGATAGTCGGTAGAGGAGTGAAATGATAGTCGGTAGAGGAGTGAAATGATAGTCGGTAGAGGAGTGAAATGATAGTCGGTAGAGGAGTGAAATGATGGTCGGTAGAGGAGTGAAATGATGGTCGTAGAGGAGTGAAATGATGGTCGGTAGAGGAGTGAAAAGATGGTCGGTAGAGGAGTGAAATGATGGTCGGTAGAGGAGTGAAATGATGGTCGGTAGAGGAGTGAAATGATGGTCGGTAGAGGAGTGAAATGATGGTCGGTAGAGGAGTGAAATGATAGTCGGTAGAGGAGTGAAATGATAGTCGGTAGAGGAGTGAAATGATGGTCGGTAGAGGAGTGAAATGATGGTCGGTATAGAGGAGTGAAATGATGGTCGGTAGAGGAGTGAAATGATGGTCGGTAGAGGAGTGAAATGATAGTCGGTAGAGGAGTGAAATGATAGTCGGTAGAGGAGTGAAATGATGGTCGGTAAAGGAGTGAAATGATGGTCGGTAGAGGAGTGAAATGATGGTCGGTAGAGGAGTGAAATGATAGTCGGTAGAGGAGTGAAATGATGGTCGGTAGAGGAGTGAAATGATGGTCGGTAGAGGAGTGAAATGATGGTCGGTAGAGGAGTGAAATGATGGTCGGTAGAGGAGTGAAATGATGGTCGGTAGAGGAGTGAAATGATGGTCGGTAGAGGAGTGAAATGATGGTCGGTAGAGGAGTGAAATGATGGTCGGTAGAGGAGTGAAATGATGGTCGGTAGAGGAGTGAAATGATGGTCGGTAGAGGAGTGAAATGATGGTCGGTAGAGGAGTGAAATGATGGTCGGTAGAGGAGTGAAATGATGGTCGGTAGAGGAGTGAAAAGATGGTCGGTAGAGGAGTGAAAAGATGGTCGGTAGAGGAGTGAAATGCTAGGCCCAGCTTTATGAGCTGGAGTGACCAGTTCCTCACTGCCTTAGTCTGCCTGAACTCAAAAGCAGTCTCAGTTACCCAATTATAGCTGGGCTGACTGGAGCGTGATGCTACCAGGTTTCAGTTGCAGAACCTGGTAGCTGTGCCGCAAGAGGAAAATGGGGTGATTTAGATAATTATATTGTATATTTAATGATCCTGTGGATCGAGGCATTCCTAAGTCTGTAGTAGATTGTTCATTAGTTGTTGAGGATTTCCAGACACAGTTGAAGTCTGCATGAAGGATTGAAAAGATGAAGCTGGAGGACAGATTTGATGTGTTATGGAGCCATACAACTTAGAAATATAAATTAGAAAAGAACTTGAAAGTTTTCATCGTATGGAGCTAAGCAATCTCGAGGCTTATTTATGATTATAGTGGAGTAGAAAAGTATTCATCATTACCATGAAAAAAATCCACTGAGCAGCTCTTCTAATTTGAAGGTTTGGAGACCAGCCTACTCTGACATAACCAACCATGACCCTCTCCACTAGGCCACATGAATTAAATGTTGTACTGCTGCAGCAGCTATCAAGCTATTACAGAGTTACTTTTATGGTCAATTGAGTTTTCACTTAATAGGATTTCGTAATGATGACATGCATTCTCATTCCACACTCATTGATACCAGAACTACTGTGATGAGAATGTCTTCATAATTTGGTTAAGAGGTTTTTAAAGTTATATGTGTTGTATAGAAGATTTACCACAAAAAGTTTACAGACAGATTTTCCACAAAATTTACAGGTACACAGAATAGTGACCACACATTTCTTCTCACTTTGTCTGTTTTTCCAGCCAGCGTTCAGCATATTAGACAAGAATCAGTCATTTGATTGTATAGAATCCTGACCTAATCAAACGGCTGTATGGAGGGACAGCAGTTTACGTTTACTGAAATATTTATAAGGGTTCAACATGAAATGAAAAGGGGTAATTGAATAGATCTCTACCTGCTTCAAAAAATGTAGTTTTGGTTATTACAAAATAGTGACCACACATTTCTTTTCACCTTGTCTGTTTTTTCAGTCAGTGAATCATCTGTAAAGTATGTTGGATATTTTATTTTCTTCCATATTTAGCATTAGTTCAGAGTTGTGAATGGTATGATTTTTTTTTTTAAGAGTCAGGAAGGAAAGAATGTTTTGATGGAGTGTAGGTTTTTTAAAGTAGCTGCTGTAAATTGACAGTTACTGGATGGCAAATGCATGTTAACAGTTATTATTATTATTCAGTATTTCATTCTTTGCAGTAAACATTATTTGAGGTTTACCCAGTGTGTTTAATTTCTTGGATAGTAAGAAAGTGATTGATCAAGTGTGAAAATGTACTGAGATGGGTAAACTGGGGTTTTTAATATTTACTTTTGATGAATCTCATTAATTTAGGTTTTTTTTTTTTAACTTTGTGATTTTTCATGCACATTCACATGTTTTTTGTATTTCAGTTTTTATCATGTATATCATTATCAGCAACATAAAAGCATTTGCCATTGTATAGAATACAAACTAAATTCTATATTTGTAAGTCAGATTTTTACTTTGTCCTGTAAGGATGGGTATTTTGAAAAAGAAGAAATGGTAATTCATCTTACAAGGACAAAAGATAAAAGAAAATTGCCAACGTTGAAGCCACGGGGTCTTCGCCGGACAAAGGAAGGAAACATGAGTAAAGTGAGAAAATTAATTCAACCTGTGAATGCCGCTACTCCAGGATCGTGCAGTTAATATGCAAAAAAGTGGGTTTTTTCATCCTGTTAGCAGATCCGAGACTGAGAACACAAAGTGGCTTAGGGGTTTCTGGTTGCTGAGGGGCAAGAAGAATCCTTAGAAGAATTTTAGGGGAACAAGAGATATTTAACACAGAAATGAAGACACAGTTATTAACAGTAGTTAGGAAATATGAATGGTTTAGAAAGAATAATTAGAAATGGTTAGGTCGTTTGCAAATTATGCTTTAAAAATAAGACAGATCACCTCACATAACTCTGAAATGGAACCCTATATGGAAAAAGAAACGAAAATCATATGAAGTCATGAGACAGATCTATAGAAAAAGAATGAACAGAAGTGAGAAATACATGACACAACTAGAATTGTATTCATAATTTTTTTTTTCCCAGAACAAGGACTACTTTGTAATACAGTCAGCAGGTTTCCTCAGTATGTGTCCTAACCATCACCAGTGTCTTCTTGTCATCTCTTGTTTTTGGATAGTTTAGTCTTGTTTAAATAGTATCTGATTGTTGGATCATGTTGTCCTCTTTGGATATCCTCTACAGTTCTTTTTTTTTTTTTAAAGAATACCTCTTACTTTTGGACGATTACTCCTTGGTAGCTTTCATCTATTATCATATTACTAATTGCAAAGAAATTATAAAGTTAATTTTTTTTTCCAGTAACTTAATTGTGGAACAGAAAATATTTACATTTGGCATCTGTTTTATCGTGTTTTGTATTTTTTAAAATTGGTACAATCTGAGCCATGAGGAAGTTCTTATTCTGCATATTCACTTGTTAAGCATGTTCTAGCTAGAGGAACGATTAAAGACATTTTCACCATTATCGTTTTAAATTTAAGATTGGCAATTCAGCCATGTGGACGGGCACCCCAGACTGCACAGCACATACTTCAAGACTGCCCCGAATATGATATATTGAGGCAAACCCACTGGCCCAGAGAAACTACACTGGAAGCAAAACTATACGGACCTCTGTAGGAATTACAAAAGACAGTGAAGTTTATACAAGAAACAATATTGCAGATATAGACAATATATTTCAAGCGAACGAAAGAAGAAGAATTGTTTTAAAGTGCCCTGTGTAGATGAGACAAAGAATAAGACTACTAATACTCTTGGGCGTGCCGTACAAGGCCACTAGTGTAAGGTTTTGCCATTAGACAGGCAACACTGGTAAAACAAATTGCTACAGAAACAAATGTAGGAGCATGTGAATGCTTAGTGCAGGTTTCCTGAAAGGTGACCAGCAGGAAGAGCTAGCAGTTCTTGTTAGGGCTTAGTTATTAATCAGTGTTGAAAGAGGTAATAGTCCTTTACAGGACTAGCTTTCTTTAGGGCTTGATCATGCAAGCTGATAGATGCCAGAAGTCCTTTTTAGGGCTTAGTTATTAATCAGTGTTGAAAGAGGTATAATCATTTACAGGACTAGCCCTTTTTAGGGCTTCATCATGCAAGCTGTTAGATGCTAGAAGTCCTTTTTAGGGCTTAGTTTTTATCAAAACTGTACTTCAGTTGACAGAGTTCACTTATTATTTTGTTTTAATGGCAATTACTTTCTGATATAGCAGACAGACTTCTCTCTAGGTTGAAAGCAGTGTGCCTCACACTATAAGAGAGAAAAACCCTCAAGGGGGGAAAAAAAATTATGATCATAACATTTGCCCTTCATACTGTCCTGGTATGGCAGACTTTGCACAAATGTTTACTCTTGTTGCCTTCGGCAAGATGACTAAACATTTCATTCTTTTCTTCTGTTTTTTATGCAATTAGTAGTCAACTTGAATCAGATCTCCATGTTATGTTATTGTTCTGTTTTGTCTCTTCTGATTAATTTTTGATCACCTGTCTTGGACAATCATTTTACAAGTTGAAGTTTTGATTACATCTCTACTTAATGGATTTTCCTTTGTCTCAGTTTTTTTTTTATTAATGCAGTACCATGTCCATCCTTGTAAAATTCCAAACTGTAAATCTGCAGCAAAAGTGGTGTTAAGAAACTATTCAGAACATTACAGCAGGGGGCAATCTTATCATCAAAAAAAGTCACCCCTCTCTTTCGTCCTCCCCACACACACACACCCCACCCCCATCCGAAAAGTGCATTGGCCCTGTTGTCTCCTTATATCTTATCTTATTTTGTCTCTAAGCGGGAATGGCCCACTTGGATCATGATTAATCTAGTCGTATATTTTCATAAAAAGTAAGTCAGTCTGTAAATACCTTTGGCTGCCCTGGGTACACCTGTAACTTATAATTTTGAAGGTGGATGATTGAGTATCTTGAACCTCCCCTTAGCCAACTATTAGTTACATAACTTCTTGAAGGTAGTGGCAGACTGAGTGATGGACGTGTTATCCAAGGGCCCACAGCTGAGATTTAGACATTTAGAATCAGTAATCAATGTGAAATCAGGTGCCCTGAGCACTGTCAGTCCATCTCTGCATGGAAAGTATGCTCATAATTAATATTTTACCAATGATGTTAGCTAGTCTTATTATGATATTTTGCTATTTAATTGTTAATTTAATGAGTTGTATTTACAGACAACAAAGTACTTATTCATTTCATATTTGGATCAGAAAATTAATGTAAACTTGTTAGCTTGTGTCTGTCTCCCTAAGTGTTTAGAAGTGCTTGTTTGCAGCTGAAATGTTTACCATGGCACCAGTATCTTTATGTTGGAAGGTTTTGAAAATGCCTTACTGCCCTCCAGTGACTAAATGTTGATGCCTGTGGAGACGTAAATGGTTTGGTCATGTGGGATAAATATGAGAGGAAATAAGAAAGTATATATAAAATTATAGAAGACCAAGACAACAATCACAAGGAAGATGGGCAGACAGTTAAAAAAAATGGGTCTACTAGAATTGCAAAGAGGAAAGCAGTATCACAGAAAAATAAGGAATGATTGATCATGTTGCAGTTAAAAACTATTTTGATTTTAACACTGAAGACAAAATTTAGTCAGAAATTACTTGTTTCATTGTTGGCATCATTATGTGGTGACCTGACACTGTTGAATATTATAGTCTTTCTTTTTTTTTTTCCTGAAAAAAATTACAACTTAATGCCATTTTAAATACCTTTGCAGAGCAAGGGTAAGGGTTGATTGTTTTCAGTGTTGTATGAAATGCCTGACCTGAAACTGAGTTAATTTCTGCCACTTAATAGTACTTAAGATTTTAATTTTTCTATGTGGTTTAAAAATTTACATTTAAATTGTATTTATATTCGGGTGACCATATTATTATTTTTTAAAGGAGGTCATTTTTTGACTAAAAAGGAGGACACATTAATTTCACTAATTTAAAACATTTATGTAAAGAGTCATGATAAACTATATAGAAATACTTCAACGAAATAAAAAAAAAGTTAAAAATCTTCATAAATGTCATTTTTAATTTTTCCATCAAGCATTATGTTTTTCAACATCACTAAATATTCAGTCTTTAACATTGTGTTTTTCACTTGACATTATTTTTTAAGTCTGAATTTCCAACTAAATACTCGTGGGACTCTGTACATGTAAAATATAATTGTATTGAGCTTGTAATATTCCTTTAATACATTCAACAGTGAATCGGTGTCTGTCCTTTGTCCACTGACTTTCCATTAAAGAGAAAAGCCTCTCAATATTAGCATTATGTCCTGGAGCAGCAAGAAAATATTGAGCAATGAGCAGTAGTTCGGTAACTTTATTTCTTGATTGTTCAAAGAATTTGGTCCACTTTTCATGTGCCAGTAATTCAGTCAAAGTATAATCATTCAGATTACTTACTCAATGAACAACAAAAATAAAACTAAAATTTAAGTCGATTGATGTAGATTGAGGTTAGTTTTGTCAAGGTTCAAAGTAGAATAGGTAATGATGGATACCAGCGTTGCCACTCTGAATTTAAACAACAACAAAACCTAGATATCAGCGACTCAGGCTATTTTGGGTGATTATTAGACTACTTTGGTTGATTTTTGCAGAAATTTAGTTGGCGTTCTTCAACTAATAAAGGAAAATGACACCTAGATGGGACCCCAAAAAAACTTAGATCTAGGTGAATCCACCTAGAAGTGGGTGGCGAAGCTGAAGGATACCTTCTATCAAATCTTAACGGATGTCAACATGGCCAGATTTCACCAAATTACAATTTTTTCGCATTAAAAAAAACTGTGATTTTTATTCTACTTTTTCTAATTTTGTTAAAAATCCGGACAAATCTCAATTTTTTAAAAAGCTGGCCAGACGCTAAATTTTGACGTTGAAAGCCGGACAAATCTGGACATATGGTCACACTAATTTATATAATTGTATGTGTTTTGTTCTTTGCATTTAGGTTCAGCTAAACTGTGTTGGTTCCTTGCATTTTGGTTGATTATTTTTCCATCCTTGTTGTTTCTGTGAAATGTGAATACATGCTATTAAAAAAATCTGAGCATACATTACACAGACAGTCTGTGTGTGTGTGTGTGTGTGTGTGTGTATATATATAATATATATATATATATATATATATATATATATATATATATATATATATATATATATATTGTGACTAAATCTGAAATAATGTACCTTTTTATGTATGAAAGTGTGGGTTAAGTGTAATGGTTCACCGTTGATTGTTGTTTTTATCTTATGATTTTTTTTTCCTGTTAAGATCATATTAATCACACTCAGTAGGATAATAATCACATCATGTACATTAATATCTATAGATGCATGTGCACAGCATTACAATTGTTTTAATCCTACATATATATAACCAGTGGATTTTGTGGATGCTTCCATTAGTCCATGTATTTGGTACAATACTCTTTTCACTAGCTGACTTCGTATACTGATACCAGTCAAAACTCATATAAAACTTCACTAATAATTACAGCTCTGCTGTTTTAAACAAAATTGTTTGAGCCTTGTAATTAGGAAACATTCCACTTATGTCTACCCACCTTGTTAGTGAACTGTACTATGATTTTGCACTCATCTGTTGTTGATTTGACGTTTGTAGTATTAATAACTGTGTTCAGTGATTTGTCAAAATGATAAAATAATTCTATAATTGCAGACACACTTTAATGTGGATGTATGAATAATGCCCATTCTGAGCATTTCTTGCCTTTTGTTTGTGTGGTTTTTGTGTGTTGGAAATCCAAGTTATGTAAGTGTACAGTCATTAAACCCATACTTTTACTCTCAGCTGGAATATATCATAACAACAGGTAAGATTGAAGGAAAAAGAGATTGAGAAAGACAAATAGAACAAATACTGGACAGTATCATGGCGTGGAAGGTCAACAACAGAATTAATAAATTGTACTGGACAGAAAGTTGTGGAGAGACATGATCTCCTATGCCACTATGCATAGTACTTGAAGAAGACTTCTCTGACAGCTCATATTCATTTTATTGTGGCCCATAGACATTTTCTCCCTGAATTAACTAAAAGTGTATTTAGTGTAACATAAAGAATGTCTCACATAGTTAATTAAAAAAATAAAAACTGATTTCCTCATGTTTGTAAGCATACGTTTCTCATGTTGAATTAATATTGATACGACAAACCAAGGTATGACTTTTGACACTATCAACATTTTAAATGGATTATACATTTTATGTCATGTACTGTGTAATAAATCTCCATTCACTTGACTGAACTTCATTAAACATAACCATTAGACTTTGTTTGAGTTAGATTTTACTGTGTTTTGTGAAACCCTGATTTTAACAGTTTTGATTTGTAAGTAAAGTTCTTCTTCTTCTTCGTTCGCCCTGAAAAGGACGGTGGTTGCGTTGTGTCTGTTTACAACGTAGCTGTGATATCTGCACCTTTCGGTCGACACATCCGACTTCTGCACGGCATTTTTTAGGACCGGGTTTGCCTTCCCATTGCGATCCGTGCTCGCTCAGCCAGCCTGCACTGCTGCAGACTGTTTCCAGGACCACCACGTGGAGGTGGAGCACGGTCTTGACCAGCTCTGGTTCGCTGGTCCTGACGCAGGCAGTCAAGCTATGAGTCGCTGACTGCGGTCTCTATTGCTGCGTCTTCAAGTAAAGTTCAAATCTCATGGAGCAGTGATTTTTGTCTTTTTTCACTAAATATTATTTTAGATTCAGTATTCAATATTGGGTAGATGGTAGCTTTAGGAAGAGTGGTTGCAGAGGAATATAGTTGATTTTATAACAGTGTTTCTCAGTCTGCCATGTCATACTAGTATGCCGCGAGAGAGCCAGAGGTATGCTGCTATGTCCAATATCCCTCCACGAATAATGATCTGTGATGCCAAGCAGGCTCACATTTCTAAAATGTTTCCATTTTTGTCCTATAAAAGATATATATTGTAATAAAATTATAATATAGTCAATATAGTGTTAAAGACTATCAATTTAAGGTTAATTACACGAGAGTCCAGCATTAAGAACACAGGTGCCACAGCAGAAATTTGCATTGCCAAGTGTGCTACAGTCTGAAAAAGTTTGAGAACCTATGTTTTATAAGATATGTGCCCCATGTAGTTCCCATGGCGTATAGAGGAACAGAGATAGAATAGGACTACTGTACCCTGTGGCAACTCGTACAGGTTGACTAATATAAGGTTGTCCATGGGGCTGGTTACCCTTATCGTGTAAAACTAATTGCCATAGAAACCACCACTACAAGATCATGGGAATGCAAGAACGCAAGCTGCAACAAGGAGCACTAAGGACGGTGATGATAAGATAGGTGTATGTGTGTTTGAATTTGCATGTTATGATTGTTGTTCATCAGATTTGATCACGTGCTGCCTCAATAACAAAGTTTGGCCGTAATGGATCGCCAGCATTTCCCTGCTTTGCCTTGACGGTAAATCAAGAGCCAAGGATCCAAACCTCCTTTCTTCTTCTTTGATCCATAGCCGCCAACCATCAAAGCAGTCAGTGGCCATCACGCCTGGTGGCGTCTTGTAGGGTAGCAATAAATTGATTCCATTTTGCTTGGTTGGCGGCCATCCTTTGTACAGTGCCTCAACTCTGGTTCATTCTTTGCATCTCGGCTTCCACAGTTCTCCGCCAAGTTGTTTTTGGTTGGCTCTCTTTCGCTTTCCCTCGGGGTTCCATAGCATAGCTGTTCTTGTGATGGTATCAGGGTCCCTTCTGAGGACGTGGCCAACCCAACTCCAGCGTCTGCCAGATATGATGGTGTGCATGTTCTCCTGGTTACTCCGAATAAGTAGTTCTTGGTTGCTGATGGTATTTGGCCAACAAATTCTGAGAATTTTCCTTAGGCAGATTGTGTGGAAGGAGGACAGTTTTGACATTTCCTTCTCAGTTACTCTCCAGCATTCCACACCATAGAGAAGCACAGAAAGTACACAGCTCTCATACAGTCTTAATTTGGTGTTTGTGCTGTACTGGGAAGACTTCCAAATGTTGTTGAGACTAGCAAAGGCTGTTCTCGCTTTATTCATTCTGTTGTTAATGTCCTTGCTTGTTCCGCCGTCAGGTGTTACCATGCATCCTAGATAAGTAAATGTGTCTGTCTGTTCTAACTTCTGGTTCCTTATTGTTATTGGCTCAGGATTGCCCACATTTAGTGTCATGACCTCTGTCTTCTTCAGATTGATGTTCAGACCAACCTGCTGGCCATACTTATTCAGTCTATCGGTTTTTTCTTGGATGTGTTGATGTGAATGTGCGAGAAGTGCAATGTCATCTGCATATTCCAGGTCTTCCAGTGTAGAAAATGTTGGTCTAATTCCTCTTGGACTGCCCTCTGTTGTCTGGCCCATCACCCAATCTATGGCTGTCAAAAATAATGTTGTTGAAGATAAGGGGCATCCCTGTCGTACTCCTGTTTTCACTTCGAAAGTTAGATTACTCAATCCAACACTGCATGTAAAGTTAGAATAGAGGTTTTTTATGATGGAAAATATGATGGAAATTCCATAAGCCCTCAGTATTTTCCATAGGCTGTCCCTGTGTATGGTGTCGAAAGCCTTTTCAAAATCAACAAAGTTAATGTATAGCTGTCTCTGCCATTCGGAGCACTGCTCTATAATGTTCCTGAGGGTGAATATATGATTTGCACATCTTCTGTTCTTTCTAAAACCCGCTTGTTCTTTCCTCAGTTTATGGTCAACTGCTTTTGAAATTCTCTGGATGATTATCCTGCCTAGTATTTTACTGGGAACTGAGAGGAGAGTAATTCCTCTCCAGTTGTTGCAGTCTGCAAGGTCGCCCTTCTTGGGCAATTTGACAATTATTCATTTACTCCACTCTGTTGGTGTTGTCTCAGTTTCCCAGACTTGTGCAAATAGTGGTTCTAATAGTTCTGCTGCTAGTTCAGGGTCTGCCTTGAATAACTCAGCATTTAGATTGTCGTGACCAGGCGCATTTACATTTTTTAACCCTTTGATAGCTGTGATTTCTTCTTTTCATGGAATGTCTGTATTTACTTCTAAGCCCACTGGTACTTGCCTAGTTGTTATCAGTTCCAAGCTAGAGACCTAGTTGTATCTTGTGCAAAGAAGCTATTGTAGCACATTTTAAAAAGTCTTGCTACTTTTTTTTTTTTTTTTGCGCGCAATCTAACTACAAATAATGTTTCCAGTTAGTAACGTTTAAAAAAAAATTTAATGATGACAAATATCCCGTTCAACCTCTGATGGGTTATATTAAGGATATATATTGTTTTAAATTCCTAATAATATGAACAGTTGCCGCCGATATGGGAAAGTGGCATCACACCTGTCAATGCATTGTAAATATGGCAAATCCCAATTACCAATTATGCTTGTATGTTACAATAATAAAAAAACCCAAACAAACAAAAACGAGATAAAACCTAACAAAACCAAAAAAAAAGCCAAACAAAAATAATATTAAGGGGAAGGGGTGTAAAGGCCTGGTGTTTACTGACTTTAATAGATATTTAACTGACTTTAATAGATATTTAACTGACTTTAATAGATATATAACTGACTTTAATAGATATTTAACTGACTTTCACCAGTCAAAAGTTATATATATATTGTAAGAACAGCATCAGACCTTCACATTCCCAATTACTATATATCAACTTTTGTTCTTGTTAAATTGTGTTTGACTATATTATTATGCAGTTCCCTGGGTCTGTCTATTCTTAATACCTCTTCTATATTTATAGGTAAATTTGATGCCTGCAAATAATCTAATATTGGTATTCTCATTTGTTCATATCTCTTACATGTTAACAAGAAATGCTCTATATTATTATCTTGAAGACATCCTGCACATTCTTCTATTCTGAAATAGCCTTTTCCCAGCTGTAGTCTGAAAAGTTTCTTATTACTGGGGATTGTCAATTCACTAGATATCTGACATTTTCTTGTTGGAGCCTTGAACAGATGTTAGTTTTGCATATGCATGTCTTCCTTTCAGATTTTTATTCCATTCTGATTTCCATTCATATGGTTTTAATTCTTTAATTAAGCTCTTAATCTCTGATTTACTCATCCCTACATTTATTCGATTTTTATCAGATCTACCTTTCTTGGCTTCTTTATCTGCTTTTTCATTTCCCTCTATGCTGACATGTGAAGGTATCCAAGCAATTAAGACTGAACATCCTCTAGAATATAAGTATGTAGTAGCCAGAAATATCTCTTCTGCTATATCAGGTCTCCTGCATTCTCGTGAGTTTCTAAGTGCTTAAATTGCTGAAAGAGTCAGTTAAAATTGTTAGTTTCTTGGGAGGGTTATTAGAGAATATTACTAGTGCTTTTAGTATTGCCACCATCTCTGCAGTGAAAATAGATGTATTTTCCATGATACAATACTCTTTTGCCAGTTTCCACATTGGAATATATATTCATATTTTTAAAAATAAAGTATCCTGTTCAACCGTTGATGGGTTATAATTAGGACATATGCTGTACTAATTCAAGAACATAAGGTCAGATTTCCAATACCCAAATAGAGTACCTTCCACTCAGTCCAAATAGAGTAAATCAAAACCAAATTTTGTGTGACCTCCCCTTTCCAAGAAACAAACAAACAATAACAAACAAATGAACAATAAAAAATAACTAAAATGATGTCTCTCATAACTGCCCTGTTGTTAACAAGGTGAAAAGGGGTGAGAAAGCCCGAGGGTGTCTAAGATTACATCAAATCCACCAATTATCTGCCATCAGCCATACAAGCACCCCATCAAACTACCCCTTTTCCTCAAACCATCATTGATCAATCAGTACCCTTTAGCTCCCCAAGGAGCATAGGCCTTCAACAAACACATGCCAAGTCCTCCTGTCCTGTGCCATCCGCTCAAGTTCTTTCCATGTTTTCCTCATCATTTTCACCTCTGTATCCAGTTCTCTTCTCCATTTGTTTTGATCTACCTCTGCGTCTCTTTCCCTGTGGATTCCATAACAAGGACTGCCTTGAAATGCTATCAGCAGGTTTCATCAATGTGTGTCCTATCCATCGCCAGCATCTTCTTCTCAACTCTTGTTCCGCTGGCACTTGTCTGGTTCTTGTCATCAGTTCCAAATTTGTGACTTTGTCATACCATTTCAGTCCTTCTATTCTACTCTCAGTGTCTCAGAGCCATACAATAAGACTGACTTGACATTTGAGTTGAAGATTCTTATTTTAACAGGCTTTTCTTTAACTTGCAACGTATGTCACTCTCGTGTCACCTTCAAATCTTGCAATCGATTTTTCAATAACTTCCAGATGAGCAATAGCTCTGAAACTTGGCATAGGGGGATTCCCCATGACAATACAATAATCAGTCGTAAATATAATAAAATGAATAAAATTAATATTAATTTTTTTTGGGGGGGGGGTATTGTATCATCAGTGAAATGTTCGATAACTGCAAATAATCTAGGTGTATTCTTTCCAAGATCGTCTCTCTTGAGAGAAATATTGAAACTTCTCCCCCCTCCTCCCTTCCACACACACACTATCGCACGCGCGTGCACAGACATACACACAACTGACAACTACATTTTAAAAAAATGTAATTTACAACTCTTATCAAAAAAAAATTTTTAAATTAAAAAAAAAAAACAAAAAACTTTCCGTGTAATATACTGAATAATGAAATCCGCCTCCTGGACTCATTTATCGCAAACTGATAATGTCATTAGCGGATCGATAACATTTGACTTAAATTTTTTTTAAAAATGAAATAAAATAACACTAAAAAGAAGAAAATAAAAAATATTTTAAACACAGGCTATTAATGCACTAACAATAGCTCTGAAACTTGGCATAGTTATGTATTCCCCATGACAATACAATAATCAGTCGTAAAAATAATAAAATTAATATTAATTTTGTTTGTTTGTATTGTATCATCAGTGAAATGGCCGATAATTGCAAATAATCTAGATGTATTCTTTCCAACAAGATTGTCTCTCTTGAGAGAAATAGTGAAACTCCCCCCCACACACACACACACTATCGCACGCGCATGCACAGACATACACAGCTGACAACTACATTTAAAAAAATGTAATTTACAACTCATCAAAATTTTAAAAAATAAATACAAAATTAACTTTCCGTGTAATGTACTGAATAATGAAATCATCCTCCTGTGCTCTGAACTCGTTTATCGCAAACTGATAATGTCATTAGCGGATCGATTACATTTAACTTAAATTTAAAAACAACAAAAATATAACACTAAAAAGAAGAAAATAAAAATATTTTAAACATAGGCTTTTAATGCACTAAGCCGATTTCTCTGGATCTCCATATGTTTCCCAATGCAATGAAAGCTCCTCTTGCTTTTCGTATTCTTATTTTTAAATCACTGTCTGTCCCTCCAACTTTGTCTATATTACTGCCAAGATATGTGTACGATTCTACATCTTTTAGTGGTGTTTCTTCAAGTTCAACCTTGTTATCATTTCTCGCATTTATTCTCATAATCTTTACCTTTTCCTTGTGTATTTTCAGGTCCTTTTGTTGTTACCACTAATCAAGAATTTTCATTTTGTCTTGCATCTGATTATGGCTATGGGACAGAAGAGCCAATTTATCTGCAAAATCCAGATCATCAAGCTGTTTAGTCAGATTCCATTGCTGTTGTGTGCTGTCGATGTTTTCATATCCCAATCTATTGCTAGTAAGAAAATAAATGGAGACCAGAGGCATCCCTGTCTCACTCCCGTTTTAATCCTAAACGGTTCTGTAAGTTGTCCTTCGTGAAGAACTCTGAATGTTATGTCTTCATCATCATCATCATCATCAGCTGCCATCTCCACAACGAAGGTTGGCTGTAATGGATCTCCAACGTCTTCTGTCTCTTGTCTTGGTGGTGCACTCTGATAGACTCTTTCCTGTCCATCTCTTGATGTTATCTTCCCACTTATAGCGCTGTCTTCCCCTTGCACGTTTGCCTTCACCTCTCCCTTCTATTATGGTCTTCTGCAAGGTGTTATGCCTTTTTATGTGGCCAAAGTATTTTAGCTGCCGAACTTTGATCTCCCTCATTAGTTCTCTTTTCATACCTAGATTTTCTAGGACCTCCTTATTTGTTTTCTTCTCTTTCCATGAGATACGACTCATTCTTCTATACATCCACATTTCAAGAGCCTCAATTCTTTCTTCCAAATGCTTATTCATCGTCCATGTTTCTGCACCATACAGAAATGCAGAATATATATAACACTTTATGATTCTCAGTTTTAACTTGTGAGATAACTGTTTAGATGTCAGTATATGTTTCATGTTGTTGAATGTAGCTTCATTGGTCTTCTTTATTAAGTTAATGATCTTCATGGGAACTCCATAATGCCTCATCAATTTCCAAAGTGATTCTCTGTCATCAGTGATCCTTATACATTAATTTTAGTTCTTGTTATATACTGTTTTACCATATTGTGCAATTCTCTAGGTTTATCTATTCTTAACAACTGTTCCACAGTTATGGATGAATTGCATATACAGTATTCATATCCCCAATTTGCCACCCTCCCCTTGGATCCATCTGTGTTTACAGTAACATTGTTACTAGAACGAAGATTACAAATGTATCACGTGACTTAAGTCTGAGACCGAGGCGGGAAAAACATATGTTCGGTTATGAAAGTGGCACCTGTTATTCTGTTTGTAAGAACTTAAAAATGAAACATATTTTCGAAATTTGTTTAAAATTTCTGGTTGTTATTTTACAAAATGTGAAATGGGAGACTTCCGGTCGCAGTTGTTGACATAATTATTAATAGCAACATGATTCATATCTAAATATAAAGGTTTCAACCTCTTGTGCAAGCCGTTGGAGATCACTGAATCCTGTTTACCAATACGGTATATATACGCATTGTCAAGAGCTCATGATGTTTAACGCATTAAGGAAAACCAATTGCATAGTTTTCTCGGGCCACTGTAGTCGTCGCTGGATTTCGTATTGGGTGAGTATAGGCAACTTTTCCCTAACATACAGCCACATCTTTCACTTAAAAAGTTATCGTCTGACTCAGCACACACTTCAGTCACCAACGTGTAGGTTTTCAAGGGGGTTAATGAAGGACAGCGCCGAGTGGGGCAGAGAATGTAGTCAAATGAGACCTGAGTAGATGACGTACACATTATTTGACTTTTATTTTGAGTTAAGAAATTAATTGTAGGCCCCTAATGTAGCCTATATATTTTTAAATTAGCAGTAATTAGTATACTTTTTTTTTATACATAGCCTATTTGCCGTATTACTGATTATGGTAACTGAAACCAGTATGTAAGGAGGGCCCCACTTAATTTGTGCTAAGGAACACTTCCTTTGTACTTACGCCACTGACCTCTGGTATGCTGCAAATCGTTCCTGAAAATCTTGATCTCCTCCATGGCTGATAACTGCTGCTGGAACTTTAGTATTGATGGTCAGCACTCGAAGCTGTTATTGTTTTCTTTCCATTTTTTTTATATAGTTTGTTTCCTTCAATGATGATCATTGGCTGTCTAGCATTTTGTTGGCACTTATCAGTTTGATAATTTCTCATTAGTCAGTCCAGTCTGCTTCCTGTGGATACAAAGGATAATGAAGCTGTTTTCTCAGATATGTTGTAAGAAGTGACTAATACGAGGTTGTGCATAACCACAATAACCACAGAGCTGGCATTTGCTGATGTGGGCTCCCTTGATTGCTAAATCATTGGCACATCTTCAATCCAACCTGCAAGTCTGGAAGGAAGAGCTGGAGAAGAGAGGGATGGTCATAGGCAGCTCTAAAACAAAACAAAAACCATGGTGATATCACAAGAGGAAAGAAGGCATCAGATTAAGCTGGGAGAGCAGGTCCTGGAGCAGGTCAACCACTTTAAATACCTCGGAGCTGTCATTGACCAGAAGGGAGGCATCAAAGAAGAGTTGGCTACCCAAAGAGCAGCAGCTGGGAGACTTTTTCAGGCCATAAATCAAGGATTCCTCAGCAAAAGAGAAGTTGGCAAGAAAATGAAAATGGCTGTATACCGCTCCACCCATGTCCCAGTCTTGACGTATATGTGTGAGTCATGGGCAATGACTTCAACCCACAAAAGTCAGATCCAAACCTCAGAAATGAGGTATCTCAGAAAGGTGGTTGGAGTAACAAGAAGAGACATAGCACCAGATGATACGTCAAGGCCTAAAAACCCAACCCCTGCAGATTCAAGCAGAACAGTCTGAACTTAGATGGTTTGGTCATGTCTGTAGAATAGGAGAAGATTGGCTGCCATGGCAGGTATTGGAGGCTAAGAGCCAGGGATCCAGACCTCCAGGATGACCCAGTGTCTGCTCGGAGGACAACATTACACAATCTCTGAAGGACCGAAGACTAGAAGAGTCCTCATATTTGACTCACCTGATACTCAGTTTTGAGGATTCTTCTTTCTAAAGCAACAACTGAATAGAACTTCATAACATAATTTTTCTGTTAATTTTTCTCCGTTTAAATTATTTAAGTGTATGCGTAATGTAAATTCTAACATTTTTTTTGTCTAGTACATTTATTTCCTCCTACATTTATTAAGACTACAAGGCCTAGATGTCCAGCTGTACCCTGAGATCCATTATATTCCAATTACATTTCATTTTCTGGTATTACCAGTTAGACTGAGGCTAGAGGAAAAAATGAGTAGGTGAATAAAACAGTCAAGAAAAAAGTGTTGTATCATGCAAAGATTAATGATTGCCCTGCTCAGATCCCTTTGGACAGATTGAACCTTAGTGAGTTCATAGGCTACTGAATGATAACAATAACCCCTTCAGTCATAACTGACTATGGGAATGCGCTCCTGTGGTGACAGCCCTCAGCTACTTTTTTTTTTAGGTGTTCCTTTTGACGTTTTCTCCTCTGTTCTGCTTGCTGTGAGAGCTTCTTTTTGCCCAGTTTGAGGTGACGCCGTAGAGAGAATTGCCACTTGGTGCGATCTGCAGCTTCATCCTCCCAGGTTGCTGGATTTATGTCCAGTGCCCTCATGTCTCTCTTGCACACATCTTTGAATCTCAGCTGCAGTCATTCAGCTGTTACTAAATGATAATTATTGTCTTAAACAAATGAGGAAATCTTGTTAAATTAACTTTCCTCCAGCAAAAGTGGTCACAAAATTTAATCAGTGAGGTGTAGTTTTTTTGTTTTTTAAGAACCACTGTCCAATGATATATGTGTTACGCTTAATAAATAAACATAATTTTAACAGGATTTAAAATTCAAAATGAGTATATATATGCACATATATTTTTGCCTTTATTGAGGGAAAAAAAGTTTCCATGAACTAACATTAATCTGAAAGCAGATTAGGTCTGTTAGTTTGTACAGGTCTGTGCTCACAAACTACGCAATAACTTGTACATGTATGTTTGGTTTTGGATCATTGATCTTTTGTTCTATTTACAGACATGACAACATTCTCCAATGATGAAGAGGTTAAGCCTTCCATGCTTGGTACCAAAAATGCTCTCAGGCTTTGCACAGACACTACAGGTATTGATGTCATCATTGACTTGACAAGACATCAGAGTCCTCAGGTAAACAAAAAAAGCATGTCCTCTCTCTTTCACTACCTAATGTCATATGTCATTCCTTCACTTAAGGCATATGCAAATTTTAAGTTGCATAAAGGCACACAGAAAAGCACTGAACAGATTTTAGTGTATAAAAATTATTGATTGTTTTTTTTTCCTTTAAGCAAAGTGAATCATAGTATGCACAGGTAGTACACTGTAGTGTCAGAACATTAACTCTTTCTACTCTACAAGCCAAATGATGCACCACATTATGGTACATTATTCCCCCAAGAGCCACTGAGGATGCCTGTTTTGTTATAATCAGATTTCCTCATGTCTCCGCTATACACGATTAACAAATAATTTGTTGCGTACACTATTTACAACACTCCCAAACATTCTTCAGTGAATTTACAAAGATTTTCCTTCTATTATAAGATATTTTGTCATCAATACAAATGAAACATTACTTGTTGGAAAAAAGGACTTGGGTAAAACCTAAACACTACCAGGGAGAGAAAGAGTTAATACATGCACATTTTTTAAGGCTTAATTACTGTTGCCTCCATTTGCCTTTTTTCGGACAGCCTACTTCATTCAGTTTTTAATTGAATGTTGGATTAGATTATTAATTTGTTTTCTTTCTTTTTCTATTACCTCATTCTTGTCACTGCACCGTGTCACTGATTTGTGTTAGTAACTGTTATTAGCTGAAGAGCCAGACAGGCATTTGTTGCAATAATGGATTGGTAACCTTGGGTTTGTTTTATTTGTGTCTTGACTGTTTGTTTTCTTTCTGTTCTATTGTGCTGTGTGCCTGCCAAGGGCTAAGATTGATTGTTACAGATGTTATCACTAAATTTTCTTCAGTTTTTTTGTGTGTGAGTACACATGAAGATATGTGGAAATAATTGTCAGAATTCAAGAAACGAGACAAATTTACAGTCACAATATCCAACCAAAGCTCCAACACCTGGATGCTGTGGTGAATACAGAAGACCACTGGCAACATAATTTCCATATTATGATCTTTCACAATATCCAATACCACCATTTTGATTTATTTAACAGGTGAGGCAGCGTGCCCTCCGTGAGATGTGTCCTTGTCGTGTGAAGAAAGATATAACTGACTTCTGGAACCGTGTGCTTGAAATGTTGAATGACCCAGATGCCAATGTCAGGTAGAATGTCATTCCCCATTAGCATTATCCTTCAGCTCCCTGCAGAGTATAGACCTCCAGTAAAAATTTGTGTCAAACATGCCTGTCCTGCACCGAGGTATGGTGTCCGCCTCAAATTCTAGAGGTACCGGGTTTTATTCCCAGTAGAGGGATTATAATTTTATGGATATTTTTGTTCAGAACCAGTGGTCCTAATGATGTCATATTCTCCCCCCACCCCCCACCCCCACCCCGGTCTCATGGATAGTGAGATCAGATGCCTAGCCTTCTTGGATAAGGGCAAAAAAATAGGAGGTCCCTTGTGCAAGTTGTGCACATTAACTACCAAGTTGGAAAACACTCTGTGGCGTAGTTAAATTTTGTTCCAATTTTCGTAATTGTTTACAGATTTTTATGAATTACACATCTTTTTAAAGATAAATGGACTATTACAATAAGGTGAAAAAAAAATTATGTTAACAGGTATAGTACATATTATAAATAATATTAATTGATTGAAAGACAAACAAAGTTTCAATTTTTTCACTATCATAACTGCTTGCGCTCCACCACTATCAAAATCATTATTTCAATCAGTGCACACCGTTTTCACTCATGTCCTCGTTCCTAGATCTATCAGTCAATTGTTGAAACATGTTTCTAGCCTGTTCAGCCATTAGACGAGATGTACAAGCATTTTTTGGGGTCCTATCACTAGTTGTCATGGTAAAAAGTTTTACACGATTTGGTCACTAACCCGAAACTTTAACAAATATGAACATAATATCAATTTTTTAGTGTTCTACAACAACCATGCTTTGGGAATTTGTTTTGGTACATATTTGGTTTTGGTTCATTTTTTTTCTTACTAAACTTAGATCGCCGTTCCCAACGGCTTGCGGTCCAAATGTTTTTATTTTGTGCGCCGTTGACAGCGGCTTGCGGTAGTTAATGTTAAAAGAAATCCTCAGCAGTTGGAAATCATAAAGAGTAGGCCATAAGGCCGCTGCCCTGGCAAAAATTAGAAACCTACCCACCAAATATATTTATAGAATGTGATTCCTATATACACAAATTGGGATTCTCGCCGGTGCTATGACGTTTGTGCACTGTGCTGAGGTCCTCCTTGTGTGATCTAAGGGAGGAAATTGGAGCACTGATGGAGTATTCCGTGTGCAATGAAGATAGTTCTTAAAACCAAACCAAAATCATAATTATTTGCTCCCATTTCATGTCCTGGTAACACCTGGGCAAAAACAGTATAATACTTAACATGATTGTTAAGTGAGTTCTCCCTTGAGTAAAGTCAGCATGTTCTGTTCTGGCTGAGATGTTGTGACATTAGTGTCATTACTGATTTATGTGTATTATTTATTAAGTGTTCACAGACCTTGGGTTTCCCTCTTTATTTATGTCAGTGTTCATTCAAGTGTTACCATACAAAACAACAAGCAATTCTGTACTATTTTTATTCTTCAATAATTTACTAGATAGTGTTATGGTCTTTGTCTTGTTATTTGGCCTACATTGGTGAACATGAGGGCTATAGAAGTGATTGCATCTATAATTAGTCTCATTCCTCCAATATTCCATAGTTACATGGAATGGTTGTGCTAATGACCACTATCCACGAAGTACTATTTTTACGGTGCTTAGTTGGCAGCATGGTTAGTGACAATTCATTCCGGTAGTAAGGCAGTGATGCCGTTCGAATGGTCCTGGGTTCAAGTCCCTGATAAGCATATTACTTCTGTTGCTTTTCTGTTGTCAGGTTTTCCACTTCTTTATTCCTTATGAGTGCCCACAGTATATCCATTTGCATGTATTATTCATCATTCATCATCCTTTAGCTACCCAAGTTGTCTAGGCCAACAAACGTCTGCCAAGTTTTCCTGTCACGTGCCGTCTGCTCAAGGTCTTTCCATGTCTTCTTCATCCCCTTTATGTTTGTCTCCAGTTCTCTTCTCCATGTATTCTGTGGTCTTCCTGTATCTCTCTCATTCTGGGGATTCCAGTTTGTAGCTTTTTGGTTGTTTTCATTGTTCTCCATGTTTCTGAGCCATACAATAGGACTGACTTTACATTTGAATTGAAAATTCTGATTTTTGTGTTTGACCTGATTTCTTTTGATCTCTATATATTTCCCAATGCTCTAACTTTTTGTAATTTTTTTTTCTTCTTTATATCTTTATCTGTCCCTCCAACAGTGTCTATATTGTTATTTATCATTAGTATCAGCAAATAAGTGGCTATATTATGCTGAGTAAACATGTGAATGAAGTCCTAGAAGTAACAAAGTAAATATAGAATCACCCCATGCATTTGTAAAGCAACTCTGTTACGCTTACAGCTATATTGTATAGCCAAGTTCACATGTTATTTGGGTGTGTGAAACAAATAGGCTTATATATTGGATGCCATGATTGCATACACAAGAGAACAGCAATTGCGATGTCTATGAAACTGATGAGATAGATCGAGATAGGGAGAGAGAGAGAGAGAAGGGATAAACTGTCTGAAGATGATCAAATCAAATGAGCTATTAATGCCTTCATTTTCCTTTCTCAAAAGTTTTTAGGTCTTCCTGTTTCTTTTACCATGGTGACATACTATATTTCCAGTGTAATGAAAGCTCCTCTTAGTCTTTTAATTTCTTGTAATGATGTTAGTGTCCGTTCCTCCAACTTTGTCTATGTTACTGCCAAATACCTGAGTCCATAGCTCATAGGAGTGTTTTGCCAATAGCAATCTGGCTGTCATTTGTCATATTTGTTGCTATAATTTTTTATGGACTTTTCAACCCAGCTGCATGCAAGTTCTCATCTGGCATTTTTATTTAATCTTGTTTTTCATTTTGGTTATGGAATAGAAGGGCAAGGTCATAAGCAAAATCCAGATCAACCAATTATTTTATCAGAATCCACTGAATTCTGTTTGATATTCTTGTTGTCATAATCCAGTCTATAGACAGTTGAAAGAGAAACTGAAAGAGGCATCTCTGCTACACTCCAGTTGTTGACTCTAATGGTTCTGTATGTTGTCCTTCATGAAGAACTATGTGCATTTAATGTTTTCTTAATTAGGTTAATGAGCTTATAAAGGACTGAACAGTACATCATTTGTTTCCAAAATGATCCATCTAAATTGTTGAAGATTTTTTCATAGTCCACACATCATGTGTTAAGGTATGAATTTAGTTCCAAACTCTGTTTTTCTGTTATGTATGATGTGCCTTTTGGTCTCTACAGAATCTATTTTGTAGAAAATCTGTCTATTATTCAGTTGTCTGTCTGTGGCCTCTTTCAGTCTCTCAAGAATGATCCTGTTATATATTTTCCCCCGCTCTGATTATTAAATACCATTATTCATCTATAATTTGTTGAAGCTAGTTATAACCGAAGATTTTCATTTTCTTTGCAGATATCAAGTTTTACATACACTATGCGATGGTAGTCCAGATCACTTAGAAGATGCTATTGCCCATGCACTTGATGAGTTCAACAGAGACCCTTGTGCTAAAATAAGGAGACAAGCCCATAAAGCCCTGTCAGCTTACACACGCACCGGAAAGTGGAATATATTGTAGACAACACCTGTGTATGTGCGCACATGCTTCCTTATGACACATAGCATTGATGGTTGTGACTTCATGCAGAACACAGCTCTGTTGTTCAGAGAGAAAATAAGTATGAAATGGGATGATTAAGCAACACTGAAGTTACTTTAAATGGTAGTACCTTCAAGAAACCGGAAAAGTAAAAGATGTACAAAGAAGGAAACTGAACATGAGATCATTCTTTTCCCAAATGATATGATAGTATCAACTGTAAAATATTTGTCTTTAGCATGTCAGGTTTTAAGCTAAGCTAAAAAATTTGGTTCTACTTTTTTTTTTTTACATTGGTTTTCAAAAACTAACTTATTTTTCTCTAATTGTCTCCATAAATAATGATAAAATTATCATAAGAAAGATTACTTTCTTGACCAGTGGCAAGAAACCCAAAAGTGGCGTTGCCTTAAAAGTGTTTAACGTTCTGTCTTTATTTACACATCAGCCTTGACATTGAAGTGAATTAAGTTTAGTGCTGTGTGGGTTCTTAGCATGAATGGTTGTTTGGCAACAAGAAAACATTGAATCTCATTTCTGTTCCCCACTTATAACTATTTTGTGGAACACAGGCAATTAACTGCTGCTCTCAGGTATGTCCTGTCTTTGGCTTACATGTTTATTTCCCTTATGGCCAGTTTCTTCCCAGTCTGGTTATCAATTTCAAATGTTTTACAGCCATCTTTATTTTCCACTGCTTTCATGGCACAGATTACCTGATTATATTTGCAGGAGACTTGATTACTCCGTGCACTGTTTACCTCCATTTTTATATGGTTATTTTTTTCTAGCATTTTTATTTAAAAGTCAATTTGTCATTTCCCATTGCTGTAGATTTCTTAGAACACAATATTTCTCAGACAAATGTTGACAACATTGAACATTTTCATGCTACTGTTTTTGTTACCTGTCATGTTTTTAATTGAAACATGCTAATGAATAAAAATGCAATAATTATCAAATGTTATTGTTTTAGATTTAAATTGAGGAAAAGCTAGATAGCATGTTGGCTGTAATGCATCTGGTGTGAAACTGGAAGACAAGCCGGAGGTCTCTTTAAATTCCTGTGAAATGATCTGTGATCATATCTGTACACTGTTTCTCTTTCTTAACTGAAAGCAACACCACTGCACTCAGCTGACATATTGAAACTGCTACCTCAAGCTAATAGCTATGTTTATTTCAATCAATTAATCAGTACCCTTTAGCTCCTGAGGAAGCATAGGCCTTCAACAAACACGTGCCAAGTCCTCCTGTCATAATAGTGTTGATGAATACAAGTTGTTATCTATGAGTGAAGCATTAACAAAAATGTAACAGACACAAGGAATGTTAACATTTTCTACTGAATAAAACATAAAAATGTTGACTTTAGGGTGAAATGCAAACTGATTTTCAATATAAAGTACAATATAATCAAGAAAAACTAACTGTATCCCTAAATGACTTTGATTTAAAAAATCTTAATCGATTAATTACATTTCTTTAATTAAAGATTAATCTATCAACTTCAAACAATTTGATAAATTATTAAAAATCATAAATAAAATTTTTTTCTAAAATCACTAAGGATTTTATTTATTATAAGGCAACATCATCCTGAAAATATAATGAAAATACTGAAAAGTTACAACCTAACAATTTATAATCATTGACCATACACTTACTAAGAGTGTCCGATTGACATAGTGGTTAGAGCGCTGGGTTCAATTCACTGTATCACCAGGCTTCTGTCTACCCAGCTGTAAATGGGTACCTGACTTGGCACTTGAGTTAAGGAAGGAAAAAAACAGTGAGGAAGGAAACAGGTCACCCCACCTCTTGATGCTGGACCTAGTATAGGGAAGCCTCTAACACGTTGCTCTCCTTCAGTAATATCTGCTAAGGGACTACTTTTACCTGTTTTTTTGTACTTGCCAAATTCCTTATCACAAACCTCTAACATAGCAAATGCTCTCACATTAAAGCAAAAAACATAAACATTGCTAAAAATGTAATAATCGCTTACAATTTGTTTTATCAATTAATTGATAAAAATAAATTGTAATCAATTAGACTAATCATTAAAAAATCGCAGCTCGTGTGTGTGCGTGCACGTGTTTTATATATCATCATCTCAACCCGTAACCCATCATGGGTCGTAGGGGTGCCATGGTGGAAGCATCAGCAGACAAGGTCCTCCACTGCTCTCTATCCTCAGCAATGCGTACAAGTGTGGTAAAACTGTGCCCTGCCCATTCTTTGATGTTATCAACCCAGGATTTTCTTTGCCTTCCTCTTCTCCGTTTACCTTTGACTGTTCCCTAGAGCAGCGGTGGCCAAACTATGGCCCGCGGGCCAGATCCGGCCCGCCGACCAGTTTTGACCGGCCCGCCAACATGTTTTGGCCGGCCTCTTATTGTTGATTGAAGTCACACTCTTCACAATGAAATAACACACAAATGTATGTTTGAAATAAATAATTACATGTCATATTACAAATTACAAAACAAATTAAAACAACAGATTCATTATACATGTATTTTTCTTTTACTGTACAGTAATTTCAGTCCGAAGACTGGTATACATGTCTTGGCAGATGTGCAGTACAGTAGTTTGCCGTTGCTTTCTGTACTTGGTTCATTATATATGTAAAACTAAATATCAGAACGTTATTTTTTAAGGATTTTATAGGTCTGGCCCTCGGGTGTTACCCTTTACCATAATCTGGCCCTCGGCCAACCTTAGCTTGGCCACCACTGCCCTAGAGGATCGTTTTTGAAAGGGAGTCATGACGAGTTACATAGTTACATGCCCAAACCAGGCAAGCTTTTGACGTTTCACTACTGACAAAAGTGGTTCTTGGTGGCCTGCATAGGTGTTTATTTTCTCTCTATATATATATATATATATATGTGTGTGTGTGTCAATAAACAACACATTCTAACAGTATACTAATTGCATAAGGATCTAAGGAGTATACTAATAAATTCGACAATTATGTTATTCTATTAATCTAATGCATATATAGTATTGTGCATGTAATATGATAGGAAAGAATGATGCGCATCCATACAATAATAGGCCTATCTATTTTTATAAGGCAAGTGTATTGTTATGGACTGTTTTTGCTTTAACACCTTCTGCAGGTAGGATGGCTGGACATATGTGTACAAGTGGTATGGAGGACAATGTTAAGATACGCGAATGTCATGTAGTTTCAGATAAAGTCTCCGTAACCATCACACACACCTCAGCAAACGTAAAAAGTCAGGAAATGTTGAAATGACTGGTAACGTTTAAGATAGTTTATTACGCCACAGTCACGTAAACATCATGGTAACATAGGACGACACTTCATAGCAAATCATGGTGCATCAGATAAGTAAGTTCATTTCGTAGACATACAGCAAAAATAGTCATTCCAACAAAAGACTGCGTGCATCGCAAATCTCAATAGGCTGTAGAATGTAGTAACTCATAGCATAAATCCATTCAACGCAATATCCAAAGATTCAGTTATAAGTGATGATGATCACTGGTCGCTTACACAGCGGCATACTATGACTTCTAGTAACAAGGGAAAAATCCATCAGAATAAACATGAATCAAAATAATGGCCGGTACAATCCATGGCCTCTATAACAAATCCATCAGAAAATATGCATCATGATAGTAATAATGACCTATACAATTCATGGCCTCAAAATATCTTCAATATCTCACAAATTCTCCCTTCACAAAAATATCCTGGAACACACTAGCGAGATGGCAAAAACGACCATCTCCAAGCTCTGCCAGCAAACACACTGTTCAAAAATCGCTGCTCAGAAACAGCTCAGTCAAAATTACTCATGCGTCAACTCGTAGCTTGAGATGTGAGCTGAAATCATCCGCCTTTCTCCCCCAAACTATTACATAGAATATTCGGACAGTTTCCTTTATCATATTTTTAAAAACAAACTAACAGCTAGTCAGTAGAGCTGTGTTCAAAAATTACCGAGCATACAGCCCCCCCCCCCCCCGCCCCCCCCCCCCCCCCCCCCCCCACTGAAAAAATCATCTCATCACTAAAGTGAGCTTACAAACGTGTGTACAAAAAATCCAACCCGTCCATACGAGTCTTTAACACTAAACTCCCCTTTAATAAAACATGACTTAACAGACTACACTGACCCCTGGGGGGAAAAAAATGATATCATCATTTTTTTTGTTGGAAAAAAATACATCGAACAAAAAATTTGAGGTCGATGCAATCATAATATCTACACATAAGGATTACACTATGTTAAGTCATATAATTAAACTAACAATAAAAGGATGAATGTATGAGTAGAATATGAAGAAGAAGTATGCGAATAGAATTGAATGCAGACGTAGATAAAGTATGCAAGCATCACGAAATATGAACCAATAAGTAGGAAGTGCAAAGAAAAGATGAAATGAAATGAAGAATGACCCGTAAAGAAAGAAAGCAAAGATATGTGTGTAGTGGAACAATGTCAGAAAAAATACCTTTTTTTTTTTTGTCTTCATTTTTTCCAAAAAGTACAATACCAAAATGTATCGCACTGGTAAATTAAATAAAAATAATATCATCATTACAATGTCATACGATCAACGTTTCAAAACATAGTAGCATAAGAACAATATGATAATGACATGGTGCATTATCAGAACACAGTCATATTAAAATTAATATAATAATGAAATGGTGCATAAAGATGAACCAACATACTATCTTAAAGAAGTTATCATATCCTAATACAATACTATCTAATATCCTATACTATACTACACAATATCATGTACTATGCTAAACAAGTTACAAAGCAAGGGAACTCCAGTGGTCTTGGAAAATCCTATGAACATGCCGAGGTAACATCATATAATGTGGATTCAACATTCGGTGGTACAGGAAATCTTTCACAAAGCAACTAAACAAGGTGTTGAAAACATATCAACTCAGGTTCTCATGGGAAAGCCGTTGCTGTGAAAAAACACAAATGAAAATATCTGTTTGACAAAGGTAGGATTTTATGAAAGGCAACACTGAAATTTAATTTTAACCTACCAAATGTGGTCGTGTAAACTTCCGACCCCTGTACGATGTTAATCAAACCTTCCTCCGTTACACAAGAAAGGGTAACAGAGAAAGTAGCACAGACAACCTTAGGATCATGACTTAAATAGGGTCATAAAAGTGTTTTAGCAGTGTGCGCTAATGTATAATAGAATCGTGGGTATATAAGAACCCTGAAACCTAAAAAGAAATCTAGAAAATGACAGTCAGGGAGAATCATGTGGGCATCGAGACAGTATGTTTGCCATCACATTATTCGAACCTTGAATAGCCCGAATGGAAAAGTGAAAAGGTTGTAGCGAAATAGCATAACGTGTGGATCTTGAACTCTTCAAGTCCTTATTCTGTATTGCTGTAAGAGCTTTTTGGTCGGTTTCTACTATGAAATGCGCTCCAAGAAGAAATCTCTGGAGTTTAAGAATCGCCCAGACCATAGCTAATAATTCTTGGTCTAGGACAGAGTAGTTCTGTTCTGCCGCAGTCAACTTTCTAGAGATATACATCACAGGATGCAAAGTTTGAGAATACTCTTGCATCAATGCGGCCCCCATCCCTGTCGATGAGGCATCACTGCGAAGAATAAAAGGCCTATCTGCATTGGGTAGGCGTAAAATAGGAGAAGAAGAAAATAATAGCTTAATTGTCTCCAAAGAGGTTTGACACTCTGGGGACCAGTGTACTAGGTTGGGCGACCCCTTTTTCAAAAGAGTAGAAAGAGGTGCAGTGATAGACGATAGGTGTGGGATAAATCTACCATAAAATTGAATTAGACCCAAAAGGCTACGAACTTGTTTTTTTGTCTTCTGAGTAGTGATATTGAGGATTTTCGAAGTGTTATGGTCCTCCGTCTGTAAGAGACCATGACCAACCCGGTGGCCCAAAAAAGAAATGTCACTGAACCCAACATGGGCTTTAGACGGTTTAGCCGTCAAATTATGAGAGCGTAGTGTAGACAAAAGTTCGGAAAGACCCCTAAAGTGATCCTCCCAAGAATCACTAAAAAGGCAAATATCATCCAAGTACGCAATAACATCTGGACGAGCAGTATAGAAGAGAAAACCCAGAAGAAAAAGTAACCGCAAAGTGGGAATGCTTAAAAACAAGCATACAATCAGCAAATGCAAATTTACCTAAAAAGGAGTCTAAGAAAAATCAAATTTGGATGACAGATGACATCATGAATAAAGTGGCAGAAAGAAAGAAAGCAAAAAACACTCCAGAATATAAAACAATAGACAATGAAATACGTACTATGTGTAGACAAGCAAAAGAACGGTGGATAGAAACAAAATGCAAGGAAATAGAAGACTTGGAAGCATGACAAGAGATATGCATGAAGAAATAAAAAGTTAGTTGCTTATCCTTTACAGGACGTGGCAATCAACCCCAGCTTTTATTGGCTATTTGTGATTATTCTAGGCAATTTTTTCATTCAGTAGTTTGCCATTGCTTTCTGAACGGTACGGCGCTTATACCATTATTAAAAATCCACACAAAGCGATCTGCTACCAAACCGCCTGCAGCAGGTTTCGAACCTGGTATATCTGGATTATGAAACTGCGTTCATATCCATTAGGCCACAGACGCCATACGAAGAAATAAAGAAATTATCAAATAGGTCGCGGTTTGCACAAGGAGGAAGCTGTATCAAGAACAAAAATGGTGTAATATTACTTGATGAGAAAGACATATCAAACAGATGGGCAGAATACATAAAAGAACTATTCGAGGACAACAGAGGTAAAAAAAACCATCACCAGATTCTAATGAAGGCCCAAACATTCTCAGATCAGAAGCAGAGAATGCCATACATATGATACAAAAAGGAAAATCAGCAGGCACGGATAACATAAAAATTGAAATGATAGAAGCCCTGGAGAGCTTTGGCATAGATACAAACACAGATCTATGCAATGATATATACAATACAGGATATATACTACACGACATGAAGACATCAGTTTTTATAACATTGCCCAAAAAACCTAATGCAACAGAATGTTCAGACTTCAGAACAATCAGCCTGATGAGTCACGCAATTAAGATACTGCTCAAAATCATACAGGAAAGACTAAAGTGTAAGGTAGACCACGAAATCCAAGAAGAACAGTTTGGTTTTAGACGGAACAGTGGAACAAGAAATGCAATATTTTGCCTAAGAATATTAGCAGAAAAATATACAGAGGTCCAAAAAAGTATGTACCTGTGCTTCATTGACTATAAGAAGGCTTTTGACAGAGTCACAGAGTCCATCATGAGAAAATAATTGCCTCGAAGACATAGGTATTGATGGAAAAGATATAAGAATACTCAGTAACCTTTATTGGGAGCAAACTGCCACAGTAAGATCTGGAAGGAATTATTCACCATACATAGACATAAAAAGAGGTGTCAGACAAGGTTGTGTGCTGTCCCCCTGCCTATTTAATCTATACACCGAAAAAATTGTCAAACAGATACAGGAAATACCAGGACTGAACATCAGTGGAAGGTCAATTATCAACCTTAGATATGCAGATGATACCGTGTTATGGCGAACAGGAGTTACAAGAACTAGTGAAGTAAGTGAACAGTATAAGTCATGAATATGGACTGGACATTAATATTGAGAAAACAAAAACTATGATAATTAGCAAAACAGACGATAAACCCACATTAAAGATAAGCGCAAATGGGAAAATCCTGGAACAAGTCCAGAGCTACGTATATCTTGGTCATATAATAACAGAAGATGGCAGATGTGAAACAAAAATCAAGAAGAGAATAGGAATGGCCAAAGCGACATTCAACAACATGAAACATATACTAACATCTAAACAGTTATCTCACAAATTAAAACTGAGAATCATAAAGTGTTATATATATTCTGCATTTCTGTATGGTGCAGAAACATGGACGATGAATAAGCATTTGGAAGAAAGAATTGAGGCTCTTGAAATGTGGATATATAGAAGAATGGGGCGTATCTCATGGAAAGAGAAGAAAACAAATAAGGAGGTCCTAGAAAATCTAGGTATGAAAAAAAAGAACTAATGAGGGAGACCAAAGTTCGGCAGCTAAAATGCTTTGGCCACATAAAAAGGCATAACAACCTGCAGAAGACCATAATAGAAGGGAGAGGTGAAGGCAAACGTGCAAGGGGAAATCAGCGCTATAAGTGGGAAGATAACATCAAGAGATGGACAGGAAAGAGTCTATCAGAGTGCACCACCAACACAAGAGACAGAACACGTTGGAGATCCATTACAGCCAACCTTCGTTGTGGAGATGGCAGCTGATGATGACAGCTAATTAGACTAGCTCTTGAAAAGTGCAGTTCAGCGGCACCTATATCTGTAGGCCACATCAAATGTTAAGGCTTCTTATATATATATATATATATATATATATATATATATATATATATATATATATATATATATATATATATATATAGGCTATGGTTATGCCCTATATGGTTAAGGGGAAGGATAGTGGAACAAGGTCTGCCATTTTGCCCGAATGTTATCTATACGGATAAGTAGGCCTAACCGTTTCACTTCGACACATTGCAAAACACCCACTATTAGGCTAAACTAAACAAAATCCAACTAATATGAACAAAAAATATTCGGATATATCATTATAGGTTACAATTATGATATATAACGCCGCAAATTTCGAATTCCATAATAAATCATGCTCATGAAATTTATGTTACATGCAAACATACCGCTCTACATGCAAACACGCCACATGGAGTCACAATATGGCAGTGTCCAGTTCACCATCCTTCCCCTCAGCCATATATATATATATATATATATATATATATATATATATATATATATATATATATATATATATATATATATATATATATATATATATATATATACAGACAGACAGACCTATGGCCTATATATTATTCTTATAGTGTGACTCTGAAGCATGGAGAACACAAAAAATAAAAACAACGAAGAAGTTATATAATTTCATTGGAACTGATGGGAAGAATAAGAAACAATAATACTTTTGTAACAAGGGGTTAGAAATGGTGCTTAGTTGACAGTGCGATTCACTTCTGTAGTGAGGCTATGGAGCAGTTTGGGTGGTCCTGAGTTTGATTCCCTGGTAAACCTATCACTTATGTTGATTTTCTGTTGTCTAGTTTTCAACTTTTTTATCTTCTTACGAGTGCCTGCAACATGCCCGTTTATATGTATTAATTATTTGCTGACACTAGATAGGAAATATAATGAGAAAACCAATTATAGCATTTCAAAGCAATCCTTATCCTGAAATCCGAACGGTAAAGGAAAATTTAGGGAGACGCAAAAATAACAAACACAAGAGGAAAAGGAACTGGACAATAAAGATGTGCAATTCTTCTTCCTCGTTCGTCCTGATAAGGACGTTGGTTGCGTTGTGTCCGTTTACAGTGAAGCTGCAATATTTGCGCCTTTCGGCCGACACATCCGACTTCAGCACGGCCTTTTTTGGGACCGGGTTTGCCTTCCCACTTCGATCCCTACTCTCTCAGCCAGACTGCAGTGATGCAGCCTGTTTCCAGGACCACCACTTGGAGGTGGAGTAGGGTCTTGGTCAGCTCTGGTTCGCTGACCCTGACGCAAGCAGTCAAGCTATGAGTCGCTGACTGCAGTCATCTCTCTTGCTGCGTCTTCGGTCCCAATGTAGCGAAATCTGTGAAACAATCGCTAAATTCAGTAAGATTTTACTCCTATGAAAATAAATAAATCCGCCCGTGTGTGTTTGCCTATCGTCGTCCTCTACGGCAGTAGAGCGCTGAATTTTATACAGTAGTAATGCCTAGACAATAATCCCGCCGTCAAAAGCAGGCAGAGACCAGTCCATGCCAAGAACACCACAATAACTACCAGCAAGCTAAGGCCAAATTTCAAAGGGCCAAGTTGCAGGCCAGGCGAAGAAGCTGGAAGGAGAAAACAGAGTCCTTGAACTTCGAAAGAGATACGAGGAAACTGTGGAAGCTGGTAAAACAACTTAACGATGAAGGTACAGAGAGAAACTCAAGGATTGCTCTGTACAAAGATGGAAACATCCTCGTGGGAAAACAGGCAGCTGATCCCTTTGCAGACTCCTTTGCTAAAGACAACAACATCGAAGTTAGCCCAGAGAAGCAACGGGAGACTCGTGAGAAACAACAATACGCAGGACGAGATGGAACCATACCTGAAGTTATGGAGGCACCAATCACATTCAGAGAACTGGAGCTTGCAATATCCAAATTGAAAATGAGAAAGTCGCCAGGAGTTGATGGAGTGTCCAATGAAATGATTAAGAACTTGGGAACCGCAGCAAAAACAAAGCTGCTGCAGATCTTCAATATCTGTTGGAACTCAGGCAGAGTTCCACAGACCTGGAGGGAAGCAATCATGATACCACTCCTAAAACCAGGAAAAGACAGTTCCACTGCCTCCAGCTACAGACCAATCAGCCTTACAAGCTGCCTCTGCAAAACAATGGAACGTATCATCAACCTCAGGCTACAGTGGTACCTTGAAAGTGAAAACCTTCTTGTACCACAGCAGGCGGGCTTTAGGCAGTGTTATTCCACCGAAAATCAGGCAACTTACCTTTCCCAAGAGATTGAGGATGCGTTCCAAGATAAGAAACTGGTACTAGCAGCATGGATAGATCTAAGGAAAGCATTTGACAAGGTTTGGAAAGAAGGGCTTCTGAAGAAACTGAGAAATTGTAGAGTGAATGGTAAGATGTACAAATAGGTGAAAGCATACCTGCATAACAGAAGAGCCCGAGTACAACTAGATGGCCTCAAGAGTAAGAAAATTCTACTGCGTCATGGCGTCCCTCAGGGAGGGGTTCTGTCCCCCACACTTTTCCTAGTCTACATCAACGACCTGGTTGCTGAACTACCACATGGAATGAAAGTGGCAATGTACGCTGATGACCTGGTAATATGGTGCACAGATGAGCATGCAACAGTGGCCACCAAACTGCTACAAAGAGCTATAGATGCCTTAACCTCATGGGTAAATAGATGGTGTGTCAGCATCAATACAGACAAGTGCAGCATTACGCTCTTCACCCTCTCTCCCAAACAAAAAGCTGGTGTCATCAAGATAAACGAAGAGCTCCTGAGAGAAGATAAACAACCCACCTATCTCGGAGTTACATTCGATGATAGGCTGACATGGAAGCAGCACATCAACAAAGCAGCAACAAAGGCCAGGAGGAAGTTAGCCATCCTGAGAAAACTAAGTGGAACTAATGGGGAGCCAGCGGGAAAATACTTATTAAAGTTTACCTGCCGGGCATACGACCACACCTGAAATATGGGTCAGCTGCGTGGTGCCCAGCATCAAACACCACATTACAAGAGCTAGATAAGGTGCAAAACCAGGCGCTTAGGGTCATCACGGGGGCAATGAAATCAACGCCTATAGTGAAGATGGAGAAAATGGGGAGGATACAAGCACTGAGAGAACGCAGAGACACGAAAGTGCTAACACAGGCAGAAAAGTTCCTCTGTATGCCGAGCCATCCAATGAAGGACAGATTCCAAAACCTAGCAATGGGGCGACTGAAAAGAAGCAGCTTTATCCACCAGGCCAAACGATTACATAGACAAACCTCAGACCTGCCTGAAGTTAACAGCCCCCTAAAGTCTGTGCCAGAACAAACCCCTTGGAGAGAGGAGCATGGGCTACCAGTACACATCCACACAAAAGTGAAAGGAATATTCGACAGGGATGAACAGAACAGCGTGCAACGTAGGACAGTCACTCTCAGTTTCCTGGATGATGAATACCCACAGGACCTCTGGGTCCGAGTATACACGGATGGGTCAGAAAAAATGCAGTAAAGAATGAAGGAGCAGGAGTGTACATAGAATACCCAAACAACACTAGAGATACTGTCAGAGTACCAACGGGGAAATTCTGTAACAACTATGATGCAGAAGTGCAGGCAATCAAGGTGGCAACTGAGAAACTATTGAACACCAATCTCGGTCCACAGCCTGTAGTATTCCTGACAGATGCAAGATCAGCACTCCAAGCACTTCTGTCCAGAAAATTGCCAGGTATACAAGCCCTACTTTCTGAACTGTGCAACCAGCGCAGGGTCGCCATGCAGTGGATACCGTCTCATTGTGGAATACCAGGAAACGAGAGAGCAGATGGACTGGCTAAAGAAGGTGCTGCAGACGAACAACCGGATGTACCAGTTACATACCATCAGAAGAAAAAGATGATCAAATCTATCAGAAAGCCACCAACACCAACGCAGGATGACTACCAAGCTATGAACAGATCAGAACAAATAGTCATTCTGCGCCTCAGAACAGGACACAACCGCCTCCGCAGCCACATGTATACAAAATTCAAGATTGGCAATTCAGCCATGTGTACATGTGGACAGGCACCCAAGACTGCGGAGCACGTACTTCAAGATTGCCCCGAATATGATATATTGAGGCAAACCCACTGGCCCAGAGAAACAACACTGGAAGCAAAACTATATGGACCTCTGTATGAACTACAAAAGACAGTGAAGTTTATACAACAAACAACATTGCAGATATAGACAATATAGTTCAAGCGAACGAAAGAAGAAGAAGAAGAATCCCGCCGTCAAATATTACACGCTTTCCTAGTTTCGTCCTTGAGACTTACAATTAACATGTGCCAGAACTGCGACACCAAACTGCCGTTCTGAATTAACGTAAGATTTTAACTTTAACGTCACTAATAGTAGCAATTCGGACATTTACCAGAAATGTAAAACGAAACTGCAGTAAGAATTAACGCCAATATTAACGCCGCCTTGCAAAACCCCTCTTCGCTCGACACGCAGTTCTATGCCTATATCAACGCTGTTGGACACGCCAGAATATATAAACACACACACCAGTGTATTTCGGGCTAAAAAGTAACTATAAGGTAACATACGGAAAACGCGTTGTCGAATTGTGTGACGTACTACAAAAGCACTGTTTCGTTCTGAATGAAAACGACAGTTAAAGAAAAAAAATTACGATGTAACGTGGAAATTTTTTGAAAATACAGTACGAGCAGGGGAGAAAAGGAGCATAGTTGGTAGTGTCTCAATTTTGTTGTTTACAAGCGGGGCATAGAAGGTAAGATAGAAGAAAAACTTAGATAATTTTCTTATATGCTAAAATAAAAGACAGTGACGAATACAATGACATTAATTGGGTAATAGAAGAGTAAATTGTTAATGTATCTTACCGTAGATAGAAAAATATGTTATTTGAAGAATTGAAGAAGAAAAACGATAATAGTAAATATAATCAATAAACGTATAAAAATATAAGTACTGTGTGACAGCCAGCAACGGGATCAATAATTATTTATCAGAATTTGAAACACTCAATAAATAAAGGGGATATTGACAGAAAACAGATGGACTAACAGACTACATCTTTCTCAGCTTGACAGATATTGGGAAAGGGTAGGGTAGTCCAAGATTTGAAATTTGAGTTCAGTTTTGAAAAAAGGACGCTAGAAGCCTAACAGTCCCTGATTGGCTGGAGTCTAATATACTAACGGAGGAATAAAACTAGTTTGAAGGTAGTGGTAGTCGCCACTTGAGAAAATGTGTATTACACTAAAGTTGTGTGAAAACAAGATATTAGGACGATCTTGTTTTGATGATCTGCACCAGCAAGCGATCTGGATTTGACCATATTTATCGCAAATCAAACTTATTAGTGTTAATATTTCTCTGATGCGGTAAGAAAGAAAACCTTTATATCATTATTATTATTATTATGTATTATTGAATATGTATGAAAATTATGAGGGTAGAAGTTTATCTAGAGGGAAGTCAACATCAAACTTTGTGTTGTTTCACAGAGTTGTTAGGAAATATATTAACAGGTTGTAGAAAAGCCAGACAGGCTTTCTGACACTTTGGGAGAAAGTAAAATTAAATCTAAATGGGGAAATTGTTGTACAGTATTATGACATAAGACCAGGAAAACCACTGGCCGTCGACTTCAGCAAGTCACCGTGATTGTACATGACTTGATATTATTAACTTAAAATGTTTCCTATGTCAAGGAAAGTGTCAAACTATAGTTTGAAGTTTATTTGACCATGAATGGGGTAACAAGCCAATTAAGAACGTTAACTAATTGTGTAGTTACCATGCTGAGTCTGAATATGATTGAAATTGTTTACTAGTTAGGGAAAGAGAGAGTATATCAGAGGTTGAGTAGGACGCATTTATATCGTTCCAGGGTTTCATCTATGACTCAAAGTGAGCCCAGGTCAACCTAGACCTGCATATACTTCGGCATCTAAAGAAGTGAGGCAGTATCGACTGTGCGCCTCCTTGATATATTTCAAGAGCAGAATCCTGACTTGGCAGTGGAAGCTGGTGATGTGAACCGGATTCATCCTGTATACCAGAAAATACTAAGATAAGAAACCGTCTCCGGGCAATTGATATATCAAACTCAACTACTCTCATTTCCCAAATGTGTATTAGAACATTCAGATTATGATGAAGACAGACGTTCTATCAATCATTACCCATTCATAGGAGCAAGAGTAAATTGACACTGTTCCAGATTGACATATTTAATAAAAGTTGTGAATAATAATATATTCAGTTATAAATTGAATCACTTTGATGTAAATACTTTGAATTATCATTTTGAGTTTCAATATTCCAGTATACACAAAATTGTGATACTGGAACAATAAATTGTAAAAAAAGATTTCACATTATAAACTGAACTCTGGGTGTTGTTAATTACTTTTCATATAGTTCTTAAGTGTATTTGTTGTCACTTTATTACAGCACAGTTCACATTACCCTAGACACTAGCCAGATAACATACAAACACCATTATTATTCTTCTTCTTTGATCCTTAGCCGCCGACCGTCAAAGCAGTCAGTGGCCATCACGCCTAGTGGCGTCTTGTAGGGCAACAACAAATTGATTCCACTTTGCTCGGTCGGTGGCCATCCTTCGTACAGTGCCCCAACTCTGGTTCATTCTTTGCATCTCAGCCTCCACAGTCCTCCGCCAGGTTGTTTTTGGTCGGCCTCTCTTTCGTTTTCCTTCAGGGGTCCAAAGCATAGCTGTTCTTGTGATGGCATCGGGGTCTCTTCTGAGGACATGGCCAACCCAGTTCCAGCGTCTGCCAGCTATGATGGTGTGCATGTCCTCTTGCTTGCTACGAGTAAGCAGATCTTGGTTAGTGATGGTATTCGGCCAAAAGATTCGGTGAATTTTTCTTAGGCATGTTGTGTGAAAAGAGGACAATTTCGACATTTCCTTCTCTGTAACTCTCCAGCATTCCGCACCATAGAGAAGCACAGAAAGCACACAGCTCTGATATAATCTTAATTTTGTGCTTGTGCTGTATTGGGAGGACTTCCAGATGTTGTTTAGGCTAAAGATGGCTGTTCTTGCCTTATTCATTCTGATGTTGATGTCTTTGCCTGCCCCGCCGTCTGGTGTTACTATGCTTCCTAGGTATGTGAAGGTATCTGTCTGTACCAATTGCTTATTCCTTGCTGATATCGGCTCAGGGATGCTCACATTGAGCGTCATTACCTCAGACTTCTTTAAATTGATGTTCAAGCCCACCTGCTGGCTAAACTTATTAAGTCTATATGTTTTTTCTTGGATGTGTTGATGTGAATGTACTAGTAGTGCAATGTCATCTGCATATTCCAGATCTTCCAATGTAGAAAATGTTGTCCATCTTATTCCTCTTGGACTGCCCTCTGTTGTCTGGCGCATCACCCAGTCTATGACTGTTAAAAATAGAGTGGTTGATAAGGGGCATTCCTGTCGTACTCCAGTCTTCACCTCAAAGGTTAGGTTGCTCTGCCCAACACTGCACGTAAAGTTTGCATAGAGGCTTTTTATGGTTGACACTATGCAGCTTGGAATTCCATAAGCCCTCAGTATTTTCCATAAACTGTCCCTATGTATGCTGTCAAAAGCCTTTTCAAAATCAACGAAATTAATGTAAAGCTGTCTTTGCCATTCTGAGCACTGCTCTATAATGTTCCTGAGAGTGAATATATGATCTACACATCTCCTGTTCTTTCTAAATCCTGCTTGTTCTTTCCTCAGTTTGTGATCTACTGCCTTTGAAATTCTCTGTATAATTATCCTGCCTAGTATTTTGCTGGGAACTGAGAGAAGAGTGATTCCTCTCCAATTACTGCAGTCTGCAAGATCTCCCTTCTTGGACAATTTGACAATTATTCCTTTGTTCCACTCTGATGGTGTTGTCCCCGTTTTCTAGACTTGTGCAAATAGTGGTTCTAATAGTTCTGCTGCTAGCTCAGGGTCTGTCTTAAATAGCTCTGCATTTAAGTTATCATGGCCCGGAGCTTTGCCGTTCTTTAACCCTTTGATTGCTGTGATGATTTCTTCTTTTCGTGGAATGTCTGTATTCACATCTAGATCGTTTTCAGCTTCAGGAACATTCAATTGTGTCTCTGGTGGTTCCTTGTTCAGAGTTTCTCTGAAGTGCTCTGCCCATCTTGTTTCTTGTCCCTCTGCTGTCGTGATGAGATTACCTTGCTTATTTCTTACTAATGTAATATTGTTTGCACCTCGTTTTCCGCTGATGAATTTAGTTATTTTGTATACTGTGCTTTGTTCATTTCTCAGTGTTGCCTCCTCTGCCTGTCTTGCAAGATCGTCTAGGAAATTAATTTTGTTGGCTCGGGTTTGGCGTTTAACTTCCCTGTCCAGCTGACTGTACTGTTCGCTATATAGTTGCTTTAACCTGGGGGACTTCGCTTCTGTTTTCTTTCTTTTCATTTCCTTTCTCATCGTTATGGTGTTTAAAGTTTCTGGTGTTATCCAGTCTTGCTTCTTCCTTTCCTGGAATCCCAAGCATGATTTGCTGCTTTCTTTGTATATTGTTGAAATGGTGTTGAAATTCTGGTCTATATCATCAGTCAATGTCTTTTCCTGACTTTTGGCAAATTGATATCGTTTCTTTATGGCGGCCGCAAAAGCTTTTCTGGTAAGGAAGTCTTTCAATTTGCTGATGTCAAACCTTTTCTGTGTAGTTACAGTTGGTGTAGCCCTTCTTAGTTTCACTTTCAGTTTTGCTACTACTAAATGGTGATCACTTCCCACATCTGCACCTCTTCTTACCTTCACATCTTGTAATGCATGTCTCCATCTACCGTTAACCCACCATTATTATACTTAGGATAAAATACGTCGCAGGTTGAGGTCGTAGGGTGGTAGCAGAAAGGTTCCCTGAGAACACAAACCTTATTATCTATTAGACTCAGGGGCCTTCACAGCTTGACCTCACATCTGCATAAATTCACATTTTACCAATTAACATCAAAATCCACCACATAGATTGGGTCGCTCGGTCCCGGGATTTGTAAAAATATAAAATTAAAAATAATTGGAGAGTTGGTTTGAGGAATCATTGCCCATTGTCTTGTGTTTAGTTAAAGGTTGGTTAAATATTTTAAGTTAGTTTGATAACATTGGATAGTATTAACAATAAGATGGCAGACTTGGCCAAATTCAGATCTGCTGCAGTGCAGGCTGCAAGGGACATGGGGATGGAAGGTCAAGGTCTGATTGCCTATGTAACAGAAGAGTGTGATAAGTTTATCGCTCGAGAAGAAAAGAGGTTAGCTGAGGAGAAGAGAATTTTGTTAGAAGATGCTAGGGAGACTAAGAAATTAGAGGCTGATAGGGAGGCTGAGATCAAGAGGTTGCAGTTGGAGGAAAAGAAACTTGAAACTGAGGCTAAGAAACTTGAGGCTGAAAGGGAGAAAGAAGAAAGCAGATTGTAGGCTGAAAGGGAAGACAAGTGTTACCAACAGATTACTGGTATATATATATATATATATATATATATATATATATATATATATATATATATATATATATATATATATATATATATATATATATATATATATATATATATATATATATATATATATATATATATATATATATATATATACAATGTATATATTTATTATTATATTATCTGTCGGAGGGAAGGTATTTGTTTTTAGAATCAGGATGCTTTCCTGTTCAAAGATATATCACTCATGATTGATTGATACTGTTGTTAAATGGATTATCTCCCCTGGAGATCGAATTTGGATTATGAATCTGGATTTTGTTAGTCTGTGCCTTGTTGGGCCAGAAAAACAGATTGTTCTTGTTTAGGTTTATGCAAGAATGTTTATGGTCCGAGTCTATGTTTACTCTGTGTCTATTTCGGACGATTCGGTCTTATATCGTGATATCTTGGTATGTCTATGTGGAACTATTTTTCCTTGTACTGTACTTTGGGGTCAGGTGCTTTCGGCGCATGAAGGTACGTTAGGGAGTTCTTCGGTGATGAAGGAGCCTGGCGGGATGTCATGTCTTAGACCTGTCCAAAGTTTGTGATCTCTTCGATTCATTATGGGAACGAAGATAGTTTCTTCTAGGATTGTTAAATCCATGAGTTCCCCAGTGTTGATTCAGTAACGCCAGGAGAGTGTTTGTGTTTGCTAGTATATTTCGTATGGCAAGGTAAAGAACTGTTCACTGAACTCTTTCATTCCTAGGCTCAGATAGGCAGACGTCGATATGAATTTACCTATGTATATATGTCGGGATGACATGTTATCTAGCAGCACTGTATATGTTTATATGCAGCAACTATGAGGACAGAATATGCTGATTCTTGTAGAATCATTTATTGTTGATGAACAAAGCTTCGATTGAAGATTTGCTATACATCCGTATAGTGAGCGATGCTCAACAGGGAACCAGAAGCCATTTTGGAATCCTATGTATTTTGGGAATCCTATTTATTGTCGATCATCAATCAGAGAACGGGAATGCCCCCTTATTATCAGGTGATGATTAAGAGATTACAGTTATAAAGAAAACCCAATACTAGCGGGTTAACATTATCTTCACGTAGATTTGCTGTACTTTACCTAAAGGAATCTTCGCTAGAAAAGAGGTCCTGTTTAGGAGTCAAGTTTGAACAGTATTGATTCACTGACATGCTCGGTTCAGTAAGGCCTGATGATTGTATTGATAAACAATGGAAATCTAAGTGCTTGTTTACAGATGTTCCATTGCAATGTTATTCAACATGAATGCTAACTTATGATGGTAGACCATTGATCAACAATATGCCATTTATGTCAACCTGTGTTCCCGTAACGATGCTCGTACTGTCCATGTGTACGTCCTATTAAATAATATGAAACGACCACAGTAGTCCAGCCATCCTTGACTTCCACCTGTGATTGGAGTGAGTGACCTGTGCACCTGTCGAACTGTCATCCATTCGCGTTTGTCATCATTGATGTCTACACTCACCCATTACATCAGAATACGCACTTAACAGTACACATTGTCAGGGCCCCAACAGTAGGTAACCTGACCCATTTAGAGAACATTGTGACTGGACGAGCTATTCACACAAAAAATCAGTCCATACTAATCTGGTGCGAGAAACAAAGCTTTATCAGTGTGATGTCCAGTATATAAGCCTTATCAATGTGGTGGCACTTCACCAACCCTACTAGTTGGTAGATAACCAATAATACAGCCTTTATCAATGTGGTGGCCAATTTCCTGGGTCAATCTGTACAGTGGACATTTTGAGAAGTCAGCTACTGAGACCAGACCGTTTCCTGTGGCCTGATACGACTCACCAGCCGTACAACGCTACAGTTGTAGTCAGCATGACCTGCCCTATCGATCGTATACGGTAAATAGGCTGATAGGGAGGCTGAGATCAAGAGGTTGCAGTTGGAGGAAAAGAAACTTGAGGCTGAGGCTAAGAAACTTGAGGCTGAAAGGGAGAAAGAAGAAAGGAGATTGGAGGCTGAAAGGGAAGACAAGAGATTGGCTGCAGAACGGGAGGCTGAAGATAAAAGACTCCAAAGGGAACATGAGTTACGACTAAGGGAGTTAGAGTTGCAAGGCCATGCTCCTGAAAATGGAAATAGCCCACCCACCTCCGACTCTGCTGCAAGCCAGGGTGCTTCCAACTCAGCCATGGGGTTTCATTTGGACCCATTTGTGGAAAAAGATGATGATATCGAATCTTTGCTGTTTTGAAAGACTAGCTACCATGTATGGGCTAGAGAAAGAAAGATGGAGTCTGAAGGTATCACAGGGGCTTAGGGGAACCTCTTATGAGGTATTTGCCAAGCTGAGCAAAGATGACGAAGACGACTATGACATTGTTAAGCAAGCTCTTCTAGTTAGGTATGAGAAGAACAGTGAATTTTATAGGAAAAAGTTTAGAAATGCCAAACTGCTGACTGGGGAGACTTATCACCAGTTCTCTGTACGCCTGGAGACATACCTGGAGAAATGGACTGCTCTGGGGAAAACCCAAGATTTAAGGGAAATGATTATGACTGAGCAGTTAAAAGAGTCCATGGCTCCAGACCTGAGAAAATTTATCACGAAACAGGGTGCTGAGAGACTGGGGGAGATCTTAAATGTGGCTGAAAGATATCAGGCAGCCCAGTCTGAGATGGCAGGCATAAAGATGAAGCCTATAGACCATAATAAAGTCCCACAAAACCAAAACCAACCTAAATTTGAACATAGGGACAAGTTTAATAAAGGTAAAGCATATTATGATAAGAAGGCATATTATGATTGCCTAAGAAGGGAAATTTACAAGAGTGCACAAATTATAGAGGAATAATGTTACTATCAGTGCCAGGAAAAGTATTAAACAGGATTATCCTTGAGAGATTAAAAGAGTCCATAGACAAGAAACTAAGAGATGAACAAGCAGGTTTTCGACAAAACAGATCATGTACAGACCAGATAGCCACTTTGAGAATAATAATTGAACAAAGTCTGGAATGGAATTCACCACTATACATCGGATTTGTGGACTACGAAAAGGCATTTGACAGTGTAGACAGAGAATCACTTTGGAAATTGATGAGGCATTATGGAGTTCCCCTGAAGATCATTAATTTAATAAAGAAAACATATGAAGACATGACATGCAGAGTTCTTCATGAAGGACAGCTTACAGAACCGTTTGGGATAAGAACAGGAGTGCCTATCACCTTACCTCTTCACAGGGATGCCTCTTGTCTCCATTTCTTTTCTTGCTGGCAATTTGCTGAGATTGGGTTATGAGATCATCGACAACACACAACAGAAATGGAATCCAGTGGACTCTGACTAAGCAGTTGGATGATCTGGATTTTGCTGATGACTTGGCTCTTCTGTCCCATAACCGTAATCAGATGCAGGACAAATTGAAAACACTCGATGAGAGGTCACAGCAATTGGGTCTGAAAATACACAGGGAAAAGACAAAAATAATGAGAATAAATGCAGGTAATGATAACAGGGTTGAACTTGAAGAAGAACACACAATTCAAGATGTAGAATCATACACATATCTTGGCAGTAATATAGACAAAGTTGGAGGGACAGACAGCGATATCAAAATAAGAATACAAAAGGCAAGAGGAGCTTTCATTGCATTGGGAAATATATGGAGATCAAGAGAAATAGGATCCAACACGAAAATAAGAATCTTCAACTCAAATGTGAAGTCAGTCCTATTGTATGGCTCGGAGACATGGAGAACAACAAAGACAACAACCAAAAAGCTACAGACTTTCATAAATGGGTGCTTGCGTAGAATAGAGGGATTGAAATGGTATGACAAGGTTACCAACGTGGAACTGATGACAAGAACTAGACAAGTGCCGGTGGAACAAGAGATGAGAAGAAGACGATGGCGATGGATAGGACACACACTGAGGAAACCTGTTGATAGCATTACAAGGCAGTCCTTGTTCTGGAACCCCCAAGGCAAGAGAGGCAGAGGAAGACCAAGAAGTACATGGAGAAGAGAGTTGGAAACAGAGGTGAAAATGATGAGGAAAACGTGGAAAGAACTTGAGATGATGGCACGGGACAGGAGGACTTGGCATGTGTTTGTTGAAGGCCTATGCTCCTTTGGGAGTGGACGGTTATGAATATGAATATTATGATAAGCCAAGTTTTGACCAACTCGATAGAAACCCGAAATTCAGTGAAAGAAAAACTTTCCCTCAGGGAAATAAATGGTGTAAATGGTGCAAGAGGAACACTCATGACACCAAAGTGTGTACTAGGAAGCCTTCTACCTTCGCTGCTATGAAAACGGGGAATCAGGGATTAAAAGTGAAACCTACTGGACAGCAGGAACCTTATCACCCCCCAGTGTGTGAAGATGTTGTATGTAATGGGGTCACCATTAGGTGCCTTTATGATACAGGTTTAGATTATGACTCAGTCGTGAGCTCTCACCTGGTGCGTCCAGATCAATACACCACAGAAACAGTGGAGATCCAAGGAGCAACCAAGAACGTAGCAACCATGACACTTCCCATTGCTAGAATAAGTGTAAAAACTCGCTATGTGGAAGGAGTGATTAGAGCAGCAGTGATAAATGAACCAATCTACCCTCTAATATTGGGGTGTAGATATGTCTTCTTGGGAAATCCCAAGAGACCTGTGATCATGGCAACAGTGCAGACCAGGTCACAGTCAAGGAAGGAGGAGGATGAACCTATAAATACTCATCCAGAGGAGATGAGGAAGGCACAGGCGGAGGATAGGTCACTCAAACCGTGCTTTAAAAAATTGCCTAAATGCCATACACCTCCAAACAAAGGAGACTACTATATGAAGAATAAATTGATCTATAGGAAGGCTGGAACTGGATCCAATGGTCATGGACAGCTGGTACTTCCCACTTCGTATAGGGAGAAAGTGATGGAATTAGGACATGCGATTCCCTTCAGTGGTCATATGGGGATCAGCGCAACAGGACAGCGTATAGCTTGTCATTATTTCTGGCCAGGAATAACCGAAGATATAAAACGATATGTAAAATCCTGTCCAGAGTGTCAAAGGGTAGCTCCAAAGCATTGGACTGCTCCTGCAACTCTAGGGGAGATGCCCATAGTGGGAACCCCTTTTGAGAGGGTTGCAGTGGATATTGTGGGACCTCTCACACGTACCAAGAGGAGGAACAGTTTCATTCTCACTCTGATGGACACATGTTCTATGTGGGGAGAGGTGGTAGCCCTGTCATCAATCGATTCGAAGCATGTGGCAGAGGCATTACTCACCATATTCACGAGGTTAGGTTTCCCATACCAAATCTTGACTGATAACGGCTCACAGTTCAAGGGGAGACTAACGGAAGAAGTTTTCAGGATCTTCCAGGCCAAGAACTTTCATTGTAGTCCGTATCACCCCCAAGGGAACGGCCAGGTGGAGAGGTTCAATGGGACTCTCATTTCTATCCTGCGAAAGCTGGCCCATGAAAAACCTGATACGTGGGATCAATATTTGCCCGCTGCGTTGTTTGCGTATCGGGAAGTTCCACATAATTCGACCGGAATTGCAACGGCAACCCTGTTATTTGGGAGGCCAATAAAAGGTCCATTGGAAGCCTTGTTAAGGACGTGGACAGATGAGAAGGCAGAAGAGACTGTTACCTCATCGTATCAGTATGTGAACGAGCTGACCACTCGTCTCAAAACTGGCTGGAAACTTGCTAATGATAATCTCAGACAAGCCAGGAAAAAACATGCTGCTTATTTTAACAAGAAAGCGAAGGATAGAGAATTAGCTGTGGGAGAGAAGGTGCTTCTTCTACTACCCGGCAGCAGTAAAAAGTTGCAAATTGGATGGCACGGTCCATATACGGTTCTAGAGAAGGTGTCTAGAACTAATTATAAAATCGACAAAAAGGGGAAAGAGAAAATTTATCATGTGAACCTCTTAAAGAAGTACCTAGACAGAGAAATCCAGGATGAAACACATCTAATGACCTTGTCGATAGCAACGGGGATAAAAAATGAACCACTCGACTCTCACGAGTACCCACCAAATCCATGTGAAACACAGGCACAGGTGAAAATCAGTAAGCATCTGACTAAAGCTCAGAGAGAGCAGGTTCAAAAGGTTCTGATTGAACATACAGACGTGTTAACGGATAAGCGGGGGCACACAAATCTGTTAGAATATGATATGAAGTTAATAGACCCAACACCCATCTGTATGAGAGCCTATACTATTCCTTTCGCTAAGGAAAAAGCTTTGAAAGAGGAGATCGATTATTTGTTGAAGGAAGGAATTATTTCTCCCAGTGAATCTCCTTATAGCTCTAGTGTGGTTTTGCTGAGGAAACCCTCTGGGGAACATCGTCTGTGTATAGATTACAGGAAACTGAATGCTGTCACAGAAATTCAGGTGGATCCATTACCTGATACAAATCAGCTGTTTGCCAGGCTGAACAAGGCAACATATTTTTCTAAGGTGGATCTTAGCAAAGGCTATTATCAAATTCCAGTAAAGCCTGAGGTTCGACCTTATTTAGCCTTTAGCACCTCGGAAGGCCATTATGAGTTCAACATGTTGCCGTTTGGGTTGAAAAATGCCCCGAGTGTGTTTTCCAGGATGATGCGAAAATTGTTGGATCCACTGAATAATCCATGTATAACGAATTTCATGGATGACATTCTTATTGCTACTGAAACATTCGAAGAACACATTAACTCTCTGAATATGCTATTCGATAGGCTCAGAGAAGCAAATTTGACTGCTAGACCAACCAAATGTTGTGTGGGTTGTAAAGAGCTGGAATTCTTGGGACACACAGTATATCAGAGAAGCATGACCCCTGACCCCAAGAACCTGGAGAAATTGCAAAGAGCACCGAGGCCACAAAAAGAAAAAGATGTGAGATCTTTCGTATCTTTGTGTTGGTTTTATCAGAAATACATAAAGAACTTTAACTCTATATGTGCACCGCTGACAGATTTAACCCGTAAGGGTCAACCTGATAAAATTATTTGGTCAGCGCAGTGTGAATTGGCATACCAAGAGTTAAAAGAGAAACTCACCAGCAAGCCGATATTGAAATTGCTTGATTTGAGTCAGGAATTTGTGGTGAGAACGGATGCTAGCAATGTCGGATTAGGGGCCACATTATTACAAAGGTCCACTTCACTTGATGGGGAATTAAACCCAGTTGCTTATGCTAGCCGCAAGTTGAATAAGGCGAAGCAAAACTATTCAACAAGTGAAAAACAATGTTCAGCTCTAATCTGGGCTATAAAAAAGTTCCAGATCTATCTCTATGGTAGAACATTTGTGGTCCAAACTGACCATCAGCTCCTCGTGTTCTTGTCTTAGGCCAAGCATGAAAATGCTCGTCTATTAAGGTGGTCATTACTTATCCAACCTTATTCATTTACATACCGGATTCGCAAAATGTGGGAGCAGACTTCTTGAGTAGGCATCCTTATGAGGAAAATCAGAAAAATGCCTAAGACTTAGGAGTTCATTCGCACTAAGTTGTCTCACAGATTATAACCTGCAATGAATGCATGTTTTAGGAAGGGAGGTGTGTAGCCAAATCTGCGAAACAATCGCTAAATTCAGTAAGATTTTACTCCTATGAAAATAAATAAACCCGCCCGTGTGTGTTTGCCTATCGTCGTCCTCTACGTCAGTAGAGCGCTAAATTTTATACAGTAGTAATGCTTAGACAATAATCCCGCCGTCAAATATTACACGCTTTCCTAGTTTCGTCCTTGAGACTTACAATTAACATGTGCCAGAACTGCGACACCAAACTGCCGTTCTGAATTAACGTAAGATTTTAACTTTACCGCCACTAATAGTAGCCATTCTGACATTTTCCAGAAGTGTAGAACGAAACTGCAGTAAGAATTAACGCCAATATTAACGCCGCCTTGCAAAACCCCTCTTCGGTCGACACGCAGTTCTATGCCTATATCCACGCTGTTGGACACGACAGAATATATAAACACACACACCAGTGTATTTCGGGCTAAAAAGTAACTATAAGGTAACTGTTGCTGCTAAAAACTTGTCGCAACTTATTCTGACCATGCATTCTGACTATAGTTAATTTTTAATGCATGGGAAGGAACTCATGGAATTGTAGTCACTTTTATTTCTACAGTCGTCTAATCTTAATAGCTATCGTCAAGAAGTTGTCTTATCTTGATAGCTAGGGTTGCCGATAGTTGTGTGAACGATTTTTGAGTCATGTCCATTTATGGAGCGCTCAGATCGCCAGTTATTTGAAAACAGTTGGCAATCGCAATGTTTCAAAATTCATTTCCTTTTAAGGTAAAAGGTCTTTAGTCGAACATCGTAGAACATTCTTCGTTTCGTAAATTTGGCTGAGTTGTATTCGATTCGCGTGTTCTGCGCATGTCTCTTTTTGTGGCGTTGTTTAAACGATTTCCGCCCAGGTTAGTCTGAGCAGAGAAGCTGATAAGGCGAGACGTAGCTATGGGCTAGTCTTCGCTTAGATTATTCAGGAAGGAGTCCTCATGATTGTTGTTCCTTTTTTTTGAGATGATATATCTCCATGTTATTCCTAATGCCTGGAGGCATATGTGATTATGTGATTTAATTCCTGATGAACAGGTAAATGAATCCTTGTTTGCTAAGTGACTTTATCGCCATCTTGTGATGTTGACTTTCGCTTAGCCTGCCTTATGATCCACTTATATTGTCACGCATCGATTGATGCCTGTCCTACGGACTACTTGCTTCCTGAACTTTGTTGATGGATCTAGGTTTGATACCTTTGCTGTATAAGGAACATAGAGAACAATAATGTGACGCTCGAAAGACATGCCTGTCTTGTTGAGGTCAAAAATAGGAGACCAGATTTAATCTCCTAGTTGATATCTACTAGCTCTTATGGAAAGGGGAAGTTTACTACCTGACTACATGAACAGCGGTTGACGATATCTTGAAAAGGCACATAATGTACATTATTATTATGCTGTTTGCTGTGCCTGTTGAGTCGACTACTTCGATGATACAATGACTGTTGTGAAAATACCTGCGATGTTTTCTGCATAACGATGTGCATGCATTTTGTCATTGTGGCGTACAATATATATTGCCAAAAACCCATCACTGCTGTTTAAAGCTTTATTGACTTTTCACATCGTGAGTTAACGTGACGTCATTGTGTGGATGGCCTTGTTCGTAATGCTCACTGTTTGTATACACATCTACATCACACTTAAACCAGACTACAGACACCAAGTTACTACGCCTCATCATCCCTGGTGTCTGAGGGTGGCACACTACTCTGCAAAGGCCAGTATCATAGTACCTTTGGGAAGCAGATGAATTACAACACCCTCAACGTTGTGTGGCACATGTGACTTCATCCACAGAACATTTACACTACATCATATAATGCTACGCAACAGTAACATACGGAAAATGCGTTGTCGAATTGTGTGATGTACTACAAAAGCGCTATTCCGTTCTGAATGAGAACGACAGTTAAAGAAAAAAATTACGATGTAACATGGAAATTTTTTGAAAATACAGTACGAGCAGGGGAGAAAAGGAGCATATAGTTGGTAGTGTCTCAATTTTGTTGTTTACAAGCGGGGCATAGAAGGTAAGATAGAAGAAAAACTTAGATAATTTTCTTATATGCTAAAATAAAAGACAGTGACGAATACAATGACATTAATTGGGTAATAGAAGAGTAAATTGTTAATGTATCTTACCGTAGATAGAAAAATATGTTATTTGAAGAATTGAAGAAGAAAAACGATAATAGTAAATATAATCAATAAACGTATAAAAATATAAGTACTGTGTGACAGCCAGCAACGGGATCAATAATTATTTATCAGAATTTGAAACACTCAATAAATAAAGGAGATATTGACAGAAAACAGATGGACTAACAGACTACATCTTTCTCAGCTTGACAGATATTGGGAAAGGGTAGGGTAGTCCAAGATTTGAAATTTGAGTTCAGTTTTGAAAAAAAGGACGCTAGAAGCCTAACAGTCCCTGATTGGCTGGAGTCTAATATACTAACGGAGGAATAAAACTAGTTTGAAGGTAGTGGTAGTCGCCACTTGAGAAAATTTGTATTACACTAAAGTTGTGTGAAGACAAGATATTAGTACGATCTTGTTTTGCTGATCTGCACCAGCAAGCGATCTGGATTTGACCATATTTATCGCAAATCAAACTTATTAGTGTTAATATTTCTCTGATGGTAAGAAAGAAAACCTTTATATCATCATTATTATTATGTATGTATTATTGAATATGTATGAAAATTATGTGGGTAGAAGTTTATCTAGAGGTAAGTCAACATCAAACTTTGTGTTGTTTCACAAAGTTGTTAGGAAATATATTAACAGGTTGTAGAAAAGCCAGACAGGCTTTCTGACACTTTGGGAGAAAGTAAAATTAAATCTAAATGGGGAAATTGTTGTACAGTATTATGACATAAGACCAGGAAAACCACTGGCCGTCGTCTTCAGCAAGTCACCGTGATTGTACATGACTTGATATTATTAACTTAAAATGTTTCCTTTGTCAAGGAAAGTGTCAAACTATAGTTTGAAGTTTATTTGACCATGAATGGGGTAACAAACCAGTTAAGAACGTTAACTAATTGTGTAGTTACCATGCTGAGTCTGAATATGATTGAAATTGTTTACTAGTTAGTGAAAAAGAGAGTATATTAGAGGTTGAGTAGGACGCATTTATATCGTTCCAAGGTTTCATCTATGACTCAAAGTGAGCCCAGGTCAACCTAGACCTGTATATACTTCGGCATCTAAAGAAGTGAGGCAGTATCGACTGTTTGCCTCCTTGATATATTTCAAGAGCAGAATCCTGACTTGGCAGTGGAAGCTGGTGATGTGAACCGGATTCATCCTGTATACCAGAAAATACTAAGATAAGAAACCGTAATCCGGGCAATTGATATATCAAACTCAACTACTCTCATTTCCCAAATGTGTATTAGAACATTCAGATTATGATGAAGACAGACGATCTATCAATCATTACCTATTCATAGGAGCAAGAGTAAATTGACACTGTTCCAGATTGACATATTTAATTAAAGTTGTGAATAATAATATATTCAGTTATAAATTGAATCACTTTGATGTAAATACTTTGAATTATCATTTTGAGTTTCAATATTCCAGTATACACAAAATTGTGATACTGGAACAATAAATTGTAAAAAAAAGATTTCACATTATAAACTTAACTCTGGGTGTTGTTAATTACTTTTCATATAGTTCTTAAGTGTATTTGTTGTCACTTTATTACAGCACAGTTCACATTACCCTAGACACTAGCCAGATAACATACATACACCATTATTATACTTAGGTTAAAATGCGTCGCAGGTTGAGGTCGTAGGGTGGTAGCAGAAAGGCACCCTGAGAACACAAACCTTATTATCTATTAGACTCAGGGGCCTTCACAGCTTGACCTCACATCTGCATAAATTCACATTTTACCAATTAACATCAAAATCCACCACACCCAAGATGTGGAATGAATGGCACTGGAGAGTAAAGTTTGGCCTGGCATGTACTGCTAAGGCAGAAGATAAATGTAAAAGATTTGGTTTGTTTCCCTTGTTAAATCAGTTTTGATTTTTGTATGAACACTTGAAGTTTGGTAAGTAATATTATGTGGTATATAGCTCCACTTGGTTATATTATTATTTGTCTACATGAGTCTGTTATATGCCATACAGTACCCTTCAGTTGGCCATGGAGCACAGGTCCTGAGCAAAATCATTCAGTTAAAATGAAGCACAGTGGGCCATGTGCTCTATATGGCCTCAAAAAAGAATTGAGAGATGCAGTAATAAGGGGTAAAGATTATGGTTAGGTTTATGAATCCTAACCCTAACGACGTCAGTGACTTATTTGCATGACACCAAAGAACATTACCTACTGTTCTTCATTTCAACCAAACATTACGAGCCTTCCATGTTCTTTAGCTGACTTGTCCATATTGTTTGGGGTTTAAAGTTTCAGCAATACGGGGTGGCTAGCCTCATACAAAACCCTCCTTAATCACCTTCTACAACATGCCTGACAGGTTGCAGTGTTAATATTCTTTCCTTCCCTTTCAGGCCCTGGTAAGACACGTGTATTTTATATCATTTTATATCATTGAAGCATATACAAATACTTTACCATAATAATGTTAAAAATGCATTAACTTACATTTCACTGTATTAAAAATTACTTTCAGAAATGGAAAGCTTGAACAGATGGGCTTGAAGTTTCCAACAGCTTACAAAACTGGTATAACTATAGCTGGCATCATTTTCAAGGTAAACTTACATGAGTTAAACAACTTCTTAGAGTATGTTATCACTTATTATTATTACTCATCTATTTGTATTCAGTTAGAAGCCATTAATGCAGACATTGATGTCTCTGCAGTGATGTTATACAAATTACTCTGTAAGTTATGAGGATGAGGAAAGAAACCAGTAAACTGGAAGGAAAGATGTTTGGTTGATTTTTCAAGAGGGGACATGTGCAAGAACAAATTAAAGAATAGTGGTGTTACTGTAAGTGCAAGGGACAATGTTAAGCAGGATCATCCATGAGAGGCTAAAAGAAGCCATAAGCAGACATCTGGGATAAGAAGAAGCTGGTTTTGACACAAATCTGGTAAAGACCAATACCACACTGTGCATAATAATAGGTTAGAGCTTACAGCTGAACTCAACTCTTTACATTGGATTGAGAATTACTTTGGAAGCTTAGGAGATATCTGTAAGTACATTACCCTAATAAGGAAAACTAATAAAGACATGACATGCAGAGCTCTTCATGAAGGGCAGCTTATAGAACCCATTGGGATTAGAACAGGATTGCATCAGGGATGCCCCCTTTGCCATTTCTGTTCATTCTGTCAGTTAATGTGATTATGAAAACAACTTCGACCAAGAGAAGTTGAATTCACTGGACTCATGGCAAAACAGTGTAACGATCTAGATTGTACACATACCCCTCATCCCCATTTGCCACAAGAGTAAAAGAGTGAAAAACTAGAAGCCCCGGAGTTCTGAAAAAAATTTGCAATAACATGGCTCTTGAGTTCCGTAACCAGATGCAGGACAAAATGGGAACACTGGTTGAGATGTCAGTGATTGGGTCTGAAAATACATGGATAAAAGACATTGATTATATTAGTATAAATTCAGCAAATGATAATCAGATTGTATTTGGAAAAATAACCCTACCAGGTGTGGACTCATACATATATATAATAACACAGACAGATTTGGTAGAATGAACAGTAATATCGGAGTAAGAATGCAATAGGGGAGAGATGTTTTCATTACATTGGGAAGGGTGTGAAAATTTGGGGAACTCTGGTCTTATTTCATTCTGAGACAGAGTATTGCAGTGGCCATGGTAAAGAAGTTGCAGACTTCCATGTGCTTGTGCAGAGTAGAGTAAATTGGAATGGTGTGATGGCATCATCAGTGTGAAACTGATGGGGGAAGTGAAATTGTGTTATGGCATCATTGTGAAACTGATGGAGGAAGTGAAATGGTGTTGTGGCATCATTGTGAAACTGATGGAGGAAGTGAAATGGTGTTGTGGCATCATTGTGAAACTGATGGAGGAAGTGAAATAGTGTTATGGCATCATTGTGGAACTGATGGAGGAAGTGAAATGGTGTTGTGGCATCATTGTGAAATCGATGGAGGAAGTGAAATGGTGTTGTGGCATCATTGTGGAACTGATGGAGGAAGTGAAATGGTGTTGTGGCATCATTGTGGAACTGATGGAGGGAGCCAGAGGTGGGATGGGAAGCAAAGAGAGATGACTTAGCATTGGATAGGAATTAACACTGGAGAAACCTGTAGATGGCTTTACAGGGCAGTCCATGTTCATGAATCATCAGGGTGAGAGAAATAGAGGAAGACAGGTGAATTAGAGTCAGACATGAAAGAGATGTGGAAAGACCTTGAACAAATGGCTTAGCATAGGAATGCTTTGCATGAACTTGATGAAAGCCTATCTATTTGGCACTTTCAACTGGTGCACTTATTTAGTAATAATAATAGCCCCTACAGTCATAACTGACTATGGGAATGCACCCCTGAGGTGACAGCCCTCAGCTGCTTATTTTCCTGGTGCTCCTGTCAACGTTTTCTCCCCTCCTCTTCTTGTTGTGTGAACCTCTCTTTGCCCAATCTGAGTTGGCGCCGTAAATAGCATCGCCACTTAGTGCGATCGGCAGCTTCATCCTCCCATGTTGCTGGATCCATGTCCAGTGCCCTCATATCTCTCTTGCACACATCTTTGAACCTCAGCTGTGGTCGTCCAACTGTTAGTCTTTATCTTTCCACGCTTTAGTGAAGCGATTCATCAAGTTCTGAAGCTCCTGTTGGCTTTGAGTGACGACTGCAGCATTATCAGCGAACAACAAGTCTCTTATAGTGACCCTTCTGATTTTTATTTTTGCCTTCAGCCTTGAAAGATTAAACAGACGGCCATCTGACCTAGTGTGAAGGCATATTCCTTCAGTTGCATCTCTGAATGCATGTTTTAAGAGTAGGGCAAAGAAGATCCCGAAGAGGGTCGGAGCCAGAACACAGCCTTGTTTAATGCCACTTCGTATGTCAAAGGGCTGTGACGTGCTTCCAGCATATTGTACTGTTCCCTTCATGTCGTCATGGAATGACTTTATCATTTCCAGCATTTTAGAAGGGCAGCCTATTTCAGGAGGATTTTGAAGAGTCCATCCCTACTAACCAGGTCAAATGCTTTTGCGAGGTCTATAAAGGCGATATATAAAGGCCTTTTCTGCTCTCTTGATTTTTCCTGAAGCTGGCGGACAGAGATCATGTCTGTTGTTGATCTACCAGCTCGGAATCCGCACTGTGGCTCTGGATATATGCGCTCAGCTAACTTGTTTAGTCGCATTAAGATGACTTTGGCAAAAACCTTACCAACAATACTAAGAAGAGAGATGCCTCTGTAGTTATTGCAATCACTTCTGTCTCCTTTATTTTTATACAGTTGTGGCGTGAGGTTTTTATTGTCCTTAGGATCAGTATAGTACTGACAATACAGAAGTAGAATTTCTGCAGAAAATGGTGAAGTCCCAGTGTATGAGAGAACTACTGGTATCACAAATTAGTTACGGCTGTGAATGATCTGATCTCGAAAAATTAGTAGAGTGGAGACAGTCATAAAAGGCCACCCCCGCTGTGTAACTAACTGTGATATTAAAACAAGGAAACAGATTTTACTTAACAATTATAAAATAAACAAGTCGTTCAAATACAATTTCCTTATTATTTATTATGTATATTCACTATCTACTCTTGTGCTGAATGGTGGATGTTGAAACAATGGAATGTATTGGATTTGTACGTTTACATATGATTTCCAAATATTTATATTTATATATATATATATATATATATGTTACAACAAGTTTTCCAATTATAGGAAACAAAAATTATATCAGCTGTGCTGTTACTCAATTATAGTAAATGTATCAGCTGTGCTGTTAATTAATTATATAACATTTATCAGCTGTGCTGTAAATCTTGTCTCTGTCTACGCTAAATCTCTTTTTCGTCATAGACGTTAATAGCTCACAATTGCCGACGGAAATGGTACTAATGTGTACTCATCTCTCAAAGTTCTGTCCTTCTTAGTTTCTTGCACACAACACCCGCTGATGATCGTTTCTTTAGCCCGCCCAAGACTCTGGGGGACTAAAGATGTAGCTTTCGGTTCAATCACTGTGCTCCTGCGAAGTTCCAGGCAGCTGGATTGACTCGAACATACGACCTCATGACACGAATAAAACCCTCTAAGATTTTATGCAAGCTAGCGACTAGTGAAGCAAGTCTGACGGTCAATGCAGGGGAGCAATAAATCAGCCTTGACAGCTTCTCTTCTTCAGTCGGTCGTCTAGCGGGCTTCGTGTTGGTGTGTGATTTTGAATGAAATCCGCCCGTATATATAGGTAGATGGGGGAACTTTTACTGCTAAAGGAACGCTTTTGATAGGTTCTCGGCGTGGCAAGCTGATTGGCTAAATGCGGTTTAGTACCATGCTCCGTACTGCCTAATTTTATTCTGTTTTCCGCCATATTGGGGGACAAGATGGCCCCAACCGAGTTCCGAAAAACAGGGCTTATGGCTAATTGTATTCGGTCTCAGAGACTGGTGAACGTTGCTCGTTGATTGGATGGGCGATTAACAAAGAAGTGGGTTTACACTTTACGACAACAGTGTTACAATCCTGGCATCTCGCATGTCTTGAGGAATAATTGTCTCTTCTCAGCACTGGCACAGCATCCTATGCAGGGGATGTAATAGCGTGCTCTTACAGCATTTGATTAAATCAGGAGGAATCCCATCACTGCCTGGTGCTTTGCCAGAGGCCAAGCTATCAATGGCCTTGCTGAGTTCCTCTAATGTTGGTTCGGCATCCAGCTCCTCCATAGTTGGAAGACATTTGACAGCATCAAGGGCTGCAGGCATAACAGTATTTTCTCCAGCGTAAAGCTCAGAGTAGTGCTCGGCCCACCTCTCCATCTGCTTACTCTTATCGGTTAGCTTCTCTCCACTGATGGTTTTTAATGGTGCCGTCTTACTTTTTTGGGGGCCAAGTGCTTTCTTTATACCGTCATACATTTGTTTAATGTTGCCTGTTTGCGCTGCGATCTGGATGCTCTCACTGAGCTGGAGCCAAGTCATTTGCACAGCGTCGAGCAGTTTGTTGAACCTTGTTTCTCGTAGCCTTCAGGATCTGTAGGGTTCTAGCACTCGGTGAACGTTTGTATTCATTCATAGCACTGCGCTTAGCTTTAATGACAGGTGCCATCACATCTGATGAAGCATTAAACCAGTCATTTGACTTTGCCGTTTTCTCACCAAAGGTGGCAAGTGCAGTACTTTGAATGGTGTTCCGCGTATGCTCCCAGTTCTCTGTAATAGTATTACCATGGGACCTCAAGACGCAGCAATAGAGACCGCAGTCAGCGACTCATAGCTTGACTGCCTGCGTCAGGACCAGCGAACCAGAGCTGGTCAAGACCGTGCTCCACCTCCACGTGGTGGTCCTGGAAACAGTATGCAGCAATGCAGGCTGGCTGAGCGAGCATGGATCGCAATGGGAAGGCAAACCCGGTCCTAAAAAATGCCGTGCAGAAGTCGGATGTGTCGACCGAAAGGTGCAGATATCACAGCTACGTTGTAAACAGACACAACGCAACCACCGTCCTTTTCAGGGCGAACGAAGAAGAAGAAGAAGAGGAGTATTACCATGCTGAGGGGTACTGAGCACTTTCTTGAAGGTCGCAGTAAATTGAGTGATCATGACATCTTGCTGGTATCAATGCGTGGTTTCCTTTCATGTCTGACACGATAGGGTTTTCCTGGTTGAGCTCCGATTTTGCAGCAAACCAAGGAGTGATCTGTATCACAGTCTGCACTATGGTACGAGCGCGTGGAGAGCACAGACCTGAGAAGTGGCCTTCTGACGAGAATCAGATCCAGTTGGTGCCAGTGCCACCTTATGCTGGGGTTTTGTCTGAAAGTAGGTGTTGGTCACGCAGAGGTCATGGTGGACACACAACTCTAAGAGCCGTTGTCCATTTTCATTCATCTTGCCAATTACCAAACCTGCCCAGACATGAAGGCCATGAAACATTATCGGCACCCACTCTAGCGTTAAAGTCACCAAGGAGAACAAGCTGTTCTTGTCTAGGTATGCTTTTGATGACTGCTGCTAGATTCCGTAGAACTCATCTTTAGCTTCTGAGGCAGAGTACAGAGTAGGAGCATACACACTGACAAGGGTGATGGGACCTGTGCTAGTTTGCAGGCGGAGCGTTAACAGGCGTTATGATCCATTCTCGCCTGGTTCAACCATTTTAGTTAGCGATTTTTTACAGCAAAACCTAGTCTGTGTTCTCTAGCTTTATTAAGATCTTTCCTTTGCCAATAAAATGTGTAGTCCTTCTCGCTCACCGTTCCAGAACCCGCCAGGAACGTTTCCTGAAGTGCAACTACGAGGGACAGTCAAAAAGTAATGCCTCCTATTTTTTATCTTTGTAAATACTGCATCGGTGTGCAATTTGTAAATTTAGCAGGATTCCTCAAACACTCTTCTGCACTGTATAGCATTACCAACCTGCTTCAGTAACAGGTGGCACCACTGTGACAGTTTAAAAATGGCTGCTGAAAACGTTCGGTTAAAACAACGTTATGTCATAGAATTCCTCAATGCTGATGGCGAGATCCCAATTCGCATACACGAACGTTTGAAGAATGTTTATGGAGATTCAACAGTGGATGTTAGCACTGTCCAACGTTGAGTACATCGTTGTGACGAAGCTGAAGTAGGTCAATCCTCAATGGCTGATGCAAAGCGGACTGGCCATCCGTCTACCGCAGTGACTCCACACAACATTCATCGAGTTGATGGCATCATTCGTGGTGACCGTCGGGTAACACTGGATGAACTTTCTTCCATGTTGTCCATTAGCAAAGGCAGTGTCCAGAACATCATTAAAGACCTGGGTTATTCAAAGGCTTGTGCACGGTGGGTACCCAGAATGTTGACAGACATAAAAAAACAAGAAAAACAATAGCCATCAACCTCCTGCACCGTAATGAAACTGAAGGAGAAGAGTTTTTATCGAATATTGTGACAGGTGATGAGACTTGGGTTCATTTTTTTTTAACCAAAATCCAAGAGGCAGTCAATGGAATGGCATCACACAACATCGCCGACAAGAAAGAAGTTCAAAAGTTCACCATCTGTAGGGAAAGTTATGGCCTCCGTGTTTTGGGATGAGAAGGGTGTGATTCTTCTCGACTTCTTGGAATAGGGAAACACGGTGAATTTGGCTGGACATTATTACCACATCCCCCTTACAGTCCCGATCTTGCACCTTCTGACTTCCATCTGTTTGGACCACTGAAAGAAGATCTTCGCGGACATAACTTTGAGGACACCGAGACCCTTAAACGCGCCGTACGCCAGTGGTTTAGGAAAAAGGACACACATTTTTACCATGCGGGGATACATGCCCTTGTGAGAAGATGGACAAAAATTGTAACAAATAACGGAGACTACATTGAGAAATAAATTTTTGAAGTTTAGACTTGGGGGCTACATTGCAATATGAATTTTATCTGTTTTCTTGCCTATTGAATGAAATTAAAAATTACGAGGCATTACTTTTTGACCGTCCCTAGTATATCCACCTGAAGTCGTTTAAGCTCGTCATTAATTATGGCTGTCTTCCTTACATCGTTTACGTCCTGTAGGTTTTCGGATAGTCCTGTCAACATAGTCCGGACGTTCCAGCATCCCAATCTGAGAGTTTGCTTATTTCTATTATTCTGATAATTGCTTGGTGCCATACAAGGCTACTGTCCAGTGTAAAACATATATACCACAATTAATACGTCCCCTAAGACAGTAGCAAATGATGACAATTCAGTGCATTTAGATAGGCAAATTCATATTCAATAATTGACAGTAATTCAGAAACTATGAGGAACTTTTATTGCTCCTAAAATAAAGAAAGTCTACAACCAGAGGGAATTCAGCTGAGAGAGAAGAACTTTCCTACAAATTTAAAGACTGTAGATAATTTTGAACTTTTAAAAAGTGATTTTATTCATTTTATGTTGTAATCAATTTGAGTTCCGTGAAAAATTTTCACAAAGAAAAGAAAAACTTGTATAAAATAAATTGTAAATATTTGCCAATAGACTTACAGTACTTGGATTATTTAAGTTAAGTTACAGTTCTTGTTGGTAAATAGTTTAGTTTAATACCCCTAGCAGAGCTTAACATTATAAACAGAGGATGATCTGGAGAGGAGCATTTAGGAACCTAGGATAATACACTAACATCATACCTAGGAACTTACACAGCTTGATCTTACCTTTGATGACTATACACCCTTACTCTTTTCAGAGAAGGAGGTATTGCTTATAAGAAAAGTCTCTTATCCGGCACTATCCTGGATACAACTTAGTGTCCAGGATATCTTATAGTTGAAACAACTAAACCCTCTCGTGATAAACATGAGCAGTTTCGTTTGTGTGTCTGGTGTTCTTCTTGGGATCGTGTTTAGAAAAATAGCTCTGTAAATGTCTACAGGTTTTTTCGTGTGTGCGGCAATGATATTATGCAAAGCTTTCCTCATGAGTATGACTGTGTTGCACGTGTAGTAAATATAATCCTCAGTTTCTTGTATGCGTGTTTTGCACAACTGACATTGTGATGTTTGCTTGGATCTGTGAGCTTGTCGTTCTGTTGTGGGCGAATGTTACGACATGTTTTATGTGTCTGCCACTATTATAGTGAGCACGTTTAAATTTACGCAGTAAGGTTTTTTGCAATGCTATAAATAATGTTTTTCACGCTTCACGGCAATTAATTGAACGCAAAGTTTAGCTAGTATCTAGGACTAAGGATGACGTGATGCGTTGTTATGCTAACGCGTAACCTCTATGTATTTTTACCCTTTTGATTCCGACCGTCAAGCCAGTAAGATGTGTCTTGATTTCCTTCCAGTGATAGTCTTCATATTGCAGAATTTATTATTGAGATTAGGCCAGAGGGTCGGCCGTTACATTGTGAATGGATTAATGGAATTCTAATGGTTATGGATAACCAAGGTTTATGGAACTATAGAATTTATGGAAGGAATTTGATCATAAATAAAACTAATAGGTATCATTACCGGTTGACTGCACAGCGGCAACGCGAGTAGAAAGCCTATGATGTTTTGACGACAATAAGTAACTGGAACGGACTGTTGTATTTTATATGAAACTATGATGAAATGTCTACAAAGCCATGAATTAAGATGTCTTCTTGTGCTGTATTAAACATGTGTGTATATGGACTCAAAAGGATGGAGTTATCCGCTGAATAATGTTGAAGTTGGCTCGTCTATTAAGCCATTCATTCATAATTGAATTGTTGCACGATACGCTCTTTTATAAAGGACACTAATATTATCAATCAAGTTGTTGGGTCCGTAAGGAAAAAGAAGTTGATGATACCCACTACTCTAATAGAATTAATTGACAACTAATATCATTGACCCTCTGAAACTACAAAAGAACCCGCTTTAACGGTGTCATGTTGTATATAAGTCTAAAGGTAACTTCTCTTGCCTTGGCACTGATGTGAAAGTTGTGTAAGTTGGTGAAAGTGTCAGTATAATTTGTCTTAAAGTATTTCTGTCCCCTTTTAATTCTGAGATGTAGTGGGGGTGTTTGTCAAGGTTGCCACTCAACTTCTAGAGATAAACCCAGATTTTCTTCTTAACAAAACCCAGAAATACCCAGATTATTTTATGCCACAAATAATTTGGCATAAATCTCACAGATTAAATAAAAAAATTATTATTCCATGGCTGACTTGAAGGAATTTTTAATTATTAGTGAACTGGCGCCGAAACAGCACAAGAGGTTGTCAGGACCGCGAATTAGTTTAGTAGTTCTAATGTGATATTCGCAGTTATTTGAAATTTTAGGTAGTGGTAAAGTACCAAGATTTTGCGTACGGTATACGTTTATTTAATTTAAACGGTGAACTATTTGTGCATATTTTGTTATTGTAAGAAAATGGTACCAATGCGTAAATGCAGTTTCAATGAAGATTTACAAAAGGAATATCCGTTTATTAAAAAGAGTACATCAAACTTCAATGTACGATGCAATATATGTGCCTCCGGGTTTTCGATAAGCCATAGTGGACGTGGTGATATTAAGAACCACATAAGCAGTGAGAAACATAAGAGAGCCGTCGTTACAGCTGCATCAAGCTCGTCGTTAACCACTTTCTTCAGAGCTGATAAAATTGGTGACCAAGAAGAGCAATTAGCTGCTATAGAAGGCGCCTTTGCATACCATACAGTGCTACACAATCATACTTTCAGGTCTATGGATTGCACATCAAAATTACTTCAGGTTACTTTAGAGCCAAAATTTGCATGTGCACGTACGAAAATATAAGCCATTATTCGAAATGTCTTGGCACCCCATATTCTAAATGAGTTAAGGTGTGACCTAGAAAAGTCTACATTTATTTCTGTACTGACAGATGCATCCAACCACAAAGAATTCAAGATTTTTACTTTGCTTGTCAGATACTTTGATCACAGTAATGGAGTGAAAATTAAAATATTAGAGTTAAAGTCATTGTCAGGTGAAACATCTGATATTGTAAGTAGTTTTCTTAATGACTGCATAACTGAAAATGGTTTAGACAGGAAAGTAGTTGGATTATGTGCAGACAACACAAATTCCAATTTTGGAGGTGCTGAAAGGAAAGGACAGAACAATGTTTTCAAAAAACTGCAAGAAAACCTTGGAAATGGTCTTATAGGAGTTGGGTGTGCAGGTCATATTTTCCACAACACTGTTTGAACAGCTGCAGATGTACTGCCTGTTGATGTCGAGCTGATTATTGCTAAAATTTATCTACTCTTCAAATCATACACAGTACGAGTTGAAAGACTCAAGGAGTTTTGCCAGTTTGTGGAAACAGACTTCCAGATGATCTTAGGTTAACGAACGAACGAACGAACGAACTTTATTTTCAAAGGGTTGAGAATTGGGCACGCAGGCCCGTCTGACATTCTGCCCTTCCTTTCTCTCACCTTTCATACTGAATTCATTTATTCTCATATGCATTTTACATATCAAATTCAAGGAATTCAACGTTGTAAAGTAAAATAATAATATAGCACACTCATATTAACATTAATTACTTATAAGCATGACATAACATATGTTGAAAAGTACAAACATTATCAGAGATAGATAGATAGATAGATAGATAGATAGATAGATAGATAGATAGATAGATAGATAGATAGATAGATAGATAGATAGATAGATAGATAGATAGATAGATAGATAGATAGATAGATAGATAGATAGATAGACAGATAGATAGATAGATAGATAGATAGATAGATAGATAGATAGATAGATAGATAGATAGATAGATAGATAGATAGATAGATAGATAGATAGATAGATAGATAGATAGATAGATAGATAGAACGAACGAACGAACTTTATTTTCAAAGGGTTTAGAATTGGTCACGCAGGCCCGTCTAACATTCTGCCCTTCCTTTCTCTCTTCTTCCATAGTTAATCTATTTATTCTCACACGTATCCTAAATGTTACTTAAATAATAAAATAACAAGAAAATACAATAAAATAAAATCCCAACATTGTAACAGTACAATAACAGTTACACAAATTTACAGATGCGTATCATAATTTATACTAAACAGGACAAAATTAACTTTAAAACCTACATATGATGTTATATAATAATAATAATAATAGCCCCTTCAGTCATAACTGACTATGGGAATGCGCCCCTGAGGTGACAGCGTAATTATTTAAGAACATAACGAAATTAGGGTGGCATATAATCTGCACTCATGATGTATTTGAAAAGTCTGTGATTGAATGAATATGGACTAAGAGTATTTTTTAAGTCGTGTGGAAGAGTATTCCACAGATGAGCAGCAGAAAAAGCTAAACTTTTCTTGAATAAGTCGAGCCTAGGCTTGGGCATGTGTAATTTATTTAAGCGTTGACTGCGTCTTCCGCTGTATTTGAAAATAGGCCACAGATACGTTGGAGCATTCTGTGACAAGATTTTGTGAATAAATTTGGCTTTGTTGAAGAGAAGGCGCTTTCTTAGTGGTAATATGTTAAGATATGTATATGCGTCTACACACTGTGTGAGGTTTTTGTCTGAAATTAGGCGCACTGCACGTTTTTGTAATGAAAAGAGTCTTTTAGTGTTGGACATGGTGCAGCCATCCCAAATTGTGGAACAATAGTCTAGATGTGTTTGTATCTGGGATGTATAGAACATTTTTCGTGTCTCCTCATCTAGGAAATGTTTGATTTTAGCTAACTGGTAAACTTTTTGTGCCGTTTGTTTGGTCAGTGCTTGTACATGCGAATTCCAACTTAAATGTTGGTCAATTATGAGTCCTAGTGTTTTATATTCATTTACATTTTCAATTAAAGAGGTTCCAATGTAGAGCTGAAGTGTTGTTTTCGGCGAGTTTTGTAATTTTTGTCTAGTTGATATTATCATACATTTTGTTTTAGTGATATTTATTTGCATGCAGTTTTCATTGCTCCACTTAATAAGATTGTCTGTGTCGCTTTGTAATAATATTTCTAGCGTGTTGCAACTTTTATCACTAGTATAAATGGTACAGTCATCGGCAAATAGGTCGCAGGATGAGTGCTCGATGTGTAGTGGAAGGTCATTTATGTAAATGGAAAAAAGTAGAGGGCCGAGAATAGAACCCTGAGGAACACCAGTGTCAATAATAGTTGGGCTTGACAAGGAGTTATTGTACCACACTACTTGCTGTCTGTCGGACAGGAATGATTTAAGTAATGTCACTAGTTTAAAGTTAACTTTCATTGTTTCTAATTTTCTTATTAAAACAGCGTGATCTAACATATCAAATGCTTTCCTAAAGTCTACAAAGATTGCTCCACATATGTTATCGTTATTTATGTTTAGGTGCAAGTTGTCTATCATCTTAGTTAGAGCTGTGTGGCATGAATGCTTTTGTCGAAACCCTGACTGACTGTCAATTAGCAAGTCATTGCTAACTAGGTAATGTAGTGTTGCTTTATGTATGTGTGTTTTTCTAGTGGTTTAGAAAGCGATGATAAAAGAGAAATAGGTCTATAGTTACCAAGATTACTGTTATCTGACGAGCCAGGTTTGAAGAGAGGATATACTTTGGCAATCTTAAAGGCTGAAGGAAAATAACTTTTAGCAATACATTGATTATATATAAAAGTTAGTGAATCACTAATAGCTGGTGCGGCGTAACGCAGTATTCGATTACTAATTCCGTCAAGCCCTGATGAGCTATTATCCTTAAGGCCAATAAGATAGTTATACACTTCATTAACTGTCATAAAAGGAATGTCGGGTGGAACTGAGTTTGTACATTTGTTTTTACAGAATGCTGAAAGTTTGTCTAAGTCACTACAGGAAGGTGGTATTGTGGATTTCAGACCGTTTATTTCTGCTTGAAAGTGATTGCTGAAGTCGGTGCAAGTAAATGAAGTGTTGGAAGAGAATGAGTCTGGTGCATTACGTTTTTTCGCTAAGGTGTTAATTGCCTTCCATATTTCCTTACTATTTGATTTGTTCTGAACTATATTTCTAAAACGATTTTTCTTTTCTTTCCGAATTAAATATTGAACTTTGTTCCTGTATACCCTGTATGTGTTGAGGTCCTTATTTTTGTGCGCTTGATCTCTCTGCCTCATAGCCTCCAACACTTCCTGCGTGATCCACGGAGATTTTAATTGTCGTTTGACGCGAATTTCCTTAGCTGGTACGTGCGTGTCAAAAACATTATAAAAAATTTTTGTCCAGTATTCAATAGCGTCATCCGGATCAGGAAGTTGGTAAACACGGGCGAGAGGTGCAGTTAGCAAGTCATTTAAAAATAATTCCTTACTGAAATGTTTGAAACTTCTAAATTTGATACTTACATGTTTATTTTTTGGAACTTTACATTTATTCTTTGACCATGTACAGCATACTGGATAGTGGTCACTCATTGCAATATTAGGGACAGAGCATTCTATGATGTTTTCTGGGCAAGTTACGTAGATGTGGTCGATTAGTGTGGTTGATGCTTGTGTTACTCTTGTAGGCTGGTTAACTATTTGTTTTAAGTTGTACGATAATATTATATTTTTTCCATGTTAGATTTGAATTGTGTATATCGATGTTGAAATCACCAAGAAGAACAACCTCCTTGACTGTGGCAAATACATTGTCCATCATTATGGTGAAATCTTCGTACCATATAGGTCCTGCACTAGGATTTCGATAAAGATATCCCACCAGAAATGGGCCCTGATTCGGTAGCTTTATTTCCAACCATACACATTCTATCTCTGCTGTCTCTAAGTCGTTTCTGCGGCGAAAATTAAGGGAAGTGGAAATATAAACTGTTATACCTGTCTCTTGTTTTTTGCTTGCGTCTCGCCGAATAGTTTTAAAACCATTTAACGCAATGTCATCGTCTGTTATTCTGTCATTTAGGCGACTTTCTGAAAGTCCAAAAATGTGAAAATTATTACTTAGAATGTATGTAAGTTCGGGGAGTTTACCTAGAAGATGGTAAATATTCAGATGACCAAGTCGTAGACCATCCTTGTGAAGCCACGGTACATAATTACCAGCCATGCTTGTATAGTAAAAAGAAAGATATATTTTTAAAAAATATAATAAAAAAATACAAGTTAAAAAACAGTTAGGCTATGCACACAAAAAGCGCAAAATATTTTTACGAATTAATACTTCACCAAGGAAGTGGAATTCACAGAAATGTTTGCAGAAAAACAATATTAAAATAATTAATACAACTAATAAAAAACAATTTCAACTGTATATGAAAATTGTCACAAAACAATATGCACACACATATCAAAGAACTGCTCAAGTGAAGTTAAACGAGAGATGGAAGAAATTAATAATAGTCACAAGTCAGACAAGTATACAACACTTCACACCTTAACACCGAAAATTCTAACAAATTGAAGCTACGCGTGATAATAAGAAATTTAAATTGTAACGAAATAAGTAATCAAAGAAAATTTTTTTAGAGGATATTAACCGATAAACTATTAAAAGTTCTGATTATTACCGCTCAGACTAGGTGGCTTGCTCTGCTGCCTGCTGTTGAAAGGGTTCTTCAGATGTTCCTGCCTCTAAAATCACATTTTCTATCTCAAGACAGATGTCCGGTTTTTATACAGACATTCTTTGAAAATCCTCTATCTGAGGCATGGCTTGTTTTTGTTCACAGTCAGGCCTCTCCATTCCACGAAGCAGTGCAAAAAATAGAGGGACAGACGGTCACTGTGTTTGAAGTCATTGACAGCATCAACAGGTTGAAAACTATTTTGAAGTCCAAACTGGAAGACTGTTTCTTGCCATCAAGAGTTAAGCTAATCCTTGAAAAGCTGGAAATGGAAGGACTTCCAAAGGAGGATGTGAAAAAGTTTCATGCTAGCGTTTCTTCGTTCTATGAAACAGCTTTCAATTATTTGAATAAATGGACTGCAAAAAATTTTCAAGACCTAAAATCCTACAGCTGGGTAACGCTGAACAGAATACCAATTTGGGTAGATATTGAGATATCATCATCACTAGTGATTCAAACATTACCTTCAGCCCACTTTACAGAAACTGAAATTTATGACGAATATGTCTATATGAAGCCGTTAGTTACTTCTCAGAAAATTAGTGAATGGAGTGCCAAAAAAAAAAAAAAAACATTGCCACCACAAAGTTGGATTGAAATGGTTTCCCACTTCAAAAACAATAATGTGACATTTTCAAATATTTGAAGTTGGCAGAGTTTTTTTTTCTGTCTACCTGGAACAAATGCTGCCACAGAAAGATTGCTTTCTTTGATGAACAGCTTATGGGCAAGTGATATGAAAGCTATGTTGACAACCAAAGTGAACTGTGAGGAAACACGTGTCGAGTTTTTTAAGATGCTGCTTGCAAAGAAGGATCTATTGATAAAAATCCACTCATCTGAAAAGTACAGTAACTCAGCTTCACCTTAAGTAAGGATTATTGATGTTTTTCTCTCTTATTAGTTTAAGTAGTTAAACTTATACAGTAAAATGTATGTTATTCAATGTTATTCACATGTATATATATATATATATAAAATGTACATTATTTTTAATTGACATCAATTTTTCCGGGACATGTCCCGACTTTTGACCTTTTCTTGACCCTTTGTCCCGATTGTTTGCATTGAAATAGGTCAAATCTACTATTTTGTCCCGGATTAGGGTTTTGAAAATATGGTCACCTTAAGTAACATACTTACAGTAGTTACATTAACAAAATGTTCCTCAAATCAAATATAAAATGTTAGTTGTAACTTGTTACTGTTGAAAATTGTCACTTGTCAGCGACTCAGCATCCATGTCAACAACTTCTCCTTCGTCAAGATCATATGCATGAATGGACAACGTGGAATCTTGATTGTGGAGTTCCAAAATCTTTGCATATCTCTGCCGACAATGTCCTTCACGCACATCTTCAATCACGCTTTTACTAGGATTAAACTTATGATAAACTCCATCTTTAGCAACTGCTTGCTTGGCTAGTATTCGATTGGAAACTGTTTCACACAAAAGCTTGTTGGTTTGTTTAGTTTCAACTAAGTTAACCTTCGAAAATACTCTTTCGACACATGCTGAGGAGTGAGGTAGTGCGATAAGCGTGCACATGAGGTCAGCCAAAACATCAAATTTCTTCTGGTTATTAGCATGAGTTACTTGTTGCAGTCCCAGCCAGAATGTGGGCGGATCCTCATCCACCAGATGTCCAAGATCTTTTCGGTCCGATGCCAGTTCTCGCCATTGATCAGACAGACGATCAAGGCTCTCTTCTGAAACAACTGTTGGGAACTGCGCTGCTAATGGAATGACATAAGGTTTGTTGATCTCGAGAGCTTGCTTTGCGTCCAACAGCTGCATTTGCGCCAGAACACTGTTTTGTCCAAGTGAGCAATGCCGTACTGCATCACATAGGCAGCATTGGTGCGCTTCAGTGACATTTTTTGAGCAATTGTGCTGTCTGGAAACATCTGCTTGCAACATTCAATCAAATGATCAGCTTGCAAAAACGGAGTATTATGTTTTGCCATGAAAGCCGACAACAGTATCTCCGCTTTAGCAATTTTATCGTGGAGACAGGGCTCTTTTGGTTTGATGAAAAACTTGTTAATGTTCAGAGTTTTGCTTTTGGCTTCGAAGTTTTTCATGTGCTTCTGTGTGCTTTTATGTGTCAATAAAGCTGTTTTGTTGGCATTAGTTAATGTACAGGAACAGACCGTACAAATAGCAGCACGGTATAAGTAAATAAATTAAATAAATTAAGGGGCTGCTGTAAAACTGGTAAGGTAATTTGTAGAACTGATTCAATACTGTTTTATTGGTTTATATACTTAAATAGCAGCACAGCGATTGCCAGAGTTCGGCTTTATCCAATTCTTCAGTTCGCTGTCTGTTAGCCATTCCTCACAAAAAGCCTGCTGATACCATGGCTTCACTTGTTTGCGCGGTGGCGTGTGTGTCGTCATGCTGCTATAACTAGCTAGCGTACCTTTATCATCGCTCATTTTATAATCTTATAATAATCTTATAATCTTATAATAACAACAACAAAATATGCTATTTATCCGCTTAAGTCTAAAATTTAAAAAAGAATACTTTTACATACATTGTAAATGCCAATTGTCAAATATACCCAGATTAATGCAGATTTGGGGAAAAAAATACCCAGATACCTAGACGGAAGACCTAAAATTTACGTTTTTACAGTAAAATTTGTTGTAGATTTGGTTTGTTTTAATATAGTTTAGTAAATTTAGTTTATTAAACTATTTTAAATAAGGGGTGTAATCCCGTAATTCAAAGTGGGATAATCAATTATATTTATTAAAGGGATATAATTCCAATTGCGTTTTCGTTGTATATCCCTTTGACTGTTATTTAACCAGCGGCACTTGGGCTTTCAGCCCTTCGGCCCAATGACATGTCATTGCGAGGCTGGGGAGCCTGTGGACTTTCCTTCCAACCTGGTCAGGAGCGAATCCTTCCCATCCACAGAGGGTTTATCTCAGGAGCCGTTCAGGTTATTCAGTCAAAATCCCGGTCGATGACACTCTTACAAATGACCACGCCCGGACTTGAACCTTGATCACCTGATCGCTGGCGCAGTGTGGTAACCATTACACCAGAGCGGCTCCCTATGCTCCACTTAAAATTGGTACCACACTCTTCAGAATGCCCTTTAGAAGCACACCTCACTGCAATACTGCCATCAATGGTACCTATTCCTTGTATCGGTATGGCAGCTTGCATACCCTGACAATCCCCAGAGCTACGCCAGTGGGAGTTTTAACTCCTGGTAGGTTCAACCAAGCTGGACAGGTCTGTGTGGGTAGGGGTCAGACAAAAGCTGGTACCCTGGTCCTCCAGGTTGGGGGTTTTAGCATAGGGCTGACACCCCTATCTATGTAAAAAAAAAACAATGAAGTTACGGAAACAACAGTAAATGATGGCAGACGCTGGAGCTGGGTTGGCCATGTCCTCAGAAGAGACCCCGATGCCATCACAAGAACAACTATGCTTTGGACCCCTGAAGGAAAACGAAAGAGAAGCTGACCAAAAACAACCTGGCGGAGGACTGTGGAGGCTGAGATGCAAAGAATGAACCAGAGTTGGGGCACTGTACGAAGGACGGCCACCGACCGAGCAAAGTGGAATCAATTTGTTGTTGCCCTACAAGACGCCACTAGGCGTGATGGCCACTGACTGCTTTGTCGGTCGGCGGCTAAGGATCAAAGAAGAAGATCACTGCAATAGTACAATTAAAACCCAAAAAATAGTTAAACCTTCCTAAAACGATTTACACTAAACCCGACTCTTGCACTACGGTATTATTTTATTTCGTGACAGATACACTCTTATTTATATAAAAAAAATTATGTAAGGCAGTTACGCCGTCAAAAAAAATTTCGTGTTCCACTAATTCTTTTTTTTTTTTTTTCAATCTTTATTCGTATTCAGTTTGAATTTACAAACATGTTCATTACATGTTTCAATAAAGACGTTTCAATGAAAATACAATGTGCAGCTGCCTAGAAAACCTTTTCACTCCCTCGCACACACTTATTTACACACTCTTTCTTGCACCATGAAGTTGTACATTGCAAATTTATTTGTGATGATACTATTGATTGAAAAGAAAGGGCGGGGCAGGGGGAACGTATAAAGAATTCATACAACCCCGCTCTTGAAAACTTTAAAGCACACTCTTTTTTGGAGTGATAATAGTAAAAAAAAAAGGGGGGGCGGGGGGTGTGGAAAAACAATAACACCTGAATGGACTAAACTGTGTCAGTGAAAGGACAATAAAAACACATTTAAAAAAACCAGGCCAAAAAAAAAAAAAAAAAAAAAACCTGAATAGACACAACTTTCCGCTAAGAAGTTTCAGTGAAAGTATGAAGACATTTTTTTTTTTTCATTTCCCATGTTTGTTTTATAACGTAACTCTGCCTTTCTTATGTCATATTCCATTTTATTTTCCCAGTTGTGCTCTTCTTGCTTTGCACTGGATAAACCCAAACTTTGTTCTCTGTCCCAGGAGGCACCACTCAGAATAGATTTCGTGGCTACGTGAAGCCATTTTATCTGATCCAAGCTACGAATTCTTCTTCTTCTTCTTCGTCCTGAAAAGGGCGGTGGTTGCGTTGTGTCTGTTTGCGCCTAAGCTGTGATATCTGCACCTTTCGGTCGACACATCCGACTTCTGCACGGCATTTTTTAAGGACCGGGTTTGCCTTCCCATTTCGATCCATGCTCGCTCAGCCAGCCTGCACTGCTGCAGACTGTTTCCAGGACCACCACGTGGAGGTGGAGCACGGTCTTGACCAGCTCTGGTTCGCTGGTCCTGACGCAGGCAGTCAAGCTATGAGTCGCTGACTGCATTCACTATTGCTGCATCTTGGGGTCCCAGCTACGAATTCTGACATCGTAAATCAGGGAAATTGGACTCCTGAGATGTAGAACTAAATTTAATGTCGACGTGTTGTCATGTGCTGGCCTGGCCTTCTAAGCATGTATACACTGCTTAGACAGCGCAGACTACGCTGGCTTGGCTGTGTTCGCTATTTTTTTTTTTTTAACCCCTAGCGCGAATGCACAAACGTCAAAAATAGAATTTTTTTTTTTTCCAAAATCAATTTATTGAAAATGTAAGATCAATTTTGCCCATCTAAACATTTTTTTTTTTAATTACTTACGATGTATTTTTTGTTTGTTTTCCAATTATACAAACCCTGTGCATTTAGCAAAATGGAATACAAGGAGAGTTCATTGTGTCATAGGAATGGTTACGGCGTCAATTAGTCGTATGTAACCGTATGGGTTACGCCACTAGGCGTGATGGAAACAACGGCAAAGAAAATCTAATCGTTGTTGCCCTTAAGACGCCACTAGGCGTAATGGCCACTGACTGCTTTGACGGTCGGAGAGTTCAAGTTAATATTATTACTGGTCAACTCCGCCAGAGGTGGTAATTCTTGGATGATACTACTATCCTTTTCCTATCCCAGGTTCGTTCAGTTCCTTCTTTGATGTTATAGTGACTTCTCATATAGTGGTAGTGTAAACAATAATGGCATACGTTCAGCAACATTTAAGGACAGAATCAAATTCATGCTGATCCTTTAAACCTTTTAATAACACAATACTGTTAACAAGCTTGGCAAGTAATTCAAATAATGGAGCACGCATGTAGTCATAAATTGGATCCTTGAACATCACGGGTACTTCTTACGTGAGCTCTATGTCTTGTAAACTTTCATATTCCTCTTTATCATATTATTTCATGTAGACATTCTTAGTCTTCCCAAATCTGCTACTATATACTTGTGGTACCTATGCTCCTCAATAGCATTCTTTATCTTTTAAATATTTATAGATTTTTCTTGCCAAACTGGCTAATCATGCCTCTGCAAAATATTCCTGGAAACAAGAATCTTTCTTATGCATAATGTATACTCACAGTCAGATACTTACAAGTGAGAGCATAATTGCGGTTCTCATGTGGAAATAAACACTCACTGTTTCTTAGAAGTAATATCTATCTCTTGATAGATCAACCAATACTTAAAGTCCTCGTAGATCAACCTTTACTTAGAGTTGCTCCTCAATAATATTCAGTTTCCTTTATATATTCATTGCCTTCCGTTTCCTTTATACATAGTCATAGAGTTCTCATAGCGAACAGGCAAATCATGCCTCTACAAAACATTCCTGGAAACACGAATACGTCTATTGCATAATGTATTCACAATCAATTACTTACAAGAGAGCATAATCGCTGATCTCCTATAGAAATAAACACTAACTGTAAACCACAGAATCAATATCTATCTTCCGATAGATTAACACTTGCTTGAGGTAGCTGGACATATGTATATACTCATAAGAGCCAGTCTGTAAAACCACAGACATACAACCTGTCCACACAGCTGCTTGAAACTTCTCATCCCACATTCACAGACTAATGACTGACTAATGACCTCTGGTCATCTCAGCGTGGTGTGTTTCCTTGCCACTCTCTGATTAGTTAACCCAAATCTTTTGGATTAAATTTATTGGTCAATCTTCGCTGTTCTCGAACATTCTATTTACGTCTTTAGATGATCACTCACTTTTAGTAAACGTGAGCTGTTACCTTGAACTGTTGTCAGTAGCAATTATTTATTATTTTCATTCATTATTTGTTTCCTTTGTGAGCTGTCCTAACTGTTTATCTCATTCTAACAATAGCACAGATAAAGCTAGTGTAGGTCTCTCGGTGAAATATACAACCCGGGGCCACACAAATGTATCCCGTAGGTTGCGTTCTATCAACAACTATCTAATCCCTAACTATAATGTACTATCCTATACCTGCTCCTGTACATATACATTTATAAACTGTGAGTCATAATATGGAAAGTCGCAACGATAAAACCATAAATGAGGACCCAAAGAAACAGCAATAGCGAATGCAGTCAGCGACCCATAGCTTGACTGCTTGCATCAGGATCAGCGAACCAGAGCTGGTCAAGACCGTACTCCACCTCCACGTGGTGGTCCTGGAAACAGTCTGCAGCAGTGCAGTCTGGCTGAGCGAGTACGGATCGAAGAGGGAAGGCAAACCCTGTCCCAAAAAATGCCGTGCAGAAGTCGGATGTGTCGAACGAAAGGTGCAGATATCACAGCTACGGCGTAAACAGACACAACGCAACCACCGTCCTTTTCAGGGCGAACGAGGAAGAAGAAGAAACCATAAATGTAATGTCATTCCATTACCAATAACTAATGCATCAATTAACTTATAAGGTATCGCGACGTTTGATAAGTGTGTCATCAATCATTACTAAAGTGTATAATACATAACCTAATAAGATACAACAACTCATCAATAATAATTTAATACATGCAATATATATTTTCTTTATACAGGTCGACATGGTAGCTGTCTCTGGAAACAGATTTGTCAGCACTCGTAATGTCTCTAATATCTGCCGTCAATGTCATTACTGAATTGAAACAGTCAGATAGACGGAGTAACACTTAATAACATGGCGAAACGTGCATAGTTAACTGTCCTGGGGCGATAGTGAAAGACATGTGTCGCTTATGAGATCAGAATTTGAATGTGCCCGACTGATCTTAGCCTTGGATGCACCGTTCAAGTCGTTAATTCCGTCTAAAACTATAGACGTCATATGCGTATAGAAGTTTATGAAATATAAAACGTCCTTCTGGGCCAAAGTTAATGTCAACGTGACTACGTGGCTCTGTCATCATTATGATCTCTTAAGTCCTGTCCGATTAGGGGAACGTCTTGTCGGCAGGCGGCCAGTGGTTTTCGCAAGAATAAAATCGCCGGGGCCGCCGGGATCAGCTCTGCACAGAGCGCTGTCTCCCTCCCCGCGCGAGCGACGAAATGGTCGAAGAGTTCGGATAGTTATCTGGTTGATCCTGCCAGTAGTCGTATGCTTGTCTCAAAGATTAAGCCATGCATTTTTGGCTGGGTTGACGTCTCGAAAGTTTGACGGTTTTATAGCGACAGAAAGTACACATGAGGGCAAGTTCGGGCACAGTGGGCTGATCACCCGCTTACTAGTCACTCTGATTACCTTTAAACGACGACCATTGTCTCAATTGGCTGTGTGTGGTGTTCCCGGAAGCGGGGACCTCCCAGATCTGAGGCACAGTTACGTCTCCAATGTCGCTCACTTGTGCAGTCACCTCACTGAACTATTGTATGGACATGAGGTATAGCATACTATATAGGCGTAAGTGGCAGGGAAGCCACCCGTAAAAATTGCTTGCTGAAATCGGATGTGTCGGGCCGAAAGGCGCAGATATCGCAGCATAGCTGTAAACTACGACACAACGTAATTACAGCTCAAAATAGCCAGAGTTCAGAGAGTTGGCTGAGCGAACGCAAACAACAACAACAACATCTCTTAAGTAGTCACATATAATATCTTTGGTAATTCATCTACTAATTCTAAGCTATCGTTACGGCTCAAAACAGCAATACTGCGAAGCATGTCATGTTCCTGGTGTCGCTATGTAGTCAGCGCACTGATAACTGGGGTACATCATTTGTGAGTGGTGAAGGGAGAAAGGGTGTGAGATGTGTCGTTAGGATGTTCACCATAAGTGCGTCTTGTACACTCTTTGCTACCTGTATATGGGTAAGAGGAATTTTTTTTCTCATTTCCATAACTTGGCTATGACTATTCTATGTGTTTTTCTTTTCTTCCTTTCTTTTTCCTCTTTTGCCATCTAAATGTGCATATAACTGAAATTTATACTCTACACAAACAAATATGACAATAATACTATCAATACTAATTATCAGTCTCGATCCTCTGATGTGCTGAATCCGACATCTTGGGAAGTACACTGACAAGCTCTGTGAGTTTATCTAGAATAAGTCTACATAGACAGGACTCTGTGTTTCTCTAGATTACAGTCTTATTGTTTTTTTTTTCAGAGTTCCATACTCTCGGCCCTTAAGGAGTTACCTGAGTAGTGTGAGTGTTCAAGTGTCCAATAAATCAACTAACTTAAACACTGGAGACTATAACAATAAAAAAAAAAAAATAAAGTGACTTAGTGGTAGGTACTATGTTGATAGAGTACCTATAAGCACTGTGCTGGGGAGTGCTGCGATTAGTACTTTGCTGGGGGAGTACTTTACGATGATTACACTGCCTGCTTAAATTTTGAGACTTCTTTTGCAGAACTGGTCATCCCACTTCTCGTTGCTGGACCTAGTATGATGAAGTCTCTAACACTTCCCTCCCCTATGTCAGTATCTACTATGGGACTACCTTTACCTTTTTTTTTTTTTTACTACACTTGGACCTGAGAAGAATGGAATGAATAAATAAATAACCCGATATTAACTGGTCCACAAGTGTACATGACTAATATAATAATAATAATAAATAATAAATTCTTTATAAACTAATACAGATGAAAAACCTACGGCAAGGCACAAGCAAAGAAACAAAGTTACAACTGATCAGAGCATGTATATTCCCAGTAGCAACATACGGCTGCGAGACTTGGACACTCAATAAAACAGTTGCAAAAAAGATTACATCATTCGAAATGAAATGCTACATAAGGATGTTGAGAATACCCTGGACAGAAAAAAAGACCAACAGAGAAGTACTGCACTCACTAAACGTACAGGAACATTGGCTCCTAAATACCATCGCAATAAGGAAGCTGAAATTTTTCGGTCATATAAAAAGACATAATAGTCTGGAAAAAACAGTGATGGAAGGCATGGTCCCTGGAAAAAGAGGAAGGGGTCGACCTAGACGACGGTGGACCCAGGACATCACAGAGAGTCTGAACTTGTCTTTGGTTGATGCAGGTCGACTTGCCCAGAATCGTGATGCGTTCAGAGCAGCTGTAATGGAGACAACGTTCTGGAAAGAATACGTCACATGATGATGAATAAATTCTTTAAGCACCAAACACGGCGCATAAGGCAGTAACCAGTGCTCTCCAGGTTGTACGTTGTGACGCCACTCCTCTTAACTCTTGCACATTGTTTAATCCCAACGTTCTTCCTTCTTTTATTATTGTTCTTCTGAGTGTTTCTTTTGGTCTTCCTTTTTTCCTCTTACCCTCAGGAACCCAAGTGAGCGTCTGCAATGGTATCCTGTTGTTTTGCATTCGTAGGACATGACCGATATATGACCATCGTCTTTTCCTTATATAGTTGGAGACATATTTCTGCCTAGAGTCTTCTCTTATTTGTCGATTAGTCTTGAATTCTTTCCAACTGATGTTCATGAGTTTTATAAGACATTTGTTCTCGAATGTATTCAGCTTGTTCTCCAATGATTTTGTTATTTTCCAACTCTCACAGCCGTATGTTAACACTGAGATAACATTTGAATTAAACAGACGAAGCTTGGTATGTATATTCAATGATCGTAATTTCCAAATGTTAGATAATCTATTGAAGGCGCTAGCTGCCAAAGCAATTCTAGTATGAATTTCTCTTGTTGTGTCACCATCCTGAGTCATTTTACTGCGTAAATAATTGAAACTTTCAACTTTCTGTAGTTTTTCCCCGTTCAGGATGATATTAAAGGTCTCGTTAGAAAAGTTCATAACTTTAGTTTTAGAGGCATTTATTTGGAGACTTATTTTAACCGAAAGATGACACAAATTATTTACTGCTTCTTGGGATTGTCTTGGTGTTGAACTTAAGAATGCTAAATCATCTGCGAAATCCAGGTCCCCCAGGAATTTTCCATTTGTCCATTTTATACCTAATTGTTCATTGTGGGTATAGTTTCTCATAACCCAATCAATAGCTATTCCAAAAAGTAGTGGTGACATAATACAGCCTTGTTTCACCCCTGTTTCTACTGTAAACCATTCTGTATTCCCTTTATTTGTTCTAACACAACATCTTGCATTGTCATATAGCGCTTTGATTATATTCACATATTTTGTTGGAAAACCATAGATTGTAAGTATCTTCCACAATGATGGGCGGTGTAGACTATCAAAGGCTTTTTGAAAATCGACGAAGGTGATAATAAGTGGCGATTGCATTTCCACTGATTCTTCTATAATTGTTCTTAGTGTGAATATTTGATCAATACATGATCGTTTCGGCCTGAAACCCGCTTGTTCTTCTCTGATCTTTTCGTCAGCATGCAATTTAAGTCTTTCTAACATCATGCAACATAATAATTTTCCAGGTACTGATAATAGAGATATACCACGCCAGTTATTACAGTCTGATAGATCACCTTTCTTCGGTAACTTTACAATAATACTGTCTTTCCATTGTTGTGGTGGTTGTTCTTCTCTCCATACTTCTTTATAATATCTAAAATTCTCAAGAGGTTGTTGTCATTAACTGCTTTAATCATTTCGCCTGAAATTTCGTCAACTCCAGCAGCTTTAACATTTTTAAATCTTTTAACGGCTTGTTTGATCTCGTCCAGCGTGAATTCATCGCAAGTTATTGGCAAGGTGGTTGTGGGTGTTTCATTATTAAAATCAGGTGTTACTGTTGGTGGTGGTCTGTTTAGCACCTCCATGAAGTGCTCAGCCCATCTCTTCATTTGTTTTTTTTTCTGTTGGTATTGGATTCCCTAATTTATCTTTAACAGGTGTTTCCATATCAGTAGGCTGGTGACATAGTTGTTTTGTAATTTGATAAAGGCACCTACTATTACCAGTTCTTGCAGCATTTTCAGCTTCTACGGCCAGTTCATTGATGAAATGTCTTTTATCTCTTCGAGTTTTTGTCTTCACTTCTTTATTTAATAAGTTATAAGTTAGTTTGCAAGATTCAACTGCATTATGTGTACTTGCCGCTAGTAGTTTAAGTTTTGCTGTTTTCCTTTCTTGTATTTTATCCCAAGTATCTTCTCTCATCCATTTTTTTCTTTTTATGTACTAGGTATCCGGTGGTCGCTACAGCTGCTTCTGTCATTGCTGTTCTCAGTTGTTCCCATTTAGTATCGATTGTCTTGGTGGTGACATCGTTGTCAATTTTGCCTAAAGCATCGAAATAGTTGTTCATTTTGACATTATATTCCTCTTTTACATCGTTTGATTGCAGTCTGTGTACATCTATTCTTCTATTTTTATTCGGTTGGTATAACTTCTTCAGTTTAATTCTCAGTATATAGCCGATCGTTAAACTTGTATAGTGTGAACAGTAAATAAATATGAAACAAACATAAAGGTATGTTTTCAGTCACTCGTAAGAAATAAAGAAGTAGAACACTAGACAACAGAAAAACAACAGACGTGAGTGGCTTACCCAGGACTCGAACACAGGACCTTCCGTGCGACAACCCCGCCTAGCTATGCAAGCGAATCACACTATCCTCCCTGCCATCTAGGCATCACCAAAAAATGATTCTACTTCTTTATTTCGTACCAGTGCCTGAAAATATACTTTTACGTTTGTCTAATATTTATTTGCTGTTTACAGGCCTCGGGTTTCCCTTCCTTATGTGTTATAGTGTGAACAGGCATGGCTCCGTCAACACAGAAACAACTCTCTATTGAGAACCAAACTAAATAAATAAAGGTGCTTCAGTAGGTCTATGAAGAGACACACACACAAAAATCACCACTGAACCCTCGGGCACATCGTTCCAGGCGACTAATAACAGGCTGTGCATGGGGGCTGGCCATCTCATCATGTAAAACCAATAGATACAGGATCCACTGCTACCAGCATATTGACAGCTGCGCAAGCTGATTGAAGGATTTGGGTTTACCGGTGTGGTGAAGTGGGATGTTATAAATATTTATAGGGGACTTAGTGTACTGACTGAGATCAGCTGTGAAGGTATCTATATCTATTAAGAGTAGTGTATTATAGATAACCTTACTTGCTACCACATATCTATATATCTCAGTCAGAATTATTCTGGAATAGTGTGATGACTACGTTAGGTGTCTAGGGTATGTGTATGATGAAGTGTAAGTCACAACAACAGACAGATAAACAATTTAATTTAATCCACTACTCTTGACAACACTGTGACACTCACATACATATAACACTCTATGAGAATATCTTAAGGAGTCACTGATAACTTTTCAAATAACAATATGTATTCATGGTTATCATAAAGGTATATGTGTCCTGATTCAAATACAAAGGAACTAGGAATCACAATCAATTTTAATTACAAGTATATGTACAGACTTTATCAATATGAATATTGTAGTGACATATATTATTAAAATATCCTATGTGTGTCAGTTGTGTAGTGGTAATATGAGGTAATACTGGTTTTGTTTTGTTCAAGCTCTGTTGGTATTTGTCATCATGACTTCAATAGTTTGTCTTTTGGGACTAGTATTGGAGATGTTCTCAGTTCCTGATATTAAGACAATTAAATTCCCCTCTGAATGTTATTTTTATAAAGTCATTTCAAGATGAGGGGACATAATGTTGAGCTCAGCTGGCCAAATCAGCTTATCTTGCGTGATGGCGGCAGGAAAGGACTCCTCTGCTCGAATTCTCCCCTGGGCTCTGGAGACACCTCACTGATAGCTAAAAAGACCAAGGAGTATGCTGTCCGACTCTGGATTCAGCAAAGCTCTGACCAGGTGCTGCTCAGTACCATCAAGACCACGGTCCCTGAAAGCAAGAAGGATGTACCTTCTACTTCATAACTAATTGATACTCTAGTTCTACACTGAGCACAATACAACACAAACATTGAGTTCAGAGCGTTAGGCCAACTGTCAGCTTCATCTGAAATACTTTATACCAGTATTTACCTCCTTAATGGTCACTACGCCTCTGCACTTCCAGCATTATTTCTGTCTAATCAATCATCCAGGTGTCAGTGTACTATTTGGCCATTCCATGCCGTTTTACTTCCCTCCGACACCCTCTGTTCAGGCTGGAGCATTATAGGCTTTATCTCCTGTTTGCCACTGAACTACACATATATATACAGGCATAAATTAACAATTTACATTCAATTTTCATTAAAAGATACTGAATGGTTCAAGCTTACCACAATTTCATGGAAATAAACACAGATACGTTGATTAGCAATGAATTCTGGCACAATTACTGGCACAAATTCCCATCTGCTTATGTTCCAGGCTTTTATTTAACACAAATATGAGCTGGCTTCAACGCACTGTTGCTTTATCAAGATCATTTGCACTAGTGGTCTCGAACTAACGTTCCTAAGTGAGTATATCAGCGAGTCTAGCCAATGAGGCCACGTTTCGACAAGTGTTTGAAAAAATGTTACCTTTTCACGTCTCCCCTAACAACGAAAGATAGTATTTATAGCCCGACCAATCGTGGTTAGTCTTTCATTTGTTGCGCTCCAATCAATTTGGAGTTTACATGGTAGGCTAATTCTGTAACGTAAGATTTTTTTCAAAAACGTTATAAAAAAATTTTATGAGCAGAAATGATTCCATGCTGTCAGGCATCCCCACTATTTTATTTTGGGTATAATTTATTAATTCCTGGACTATTTGCGTAACGTTTTACATATTCTTTGTCAGCAAGCCCCAAGGAACCCAAATATCCAAATTTAAAAGAGCTACGTGGCTGCGTTCAAAATATGTATTTTCTACCTCCTGTTTCGAAGATGTGCTGTCTGGGAAGGGTAGTGTATTTTATCACTGTCCGTCCGAAAAAGTTAGTGCTTGTAGCCTTACACGCGTGATAGTAGTAATTGTGTATCGCGCGACGCGTGTTTAATTTTGCATGCGTTCCCGATTTCATTCGCCCCTCTCTCTCTTTGTACTTGAGTCCATCTGTTCGTTCGTTTTTGGTAACATAGTGTAGAAAAAGACATGAATGGAATTTAAAATTTAGGTCAACTTGCATATTTCAAGGTTTTTCTTAGAAAGGCAGCACATTTTATTGTGTGTTTGGGAAACGCGTGTATGTTGCAGAAGGCCTATATTTAACGTGGAAACGTTACAATTTGCAGACGAAGCATAAAACAAAGGGGATTTCGAGTACTGTCATTGTGACAGCACTGTTCTTTACCATTCTTCTTCCTTTATTTATTATATGTATTTATTAGGCTTTATATTTACTAGATAATTTATATATGTGGATTAGAATATTCCACGACAACCGGATGAGGTGTTGCTTCACTTATCGTGAGCAGCTCTCAACAAAGGGGGCTAGCTACAGCGGTGGCTCATGCTCCGAATTAAGCGCAAAGGAGAATGTTGATGAATAAGTAAAATGTGTAAATATAAATATTAATTTTTTCTTCCTTTTTCCCCCTTCCTCTAATCATTTTCTTCCATGCTTTAGCCACAAACAATTAAACGTCGCCTTAGCACTGTATTATTCCATCTCCACTTTAGCATGTTTGGAGAAAAACGCGTTCGAAAATTTTGAGTTACTAGATGAAAAGAAGGATATACCACATTAAAATGAAATTTTGCATGATGATCCAAACAGTTACCTGTAAGATATTGGGTAGGTTGATAGATTAAACTATTTGGGACCTAAGACGCGTCAACAGTGAGGAATGCAGTTAGCGACCCATAGCTAGACAGCTTGCGTCAAGAGTCAGCGAACCAGAGCTGACCAAGACCCTACTCCACCTCCAAGTTGTGGTCCTGGAAACAGGCTGCATCGCTGCAGTCTGGCTGAGTGAGTAGGGATCGAAGAGGGAAGGCTAACCCGGTCCCAAAAATGCTGTGCTGAAGTCGGATGTGTCGGCCGAAAGGCGCAAATATCGCAGCTTTGCTGTAAACGGACACAACGCAACCAACGTCCTTTTCAGGACGAACGAAGAAGAAGAAGATTAAACTATTTGATGTCGATTTATGACCTCACGTCAATCTTGGCTAAAAGTGGAGATGGAATAAAGCAGTACCAGGGCGACGACTGATACACTGTGTTACAAACCTCTTGTCTCCATTACACTTCTGAATTCTTCTCCTCCTCTCCTTCATCCAGTCCGCCTCTCCACACAGATACCAGGAGCAAAGGTGAAGGTCATCTGTATGGAAAGGTCCAAGCATATTGTCCTCAAATTTTCAGAACTGATTCTCTTTCACAAAAATTGCACCAGCGGTCCACCATACAACAGCTGCATCTACCTCACACGGCAGACCTCGAGCCGAGGTAGGGCCTTCTAGCTCGAACAAAGATGTCAGTGCATTCAGCTTCTATATTTGACATCCTAGTGGAAAAATCTGCATTAAAAAGCGCATTTTAATTAAATGTTTATTTTGGTTATTTCAGAAGTAAATTTAATAATTAGAGTTAGAGAATAGAAATTTCGGACTAACCATCTCCTGCCTGCATTGACAAGTGGGATATCACAAGTAGTGAAGGTACTTTGTTCTTCATTCCCAGCGAAAATCCACAAGTTAGCTTACACAAATTCACTTGAATTGTGAACTGCATGAGATAGGAACGTGATTTTTTTCTTTCAATTCATTTATTCAATACCCTTTAGCTCCCCAAGCAGCATAGGTCTTCAACAAACATATACCAAGCCCTCCTGTTACTAGCCATCAGCTCTTCTTCTTCTTTGATCCTTAGCCGCCAATCGTCAAAGAAGTCAGTGGCCATCACGCCTAGTGGCGTACTGTAGGGCAACAACAAATTGATTCCACTTTGCTCGGTCGGTGGCCATCCTTCGTACAGTGCCCCAACTCATGTCAGTGGCTTCCTTTTGGCTTTCACTAGTGTGTATACAGGGCACTAGCTTTCACCACTGACAGTCATACGAGCCACAGACTCCGGATGTCCATCGCGCAGCAAAGTTTGTTCATTTATTGTTGTTTCTGTAACTTCATTGTTTTTTTTTTTACATAGACAGGGGTGTCAGCCCTATGCTAAAACCCCCAACCTGGAGGACCAGGGTACCAGCTTTTGTCTGACCCCTACCCACGCAGACCAGTCCAGCTTGGTTGAACCTACCAGGAGTAAAACTCCCACTGACATAGCTCTGGGGATTGTCAGGGTACACAAGCTGCCATACCGCTACAAGGTATAGGTACCATTGATGGCAGAGCCATCAGCTCTAGTTAGTGCGAAAATTCCAAGTGCCAATCCTGGAGATTTTCCTAGACGATAAAAAGGTAGTCAACAACCCAGACTCTTTTCGGCTGTCTCTGAGTTGCTCTATGCGCCTGCTGTCCAAAGGACCTTCTTCTGACTTGGGCGACTGAGTTGATTTATGCTCTATATTTGACTTATTTTAATGAAGTTTTTGTGGTAATAAGATTTTTTACGGGATGAGGTAACCAGCCCCATGCCCAACCCTCCATCAAGCTCGCATAGTACATGAAGCAGCTCTTAGAAATGAAAGGTGTTTTGAGGTTAAAGTTGTTTAAAATAATAAAGCTGCTAGACAGAATCAAGTTGTTGGCAGTAAATAAAGCTGCTCAAGAGAAGCTTTTCAAGAGAATAAATATGTCCTACAGATTATATCCTGACCTCTCTTCCTTATGTGACAGGGGCGCTAGGGGTACCTCACACCCAAGACCCGTGCACTAAGAAAATTTATAAAGGATCGTTTGACAGGGGTTGCAATTATTGGTTGCTTGCAACCCTCTCAGCAGCAGACTTAACAATTCAAGCAACCCAAAGCCTTATGCAGATCAACATTTAATTCTACCGAACACCAAACAAACAATCCAACAAACACCCAGTCAGTGTTCATAGACTGTCTGAAAAATAATAAATAAAGCAACGTCTAAGTGAACATCAGTAGCATGGATAATAACACTTACCATACAAAAAACATGCGCCCACCTGATATCATCAACTATCTCACACACTCATGCGTGTCGTCCAATGCGACTAGTATGGTGTTGTGCATGAGGCTGGCAATCGCACCGGGTAACATAGGTTGCTACCGAAACCACTACTGCAAGAGCATCTGAATGCTTCATGCTGAGGCAAACCACACCGGTGGCCCCATGCTCCCTCAGGAGCGGAGAAGAGAAATATACATCTGGTACGCCCACGTGCTCTCACAAACCATGTTCACACAACAATAATAATCAACTGGACATAAAATAATATTCTTCCTTCTAAGTAACCACTAAAGATAAACAGTAGAATAATCAATAATCGTGAAATACACTTTTACATTAAAGGATAAAATAAAATTACTCTTACATTAAAGAATAATATCCTTGGCTTTAACCAAAAACTGGAACTAAATACACCGCGTGTCGCTCGGCATAACATATTATAGGTTTACCACGCGGAGCGTGTTTAATCAGGCTCGCTATCGCCGCCTTTTATCACCACGAGGCTACTATCTTGCGATCGTTAATCTTATCTAAATTCAAGTAATAGATGCTTCTCTGTCCAGTTTCATGTATAAAACACTCTTACTAAATTTGCCCGGTCTGATGGATGAAATACTTGATACTAAATTCTCACATCTGGATTTAGGCTTTGCGTGCCTAATAAAACCTATCAAACATTATTTTCACTCATCTATCATTTCTTCAAGACTAAATCATAATGTCCTAAAAAGACATTTCCTTTGGAAACACATCTATCTATTTATCTATCCCATTAAACATTAAAATAGCCACATCGATATAATTTCAGAATCCTAGAAAACTAATGCTAATTTAAATTAACTCACGTGCTCAAGGCATTTACAGCTTGGCTCTTGTGTGTCTTCTTAGTCTGTTCTCACTGGGCGGCTCTCTCAAACATAGACAGGTTTCGCCGCTTGCTACCCCTTTTATAAACCCTGGCCTAACCACTCAACCTACTCCGCGCGCGCAGTAATGCGCTACTTAAACAACACTCGCGAAATCTTGCTCTAGAATGCATGAAAACACAGATTTACACAACTAGAGCAAAAACACAACTAATTCGTAGGCTTATTATGGCCTTGTAATAAATCTGCTTGAAGATAACGTGATCAAAAAGCACTAAACCACATAGACAATATGACTGCCCAGATGGGGCCAGCGCCTAGAACGACAGACCTCAAGATGGCGCTGTCACATATTCCCCGCCTGATTTTGTTGTCGTCCCGACAACTACACAAAATCAGGCTCCCCAGTCGTATTCTCCAAATCTGGAGGATCACCTTTTCCTTCACTTCGTCTCAGGTCATTGCCGGTGACTCTAATGCTCGGACTCGCTCTGTCCGTTCGTTGGATGATATATGGACCCCCTGTCATTGTGGGAGCACGAACTACAACGTACTCGTCTTCTCACCACATATCACGAATCTCGGATCTCTCAGCGTTGTGCATTCTCTTCTTCACCAATTCTCCGACCTGTAGTGGAGTAGAACACGACAGCTTGTCACATCTCTCTTTCCGAACTGCTGCAAAACTCTGCAACGGTGGCTCTGCTCTTACGTGCGCCCCTCGTAGCCTGGAAACGTGTCCTTCAACGAGTTTTAGATGAGTCTCCTCCTCTAAATGCCGACCACTTTTCCTGGCGCCCTTATGGTGACAGTTGCCACGGCCATCTCTTGGCTTGCACTGTGAAGGCAATGTAGATGTGTTGGTACGCTTAGAGAGGGCGCTCTTTGATGGGCAAACCGATATCAAATGGTCCGGGGACCTACAATGGAAACATCGCTTAGGAAGCGGGCCCTGGGGACACTTGGCTGCCATGTGTGGTTCGAAAGGTCTCCACAGTTGAAGCATCTTATTTTCCTAGGCTTCCTTGGTGCCCTGGGTCGCCTCCTGCTACCCTTACATCCCTGGCCGCCTTTGACTTTCTTCCCTGCAATAAGCACCTCACACTCCGGTCGACCACCAACCCTCTTTATCTTTGAGCCATTCTGCTCCCCTTCTGTAACCTGACTCCCAGCCGCAGAGGGGTCTAGTTTAATGCTTTGTGGACATCGATTCTGTACGTGGCCTAGTTCTCTGCATCTAAAACAACGAACTGTCCTGGTACGTCTCCCCTGCTCCTGAGACATCGCATCAATTTTAGCCTCTAATTGAGCCACCTGTGCTCTCAGCCGCTCTACTTCTGCGTTTAATGCATGCGTATCTGACACAGTCTCTGTTCTTGCCACTTCAACACTGGCAACACCAGCCCCCGAAGCTGCTTCGACACTGGCAACACCAGCCCCAGAAGTGGGCTCAGTCTCCAAAAACCGTAGGGCATAGTCCCTCACCGACGTAAACGATGCTGTTGGCTCCTTGATGATCATTTCCTTTGCAAGCTTTCTTAGTAGGTCATCTCTCAGACAAGCAGCAAACTGGTCACGAAGAAAGGATGGCGCCAAAGGAGTGACGTTGTTCTGCTTTTGTGCCCTTACAGCACTTTCAAACACCTCGTGAATGCGATGGGAGAATTCCCAAAGAGACTCCCTTGCACCTTGCCGGGTAGAGTAGAACGCGGCCATTACTTCTTGGATGCTCCGACGCTCCCCATACACCCTAAGAATGGAATGTAGCATTGCTTCTGGGTCACCGTCATCAGCCTGAATCCTCAGCTCCCTACGGACACTTGGGGTCACGCTGTCAAGAATAACATCTGCCTGGTCCTCTTTACTCATCATCCCTACTCTCCAGGCAGCTCTCACCTCTCTGACATATTCCTCGGCCGTAGGACCCGTGCGCTCCCCAAAGCACCGCACTCTCTTGTGAGTAGGTACCACGATGTACTGCACTCGTTCTGGTTGACGATCCAGCCCTACTACAGGGTCATCCACCTCAGCCACATCTTCGTTATCAGTTCTACTAGCAGCGCGTGTGTTGCGTGCCGCCATCTTGTTGCTAGTAGAGTTGACTAGAAATCTTGACAAACTGGATGATCCCGTCCCTCGCCTTGCACTGAACTGGACGATCCTCACACCCAAGACCCGTGCACTAAGAAAATTTATAAAGGATCGTTTGACAGGGGTTGCAATTATTGGTTGCTTGCAACCCTCTCAGCAGCAGACTTAACAATTCAAGCAACCCAAAGCCTTATGCAGATCAACATTTAATTCTACCGAACACCAAACAAACAATCCAACAAACACCCAGTCAGTGTTCATAGACTGTCTGAAAAATAATAAATAAAGCAACGTCTAAGTGAACATCAGTAGCATGGATAATAACACTTACCATACAGAAAACATGCGCCCACCTGATATCATCAACTATCTCACACACTCATGCGTGTCGTCCAATGCGACTAGTATGGTGTTGTGCACGAGGCTGGCAATCGCACCGGGTAACATAGGTTGCTACCGAAACCACTACTGCAAGAGCATCTGAATGCTTCATGCTGAGGCAAACCACACCGGTGGCCCCATGCTCCCTCAGGAGCGGAGAAGAGAAATATACATCTGGTACGCCCACGTGCTCTCACAAACCATGTTCACACAACAATAATAATCAACTGGACATAAAATAATATTCTTCCTTCTAAGTAACCACTAAAGATAAACAGTAGAATAATCAATAATCGTGAAATACACTTTTACATTAAAGGATAAAATAAAATTACTCTTACATTAAAGAATAATATCCTTGGCTTTAACCAAAAACTGGAACTAAATACACCGCGTGTCGCTCGGCATAACATATTATAGGTTTACCACGCGGAGCGTGTTTAATCAGGCTCGCTATCGCCGCCTTTTATCACCACGAGGCTACTATCTTGCGATCGTTAATCTTATCTAAATTCAAGTAATAGATGCTTCTCTGTCCAGTTTCATGTATAAAACACTCTTACTAAATTTGCCCGGTCTGATGGATGAAATACTTGATACTAAATTCTCACATCTGGATTTAGGCTTTGCGTGCCTAATAAAACCTATCAAACATTATTTTCACTCATCTATCATTTCTTCAAGACTAAATCATAATGTCCTAAAAAGACATTTCCTTTGGAAACACATCTATCTATTTATCTATCCCATTAAACATTAAAATAGCCACATCGATATAATTTCAGAATCCTAGAAAACTAATGCTAATTTAAATTAACTCACGTGCTCAAGGCATTTACAGCTTGGCTCTTGTGTGTCTTCTTAGTCTGTTCTCACTGGGCGGCTCTCTCAAACATAGACAGGTTTCGCCGCTTGCTACCCCTTTTATAAACCCTGGCCTAACCACTCAACTTACTCCGCGCGCGCAGTAATGCGCTACTTAAACAACACTCGCGATATCTTGCTCTAGAATGCATGAAAACACAGATTTACACAACTAGAGCAAAAACACAACTAATTCGTAGGCTTATTATGGCCTTGTAATAAATCTGCTTGAAGATAACGTGATCAAAAAGCACTAAACCACATAGACAATATGACTGCCCAGATGGGGCCAGCGCCTAGAACGACAGACCTCAAGATGGCGCTGTCACACTTAAATAAATACAAAAGTTATTTGAATTTTTAAAAAATTAAAAAAACCTGCCATTGCTGAACAAAATGACAAAGCTATTAAAAATATTTCCCCGATGAATGCTTACATTTTAGACACTAAATACTAAAACTTTATATATACATGTGATGGGGCCGTAAAGACATCCCGGCTTCCCCCTTCATCTTCACGGCATATTTATCGCCTGTATATTTTTGATACAAAAAGGAAAATCAGCAGGCATTGATAACATAAAAATTGAAATGATAGAAGCTCTGGAGTGTTTTGGTATAGATACAATCACAGAAATATGCAACGATGTATACAATACAGGATATATACCACACGACATGAAGACATCAGTTTTTATAACATTGCCCAAAAAACCAAATGCAACAGAATGTTCAGACTTCAGAACAATCAGCCTGATGAGTCATGCAATTAAGATACTGCTCAAAATCATACAGGAAAGAATAAAAAGTAAAGTAGACAGCGAAATCCAGGAAGAACAGTTTGGTTTTAGACGGAACAGTGGAACAAGAGAGGCAATATTTTGCCTAAGAATATTAGCAGAAAAATATACAGAGGTCCAAAAAAGTATGTATATGTGCTTCATTGACTATAAGAAGGCTTTTGACAGAGTCCATCATGAGAAAATAATTGAATGCCTCGAAGACATAGGTATTGATGGAAAAGATATAAGAATACTCAGTAACCTTTATTGGGAGCAAACTGCAACAGTAAGATCTGGAAGGAATTATTCACCATACATAGACATAAAAAGAGGTGTCAGACAAGGTTGTGTGCTTGTCCCCCTGCCTATTTAATTTATACACCGAAAAAATTTTCAAACAGATACAGGAAATACCAGGACTGAACATTAGTGGAAGGTCAATAAACAACCTTAGATATGCAGATGATACCGTGTTGTTAGCTGAAAGCGAACAGGAGTTACAAGAACTAGTGAAGCAAGTGAACTGTATAAGTCATGAATATGGACTCGACATTAATATTGAGAAAACAAAAACTATGATAATTAGCAAAACAGACGATAAACCCACATTAAAGATAAGCGTAAATGGGGAAATCCTGGAACAAATCAAGAGCTACGTATATCTCGGTCATATAATAACAGAAGATGGCAGATGTGAAACAGAAATCAAGAAGAGAATAGGAATGGCCAAAGCTACATTCAACAACATGAAACATATACTGACATCCAAACAGTTATCTCACAAATTAAAACTGAGAATCACAAAGTGTTATATATATTCTGCATTTCTGTATGGTGCAGAAACATGGACGATGAATAAGCGGTTGGAAGAAAGAATTGAGGCTCTTGAAATGTGGATATATAGAAGAATGGGGCGTATCTCATGGAAAGAGATGAAAACAAATAAGGAGGTCCTAGAAAATCTAGGTATGAAAAGAGAACTAATGAGGGAGGTCAAAGTTCGGCAGCTAAAATACTTTGGCCACATAAAAAGGCATAACACCTTACAGAAGACCATAACAGAAGGGAGAGTTGAAGGCAAACGTGCAAGGGGAAGACAGCGCTATAAGTGGGAAGACAACATCAAGAGATGGACAGGAAAGAGTCTATCAGAGTGCACCATCAAGACAAGAGACAGAAGACGTTGGAGATCCATTACAGCCAACCTTCGTTGTGGAGATGGCAACTGATGATGATGATATTTTCGATAAAATTACAAACCATCCTTTTTTGAAATCATTTTCCTTTAAGAGAAATGTTTTTTGGTCAGTTACATTTGGCAACTTAATGTAAGAAAGACTCCTAGACAAGATACAGATAAAGTTAAGGCAGTAGAGCTGCAAATTGCTGTAAGCATGACGTGCCATTGTGCGATATGTACAGTTGACCACCTGAGTGAAATCATGATAGCACATGGGCATGGGAGTACACTGGAGCACATAAAGCTACACAGAAGTAAATGTGCATGTTTAGTCAAAAACATCGTTTCGCCTGCACTGAAAACTGATCTCATTGATGACTTTCAGAACAAGAAATATGCCATCATTTTAGATGAATCTACTGACATTTCAACACAAAAACACTTGTGCACGTTAGTTAGATTTTTTTGTGATAGGAGAAAGGAAATTGTAACTGGATTTATAGGTTTAATTCCGGTGCAAAAGGCTACAGGAGAAAAAATATTCAATTTGATTGACGAGGAAATAAAAAGATGTGGCCAGAGTCTTGCAGATTGCATTGGTTTTGCAACGGATGGTGCATCAAACATGGTTAGGTGCAACAACTCTGTGTGGTCTAGACTAAAAGCTGTATCTCCTTTCTGTGTGCAACTCAAATGCATATGTCATTCGCTGGCACTGTGCATTCAATATGCAGTATCCAAGCTACCATCAAATATTTGATTTTTACTGTCAGAAATACCCAATTTGTTTCGCCATAGTGAATTAAGACGAGAAGCATACAAACAATTGTTTACTGTGATGAACACAGCTACATAATTTCAGCCAACCCGAACTGCCCCCCTTCCCTTTGAAAAACCTTCATTTACGCCGTGGCTTGTGCGTGGAAAGGTTATGTTTAATATTTTGATGAACTGGGAAGAGCTAAAGGCTTATTTCACTTCTGCTGAAGACCAAAGCTGCGGTATATAATGCCTGCGTCACCAGCACACTCCTATATGGCAGCGAGACATGGACGACCTATGCTAAGCAAGAAAGAAGGCTCAATACCTTCCATTTGCGGTGTCTACGCCGCATCCTCGGTATCTCATGGAAAGATAAAGTGACAAATGTCGAGGTGTTGTCACGTGCTGGCCTTCAAAGTATGTATACGCTGCTTAGACAGCGCAGACTTCGCTGGCTTGGCCATGTTCGCCGCATGGAAGATGGTCGCATCCCAAAAGATATCTTCTACGGACAATTAGCAGATGGCAAGAGAACAGTTGGGCGACCAAAGCTGAGGTTCAAAGATGTGTGCAAGAGAGATATGAGGGCACTGGACATGGATCCAGCAACATGGGAGGATGAAGCTGCCGATCGCACTAAGTGGCGATGCTATTTACGGCACCACCTCAGATTGGGCGAAGAGAGGCTCACACAAGAAGCAGAGGTGAGGAGAAAACGTCGAAAGGAGCACCAGGAAAATAAGCAGCTGAGGGCTGCCACCTCAAGGGCGCATTCCCATAGTCAGTTATGACTGAAGGGGCTATTATTATTAGAACTAGCCCAGCCCAATCACAGTTTGATACAAAATTCAAAGCAAGACTTCTAAAGGAAATGTTGTCAGACTATAAAACTACTTCTTTTTTGAGTTTGCAACACCTCTTGTGCAGGAATTTGAAAGACTGAACAGCCTTTTTCAGCAAACCAAAGCTGATCCTCATGAATTGTACCAACAAATATTCTTACACCAGAAGAGTCTTCAAAACAGACTGTATGATGCCAAAAGACAGAAACAAAATATTCATCAAGTTTATTTTGGTGTAAAATTCTTAACAGCATGTAATAAGTTCCTACAGCAGAACAACAGTGCTGAGGCTGATCTAGAAATTAAAAAAAATGTCAAAGAAAGATGTATGTCTATGCTAGAAGAAGCTCTCAGTCAAGTTACATGTAGACTTCCGTCGGCGAGAGATACATTTAAAAGTTTATCAAAATTGAGCCCTGTGAAAATTTTAAATCAAATTTCAAGGACTATGTTTTCCGAGTTACCCTTTATACACCATGCAGGAAACAACGTCAGCAAAATTGAAGAACAATACAGACAAATGCCTTTTGTCGATTGGAAAGAAGAAGCTCCATTTAAGAAAGATGGACTCCCTGTAGACACTGAACAGTTTTGGATTGGTGTACTTCAGCATCAGGCATTTAAAGAGCTCGCCACCTTTGCCATTACTTGCCTAATAACCCCTGTCAGCAATGCTGTAGTTGAGAGGATATTTTCTCTTGTATCCTCCGTTAAAACGAAGGCAAGAAACAGAATGCAGCTGAATCTTCTTGATGCTATTGTGAGAATCAGGGCAGAACTATTGCTTTCAAGCAAATGTTGCAAAGACTTCACTGCATCTCCAGAAATGCTAAAAAACTTCACATCGGACAAGGTTTATGCCGTGTGTTCCACTCATTCCAGTGGGGAGGATAGTATTGACCTGGATTTGGAGCTTTTCATGTGATGTGTATTAGCTTATTACATTAAATTCAAGTAGGCTAATTGGTGACTAGTTAAGTAGGCCTATCGCTTGGAATTTTAATATAACTCAATTAACACAAATAGCTGGAACAGAAGCCACGCTTCGATCCTTCCCGGATGACAAAATCTTGGTGATCCTGGAAAAAGTCATTGCCAAAATACAAAAACACAAGAGTGGAATAATACTAACACTAAATGTAGGCCTAACAGGAAAAACAAAAAATTTACTACAAGAACTTCAGGACAAACCAAAAATGATCCAACTGGCCCACAACATACAAATAGAAATAGACATTGCAAAAGAAACCAGAAAATGTGTTGTTAAAGGGGTAAACCCAACTCTTTCAGATGAGGACGTTCTAAAGAACCTGGCCAAACAGAACCCAGAGTTAAAGCTGGTGCACGTAGAACGAATAAGAGTGAAAGGGAGTATCATAACCCCAGTGGTAGTGATAACAACAGAAGGTAGGGAAACCCCCCCCAAGACGGTACTATTTGAGAAAACACAAAAAAAACACAGAAGCCTTCATTCCCCAAGTGTTGCAGTGCTCCAACTGCATGAAGTTTGGCCATGGTCACCACACTTGCAGAGGGAAGGCAGTATGTAGATTTTGTGCGGGGGACACCCTTTCACGCAGTGCGAAAAGGCAAAGTCAGATACTGACTATAAAAAGGATAACGCAAACAGAAAATGCATTAATTGCACAGGAAACCACAGCGCCAGATTCCAGGGCTGCCCAGTATATCAACAGACCAAAAGAGCACTGAAGGAAGCTATAACAACCCGAACCCCTTTCAAAACGGTCATTAAAGAATTAAAGGAAAACAATACTTATACGAGCACTAAAGTTATAACAGAAATTAAGAGTGTGCAAGAGGATGTCAAAATTATTAAGTCACAGATGGCAAAAGAAAGTAAGAACAAGTTAGAAAGTAATAAAATAGTACCAAAAAACCAGTCAGATGATTCAACTACATCCTCGGACGACACAAGTGCACTGAAAAGTGCAGAGGCATTGCTTCAAGAAGTGAAAGCCATACAGCACCAAATTTCCCAGGATGTAGCTAAACTGACTGTACTGAAAGAAGAAAATGAAATAATACCAGTCAAACTGTCTGAACTAAAAGAAGAAAATGAAATAATACTAAAACGAATGGAAAGTGAAAAACAGGAGATTAACATTGGTAGAGAAGGGAATGTAGCATTGGATGAAAATAGGAAAGTGGTCAAAAAGAACAAAAGCAACCTAGAAGAAACTATCAAAGAACAATTTGAGGCACTTTTACCATACTTAGCGGAAGAAGTTAGGGATAAAATGACAAGTATAAATGAGGATTTTCTTGAGAACTTGATTGATAATGGGTCCACAAGTACAGGAAATACAGAATAAGAGCAAATTTGATAGTTAACCAAAATAAAAGGTATACTAGATGATGTTAAAATTCAATTTAGAAAGATTTAGAATTATACAGTGGAATTGTAGGGGTATCAAAAAGAATTTTGCACCCCTACTATCAGAGACAGGAGGAACTACTGATATATATGCTCTTCAAGAGACCCATTTAAACCAAAATAGTAGATATAGTTGTAAGTTTAGACACGATAGGAAAGAAGGTAGAGGAGGTGGTGTCGCAGTCTTAGTTAGCGAAAAATTTAAAATCATAGACTGGGAAGTATTTAATACAACCAATATAGAAGGTATCCAGGTTACTATAGCAGCTGAACCAAACAATCTAACAATTCTAAATGTATATGCTAAAGATGGCACAATTAAAGATGAAGAAATACTAGCCGTAAGCACCAGACTAGGCCCCAAAACAATCATAGTAGGCAATTTTAATTCCCATCATTATGCTTGGGGTGGACAACATGCAGATAATGCAGGAAAATGCCTACTTGACTTCTCAGATCATCTGCCCATTATAATAACCATGCATGAAAATGTCACTCCAGAACCAGAGAAACCTACTTTCAACTATAAAAAAGCAAACTGGGAAGCTTTCCAATCAGAGCTGGAGGTGATGGAATATAAAGACATGGAATCAGATGATACTGACTTGTGGGCAGAAACACTGACCAATGAAATTCTGAAAATAGCAATAAAATATATACCAAATAAAAATATGCCACAACACCTTAAACCAATAAATAACATTACTAAGAAAAGAAAAACTCAGTGGAATAAAGAACCAGTTGCCTGGTGGAATAAAAGCTGTGCAGTAATTCATGAGAGAAGAAAAAGGGCATTACAAAAATATAGAAATAACAGAACAGAAGAAAACTATGATGAGTATAAACTTATTAGGAATGAATCTAACAGAATAATATTTAAAGCCAAAGAAACTAACTGGAAGGAGTTTTGTCAGTCACTTAAACCTAGCACTCAAATTAAAGAAGTATGGAAAAAGCTTAAGGCAATCAAAGGGAACAATAAGAAAACAATAATGCCAACAATCAAACTACCAAAGAGAGCAGAAACAGATACAGAAAAAGCTAATGCCCTTGCCGAGTATTTCTATAAAGTCAGTGCAAAAAGTAGTCTTGGACAGGAAGAAAATGAGAAGAGAAAGACTTAGGATACAGTTTTCAAAAGAACTACCAGACCAGATAGATGAAACAAACTATTTAGATGCTGATATAACAGAGGAAGAAGTAACTCATGCAATAAAAGATAAATCTAATACGGCCTCAGGGCAAGATATACTTAGTTATGAAATCCTTAAGAAAGTACCCAAAAGAACTATAAACAAAATAACTTCCCTTTATAATAAAATCTGGAGCTTAGGAAAGATACCAAAAGCATGGAAAGTAGCTATGATAGTACCCATCTTAAAACCCAATAAGGAAGCCCATGATGTAAGTTCATATAGGCCTATCTCCTTAACATCACAACTAGGTAAAATACTGGAAACTTGTTAACAAAAGAGTAAAATTCTACCTGGAAAAAAAATCAGTTATATAGCCCAAACCAGTCAGGGTTTAGAGCAGATAGAAGTACAGTAGACCAGCTTGTAAGATTAGAACACGATGTAAAGCTAGGGTTCAAGAGAAAACAATAGCAGTATTTCTAGATGTCGCAAGAGCATATGATGAATGCTGGCGAGATGGAGCTCTTTACAAAATGAAAAAGATTGGCATTACTGGTAAAACCTATAGGTATCTAGAAAACTTTTTACAGAACAGGTATTTTGCGGTACGGGTAAACAATGATAAGTCAGATATATATGAACAACAAAATGGAATTCCTCAGGGATCAGTGATTTCACCTACAATTTTCACCATAGCTCTAAATGACTTAGCAGATGAATTTAATGACATTAAGAATGCAGTATCTCAATTCGCAGATGACTGTGCCATTTGGCGATCTGGAAAAAACTTGGACCATGTTTTCAAAAAACTTCAAAATCAAATAGACAAAGTTTCAGAGTGGATGAAAAGTTGAGGCTTCCAAATTAATGTAAACAAAACAGTAGGTATGATTTTCAGCAAAGGAAATTTTTAAAAAAATAACAAAATCAATATAACCATTAAAGGACAGAAAATATGTACCTCCTCAACAACAAGATTTCTGGGCGTAACTAGATAAACAACTAAATTATAATAAATATATAGACAATTTGGTAGAAAGCTGTAGGGGACCCCTAAATATACTAAGGATTGTTAAAGGTAATGGATGGGGGGCCAGCAATAAAATAATGCTTATGTTCTACAAGTCTTTCATCAGGGGGAAACTGGATTATGCCAGCATAGTCTATGACTCAGCTGCAGCTTCTAACAAAGCAAAACTGGACAGGATTCAAAATGCAGCCATGAGAACCATTACAGGTGCATTTATATCGACACCAGTAGAAGCGCTAGAAGTCGCTCTTGGCATACCTCCCCTTGATCTAAGACGGAAAGAACTGAGAATAAATTATTGGAGTAAAGTAGCACAAGAAGTGACCCACCTAGCACATAAAGCATTTGTCAAAAACCAACCAAGTGTATAGGACGTCCCCATAAATAAAGATAGATATCCAACAGGGTGGAGAACGATAGAAGACCTAATGCAGTTCAAAGAACTATCAAACACAATTAAAAATAGTAATAAATACAGAAGCAAAATACCACCCTGGGAACTAAAAACACCAATCATAGACTACTCACTTACTGAAAAGATCAAACAAAACATAGAAGATAAGGAAGCCAAAATGATAAGTAGAAAGTTCATAGATCAACTAACTAAACAAAGTCTGGCCGTATACACAGATGGATCCAAGGGTGATAGTGGGCAACTAGGTGCCGGAGTTGTAATACCACAATGGGGAATAAAAAAGAGCTACAGTGTAACAGAAGGGGCTTCGATTTTTACTGCAGAGATGGTAGCAATCCTTAAAAGTTTAGAAATAATCGAAGATAACCCACCAGAAGCTGTTATGATATTTACAGACTCGCTATCATCACTACAAGCACTAGAACACCCAGGTAAATGTAGCCGGCCAGACATAAAGGAAGAAATTCTAGCAATTAATACATCACTAGGGCACAGAGGATGTAGTGTGAGGCTAGTGTGGGTTCCAGCACACACAGGTATTGCTGGCAACTAGTTGGCAGACCAGAATGCCAAGAATGGAAGAACAAGTAAAAACAATATAAAAGCAGGACTAGGAAGGTCAGAGATCAAGAGCCAAGTGAAGATAACTATAAACGAGGAATGGAAGAAAAGTAGAAAAGGCAGACACGCGTTCAAACTGTTGAAAGAACCAACAAGGATGTGCCAGGTCAGAGAAGAATTAAAGATGCCGTCGAACAAAAAACTGTGGCGTCTCCGTCTCGGTGCAGCATACTTTATGGTAGAAAAACCACACTGCCAAGAATGTCAGGAAGAGAATGACATAGACCACTACCTGATCCACTGTAAAAAGTATGAACAACAAAGGCTTGAATTAAAAACTTGCTATAGAAATTACAATATAGACTTAACAGGTGATAAGGTTTTAAGTATAGATGCCCCAAGAGATGCCCAATCAATACTTAAAAGATATATACATAAAACAAAGGAAAACATATAAGGTTAGTACTTCAGGAAAAACATCCAACTAAATAGAAATTAAGCAGCAAGAACTAACAAAGCATTAACAAAAAACTAACTACTCATAGGACAAGGAAAGACTACAAGGTATAAAAAAAAGGGCAACAATTTAAAATGAACAAATACAAATTAAAACCAAGCGTAAAGGACAATAGTTATCTATAAACAATACAAAAAAGTAAATAAAATTGACAAATACTAATATAAATAAAAATCAGCAACTGCAAAAGACAATAGTTAATTAAATTGAATACAAATTAGTAAATAAAATGACACTAAATACCCCAATTATAACCAACTTTCAGGTTGATCAGGGTAGACCAAGATGGAAAGAGAAGAGGCAATAACGGTCAGATATTAAGTGCCTAATCTCAACCCATCAAAACAACAACAAACGGGCCTATTACACGAAATACACTATAGAACATGCCATGGCAACACAGAGAAACAACGAAGAGGAAGCCAGCTAGTGGTCCTTTTTAGGACAGTTCTTTTCAGGACTAACAATCGGCCACCATCGAAGAGCATAACACACAATATACCCCAATTATAACCAATTTCCAGGTTGAACAGGGTATAACAACACTATAGTCGACGATAAATGATGATGAACGGGCCTATTTTGCAAAAGCCACCCAGACGAGAGAGAAACGAAGTTAGACACCAGACTCAATCTGTAGATGCCTTGAGCACGTGAGTTAATTTAAATTAGCATTAGTGTTCTGTAATTCTGAAGTTATATTCAGCGTGAGTCTGTTCTAATGTTTAATGAAATAGATAAAATAGATGTGTTTCCAAAGAAAATGTCTTTTTAGGACATTATAATTTAGTCTTGGAATGATAGATGAGTGAAAATAATGTGTGAATAGGTTTTATTAGGCACGCTAAGCCCAAATCACATATGTGAAAGTTTAAGAGCGATTATTTCATTTCATCAGAAAGGCAAATATAGTATGAAACTATTCCATACATGAAACCAGGCAGAGAAGCGATCTATTACTTGAATTTAGATGATATTAACTGTTATCAAGATGGCAGCCAGGGGGCCACGTGGTGATGACTTTAGTTCTAGTTGTTAAGTCAAGAGTAATTTTATTTTATTCTTTAACCCTTTGAACCCTGGCCACCCAGCCTGTAAAATCCCATTCCCCTGGGCTCCTGAGCAAAAAATGCACAAAAAAGACATAAGCAAAACTAGTTACTGTGACACAACCATATGGTCAGGTTTAACTATTCTATCTCAAACTGACTGACCTGATCATCTCCAATATTCCTGCTTATTGTGCCAGTCCTCCCAGCATGTAGACCCTTCCTTTAGGCACAGATAGCTTTCACAATATTTACACCAGAATTTAGTCTTCACTTTTTTTAATGGTCTGTCTTTGTAGGCCATGTCGGGGAAGTCACTAACATGTTTGTTGAATTTGTATGCACACACAACACAAATGTTATTGCCAGTAGCTTGTGGAGACACTTGAGGATGATGCAAGCCCACATTTTGCAGCCTCTGATGTGCATCAACACGGTTGTGAAGCTTCATTGCCGCTGTTCTGTAACCGCCAATGAGTGATAAACAGATTTCATTCATGAACATACCAAATGTTCTGTAGCGTCTTCCAGTTACATTCTGGGGATTGTATTTATTCATTAGTATATAGGCATTATTGCATGCCCACATGAAAAATTTCACTATGAGTTCCCATGTCTGTTGCGTTATGAAATAATACTTGTGATAGGGTGGGCGAGATGATGATGATGATTATATTGTGATATTTGATCACTCTCTTTCCACACTCGCACCAACCCGAACAACAATAAAAACTCTTGATTCTGAGGCAGGGGCTGTATTTATTTTTACAACCCTATCAGTGACACTTAAACACACGAAGCAAACATTAAACAAATAAACCAGCAAACATAACAAAACAAAACACCCAACAGTGCCCGATGCTAATCTGAAGAAGCAAACAAAGCACAGAATAGTTAAAATCATAATATAATACTGAATGAGAAACACCACGCTCTCACCTGTCAAACTGTCCTACGCCGTCACCTGACACACTCAACTATCATACACAAACACACTCATGTGTGTTGTCCAATGCGACTAGTATGGTGTTGTGCATGAGGCTGGCAACCTCACCATGTAACACAGATTGCTACCAAAACCACTACTGCCCGAGCATCTGAATGCTTAATATGAAGGCAAACCACACTGTTGGCCCCATGCTCCCTCAGGAGCGGAGAAGAGAAATATATATCTTGAAGTGAGCCCACGGGCTCTCACAACCATTCCTCACATAACCCTAATTAAATAATCATAAAATGGACATAAAATAATATTCAACTATATGTACAACAAATACTCTCAATAACGAGAATAAACCACCACCTCATAACTGGTCTATCTCAATATTCGTTCTGCACTCTGAAGCATGTCGTATGTGACGACTGATGTGCCTGGCAACAAGCGTGTCGTATATGACCACTGGTGAGACTGGGAATCTCATCACATGAAACACATCGTTACCGAAACAACCACTGCAATAGCATAAAAATGCTTCTTGTCGGCTTGTGATGGACACCAGCCACATTGGTGTTTCCATGCTCCGCAGGGAGCAAACAGAGAAACACCTGTCTCAACGTGCCTTACGCCTTATGCACGCTGTCCAGAAATCTAAATACATATTCTCACTTCAAAGTAACCCACCAAAGACAAACAGTAGAATAAACAATAAACGTGAAATACACTAAATTACTCTTACATTAAAGAAATAAAATATAATTACTCTTGACTTAACAACTAGAACTGGTCATCATATAAAGGAAATTTAACACGACAACTCTTTCTTTCCTTTACTGGGAAAAATTATCTTAATCTGCTTCCCCCCCCCCTCTCCTCCCCCACGTGTCAATTCACACAATATAAAACTGGCGTCTTCTTTATACACACGCATGGTGACGCGCCGCCTTTCATGACCACGTGGTTGCCATCCTGATAACAGTCAATATCATCTAAATTCAAGTAAAAAAATCGCTTCTCTGTCCAGTTTCATGTATAAAACATTCTCCTACTAAATTTGCCCGGTCTGATGGATGAAATACTTGATACTAAACTCTTACATACGTGATTTGGTCTTAACACTAGTGAAATATATCCACACATTATCTCCACTCAATTATATTTTAAGACTAAATTATCAGGTCCTGGAAACACATTCACTTTTTCATTTTAACATTAGAACAGACACGCTGAATACTAATAATAAAACTACAGAATACTAAAGCTAATTTAAATTAACTCACGTGCTGATTCAGGCTTATAGAACACGAATGCTAAATTCTACAAATTGCGCTTAAGAATTACAACTCACGTGCTCTAGTCCATCTGCTACCTACACTGGTCACCTCGTTGTTTGCTCTCTCGTGTGGGCTGAATCTTCAAATCGGCCTTTTGCCGATCGCTATTTCTTTATATAAACCGCGGTCGAATCACTCAATTCACCGGGTGCCACGCGTATCAATCTGGCCGCATAAATAACACTCGCGACATTTGCTCTTATAAGGCACTAAACCACACAAGTATGGCCTATAACTACCAATTATAACACACAACTCTACACCACAACTATATGTAGGCTTTATTATGGCCTAATAACATATCTTCTACTTCATCAGACTTTTCACATCCCAGGCTCGCGCCATCACGTGGGTTGACAGTCACGTGGGTTGCGCGCACATAGAAAATATATGGGTGATAAAAATGCCTTGAACATGAAGGGGGCGGGGGCATCCGGGGTGTCTTTTCGGCCCCATCACATATCTCCCTCCTGATTTTGTTGTCGTCCCAACAACATCACTACCTCAGGCACTTCTGTTGAAATCTCTTAGATCGTTGGTGCTGCGTTTGATTATTTCTCAGCGGCGATGTTTTGGGCTCAGATTCTGTATTCGGTACAACTTGGCTGGGGACCCTCTTGGTCGTTATGTCCCCAGTTGTACGTTGTCGGGCTGGCAGTTGCTGTGGTCTAGAAGACTTGCACACCTGTGCCGCATCGCTGCCTGCCCGTGACGTCTGCCTGTCAGTGCTTGTAGCTGTCGAATCTGTAGGGGGATTGCTCCTGATGTGCTTGACACTCGTTTTGCGTGGATGGTGGCCAACATTCCCCACTATCTGCTTTTGATGTGTCTCCTCCTCTGAACCTTGACTTGCACTCCCTCCTCTCTGCTTAAGACGAGTTTCCTCCCCTAACCGACTACCAATCTTCTCGGCGCCCTTAGGGTGACAGTTGTCACGGTCATCTCTTGGCTTGCACCCGGAAGGAAACCTGGTTGTGGTAGCACGTCTCGGGAAAGAGCTCTTTGAGGGACAGGCGGCTATCAAATGTTCAGTTGACTTGCATCTAAAACATCGTTTGGGAAGAGGGCCTTGAGGGCACTTGGCTGCCATGTGGTCTGACAGGTCCCCACAATTGTAGCATCTTATCTTTCTGGGCTTCCTCTGTGCCATGGGTCGCTTCCTGCTTCCTTTGCATTCTTGACCGCCAATGCCGCACACATAGACTGCTTCCATGCCCTGGACAGATGGTTTGCTGTCAAATTCCACTCTCTCATTTCTCGCCAGACTCCAGAATCCCTTTCTGAAAATCTTGGTCTGATGTACAAATACATCAGTACCTCCATCATCTGGCGTAATGAACCCCCATCCCCTGCGGACACTGTACCACTTGCAAACTCCTTTTCCCCTTGTCAGTGCAGCTGCACTTGTTGGTACTGTCAGCTCACTGCTTTCGTTAACAACAGCTTGACTCTCACATACCAGAACACGCACCCCCTCGTCGTGCTTTGGCTGTTTCCGCAGTTGGCCTGGTTCTTTCTCTCTTTGCACCTCCTCTTGTACTGGCAAACTGGTCTCTGACATCTGTGCTATCTGGGACTTTAGGAGGGATAATTCTGCTCTGAGTGCCTCCTCCTCCTTCTGAACTTCTGCACTTGCTATCTGGACCAGTGTCTCAGGCTTTTTACTTTCACCATAAACAGCATATTCCCAAGGGAAATTCCTGGTCATCTCACTGACTGGTGGTTGCTCGCTGTAGGCTTCTTTGACAATTTCCAGTAACTTCTCAGGGCTGGCCTTGGCTCCACCATGTATCCGTAATTCTCTAGATACCCATGGTGTAACGTTGTTCCATATCATGTCTAACTTGTCTTCTGCACAAAAAGGTGCCACCTTCCACGCGGCTTCCACATCTTCCACAAACTCTTGCCAAGTGGGACTCCCCTCTCCACTAAATAACCTTATCTCTGGCTCCTCCACGTACACTACCTTCATATGCGCATTAGCCATCTTGCTGCAAGACCGCACTGCTGGGTGTTTACAATATTTGTTCGTTTGCTGTTGCTCGGTGTCACTGTCTGCCTATCCTGCCGACGACGCCAATTGTGATACGGTGGGCGAGATGATGATGATGATTATATTGTGATATTTGATCACTCTCTTTCCACACTCGCACTGACCCGAACAACAATAAAAATTCTTGATTCTGAGGCAGGGGCTGTATTTATTTTTACAACCCTATCAGTGACACTTAAACACACGAAGCAAACATTAAACAAATAAACCAGCAAACATAACAAAACAAAACACCCAACAGTGCCCGATGCTAATCTGAAGAAGCAAACAAAGCACAGAATAGTTAAAATCATAATATAATACTGAATGAGAAACACCACGCTCTCACCTGTCAAACTGTCCTACGCCGACACCTGACACACTCAACTATCACACACAAACACACTCATGTGTGTCATCCAATGCAACTAGTATGGTGTTGTGCATGAGGCTGGCAACCTCACCATGTAACACAGATTGCTACCAAAACCACTACTGCCCGAGCATCTGAATGCTTAATATGAAGGCAAACCACACTGGAGCGGAGAAGAGAAATATATATCTTGAAGTGAGCCCATGGGCTCTCACAACCATTCCTCACATAACCCTAATTAAATAATCATAAAATGGACATAAAATCTTCTTCTTCTTCTTCTTGCGATCGCATCTTTGATGATTACACCGTCAGACGAGTTCTCATGATGAATTCGACTGTTGTTTGAAGTTCCTCTTTAACTCCATATAGCTTTGAGTTTAGTGTTGAGTCATTCGGCCAGTATATCTTTCTTAACTGGTCATACAGAGGACAGTCCTGTAGAACATGCTCAGCAGTTTGTTCGTTTAATCCACATGTGCACAGTGGTGAAGCAGACAATCGTAGCTTGTGCATGTGTTTATTCAGTTTGTTATGCCCTGTCCTGAGTCGAAAAAAATAGTTATCTGTCCCTGCCGGTCGAGAGTGTGATAGTCGTCTTTGGGTTGGTTCTGTTCTCTTCTGATAGTCTGGATAGCTCTCTTTTTCTCAAAGTATGTGACTTCATTATCTTCTTGTTCACATTCTCCTCCCTTTTTTGCAAGTTTATCTGCCTTTTCATTTCCGGGTACACCACAATGAGATGGTACCCACTGAAGTATGGTTCTCTTTTTGGCAGCTACCTTGTTTAGTTCATTTCTCAGATGCGGGAGTTTACCACCCTTGAGAGCTTGCAGGACAGACAGTGCATCTGTGAGGATGACTACCTGGTGGCAGTCAGAGTTGGTGTTATAAATCATATTTGCAGCTTGCTCTAGAGCTTGAACCTCAGCTGTATAGTTGGAACAGAATTTACCAGTGGGAATGTGCCTAGTCTCATAGTGGTTGTCAGGATATGAGATAAAGATACCAGCACCTCCATTCCTAACAGCATTAGTTGCTGATCCATCTGTATAGGCATGTATCCATGATTGATCGGGATAGCTTTCTTGGATCATACTCAATGTAGCAGTTCGTTTTTGCAGATCATTATACTCACATCCACTTGTGAGACCACTGACTGATGTATTAATTTGGAGGGCACTGCTGGCCTGCTCCCATGGTACAGGGTATAGGGTGGGCTTCAGTGGTGTTGTCTTCATGGATAGGTCTTCTTGATGCTGTCTTATAAGTCTTTTCCCCCGATGCACAAAGCTGCTACGCTTTAGACGTCCCAATGCCAGATCATCTAGTCTTGCCTTCATTGGGTGCATTGGCATACTGTTATACTTTTCCATCTGGATCATGGTTTTTGTGTCTCTTCTATGGGACAATGTCTGTAATCCAGCAACCTTCTGCATCTCTGTTATTGGTGTAGTTTTCATGGCTCCTGTAATGAGCCTGAGAGCTTGATTTTGCACCTTGTCCAAAGACTGCAGATGTGAGTTAGCAGCTGATGACCATGCTGCTGAGCTAAACTCTAAGTGTGGTCTTATTACTCCATTATAAATCTTCTTTAGATTTCGTTCATTTGCTCCCCAGTTGGTACCTGCTAATTTTCTGAGTATGCCTAGTCGCCTTCGGGCCTTTCCTTCTGCATTTTCAATATGCTTATTCCATGTAAGCCTTTGGTCAAATGTCACCCCAAGATAGGTGGGGTAGCTTTCTTCCTTGATCACGGTTGTCCCTAGGTGTATGTTAGCTGATTTGTCCTTGGGGGCGAGGGAGAACAGTGTTGTGGAGGTTTTGTCTGTGTTTATTGTGATAAGCCATTTCTCTGCCCATGACACTAGCATGTCTGCTGCCCGCTGCATTCTATAATTTGCTGTGGTGACATTTTCATCAGCGCACCAGAGTACTAGGTCATCTGCATATGAGGCAGCTTTCACTCCTGCAGGGAGATCTTTCACCAGGTCATTGATGTAAACAAGGAAGAGTGTTGGGGAAATTACTCCTCCTTGAGGTACCCCCTGATGGAGCAACACTTTTCTGCTCTGCAGACCGTCAAGAGTGACTCTAGTTCTCCTGTTATGCAAGTATGACTGGATCCATTTCATCATGTTGCCTTGGATTCCACTTCTCCTAAGTTTTGCAATGAGGCCATCTTTCCACACCTTGTCAAAGGCCTGCTTGAAGTCGACCCAGATCGTTAGGACCTTTTTCTTCTCCTGGAAGGCATCTTCTATTGCTTGAGACAAGTAAGTAACTTGGTCTTCTATACTGTAGCATTCTCTAAATCCAGCTTGTTCCGGCACCAGGATCTGCTCAGACTCTAAATACCATTTCAATCTGTGGTTGACTATTCGCTCCATAGTCTTCCCAACACAGCTTGTGAGACTGATTGGCCGGTAACTTGCAGCCTCGGTCTTACATTTCCCTTTCTTTAGTATGGGTATTGTGATGGCTTCTCTCCATACTTGGGGTACCGTTCCTTTCAACCAGCTGTGGTTGAATATCTCAAGCAGTTTTGTCTTTGCTGCTGAGCTCAGATTTACTAGCATTTCGTTGCTGATTTTGTCTGGGCCGGGTGACTTTTGAAACTTAAGCTTGGAAATAGCCTTCTGTAGTTCTCCTAGTGTGATGGGTTCCCTCATTGGGGCAGGAGTATCTGTCTGTCCCATGGTTGCCAGTATTTCTTTTCTTATCTCTCTCTGATGATCTATGTTAATGGGTAAGTTGCTTTCTGAACTGTATCTTCTAGCAAACAAGTCTGCAGCTTGTTTTCCTCTGAAAAGTTTGCCACCTTCATCCAATGTGATAGTCTGCCTAGGTGAGGAACGCTCTTCATTTAGAGACTTGACTAATCTCCAAAGTTTCCTGCCGTCTTTCTCAAGGTTCAGCGATGCCGTTTTAGTTCTCCAGCTTTTCCGTTTTTCTTCTAGCTTTGTTCTCTGAAACTCTGCTACAGCCTTTTTCCATTTGTTGTGAGTTTCAAGTGAAGGCTGAGACTCTGCGTCCTTTCTAGCCCTGTCCATGGCTTCCTGACGTTCTTGGAGTGTGCTGGACCAGTATGGTATGTAGTTACGCCGGCATCCTTTGGGAATGGTTTCTTTTGCAGCTTGTAGTATGCATCTGTTGAAGTCTTTTACCACTTCATTAATGTCTCTGTTCTGTACCTTGAGGGTAGACAGCAGCGTGTTCACCTGATGCCTGAATAAACCCCAGTTGGCTTTTTTGTAGTTCCATCTTGTAATGGCTGGGCCTGTACTGAGAGTTGCACTCTGGACAGTAAGAAAGATTGGGCGATGGTCGCTTCCCCCTAGTTGGTCTCCTACTTCTCTACTAATAGATCCAGCTATATCTGGTGTGGAGAAGGCAAGATCTGGTGTTGAAGTTGTTTGCCATCCTCTGGAGTAGAAGGTAGGAGTATCTGTGGCATTATTGACTAGGATTAGGGAGTGATCATCTTGCCAAGTTTCAACCTCTTCACCTCTGTGATCCAGATGGTTATAGCCCCAGCTCTGGGAGTGGCTATTAAAGTCTCCAACTGCTATAAAGTTGGTGGCTGGTACCTGTATAGAGCTGAGACTCAGGGGTTTGTTGTTCGGACAGTAATAGTTCAGGAGTTCTATTTCCATCTTGTCTACCTTTATCTGCAACAGCTGATATTCTGCTCCATCCATGAAGGTTTTCCTTTCGTGTGCAGGAATGTTATTCCTTACAAGAGTAAGTACTCCTCCTTTTCGTCTATCTTTTCTGTCGGATCTGAAGCATTGATATCCCCTTATTTTAAAGGTTTGATCTGCTTTCAAGTGAGTCTCTTGGATACAGCAAACACTGACTTGCTTCTCATACAAGATGTTTTCCAGCTCTGTCTTTTTGCTGTATCCAGCCTGCTTGCTGTTCACTCCCTCTGCATTCCAGTGCATCATGACAAGTGGCATTCTGGGTTTCTCTTTTTCTGTTTTGTTTTGGTCAGTAGTTCTCCTCCGCCGTCTGCTGACTCCACAAGACGGTCTAGAGGGTCCTCCAGTAGCTGAGGGTGGGCTCTGTCGAGGCTCAGAGCCCGGCACTGCACCTGCCTGGTGGAGCTCCACAGGGCGAGCACCAGTACGAGATTTATTTGACGGTGTACTCTCCATAGAAAAAAAAAGCGAGTTGCGTGATACTGTGGTTTCCGGTGCGCCTTCTGGCCCAGTATCTATGACTTTAGCACCTGTTCAACGGGAGAGTGGGCTCATCCCTAATCTGTTTATGTTCCCAGTAGTAGACTATTCGCAAGCAGCCTGGGGGTGTCACTGCTCTGCGCGGACCTTGTTTACCGAGGCGGCGTCCGAGCTCGTATGGTGAAAATATGGTTGCATTATCTTCAAAATAGCCCTGTCTTTCCTGCCATCCTGCAACTTTGAGTTAGGGAGTTCTGAGCTCCAGTCTCTTTCCCAGGCATTTTATCCTGGCCTGGCACGCATACAGAGGACCCCACTTCTGGTTCTAAGTTAGCAGTTGGGGACAGGTGGGGTAGCACACTGTGCATTCCCCGTCAGCCAGGGGGCTCTCCAACTATGCAGAGCTTGCACAATGCTGTGCTCTGGTTCTGGGCTCACCCAAGGAATCCTCACGTCCTGCACAGAGCCACTTCCAGATACCCACCACCTGCCAACCCCCCATTGTAGAAATCTCCTGCATGCGGCCATCCAGTCAAGAGCCAGTATTAAGTCTGGTGCCCAAGTGATTCCCCCCAAGCTCAGTGTGCAATTCTGGGTTCTCATCATGCTGCAACACAGGGGGGATTGTGATGCTCAGCCATCTCTCTCAACTCTGCACCGATAAATGACATCGGGGACTTAACTGTGTCTCAGTACTGGGAGGCCCCGTTTCCGGGTACACCACACACAGCCAGTTGAGGCAACGGTCGCCGTGGGCGTGTCTTCAGTGGGGAAGTTGTGGAGTCTTCCTGTCCATGTTCTTGCACATCCTAACACTGCCCGCAAGACATCGGAGGTTTGGAGAGTGGCCTTCTCTGCTTTTTTGAGCCGGGGTGGGCTCCCCGGGCAAGTCTCGATGGGGATCGGGACGTGTCCACGCGCCAGTGGGCCCAGCATCGGCCGCATCTGTTGGAGGACTTGCTCTGCCAGGTTTGAGTTAGTAAATTCCAACTTTGTCATCTTCTTGGCATTGTGATGCTGGGGTGCCTGTGGATTTCCTAACGCCCCGGGTAGAAGCCAGAAGTGTACTGTGCCAGCTCTGGGGGAGATAAAGGGGGTGTTTCTGCGTCTCCTTGTGATACGTAGCCAAGGTAGGGCTCACAGTGCTCTTTCCCCGCCACCAAATTGCCTGCTGGTTACGCCGAGTTCTCCGAGGCTCTAGGCATGTGACCAAGAGGGACATAAAATAATATTCAACTATATGTACAACAAATACTCTCAATAACGAGAATAAACCACCACCTCACAACTGGTCTATCTCAATATTCGTTCTGCACTCTGAAGCATGTCGTATGTGACGACTGATGTGCCTGGCAACAAGCGTGTCGTATATGACCACTGGTGAGACTGGGAATCTCATCACATGAAACACATCGTTACCGAAACAACCACTGCAATAGCATAAAAATGCTTCTTGTCGGCTTGTGATGGACACCAGCCACATTGGTGTTTCCATGCTCCGCAGGGAGCAAACAGAGAAACACCTGTCTCAACGTGCCTTACGCCTTATGCACGCTCTCCAGAAATCTAAATACATATTCTCACTTCAAAGTAACCCACCAAAGACAAACAGTAGAATAAACAATAAACGTGAAATACACTAAATTACTCTTACATTAAAGAAATAAAATATAATTACTCTTGACTTAACAACTAGAACTGGTCATCATATAAAGGAAATTTAACACGACAACTCTTTCTTTCCTTTACTGGGGAAAATTATCTTAATCTGCCCCCGCACCCCCCACGTGTCAATTCACACAATATAAAACTGGCGTCTTCTTTATACACACGCATGGTGACGCGCCGCCTTTCATGACCACGTGGTTGCCATCCTGATAACAGTCAATATCATCTAAATTCAAGTAAAAAAATCACTTCTCTGTCCAGTTTCATGTATAAAACACTCTCCTACTAAATTTGCCCGGTCTGATGGATGAAATACTTGATACTAAACTCTTACATACGTGATTTGGTCTTAACACTAGTGAAATATATCCACACATTATCTCCACTCAATTATATTTTAAGACTAAATTATCAGGTCCTGGAAACACATTCACTTTTTCATTTAAACATTAGAACAGACACGCTGAATACTAATAATAAAACTACAGAATACTAAAGCTAATTTAAATTAACTCACGTGCTGATTCAGACTTACAGAACACGAATGCTAAATTCTACAAACTGCGCTTAAGAATTACAACTCACGTGCTCTAGTCCATCTGCTACCTACACTGGTCACCTCATCGTTTGCTCTCTCGTGTGGGCTGAATCTTCAAATCGGCCTTTTGCCGATCGCTATTTCTTTATATAAACCGCGGTCGAATCACTCAATTCACCGCGTGCCACGCATATCAATCTGGCCGCATAAATAACACTCGCGACATTTGCTCTTATAAGGCACTAAACCACACAAGTATGGCCCATAACTACCAATTATAACACACAACTCTACACCACAACTATATGTAGGCTTTATTATGGCCTAATAATATATCTTCTACTTCATCAGACTTTTCACATCCCAGGCTCGCGCCATCACGTGGGTTGACAGTCACGTGGGTTGCGCGCACATAGAAAATATATGGGTGATAAAAATGCCTTGAACATGAAGGGGGTGGGGGCATCCGGGGTGTCTTTTCGGCCCCATCACATATCTCCCTCCTGATTTTGTTGTCGTCCCGACAACATCACTACCTCAGGCACTTCTGTCGAAATCTCTTAGATCGTTGGTGCTGCGTTTGATTATTTCTCAGCGGCGATGTTTTGGGCTCAGATTCTGTATTCGGTACAACTTGGCTGGGGACCCTCTTGGTCGTTATGTCCCCAGTTGTACGTTGTCGGGCTGGCAGTTGTTGTGGTCTAGAAGACTCGCACACCTGTGCCGCATTGCTGCCTGCCAGTGACGTCTGCCTGTCAGTGCTTGTAGCTGTCGAATCTGTAGGGGGATTGCTGCTGACGTGCTTGACACTCGTTTTGCGTGGACGGTGGCCAACATTCCCCACTATCTGCTTTTGATGTGTCTCCTCCTCTGAACCTTGACTTGCACTCCCTCCTCTCTGCTTAAGACGAGTTTCCTCCCCTAACCGACTACCAATCTTCTCGGCGCCCATAGGGTGACAGTTGTCACGGTCATCTCTTGGCTTGCACCCGGAAGGAAACCTGGTTGTGGTAGCACGTCTCGGGAAAGAGCTCTTTGAGGGACAGGCAGCTATCAAATGTTCAGTTGACTTGCATCTAAAACATCGTTTGGGAAGAGGGCCTTGAGGGCACTTGGCTGCCATGTGGTCTGACAGGTCCCCACAATTGTAGCATCTTATCTTTCTGGGCTTCCTCTGTGCCATGGGTCGCTTCCTGCTTCCTTTGCATTCTTGACCGCCAATGCCGCACACATAGACTGCTTCCATGCCCTGGACAGATGGTTTGCTGTCAAATTCCACTCTCTCATTTCTCGCCAGACTCCGGAATCCCTTTCTGAAAATCTTGGTCTGATGTACAAATACATCAGTACCTCCATCATCTGGCGTAATGAACCCCCATCCCCTGCGGACACTGTACCACTTGCAAACTCCTTTTCGCCTTGTCAGTGCAGCTGCACTTGTTGGTACTGTCAGCTCACTGCTTTCGTTAACAACAGCTTGACTCTCACATACCAGAACACGCACCCCCTCGTCGTGCTTTGGCTGTTTCCGCAGTTGGCCTGGTTCTTTCTCTCTTTGCACCTCCTCTTGTACTGGCAAACTGGTCTCTGACATCTGTGCTATCTGGGACTTTAGGAGGGATAATTCTGCTCTGAGTGCCTCCTCCTCCTTCTGAACTTCTGCACTTGCTATCTGGATCAGTGTCTCAGGCTTTTTACTTTCACCATAAACAGCATATTCCGAAGGGAAATTCCTGGTCATCTCACTGACTGGTGGTTGCTCGCTAAAGGCTTCTTTGACAATTTCCAGTAACTTCTCAGGGCTGGCCTTGGCTCCACCATGTATCCGTAATTCTCTAGATACCCATGGTGTAACGTTGTTCCATATCATGTCTAACTTGTCTTCTGCACAAAAAGGCGCCACCTTCCACGCGGCTTCCACATCTTCCACAAACTCTTGCCAAGTGGGACTCCCCTCTCCACTAAATAACCTTATCTCTGGCTCCTCCACGTACACTACCTTCATATGCGCATTAGCCATCTTGCTGCAAGACCGCACTGCTGGGTGTTTACAATATTTGTTCGTTTGCTGTTGCTCGGTGTCACTGTCTGCATATCCTGCCGACGACGCCAATTGTGATACGGTGGGCGAGATGATGATGATGATTATATTGTGATATTTGATCACTCTCTTTCCACACTCGCACCGACCCGAACAACAATAAAAACTCTTGATTCTGAGGCAGGGGCTGTATTTATTTTTACAACCGTATCAGTGACACTTAAACACACGAAGCAAACATTAAACAAATAAACCAGCAAACATAACAAAACAAAACACCCAACAGTGCCCGATGCTAATCTGAAGAAGCAAACAAAGCACAGAATAGTTAAAATCATAATATAATACTGAATGAGAAACACCACGCTCTCACCTGTCAAACTGTCCTACTCTGCCACCTGACACACTCAACTATCACACACAAACACACTCATGTGTGTCGTCCAATGCGACTAGTATGGTGTTGTGCATGAGGCTGGCAACCTCACCATGTAACACAGATTGCTACCAAAACCACTACTGCCCGAGCATCTGAATGCTTAATATGAAGGCAAACCACACTGTTGGCCCCATGCTCCCTCAGGAGCGGAGAAGAGAAATATATATCTTGAAGTGAGCCCACGGGCTCTCACAACCATTCTTCACATAACCCTAATTAAATAATCATAAAATGGACATAAAATAATATTCAACTATATGTACAACAAATACTCTCAATAACGAGAATAAACCACCACCTCACAACTGGTCTATCTCAATATTCGTTCTGCACTCTGAAGCATGTCGTATGTGACGACTGATGTGCCTGGCAACAAGCGTGTCGTATATGACCACTGGTGAGACTGGGAATCTCATCACATGAAACACATCGTTACCGAAACAACCACTGCAATAGCATAAAAATGCTTCTTGTCGGCTTGTGATGGACACCAGCCACATTGGTGTTTCCATGCTCCGCAGGGAGCAAACAGAGAAACACCTGTCTCAACGTGCCTTACGCCTTATGCACGCTCTCCAGAAATCTAAATACATATTCTCACTTCAAAGTAACCCACCAAAGACAAACAGTAGAATAAACAATAAACATGAAATACACTAAATTACTCTTACATTAAAGAAATAAAATATAATTACTCTTGACTTAACAACTAGAACTGGTCATCATATAAAGGAAATTTAACACGACAACTCTTTCTTTCCTTTACTGGGGAAAATTATCTTAATCTGCCCCCGCACCCCCCACGTGTCAATTCACACAATATAAAACTGGCGTCTTCTTTATACACACGCATGGTGACGCGCCGCCTTTCATGACCACGTAGTTGCCATCCTGATAACAGTCAATATCATCTAAATTCAAGTAAAAAAATCGCTTCTCTGTCCAGTTTCATGTATAAAACACTCTCCTACTAAATTTGCCCGGTCTGATGGATGAAATACTTGATACTAAACTCTTACATACGTGATTTGGTCTTAACACTAGTGAAATATATCCACACATTATCTCCACTCAATTATATTTTAAGACTAAATTATCAGGTCCTGGAAACACATTCACTTTTTCATTTAAACATTAGAACAGACACGCTGAATACTAATAATAAAACTACAGAATACTAAAGCTAATTTAAATTAACTCACGTGCTGATTCAGACTTATAGAACACGAATGCTAAATTCTACAAACTGCGCTTAAGAATTACAACTCACGTGCTCTAGTCCATCTGCTACCTACACTGGTCACCTCGTCGTTTGCTCTCTCGTGTGGGCTGAATCTTCAAATCGGCCTTTTGCCGATCGCTATTTCTTTATATAAACCGCGGTCGAATCACTCAATTCACCACGCGCCACGCGTATCAATCTGGCCGCATAAATAACACTCGCGACATTTGCTCTTATAAGGCACTAAACCACACAAGTATGGCCCATAACTACCAATTATAACACACAACTCTACACCACAACTATATGTAGGCTTTATTATGGCCTAATAACATATCTTCTACTTCATCAGACTTTTCACATCCCAGGCTCGCGCCATCACGTGGGTTGACAGTCATGTGGGTTGCGCGTACATAGAAAATATATGGGCGATAAAAATGCCTTGAACATGAAGGGGGCGGGGGCCTCCGGGGTGTTTTTTCGGCCCCATCACATACTAGTCAAACTGTCTGAACTAAAAGAAGAAAATGAAATAATACTAAAAAGAATGGAAAGTGAAAAACAGGAGATTAACATAGGGAGAGAAGGGAATGTAGCATTGGATGAAAATAGGAAAGTGGTCAAAAAGAACAAAAGGCAACAGGAAAACAAAAGCAACCTAGAAGAAACTTATCAAAGAACAATTTGAGTCACTTTTACCATACTTAGCGGAAGAAGTTAGGGATAAAATGACAAGTATAAATGAGGATTTTCTTGAGAACTTGATTGATAATGGGTCCACAAGTACAGGAAATACAGAATAAGAGCAAATTTGATAGTTAACCAAAATAAAAGGTATACTAGATGATGTTAAAATTCAATTTAGAACCCACACTAGCCTCACACTACATCCTCTGTGCCCTAGTGATGTATTAATTGCTAGAATTTCTTCCTTTATGTCTGGCTGGCTACATTTACCTGGGTGTTCTAGTGCTTGTAGTGATGATAGTGAGTCTGTAAATATCATAACAGCTTCTGGTGGGTTATCTTCGATTATTTCTAAACTTTTAAGAATTGCTACCATCTCTGCAGTAAAAATCGAAGCCCCTTCTGTTACACTGTAGCTCTTTTTTATTCCCCATTGTGGTATGCTCATGTTCTGGCTAACAAAAAAAATTTTTTTCTTTCTTTCTAACATTTCTATGTTTTTCTGGTCAATTTTAATGCACTGTTTTTAAATCTGCAAACCGTTTTTCTCTATCAGATCGGGATCTCTAGAAATACGCAATTGATGTTTTTTAACAACGCATACAAATATAACAACATCATTCGTACAAGAAGTATAACAGTTATGTAGGCTTGAATTTCTTTGCAGTCGACTTTCGTCGGTGAATGGCATGTGGTACATCGCGATGAAGCATCCAACAATAATCGGCAAGCATGGTCACACTCCACCGTCCTTGATAACGTGACTCCATTACGGCGATATCTTGATGGAATCGTTCTCCATGTTCATCGCTGACTTCGCCAAGGTTGTCAGGGAAAAAGTCAAGATGCAAATCGAGCAAATGGATTTTGAGGGACATGTTACAGCCCATAATTCTGTATGCATCTGTGCACTGCTTAACAATATGCACATAGTCGACAGATTTGTGATTTTCCAAAAAAGTTATCGACGATCGATTTGAATGCCATCCATGCGCGAAGTTCACTACCATGTAACAAGTTCTCGAATTGTTTGTCTGCATTAACTTTTCTTATCTGAGGTCCTACAAAGATACCTTCTTTTATCTTTGCATCGCTTACTTGCGGAAACTTTTCTCGAAGATAAATGAAAGTTCTGCTCGTTTTATCTAACGCTTTTACGAAATTCTTCATGAGCCCCAACTTTATATGTAACAGTGGTAAAATGATGCTGTCTTTGTTAACTAATGGCTCATGTATTACATTTTTATGCCCGAGCTGCATACGATCCCTGATAGGCCACCCCTTTCTTGCATAATGTTCCGTCTGTTGCGGCTGTCCCATTCACATAGGAAGCAACAAAATTTAGTATACCTCGTCTGCATGCCCGTGAGAATTGCAATGACCTTTAGGTCTCCACAAATCCGCCATTGGTAGTCATTGTACTTTATTTTTGCCAAAAGTATAGTCATATTGTCATAAGTTTCTTTCATATGAACAGAGTAGGCGATTGGAATTGATGAAAATAAATTTCCGTTATGCAATAACACGGCTTTTAGACTAGTCTTGGAAGAGTCAGTGAAAAGTCGCCATTCGTTGACTATGTGCTCATGACCGAGGTGCACCATTAGACCGTTTACATCTTTGCAATAGCAAATGTCATCATCCATCTCAAAGTATTGAACAAGTTCTCTTTGTCTATGACGAAATTTAGATATCGGAGTATTGGGCGCTAAAAGATTCCATTCTTTGAGTCGCGAACCGAGTAATTTCGCTTGTCCTTTGGTAAGAGCGAGATCACGTATTAGATCTGAAAGTTCTGAATGGTTAATTAAGTGAACACCATCATTCACTGGTATATAATCCGAGTCAGAATTAGTTTCTAAAGCAGGTAAACTATCACTTTCTGATGGTTCATTCATGTCCAACGGATATTGTTCTGGTGGAACTGGGATCGGACACGTGATTGGATCATGAGGCAATGGTTTCGAAACCGATTCAATATTTTGATAAACCACAGACTTTCTAGTTTTAAAAGTGAAACTATGGATATTTGTCAAGCAGAAGTAACAATCAGTAGCGTGATTTGTCGGTTCACGCCTTATTACCGGCACTCCAAAAGGCATCGACTTATGCTTCGGTGATTTTCGTAACCAACCTGCCAATGTATTTGCACAAGTCGAACAAACTGCATTTGGCTTCCAAGATTTATTTGCGTCATCAACTTTCGAATCGAAATAAAGTTCATATGCTTTCTTTAGTAATGGTGTAAAGTTTTTCTGGTGAACACGATCGGTAAAATATCCGCACACGTAACAACAGATCAGCCGAATTTCTACAACTTCTCGAAGCCATATGTCGCTCAGAATTATTTCAAAATACAGTAACTATTTGAAAAATAGCGTAACATATGTCATGCATCTTTTAGCAGTATAAACAGTAGAATTATTTTGCATTTTATTAATTTTTAATAAGTTATATAGTAAAAATGAAATGGAGCAAATAACGGTTTCCCAAAAATATATTTATTCACAAATATCTTAAGAACCCGATGTGATAGAGATAAACGGATTTCAGATTTGAAATCAGCGCAAGAAACTGACCTAAGAACACTTGTTCTTATATAAGAAAGAAAAATGTTGTTTGTCACTGTAATTAGATATAAAATTGACGGGTCTTTGGTCCATCCATACAAGGCAAACAATGTTATTGAAACAGACAAATTCTGATTGCCCCCTGCACATTTTCTTCTTTCCTGACAGTTCTTTTGGATAATATTTCCTATTTGTCATTGCTGTCCCTACTGCAAGTGTTCCATAATCACTGTATAACTTGTCAAAGAGAGTTACACTGTTATAAAATCTGTCCATGACAAGAATATGGTTTTATTTTGCCAAATCACTTGAAGTCAAAATCCTGATGACGACACTACCAAGAACACAGAGTTCTGGAATAACATCCTCTGTTCCAGTGTAAATTTCCAACTTCAGAATATAGCCAGAGCTCACGTCACATGCCATGTAAGCCTTTATTCCCCACTTTATGGGCTTTGATTTTATGTATTGTTTGAAGGCAAGTCTGCTTTTAGTGGGGATCATGCCCTCGTCTAAACTCAAGTGTTGTGAGGGTGAATAATAATATCGAAATCTTGGAAGCAACAAATTCAGCATGAGCCTTACTTTGTACAGTTTATCTGCTTTATCCAGAGCAGGGTCCTCTTCATCTACAAGATGAAGAAATGTCCATATAGCAAGAAAGCGATCGCGTTCCATTATAGTGCGAAATCCAGGAGTTTGTGAAATGAAGTTCGAAGACGAGCTGGACCAGTAATCTTCGTAACGTGGTTTATTCACAAGTTTCATCACTCGATTCAATTTCGGTGTCACTTTCAGAATAATCACCATCTAAATCTAATTCATCATCCTCCGAATCATTGAGCACAAGTTCAACAGCTTGTTCCGTTGTTAGCCTTTTAGAACGGCTATTTCCTGGATTTTCAACACGCCTTTTCATTATGAAAACAGTTAAAAAATTGCAAAATATTATCACTTCGAGGGCGCCGCCATTTTGGTGTAACATTCCACAAGACGTGTACTTCCTGACGTCATTATTTTTCACACATTTCCATTCCGGCCCCGTACTGCTAAGCTAGGTGTGTCAGGCCGAAAAAGCGGTCGCTCAGGGTATGGATTATTTACACACGGACCGAAATTTCGGGACCTCGGGTTCAGAAGAGTAATTTAGTGTATTTCGCGTTTATTGATTATTCTACTGTATATCTTTAGTGGGTTACTTTGAGTGAGGTGAGAATATGTATTTAGATTTCTGGAGAGCGCGAGGCCACTCCTTGGTGCGTAAGGCACGTTGAGACAAGTGTTTCTCTGTTTGCTCCCGGCGGAGCATGGAAACACCCATGCAGCTGGTGTCCATTACAGGCCCACAAGAAGCATTTTGATGCTATTGCAGTGGTTGTTTCGGTAACAGTAACGATGTGTTTCATGAGATGAGTTCCCAATCTCATCAGGGGTCATATACGACACGCTTGTTGCCAGGCACACCAGTCGTCACTTACGACATGTTCAGAGTGCAGGAACGAATATTGAGATGGATCAGTTGCGAGGTGGTGGTTTATTCTCATTATTGAGAGTATTTGTTGTACATATAGTTGAATATTATTTTATGTCCATTTTATTATGATTTATGGTTGTGTGTAGAATGGTTTGTGAGAGCACGTGGGCTCACTCGGAGATATATATTTCTCTTCTCCGCTCCCGAGGGAGCATGGGGCAACCAGTGTGGTTTGCCTCCGCATGAAGTATTCATATGCTCGTGCAGTAGTGGTTTCGGTAGCAATCTATGTTTCACGGTGAGATTGCCAGCCTCATGCACAATGCCATACTAGTCTCATTGGACGACATGCATGAGTGTGTGTGTGATAGTTGAGTGTATGCTCGGGCAGTAGTGGTTTCGGTAGCAATCTGTGTTACATGGTGAGGTTGCCAGCCTCATGGACAACACCATACTAGTATCGCTAGACGACATGCATGTGTGTGTGTGCATGATAGTTGGATATTCAGTTTCATGCAGTGTGGAAGGACAGTTTGACAGGTGAGAGCATGGTGTTTCTGATTACACTGGCTAACAAAAAAAAAAATTTTTTTTTCTTTCTCTAACATGTCTATGTTTTTCTGGTCAATTTTAATGCGCTGTTTTAAAATCTGCAAACCGTTTTTCTCTATCAGGTCAGGATCTCTAGAAATACGCAATTGAAGTTTTTTAACAACACATACAGTATTACAACATCATTTGTACAAGAAGTATAACAGTTATGTAGGCTTGAATTTCTTTGCAGTCGACTTTCGTCGGTGAATGGCATGTGGTACATCGCGATGAAGCATCCAACAATAATCGGCAAGCATGGTCACACTCCACCGTCCTTGATAACGTGACTCCATTACGGCGATATCTTGATGGAATCATTCTCCATGTTCATCGCTGACTTCGCCAAAGTTGTCAGGGAAAAAGTCAAGATGCAAATCGAGCAAATGGATTTTGAGGGACATGTTACAGCCCATAATTCTGTATGCATCTATGCACTGCTTAACAATATGCACATAGTCGACAGATTTGTGATTTCCCAGAACGTTATCGACGATCGATTTGAATGCCATCCATGCGCGAAGTTCACTACCATGTAACAAGTTCCCAAATTGTTGTTTGTCTGCAATAATTTTCCTAATCTGAGGTCCTACAAAGATACCTTCCTTTATCTTTGCATCGCTAATTTGCGGAAACTTTTCTCGAAGATAAGTGAAAGCTTTGCTCGTTTTATCTAACGCTTTTACGAAATTCTTCATGAGCCCCAACTTTATATGTAACGGTGGTAAAATGATGCTGTCTTTGTTAACTACTGGCTCGTGTATTACATTTTTATGCCCGAGCTGCATACGATCCCTGATAGGCCACACCTTTCTTGCATAATGTTCCTGTCTGTTGCGGCTGTCCCATTCACATAGGAAGCAACAAAATTTAGTATACCCAGTCTGCATGCCCGTGAGAATTGCAATGACCTTTAGGTCTCCACAAATCCGCCATTGGTAGTCATTGTACTTTATTTTTGCCAAAAGTATAGCCATATTGTCATAAGTTTCTTTCATATGAACAGAGTAGGCGACTGGAATTGAGGAAAATAAATTTCCATTATGCAATAACACGGCTTTTAGACTAGTCTTGGAAGAGTCGATGAAAAGTCGCCATTCGTTGACTAAGTGCTCATGACCGAGGTGCACCATTAGACCTTTTACATCTTTGCAATAGCAAATGTCATCATCCATCTCAAAGTATTGAACAAGTTCTCTGTGTCTATGACGAAATTTAGATATCGGAGTATTGGGCGCTAAAAGATTCCATTCTTTGAGTCGCGAACCGAGTAATTCCGCTTGTCCTTTGGTGAGAGCGAGATCACGTATTAGATCTGAAAGTTCTGAATGGTTAATTAAGTGAACACCATCATTCACCGGTATATAATCCGAGTCAGAATTAGTTTCTAAAGCAGGTAAACTATCACTTTCTGATGGTTCATTCACGTCCAACGGATATTGTTCTGGTGGAACTGGGATCAGACACGTGATTGGATCATGAGGCACTGGTTTCAAAACCGATTCAATATTTGGATAAACCACAGACTTTCTAGTTTTAAAAGTGAAACCATAGATATTTGTCAAGCAGAAGTAACAATCAGTAGCGTGATTTGTCGGTTCACGCCATATTACTGGCACTCCAAAAGGCATCGACTTATGCTTCGGCGATTTTCGTAACCAACATGCCAATGTATTTGCACAAGTCGAACAAACTGCATTTGGCTTCCAAGATTTATTTGCATCATCAACTTTCGAATCGAAATAAAGTTCATATGCTTTCTTTAGCAATGGTGTAAAGTTTTTCTGGTGAACACGATCGGTAAAATATCCGCACACGTAACAGAACAGATCAGCCGAATTTCTACAACTTCTAGAAGCCATATTTCACTTAGAATTATTTCAAAATACAGTAACTATTTGAAATATAACGCAACATATGTCATGCATCTTTTAGCAGTATAAAAAGTAGAATTATTTTGCATTTTATTAATTTTTAAAAAGTTATATAGTAAAAATGAAACGGAGCAAATAACGGTTTCGCAAAAATATATTTATTCACAAATATCTTAAGAACCCGACGTGATAGAGATAAACGGATTTCAAATTTGAAATCAGAGCAAGAAACTGACCTAAGAACACTTATTCTTATATAAGAAAGAAAAATGTTGTTTGTCAGTGTTATTTAACAATTATGATTTTAACTAGCCCGTTGCTTTCAAGATTAGCAACTGAGTGGAGAGTATCCGGTGAAAAAGTTGGAATGGTAGAATCCAGTTTGTTGATATGATCTGTGTACATACTCCTCCAGGCCTACTTCCCTTGATGGTTTGTACTGGGCCAGATTGTACGGGTTGTTTCTTGTTGTATTGTAGCAGATACACAATCATTGATTAATTGTTGATTTTGTCTCATTGATAAATTACACTCTGAAGGACCGAGAACTAGACTGGAACCAAGCCAGAAAGATATCAGTGAAAGGGTACATGCCGAATCAGCCACAGCACCAGCAGCCACACAAGCATTTCCCACCTATTCGCGAGAGGAATTGATAAATCTCCAGGGAGCTGATGATGTGGTAGCGATGGTTAGGAAGATGGTAAATGATGGCACCAGACCTGCAGGAAGAGATGCTCGAAAAATCCCCTTAGCTGCAAGAAAACTACTTGATCGGAGCAACCGGCTCGAAGTGACGGATGGGTTGTTATACCGGACAGTGAAGGGATCAGATGGATCCTGCATGAGACAACTGGTAATATCTGAGTCCATGAAATCACGGATACTATCGAACAAGAACCTACAGTGGAGTCACATACGGAACATGAGCCAATGGAAATTTGACATTCCCGCCCGCGTTAGCATCGACCAAGCCAGACGGGTAACCAGGCACACGCAAACACAAGTTATGCTCGACACCTTCCCAGACAGCAGAGCATACAACAAGTTAACATTCTTACTTGTTTCAATTGTGGTTTTCAAGGACACCTAGCTTCTGAGTGCAGACATCATCGCCTACACCAACAAAATAATAACTCACGACAGTATGGTTATGGTAACACTCATCAGTACAGTCAAAATCTTTGAGGAGCGCATACATCATCCAATTTTGATAGAGGACGAGCACGAATGTACAACCAGGTAAACGGAACAGTCAATCACTAAGCAGGACCGTTAGTGATGACTGTAAAGAAAATGAAGAAGATCATTTACTTCATCGTAGGTCCAAACACATAAAAAACAACATGGTCTCACACCTAATACCTTCTCAAGGGACGTCGCAGCAAGTAGTACAGTCCATGAACATTACTCCAGACCCTAGTTCATGCCTGATCAAAATTCACAACAAGAATTATCGCGCACTTGTGGACACTGGAGCTTCAGTTAGTTTGATCAGAGAACAGTTATACAAACAAATCAAACATCTAGTGAGTTTTCGACCTTCGAACACATTTATGGCATCAGTGACAGGAGAGTCTATGAAGTCTTGTGGAACAGCATATATTACATTCCACATAGGACAGCAACAGATTACACATCCCTTTATAATTACACGTGAGATGTCCAGAAATTTCATCTTAGGTAGAGATTTTCTGACCTGTCACAATGCCAGAATGTATTTCGACCTGCGCAAGATCAATATTAATGGGGAATACATACAACTACAGGACGATATACACATCGCATCTTTGGTGTGGTTGACAACCCCAGTTACGGTGCAACCTAACACACTTGTGATAGCTAAGGGACGAATCAAGAGCTCTAATTATATTGAACCAGCACAAACAGTACAAATTGAGCCTTTGGAGAACAAAGATAAAATGATGAACCTCTCATGTTTGTGGCTGAAGGAATTGCAGAAGTCTCATCCTCCCGTGACTTTCCGGTCATGATTATAAACACGTCGGGACAAGCTACAACGATACATAAAGGTACAATAGTTGCTAAAGCCCGAAGATCGCCATTGACTGCTACTATAAACAACAAGATACCTGAAGTTGGTCAGAGTCAACACCATTATTCCCCCGCTCCACGTATATCCCAAAATCATACCCCAGGTCACCCTTCCGACTCTGGCAGACAATATCATCGGCAAAGCACAGATGTTAACCAACTCACACACAAAGTTAAGCGTCACAAACCAGGGACAAGAAAGATGGTCCAGTCAAAAAGAGCAATGGACAGACATATGATAGGAAACTCTTTACAGAGTGATACAACATGAAGTAATCTGATCATCAGAAGTAGTCCCCCCATTGAACAAGTGTTTCGGCCCTCTACTCCTTTACACTCTAAGGGGGGTGGGCCCACTTGGGTCATGACTCCCAAGCGTCTCGGCCTCCTGTTAGAATTTATAACCAGCAAGATAATGGGAGAGCTTGCAAAAATGAACCTGAATACATAGATGCAGATAAGAAGAAAAATGAATATCATTGTTATGCACAGAAAGTGAGTCAAGTGATAGAAAAGAAAGCACAGGATGGAATATATAGAACAGGAGATAGTAGGAAACAATTCCATTATGTTAATCTAGTTACCCACCAAATGTTACTAACTCCACCAAAGCCCTTTGGATACTGTCGTAGTGTACGTCAGAGCATACGTCATATTTATAATACACAAGAAGAGCATACTCCATGGCAGACATCCTATACGAGATACTCAAACAAACCACTGTATCGAGGATATGAATTCAAACATCCAAAGCCCTTTGAATACTGTCGTAGTGAACGACAGAGCAGACGGAACACATAAAATAGATGAAGAGCATACTCCATGGCGGAAACCCAGTGCGAAATTACAACCGTCAACTTCAAGTCAACCCCAGCCAACACATTCTAGTTGGGACAATGATGATGAAAGATCTTTACAAGCAATGAGAAACAACATAACCCCCCATAGTCGGAGCCCTACAGAAGAACATGCCGGTCAACAATTACAACCGTCAACTTCAAGTCAAACCCAGCCAACACATTCTAGTTGGGACAGTGATGATGAAAGACCTTTACAAGCAATGAGAAACAACATAACCCCACATAGTCGGCGAGTACAACCCTCAGCTTCAATCAACGCCAGTCTACACACTCCAGCTGGGATAGTGATGATAAAAGACCTTTACGAGCAACGACAAGCAACATAACCCACAGCAGAGTTTATAAACATTAACAAGAACATTATTGATACGCCTTTGGCACCTGTTGAATCAGAACTTGACTCAACAGAACGAGAAGAAAGCGACATCGATTGCATGGATGATACTACTAACACTGAAATATGTATAGCCACTAAGCGCCCTTACCAACCTTCATCACCAGATTCACCACCAAGAGCGAAGTTGTTACGTCTACCACAAGAACATGTACGAGCCAGGTTCAAAAGAAATCATCGTCAAGTACACAAACCGTTGTCATGTTTACAACAACATACAAATATTTGTTCGCTCCTTTTCTCCTGCAGAGCGACTATAAATACGATAGAGCAGTCAATACCAACTTCGTCACAGTACGACAGTTGCCTCTCCACTGTTAGAGCTTGCAAAACAAATCTCCAAATTTATGCAGGCAGTGTAATCTTCGCAAAGTGAACATTAGAAACAGTTCACGTGAGAAAGTGTTGAGAAGATTAAAAAAATAACAGACAATGATTCACTAACTTCGCTTGCGTTGTAAAAGCGTGAGTATGTTTCCAGTGAGTGGAAAATAAAGCCGACCAATGGTCTCAGCTGGTAAACAGGTGAAAGAACGAATCGGGGGAGTGGAAAGAAATAAACATATAAGCTGACCATGACTAGAGGTCAGAACAGTTTGCGGCTTGCTAGAGGGCGGTCAGCTTTGAGACTGGAGAACAAGAAATGCTGTTGTGCGGTTGCCATCAGTGATAATAGGTTCTGTGCTATTACACGCACAAGCTGTAAAGATTACTTAGAAGCTTAAAGGATTCTGTAGTTAAAGAGAAGTGACATTAGTACTAGGAAGTTCGGAGGACGTGATAGTCACTAGACAGGAATAATATGAGATAACTAAGAAGTTCACATAGACAGAGTAGAATATGATTAAGAGAGCTTTTATAGTGACAGTAGTGAGTGTATATTCAGGAGAGATTCAGGAAATCTCCTGTAAGTATTGGTTTTTTAATTATTATTCATATTGATGAAAATTTTCAGAAGAATTGAATCAGAAATCCCAGGTCGACATGCCATATGAGCAATGAGAGCTTATTTGACCAAACAACATAAAGAAGAGAGTTTGATTGAAATATATATTGACGGTCAGGCTTGGGACTGTCATCTACTAAATGATGATATGAATGAATCTAAAGAAGAAAACCATATTTTTCTCAGATAGAGAGAGAGAGTTGTATACAGAATTAGTTACAACAAGTAAGCGACTGGGATAGTCAACTTCTTTAAGAACTACTTGAAAGCTCTCACATGTGAGTATGGAATATATAAGGTTTATTTCATGCACAGGAAATATAAGATGCTTTTCAGAAGCGAATACAGGCAGGTCTTGCCATGTTTGTACAGGAGGAATAAAAGTACAGAATAATGAATTGCATAATGCTGATCAGGAGTATTGAGGTATAATAAGCAAACTGAAGTAGAGTTTAAAGAGGCGAAATAAGTACATGGAGTTGATAGAAGAATAAAGGGAGATTAAGTGTCCACATACTTATGAGATAAAGAGTCTATGCATGAAGCAACTCTGATACAACTGTGGGTGTGCTCTATGAAAATTACATGCATCATTGAAGAATATTTGATATTAAATAAAATATGTTTTTGCAATAGAAGGAAAACAAATGCTTGAGTCTATCCTTGAGGGTTGTTGTTGTTTGCCATACCATTAGTCATTATATAAGACGACTACACGATCAATCACTATAATAACAACGGGGAAGGGAAAGAACGAGTTGAGGGTTGCAAATAAAGGAGGAAAAAGTAGTCACCCAGGAATTACCAACTTTGGCAGAGATGGCCAGTACTCATGCACCATAGCATAGCCTTGGAAGATTGAGAGAAAAAGAGATACTTAACTAGGCCTGCCACAAGCCACCTAGTTAAGAAAATTACTTTAAAGGAGGATAAATAAAATAATAACAAGACCACGACTGTGACATGTATTGAATTGATGCCCTAACCAGTCATCGAGCTCGATCACAAGCCCCTGCCTTAAGAATCAGAGTTTTATTGTTGAATCGGGTCGGTTGCGAGTGTGCAAGAGAGTGAGTGATCACAACATCATCATCTCGCCCACCCTTTCACATACACATTGGTCAATCAGCCCTAATTTATCACTGGGGCTGACTTTAAATCTTGGCATGCAGTGCTTAATTTTCTTATGTGTTGGGATTACACTTTTATATCTTTATTCTGTGCTTAGCCTTTATTGAGTTTATGTGCCCGAGTACTTATTTTAAAAAAGTGTCAACACCGGCTTTGCACGTGAGTTGGAAACCTGGCATGAGACTAGAAACTATGTATGTCAGAAATTTAGATGCAACACCAAATTTCATAAGCACGAAATAAGGGAAATTCTTTTAAATTTGTAATATGTTTACACTGACAAAGGTATTGCACCAAAATTACGGTTCACGGTAGGGTGTGCACAAGTAAATCCGACATACATTCTGTTTACTAGCCCTTATTTTCTATACCATGTTTGTGGCAGTCTCAATTTTCATATCTATTTTTAATTTTTTCTTATTACCTACAGTCTATAACCTGGAAATATAGCAAAAAATTATGCACAGTAATATGCAATATTATAACCAATCAATCATTTAACGGCACAGTGTGTGAACAAATGAGTTGTATACAGAATTAGTTACAACAAGTAAGCGACTGGGATAGTCGACTTCTTTAAGAACTACTTGAAAGCTCTCACATGTAAGGAACAAGATGACAATGAAGAGAGAATGGTAGAATTATGAACAATAATTTTCATGTGCTTTAAAATATCTGCAACTCAAATACCTTTACAACATACATTTTTCTTTTTTAAACGTAAGAGAAGAATGGTCCATGGAGCCCTAAATAACAAAACCAGGCTTGCTGTAATGTACTACTGCAAAAAAGAAAAGCCATTTTTAACACATCTGTGGTAAGAAAATGTTAAAATCTGACGTTAAGTAATACTGTCCTGGAAAAGACTGGCATTTGATAGCACATACTGGAACCAGCTAACAGAATTTCCAAGGTAAGAACTGGAGACTGAAAAACATGGAGAATGGAACTGGAGAGAGACATGAAAGGGATAAAGACATGAAAATACTCTGAACGGATGGCACAGGACAGGAAGACTTGTGAATATTTTGACTAGTGTTCTACAGGGCACTGATGGGTAATGAATAGTTTGGTTTGGTTTTAAGGTCTATCTTCATTGCATACGGACAACATCAATGCTCCGATCTCCCGTAATCACACAAGGAGGATCTCAGCAGTGTACAAACTCCGTAGCACCAGCGAGAATCCCAATGTGTGTGTATAGGAATCACACATACAAATAGTTTTGTGGTGGGTAGGTTTCTCTTAAATTTTTGCCAGGGAAGCGGCCTTATAGCTACTCTTTACGAGTTCAAACTGCCGTCGGATTTTTAACGCGCGCAACATGTACACAGAACCTACTTTTTTGCCTTTATCCAAGACGAATAGGCATCTGATCTCACTACTCAAGAGACCAGGGGGAAGTATGACATCAGGACCACTGGTTCTGAAAAAAAAATTCCATAAATTATATATCTCTACTGGGAATCAAACCCGGTACCTCTAGAATTCAAGGCAGACGCTATACCTCTTAGCCACTCTGACTCCTCAATGAATGAATGAATGAATGTAGTAAGCCATGGTTTGACAAAAGTTTTAAATTTAGGATTGTGATAGTTTGTGCCTTAAGGGAAACAAGCAAGTGTGACTGAGAAGGTAACAATATACATGGCCAAAATAAAGACGATCAGAATGTACCTCTCAAGGCAGGAAACACTTAAAAGATCCTTTTCAGACAACCTTTGATGAGATGGCATTTGATCTAAAATCAATTCATACAAAATATTTCACAAGTTTACTCCTTTCTAACACTTAAAACATGTTTAGGACATTTTCCCTATTCGGCTTGAAAGCAAGGTAAAATTAACAGAAATTTCAATGTTATAACATTAGAATCTTTATTTCAGGGCATAAACATCTTTAAAACTTCCTCTGAGTCATTACAAGCAAGTTTTTAAATGTTTGCGTGTCTTACATATTGTCGCGAGGTGTTTTGAGGAGATAGGACAGCTTGGATGGAATGGAAGAATAAAGATAATAATGTCTTATTGATAGCTTCCGAGTTTATAATAGAACTGCCTCTCTTCGGGAATTAGTGTACCAGAAATTTACTTAAAAGAGAATTCTAGCAACTAAACAGGATATTTTCTGGACGATAAATTCTTCCTCAGGAATCCTACAAAAGGACTGTGTAAAGCACATAAGGTTGAGAAAGAGATTTGGTGTCCAGCCACAATTAAAATATCCCGACCCAATAGAAGTTAATTGAATTAGTCTATGGCTGAGCCCCCAGGGTGTAGATTTATATTTAAAACAAAATACAACCCAAATAAAGTTAACAAGAAAAATAACAACAGACGCTGTTAAGTTAAATTGAATAAAAGGGTATTGAATCTTACGTCTCTGAATTTACATATAAATATGAAAAAAAGTTTAGCTCTACTGTTTAAAAAAAACAAACAACTAGTTTGTCATCATATGGACAGTAGATCTCTTCTATGGTAGTTTTGCTGGTAGGTGTTAATACTCATCTCCTCAAGGACTAGTAGCTGCGGAGATGATTTGTGTTCGGACTCTCTTGGTTTTGTATGTCCCAGCACTTTGGTCTCATAACAGTTTTGAAAGTTCGGCCAACGGTCAACTAAGTTCGAGCTGACTTCTCTTATGTCAGACACTACATTCATGTATCGTGTCCTCCGTTCCTTCACTCCAAATATTTCCTCTTTTTTCTCTGTCGAACGGTATGCCTGTAATCCACACATGGCTATCCATCTCCTCTTCAATAAGTAGTTGAGGTGGGTTGAGCAAGCCTGCTCGCATTATAATCGCACTCTTTCTTTCCTCCTTCTGGATCCTCCATTGAAGCTTGCCTTCTGGCAAAGAGCTTGCTCTAAAGCCTACACTCTGCTTACAACTGGATCTATAGCAAATCGTTTTGCGTGATGAGGTTGCCAGCCTCATACACAACCTTATTTTAGTCATACTGCCTGACTTGCCTAAGGACACATACCTATCTCCCCAGGTATGAGAGCGTGTATGATCCTCTATCGCTGTTTCTCCAGTGACAGTGACAGAGAAAGATATGTCTACCGTTTGTTCCTGCCCACCAGGTACTAAGGAAATTTGGACCTGCTTCACTTTCTCAGTTCTGATCCCAGAGAATGGGTGAGGTTATCGGAACTCAGTGAAGACTGAGTGCTCAAGGGTCATGTTCCTCTACAGCCGTTTCTTCTGTGTTAATGGAAGATATTTCTGAAACCTGTTTCATCCCACCAGGTACCAAGAAACTCTGGCCCGGCTTCACTTTCTGCATGCAGATAGTGGGTGAGACTATCAAAACTGGTTCAGAATTACGTGCACTGGGGTGGTCAACCCCTTTGCATTCTTCCAACTTTCCAGTGAAAATATTGGAAGACGAGTTAGGCATTGGAGTCTCCATAGCCTGTTCAGTCACGCCGTCTCTGGATCGTGCTGAGTCTCCTAAGATGATATATTTCCCTCCTTGAGGTATCGGGTAAATTCGTTCATCTAATATTGCGGCCTTTACTTTGCCGTTTACAAAGTTCGACTTAACTTCTACATAAGCTAAAGGCAAAATCATCTTCCTGTTGTTTATCATGGGTGCTGTTACCTCAACATCCTCTTCGGTGACTTGATCAAGGTCGATGACAGAGGCTTGATAATAGTGAAAGGAAGACATGCATATAAGATGTTCAAGGCTCCAACAAGAAAATGTCATATCTAGGGAATTGAAAATTCCCAGTAGACTAATAAGAAACTTCTCAGACTACACACAACTGGGAAAAGGTTATTTCAGAATAGAAGAACCTTACTGTGCAGGATGTCTTCAAGACAATAATATAGAACATTTCTTGTTAAAATGTAAGAGGTATGAACAAATGAGAATACCAATATTAGATTTGCAGGCATCAAATTTACCTATAAATATAGAAGTGTTAAGAGTAGACAGACCTAGGGAACTGCAAAATATAGTCATAATTTAACAAGGTTAATATATATGCTCTTTAATATTTATCTAGAACATATTATGCAGGAGGCTCTCTACGATTATAAATCAACCATATCGATTGGAGGCCGACCTCTGTGCAACCTACGTTTTGCTGATGATATTGATCTGATAGCTGGATCAGAATCAGAACATCAAGACCTTACCTCTAGACTGGAGAAAGTAACAAGAACGTATGGGATGGAAATTAATATAGAAAAAAGCAAGATATTGGTGAATAGCCATAAGAAACATGTTCCGACCAACATTACGTTAAATGGGCAAACGTTAGAAGAAGTTAACACCTTTAAATATCTCGGGTCCACTATATGCAGTGATGGAAGATCAATTAAAGAAATCAAGACAAGACTTGAGATGGCCTCAGCTGCCATGACAAGGTTGAATGTGATCTGGAAAAGTAACATCAGTTTTCCTGTGAAGATCAAATTATACAAATCACTTGTATTATCTATTCTCTTGTATGGGTGTGAGAGCTGGACACTCACTGCAGATACGGAGCGAAGGATTCAGGCTTTCGAGCATAAATGTTATAGAAGAATTTTGCGCATTTGCTATAAAGAGCACAAAAAAAATGTCTATGTTAGAGAGAAGATAAACACCTATGCAGGCCACCAAGAACCACTTTTGTCAACAGTGAAACGTCGAAAGCTTGCCTGGTTTGGGCATGTAACTCGTCATGACTCCCTTTCGAAAACGATCCTTCAGGGAACAGTCGAAGGTAAACGGAGAAGAGGAAGGCAGAGAAAATCCTGGGCTGATAACATCAAAGAATGGGCAGGACACGGTTTTTCCACACTTGTACGCATTGCTGAGGATAGAGAGCAGTGGAGGACCCTGTCTGCTGATGCTTCCACCATGGCACCCCTACGACCCATGACCGGTTACGGGCTGAGATGAGATGAATATATAGTAATTGGGAACGTGAAGGTATGATGCTGTTCTTACAATGCATATGACTTAACAGCTGAAAGTTAATTAAATATGGTAAAGTCAATTATACAACTGGAACCACCAGGCCTTTACACCCCTTCCCCTTAATATTATTCGTTAGTTTCTGCTTGATTTTGGTTTTATCTCGTTTGTTTTTCGGGTTTGTAACATACAAGCATAATTGTTAATTATCATTTGCCTTATTTAAATTGATTTGACAGGTGTGATGCCACTTTCCTATATCGACAGTTGTTCATATTATTTGGAATTGAAAACAGTGTATATCCTAATTATAACCCATCACAGGTTGAACGGGATATTTTCATCATTAATATAAAAATCATCGTCTTGTACAAACAGGATAGTAAACAAATATAGCCTTGCAGACAAAGCTGATCAAATGGGTAGGCAGTCTTGCACAATGAACAAATACAGGCAAACAAAGCTAAAAGTTCATAAACAGTCACAAAGGCAACTAGGCTACAGATAAATATACCCTTAACATCTGCCGCCATGACTATGATTAAAATCTCTTTAGATGAATTCTGTGTTGCATGTCGTTTCTTTCACAGAGGATAAAATAGCCATGCACTTCTTCAAATATAGAGTTGAGCTTCTAGTACCACTGAAGGGACTGCCCTGTCTTTTTTTTTCTCCTTACCTTCATGTTTTATTAGGCATTGTTTTGAAACACCACAGACTTCTAGAACAGGTGCCTTTTTTTTTAAATTTTTTTTATTTGTCGTTCTTCCACTTTACAAAAACAGGTACATTTTGCATGACATACCAGAAAAATACATTGTATATTACATATGAAACTTCGTTCGCACTCTCATAAATAAAGTTAAAAAAAAAAATTTTGCCCTGTCATCGTAAGCTTCATTGCGTTCAGGTTAAAACTCGTCTGCGTAAAGCATGAATGGATTTGTGAGCTCCCTGCGATATTGTCTTTCAATCACTTAGTCAGTTGGTTTTCAAAATTTGAAGCCAAACAACTTTTAATTTGGCTCGTAGTATAATTCAAATTACAAATTCCCTGTATTACTATTTTACATGTATTGTGTAAGAATGCAAAATACGATTTATTAGAGCAGACGCATAACAACTAAACTGAAAGCTTCTATTTCACTTGTATCAAAACATGTCGATAAACTTAAGCATATGAATTATTTTAGCAAATTGCGTAAGTTTACAAATATAAAAAGTAAATCTTCTTTACAAATAATTTGGCCTACTTAACGTCAAGCTGACAACTTCAATTGACTAGTCTTCGGATGATTTCCTGAACTTCTGTTAGCACGAGACAACATGTCATCTATTGGGTTCACATTCGAGAGAAGCGTCTGGTCCGTGTTATCCGTGTTCATCTCATGTCAGTTTGTTTGGTGCAGTATAAGTGTGAACACTTTTCAAGCATTTGCCTTCTGTCTGTTTTTTTTTTTTTTTTTTTTTAAAGTTGCAACGCAGAACTTTAGTTTTAGCCAGTCAAGAATATTGCCTGTGGATCTCAGAAAATGCCGTCTTTATTTCTTTATGGTTCATTTGTCGTTTCTTCTACGCTCATTGCTTTTGTCTTCATCAAATAAATTTTTTAAATGCCCATACAATATCAGTACAAGAATTGACAACAACAAAATCAAAGCAACAACAACAACCAACTACCAATTCAAAAAACCAATTAACGCCCAGTAGATACATTTAAACCGCTCCACCTATGTTCCAGTCTTGACATATGGATGCGAGTCGTGGGCAATGACTACAACCCACAAAAGCCAGATCCAAACCTCAGTAATGAGGTATCTGAGGAAAGTGGTTGAAGTAACAAGAAGAGACATGGTTCGCAACCAGACGATCCGTCAAGGCCTAAAATCCCATCCGCTGCAGACCCAAATAGAACAGTCCCAACTAAGATGGTTTGGCCATGTCTGCAGAATGGGAGAAGATCGGCTACCACGACAAGCATGGGAAACAAAGAGCCAGGGATCCAGACCTCCAGGACGACAGAGAGTCCGCTGGGAGGACAACATTAGACACTCTTTGAAGGACCGAGGACTAGAATGGAACCAGGCCAGGAAGAAGACAGCTGATAGAATGGTCTGGCGCTCTCTCTTCCAAACCTCTACACCTCACGGTAGAAGGGGAACGACTAAGTAAGTAAGTAAGATACATTTAAAAGAATGCCAATAGCGAGAGAGAGAGAGAGAGAGAGAGAGCAATATAGAATCATGGAAGTGGATACATTACAAACACCATAGACATTAAACAATGCCGCAACAAACGGCAGATAAATTACAGCCTGGAAGAGCCAACACTAAAGAAGAAAAACAAAGTAATATTCTATATAGAATGACGAGCACTACACACCTTAATTATAACCCATGTGGGATTGAACCAGATATCCCGTTCACACGACAAACACCGGTTTTCAAGCGCATAGTCCAAAAACAAAACCAAAACCGTCTCTAATTTTCCCTTCTGCATTCTTCGTTATGTTACTCCGTTTTCCACTATTCTCAACTTTCGTTCCTTGTAGGGAACCTACACCAAGAAGTCACACGCTCATACAGAGGTGGTTTGGGTGGCAGTTAGTTTGACATAATGAGACTGCCAGAGTGCCAACCTATTACTAGTCGCCTTCTACGACATGCCTAGGAGTGCAGTAGTCCAATTCTTTCTCTGTCTCATCAGAAACCCCCGAGAACTAAACTGGACAATTCCTCATCTCCATTCCCATAATCCTTCAGATTACAAGCTATCATCTGCAAACCTCTCTGTTTATTAGTTATTTGTCCTTGAAACTCAGAGCCCGCCAACCCCATCCCGGGGTTATCTGTGTTATTTATGTAACTAACAGTTGTAATATAATAATGTAAGTGCGCTGCAATGGTTTAGCCATGTTTTTTTAATAATTTGTTTCTTTATTAGCCGTGGCAGTAAAGCTAATCAGCACAATAATAATTATTATTAATTCCGCGCAGTTATATTTCTCACGTAACCAGTTCTGTTAGTGTCAAAGTATTTATAATAGTCTGTTAATCATTACAATATACACATATGAGTGTGGGACTGGGACAATGTCAATGAACAAAAAAATGGGCATACAAATGCCAAATCCATAATTGAATTGTTTTGCGAAGTACTTGGCCAAGTAATTCTGTAACAATTTGGCAATTTAAAATGATGTCGCAGGAAAGTGGATAATAGTGTATTTATAAACAGTGATGAAAATTAATTCAGAAGTACACAGGTTAACGATCACCGTAGACTCTCACAGGTCATAAACAGTGTGCTCCAATTTTACAGCGGAACAATGGAGTTTAGGAAGAGTTCTTCGTCAGTTACAAAATGCACAACATCCACAGAAAAGTACATTGAAAAGTAAATAGATATTAAATTATCTGGAAAAAGGGTTTACTGTATTAATTAATTCACCCATTCATTCATGCATTACTCTTTAGCCCCATGTGGAGCAGAGGCCTCCAACAAATTCACACAAAAACCTTCCTGTCCTGTACCATTCATTCAGTATTTATTTTTAATCATTTTCTTGTCTGTAATTCCTCCCTAGCATTACAAGGCAGTCCTGGTTCTGGAATCCTCAGGCTAAAAGAAATAAAGGCAAACCGAAGAAAACAGGGAGAAGAGAACTGGAGACAAAAATGGCACGTTGATGGCACTCGACAGTAGGACATGATATATACAGGCATACCTGGGATATATTGCGGGTTCGGTTCCAGACCACTGCAATAAAGCGAATATCGTAATAAAGCGGGTCACACAGATTTTTTCGGCTTCCCGGTGCATTAAAAAACCTAAAATCATGTTTACACTATGTCTATTAAGTGCGCAATAGCGCTAGGTCTAAAACAACAACGTACCGTACTGTAAAATTAAAAATACTTTATTGCTAAAAAATAAATGCTAATAATCTGAGCCTACAGCGAATCGTAATCTTTTTGTTGGTGAAGAGCCAAAATATATCGGAAGATGAAGGCACGTTCTAATAAATAAACATGAATACTTTGAAAAAAGCGCAACATCTGCGAAGCGCAATAAAGCGAAGCGGAATAAAGCGAGGTATACCTGTATTTGTTAGGCCTATGCTCCTAAAGGGTATTTATTTACTGTATTTAATTCTAAATTTTTAAGATGCATCTCCCAGCTAATGTTATTTTCCCCGCTTCCTTACATCGCTTTTTATACACTGTTCAACCAGACACGAAAATGGGTCCTATTGGTTATATTTGGGGCACATTTTGCGCGGTATTCCATTTTGTAGCTAGGTCGGTGTTAGCCCTGAAAAGGGCTGGTCCTGAGAAGGATCTCTCTAATGTTATTAATGTCTTCAGTTATTTAAATACTTGGACTTGTCTCAAGACTGCCTTCGTGATTTTGACATTGCTTTCTCGGAGGAAAAAAAAACAACCAAACAAACAAAATTCTTTTCTGAGATACAACCATTACTAGGTTTTTCTACTACTTTTTACTACTTTTTTCTTGGTTAGACAAGAGTCGTATACTCATAACATCTGCCACTTCACATCTCACTTAACTCATTTATTAAGTTCCAGTTCTACGTGCCAAAGCTGTGGAGTCGGGAGTCAGTTGTTTTTTTTAGTGGAGTCGTAGTCGGTAATAATATCCAGACTCCGACTCCGAATTTCGTGCCGTATGACTAGACAAAAACTTTAGTCGGACTTCTCAAATTGTCGGAGTCTCTGTTTTGCCTACTCCACAAACCTGCTATCTGGAGCACAGGCTTTCGGACAAACACGCTTCAACCCTTCCTGTCCTATGCCATCCGTTTCCATGTCTTCTTTACCGCCATCATGGCTATTCTAATTCCTGCCTCCGTATGTTCTTTTTTTTAGTAAAAAGGTAAAGGTAAAGGACCCCGTTACACGCCCATTGGAAATATGGTGCCAGGCCCATATTTTCTTGACCATTGGCCCACTAGGGGTGATGTGGTCAACATTACGCCGGCCGCCTTAACCTTCCCAGAGTTCCTCTAGTAGGGTACCCAATTCATGAGGCTGTGTCCACCCCGGAGACGTTTGCAGTCTAAAAAAAATAACCGACTTCAACTGGGGATTGAACCATGGACCACCGAGCTAGGAAGCCAGTGCGCTAACCACTGCGCTACCGCGACTCCGTGTGTTTTATTAGTGTCTCCCTCTGTTTCTCTTACTCTGCTGATTCCATAACAAGGACTGCCTTGTAAAGCTATCTGCCGGTTATTCTTAGTATATGTCCTATCCAACGCTAGCGTCTTCTCTCCCACATGCTGCTCCACTGTTTCTAGTCCTTCTACGCGTATAATGAGTCTTCAAAAATGACAAAGACATTAAACAGGACCTATTAGAAGTTTCGGAATATGGTTATGACAGTGTCAATATATTATGGAGGCTTAGAGGTATGGCGTCCCCCTCGAATTTTAAAGGTACCAGGTTCGATTTCCAGTTGAGAAAATATAATTAATGGAATTTTTTTTTTCTTTCAGAAACAGTGGTCCTAATGATGTCACACTCCCCCCTGGTCTCCTCGGTAGTGAGATCGGATGACTAGCCTTCTAGGATACGGGTGAAAAATTAGGAAGTTCCGTGTGGAAGTTGCGCACGTTAAAAATCTCACGGCAGTTGGAAATCGTAAAGAGTAGACCATAAGGCCGCTGCCCTGGCAAAATTAAAAAAATTAGAAACCTACCTACCACAAAAATATTTATAGAATGTGTGATTCCCATATACACACATTGGGATTCTCGCCGTTACTACGGAATTCGTGCACTGTGCTGAAATCCTCCTTGTGTGATGTATGGGAGGAGATTGCAGCACTGATGGAGTTGTCCGTGTGCAATGAAGATAGTCCTTAAAACCAAAGCCAAACCAAACCAATGTATAAAACATATATGTATATACCATCCTTCAGTCGAGATTTCGATATACAGAATCAATATACTGTATATAAAAATCCCAGCTTTATCTGTCACTAACGCAAAGGGATGCAACTTTGCTTGAAAGTTAGACATTAATTGTATTGTTTCCCTTATATGTACTGTCCCGAAAATAGTAACACTCGACAAAGAAAAGTGCGCAAATGACGGTGTGCACAAAAATATTTATAGAATTTGTGATCCCGTATACCCACATTGGGATCCTCGCTGCTGCTACGTATTATTCAATTGCCGTTAGGTTTTTGTGCTTTTGAATTTAATTCCCGTCTTATGACGGGCTTTTACACCAATTTTTGTATACTTGTTCATTCAGCTAGCGTCGTGTAGTTGCAGGGATTCTCTATGGACACCCCCCCCCCCCCCAATAAACAACAACAAAAAAACCCACTAAAAAAATGGAGCTTCTGCCCCCGTAAAGCGACTAATATACACTTGGGTTGTGCATTGGGTTGGCCGCATCATTACGTACAATAAGTTGCTGCTGAAACCACAGCTGCACGAGCATGTGCTTTGGTGTATGTTTTCTCAAGGAGGTTATCTGCAGTTGCGGTTGCTTGCTATATAAGGAGCGCGAACGTACATGAGGATGATGATGATTCTTTCAGCTAAGTCTTTTTTTGTCTCACTGTCTCATGTTCTACTTTATTTTCTTTTTCTTTTATTTGTCTACTTTCATATTAGTTTTCATCTTTCTTTTTATCATTACATCTTTACTTACTTCTGTTGTTTTAAACGCGTTTTCTTTTTAAATTCACGTTATTTGATTGTGTCATTTTAATTCATTTATTTCCCGATGAAGGCATGTGTGACAGAAATATAGCTGGCGTTTTTTGTATCTGATTCAAGAACTTTTGTTGTTGGTCTACCTCTATCTCTTCATTAATTATTCAAGAACAAGGACTGCCATGTATTGCTATCATATGGATTGGTAATACTATTTCTTTGTTATTTTTTTCGTCAACGCTATCCCTTACCCCTTGGCGTTCTAATCTTGTCGTACAAATGGAAAGTGAAAGTGTGCTCCTGTCTGTGTGAAAATGTGCTCTTGTCTGTGTGAAAGTGTGCTCCTGTCTGTGTGATCTTTGTCAAGATGTTTTTCTTGCACTTTGGTTTCCTTAATGACATCTATATTACCATCATCATGGTCGCCATTTGCTGTTTCGGTCCTTATGGATCATGAGCCATGGCTGTAGTTGGTCTCCTCTGCCCCAAACTTGCGTTGAAGCATTCATGTGCTCTTATGTGGTTTATGTACCACTTTATGTTACACGATGAGGTTGTCAGCCCCATGCATAATCTCATATTAGTCGCCTCATGCGACAAGCGGTATTCCTAATTTTTCTTTGCCTCCTTATAGAATCCCAGTTATCCTGCGATAGAATTTTAAAGCGTCCACAGAACTTAATTCAGCCATGAATTGAAAACAGCATTTCTTTCTTGTATTATTCTTTCTTTGCGTCCTCATTGAATTACGATGATCCTGCAATAGCATTTTAAAGCATGCACAAAAACTTAATTCAACCATGAAATGAAAACAACATTTCTCTCCTGCATTATTCTTTATTTGTCTCCTCATAGAATCCCGGTCATCCTGCAAAAGAATTTTAAAGCATACACAGAACTGAATTCAACCATGAAATTAAAACATTTCTTTCTTGTAACGATTCTTTCTTTGCTGCCGCATACAGTTTTGATGATCTTGCGATATGCCTTTAAAGCATCCACAGAACTGAATTCAACCACATGGGTTGAAAAAAACTTTTTTTAAATTTTGGTTGGTGTTACCATTGTTCAACAACACAGGGACATACTACAGCAGAAGAGGTACGAGCGTACAGACAACCTACGATACACTATGGACCACCGAGGGAGAAGATAGTACGACCACCGCCTGTCAAGTTGAAACCAAATGATGCTGCTGGAGAGCGTGTTGCATGCCTGCTGCAGTGATGACCCCCAGTATTAGGAAATAATGATCATTCTTTAACAGATATTTCTTCTTGTTAATGAATGCCAATGGATGAGAAGAAGACGCTGGCGATGGATAGGACATATACTCAGGAAACCTGTTGATAGCATTACAAGGCAGTCCTTGTTTTTGGAATCCTCATGGAAAGAGGCAGAGGTAGACCAAACAGCACATGGAGAAGAGAGCTGGAGACAGAATTGAAAATGATGCAGAAGACATGGAAAGAACTTGTAGTAATGGCATGTGACAGGAGAACTTGGCATGTGTTTGTTGAAGGCATGTGTTCCTTGGGGAGCTAAATCGTATTGATTGATTGAACACAGCCTTGGTGCCTTTACGGCTCTTTGCTGCCTTTACGGTTCTTTGCTGCTTTTACGGTTCTTTGCTGCAAACACATTTTTTCTGGATTTTCTGTTCATAAGCACTTTACAGATATATACTTTACTGCTTAATTGTAGCACGCACTATTCCTCAGTAGTTCACATTAGCAGACGGTGCTCTTGAATGCTTCACTTAAGAGCACAATGTTCTTGAATGCTTCACTGTAGCACACGATGTTCTTTTTATACTTTTCATTAGCACACGCTGTTCTTGGATACTTCACAATAGACACACTGCTCTTGATTTCTTCACTTTAGCAAACGCTGGTTTTGAATACTTCATATTAGCCAGTGTTGCCCTTGAATACTTTACATTAGCACACGATGTATACTTCACTCCAATTATATCTTTTATTCGATACTTCAAGCAAGTATGCTCTGTACCTGAACACCTCCTTGGATACTGTAAACTATTAATTCTTATGTATACATTTCACTCTCGTGGTCCCTGGTCTTCATTACTTCCACTGTTGAATATTATCTCCATTATTCTCTGTTCTCGAAAACCTCGCTTTCTTGGCTTGAATACTTCTCTATAGCATCTTGCGTTATTGAAGACTTGGCAGCCGGGCTTTTGAGCGAAGCAGGTTGTCCCTGAGCCGTAGCGGAAATGTAGCAAAGAAAATCGTGTCTGCTCCGCTGCTCTAGATTCTCTTTTTCTTATTCTTTTTCAATCCTAGATGGGAAGTTGTTCGAAGACTCGAAAACCAAAATCTATTTCTACTTTTGAGCTCAATGAAAGAGACTGAAGATATTGGCTTATTTCACAGAAATCACCAACAGTTGAATATGTCAATTTGGAAAGTTCACATCCTTCAGAAACAGCTGGCTTTTCTCAATCTTCTGTCTCTACTCCGAACCTATTCGAGCGTTCATCCCCATGAGTAGGAAATTGTCATCCAACACAGCAAAACGGGAATTATTCAAGCACCAATTTTTCAACCAATGATGATTTCGAAAAGACATTTGATAAACAGGAAAGTCGCCGGGGGGATTTTTTTCCGATTTATAATTGTAATGAAGCAACTCGAGAGAAAGCTTCGGGAAGATTGTGAGGCGACAGAAGCTATTGTTAGGCTAAAAATTATATATTTGAGACCATTCACAGCCTCATTCAGGCAGCTTGTAGAAGGTCTTCGAGCTTACCAACTCAAGCTAGCGTAGAGCAACTGTATTTGGCTTTAATACTTACTTACTTACTTAGTCGTTCCCCTTCTGCCGTGAGGTGTAGAGGTTTGGAAGAGAGAGCGCCAGACTATCCTATCGGCTGTCTTCCTCCTGGCCTGGTTCCATTCTAGTCCTCGGTCCTTCAAAGATTGTCTAATGTTGTCCTCCCAGTGGACTCTGGGTCGTCCTCGGGGTCTGGATCCTTGGCTCTTTGTTTCCCATGCTTGTCGTGGTATCCGATCTTCTCCCATTCTGCAGACATGGCCAAACCATCTTAATTGGGACTGTTCTACTTGGGTCTCCAGGGGGTAGGATTTAAGGCCTTGACGTATCGTTTGGTTGCGTACCATGTCTCTACTTGTTACTTCATCCACCTTCCTCAGATACCTCATTTCTGAGGTTTGGATCTGGCTTTTATGGGTTGTAGTCATTGCCCATGACTCGCATCCATATGTCAAGACTGGGACATAGGTGGAGCGGTATACAGCCATCTTCGTTTTCTTACCATCAAAGAAGAGTTGGCTTTGATTTTAATTTTAAATGACCTGCAGCAGGATATGAAACACGATTTGCTTGCAGCAATAATCTTTTGCGGAATGAATTATGAACATAAAAATGATTTAAGGATTCTGTAGTTTAAAATGCTTGAAGTTCTTGAATATGTTACAGCGTGCCTTAACCTATATATTAAAATAATAATAATTTTAGTCAGAGCGCGGAGCTGGAGCAGGGTTAGTGCATGTACCATCGATGCTGGAGCGGAGCTGGAGAGGAGAAATTAAAAAATGTGATTGTTCCAAATTCCTGCTTATCAGAAGTATTATCTACCATTGCATACTTAATTCTCGTTCTTTCTTTTCTTAAATATTTTTGTTTGTTTGTTAGCCTCTGCTTTTTTTTAAATGCACCAGGCCATCACTTCTTCTAATCTAGAATTCTGCACTCTAGTTTTATTATATTATTCCATTCGTGTATCGGTACTTCACTCGAGAAAACTGTTTTTTAATGCTTCCCTCCAATACTCTGTTCTATAATACACTACACTTTTATTCTTAAACATTTCACTATAATATACCCTGTTCTTGAATATTCACTTTTGTTCTTGGCATTCTATTGAAGTACAGTCTGTTCTCTAACACCTTACTCGGTTATGTTCTGTTCTTAAACACTGTGGTGTCATTTTTATGTTGTCCATCATATTTTTTCCTCAACACTTTATCAGTGATTGGTCTTTACATTGATTTGTGTTGTTTCTGTAGTATAAGTCAGACCACAAGGTCTTTTATATTTCGACATGCGCCCTAATATAACCGATGGACCTGGTGTCTAGGTTGAGCGGAGCGAGCCTCACCAAAACTCTTAAATTAATCAAAAGAATAATATAGTAGCAGTTATTTGATCATCTTAACTGATTGATTCAGAATGGTAAATATCTGAAGAAACGTCTACGCTCAATGTTCGTCATATCTTGTTTGTATCCATATTTTTATAGTATATATATATATATATATATATATATATATATATATATATATATATATATATATATATATATATATATATATATATATATATATAGTATATATATATATATATATATATATATATATATATATATAATATAATATAATATAATAATAAATTCTTTAAGCACCAAACACGGCGCATAAAGGCAGAAACCAGTGCTCTCCAGGTTGTACGTTGTGACGCCACTCCTCTTAGCTCTTGCACTCCCATATATATATATTAGTTACAGGTTTACAATTTGTTTTATTTTCTGTATAGTAAACAGAAAGACAAATATCATCATCATTTTTACCTTTATCATTCAGCTCCTTAAGGTACACAGGTCTCCATTAAATTCATGCCATGTTCTCATGTCCTGTGCCATCAGCTCAAGGTTTCTCCATGACCATTTTATTCCTGTAGTTTTTGTCTCTGGTTTGTCATCGTGTGTGTGGTTTGTTGTTGTTTGGTCTCCTTCTGTGTCTCTTATCCGGGGTATTCCAGAACACGGATTGCCTCGAAATGCTATCAATAGACTTATTCATCACCAGCGTCTTTCTCATCAAAGACAAAACAGTATCATGTTAATTTCACAGAATTACCAGACTGCATGCTATCTGTTTTGTTCTGAATGTCGAAGTGTGGCCTTAACAGTTGTTGTAGACCTTGTTGTTTTTAAACTACATACAATAGATAGTGTCAACATAATTTCCTATCTTACGTTGAATATAATCTGGTTTTCAATCACTGGTTATATTTCAGGCAATACGAAAGCATGATCTACTTAGCCGCGCAAGTTTTATTAGTCTTAAATAACGCTAAATGTAATTTGGCTTTCAATTCCTGAATGTATTTCAGGCATAAAGAACACATGGCATGTTTAGCTGCGCACGTTTTATCACTCTTAATCAACACTTAAATTGATCTGGCGTTCAATTATCGATTATATTGCAGGCATAAAGAAAGTATGGCAGACTTGATTGCACATGTTTATCACAAGCAATGGTTCCTGAATGCTAAGAGTGAACCCATTATGCAAGTGAGCTCAATGTAACCAGCGTATCTATTTGCCAGTTTGGCCATTATTTTATTATGTTGTTTGTTGCAACACGTGCAGTACCAAATATTTTTTTTTAACGTATCCTTTCAATCTTTTGATTGCATCATTGTTTGTTTGTTCTTGTGTGTGTCATCTGTTGTAGCAGCTGTATTTTGTTTTCTTTTCAATTATGTATTGGAAGAAACTATTGTGTGTGCATACCTTTGTGACGTATAATGGAAAGAGAGCCTACAGTAATCTGACAGGTTAGTGACCTCGTAGCGTTCTATGATTTGCTAGCAAAACCATGCATTTACAGTCTGTGTTTACTCATTTTTTAGTCCTACCTCTTTTTCTGTGAACACGAGCTAACGCAAAGTTTTGAAACTTTCGTGACCTGTTCGTCATAACAGGTAGCGAATCAAGTTTGTTTATCTGGTCTCCTCACGCGAGCTTAAATGTCAATCATACGATACCTGACAGACCGCACGTGAAATACGTGAATAACACAGAATGTTTTGAAGTAGACTCACGGGCAAATCTTCCAGAGACCCGTTACCCGTATAAGTCTTTTGATGTCGGGGCAAAAGCGCTCGACGGAAGACGGACGTAAAGTTCTATCTGTGAAACTCATGTTTCTGATTCTCTATTATACACAATATTGTGAAAAGTAACATCATCTATAGATCAGAGAAACATGATGATGTATAAACTATGTTTTCTTAAACCTGCTATCAGTTGTCACTCGGAATTTTTGGATAGTTCATTATTATTTTCTGGTAATAGAAATTAGTGTTACGTGTTTAAAAGGGTTACCTTTTGTCACGAGAGTGTTGATTATTATTGAAATTATAAGATATCCTGGACACAAAGTTGTATCAGGTGATACCAGGATAGTGCCAGATAAGAGTCTGGTCTTATAAGTAAAATACCCTTCTCTGAAAAGAGTAAGGGTGTATAAAGGTAGGATCAAGCTGTATAAGTTCCTAGAGAAGATGGTAATATATTACTTATATTACTCTAAGTCCCTACTCGCCCCTCTCCAGATCCTCCTCTGTTAATATTATTATTAATTTTCGGCCCTATAGCATCAAGGGCACTCGCACCACTAGCTCCTATATTAGAGTCAAGCTCCTTCAGGTGGACTTCAGTTACAGAATACAACCTGAAATATATTCAGTTTCACCACTATACTGTCTATCTCTATCCCCTTTCTACAGAAGTAGGAGGTAAGAGACAGTTTCAGGCGACAAAGTGCAGGTAGACGCACAGGTCATATCAAGACAGCATTAACACTTCAGTTCACTGTGACCATATCTTTCTCCAATTCGTTGGATATTGCTAACTGTCCATGATTCGCCTCCATACATTTATTAGGTCTTGTGTAAAATACTAAGTGATATCTTAATCAACACAGTAAAACAATTCCTTTCATCCTTCCTTGTGTTCCTGGTGTGTGGTCCATTCCATCAAGAAATAATTCTTTAAAAGCTTTTCTAAAACCTTTAACTCACTCTTGCTTCCATTTCGCCATTTATTTAAATATAAACAGGCTTGTAAGTCCACCAGAAACACACCGTAGTTTTCTAACACATTTTACACACTTCCTAACGCACAATTTGAACAATTATTTAAACAGAATATATATATATATATATATATATATATATATATATATATATATATATATATATATATATATATATATATATATATATATATATATATATATTCTTTCTTACCCTCAGGCACATATAGTCGAGCTGTTAATGGTTAGAATGATCTGCTCTCAGGTACAAAAGGCAAAGGCACTCTTCATTAACACTTTTATTCTTTTTTGGAGAGGAATAACTCTTCTCTCAGTTCCCAGCAAAATACTAGGCAGGATAATTATACAGAGAATCTCAAAAGCAGTAGATCACAAACTGAGGAAAGAACAAGCAGAATTTAGAAAGAACAGAAGATGTGCAGATCATATATTTACCCTCAGGAACATTATAGAGCAGTGCTAAGAATGGCAAAGACAGCTATACATTATTTTCGTTGATTTTGAAAAGGCTTTTGACAGTATACATAGGGACAGTTTATGGAAAATACTGAGGGCTTATGGAATTCCAAGCTGCATAGTGTCAATCATAAAAAGCCTGTATGCCAACTTTACGTGTAGCATTGAGCAGAGCAACCTAACCTTTGAAGTGAAGACAGGAGTACGACAGGGATGCCCCTTATCAACCACTCTATTTTTAACAGTCATAGACTGGGTGATGCGCCAGATAACAGAGGGCAATCCAGGAGGAATAAGATGGACTACATTTTCTACATTGGAAGATCTGGAATATGCAGACGACATTGCACTGCTAGCACATTCACATCAACACATCCAGGAAAAACGGATAGACTTAATAAGTATAGCCAGCAGGTGGGCTTGAATATCAACCTAAAGAAGACAGATGTCATGACGCTCCATGTGAGCAACCCTGAGCCCATATCAGTAAGGAATCAGCAACTGGAACAGACAAATGCCTTCACATACCTAGGATGCATGGTAACACCAGACGGCGTAGCAAGCAAAGACATCAACAACAGAATGAACAAAGCGAGAACAGCCTTTTTTAGTCTAAACCAGAGGTTTTCAAACTGTGCGTCGCGGCTCCCAGGGGCGTCGCGGCCCGTGGCTAAGGGCGTCGCGGTGGCTTGGGAAAAGTGTTGGGCTCGATATTATGAGCCAAGGTCCATCAATAAATACAGTAGAACTCCATTTATCCGAACCCCAATTATCCGAACATCCAATTATCCGAACACTTTTTCCAGAAAAAAAAAAAATCAGATGCCACAGTCACGTTAGACTAAAATTCTGAATCTTTTGATGCGGCAAACTTCAAATGTGTGCGAACAATTTGTAGAGAATGGGATGGCTAATGGTCGGTCGCTTACGTACAGGAAGTCAGTTAGATCATAAAGTCAGTTAATATCTGGTTTAAAAATACAGTGTACGTGTGCGTTCTAGGTAGAACACTGGCTAAACAGACAGTTCAACTTAAAATAATTGTGTCTGCTACTACAGCAGAATAATTTTGGCGTACAAGTATTTCTCTGTGCGATATGGCATCTTCCAGTAGGCCTAAAGCATATAAAAGGAACCGCAATGTTTTGTCAATTGAAACGAAAACAGAATTTATCAAGAGACTAGGACAAGGTGAAACTGTGTCTTCACTTGCGAGGATTTTCAATGTTGGGAAAGCTACCGTCTCTGACATTAAAAGTAACAAGGATAAAATTATGAGTTTTGCATCGAAATTTGATAGTGAAAATGGGTCGAAGAAACGTAAAACCATGAGAAATGCGAAAGATGTGAAATTGGAAGAGGCTTTGTATATATGGTTTGTGCAAAGAAGAAGCAAAGGGGAACCTATCTCTGGTTCTCTGTTGTGTGAAAAGGCACTTCAGTTCAACAATCAACTTGACGGTCCTCCTGACTTTAAGGCTAGCCAGGAATGGTTAAGAAACTTTAAATCTCGTCATGGCATACGAGAATTGGAGATTCAAGGGGAATCTTTATCTAGCGATGCAACTGCCGCTAAAAATTTTATAGAAACATTCTTGGCTTTTTTGGAAGAAGAAGGTTATTCACTCGAGGATGTGTATAATGCCGATGAGACTGGCTTATACTGGAAATCATTGCCTCAAAAATCACTTGCATCTCAGCGCGAAGCAGCTGCCCCTGGGTTTAAAAAGTGCAAAGAGAGAGTAACAATTTTGGTAGCCGCGAATGCCAGTGGAAGTCATCGTTTACCGGTGCTAATGATCGGCAAAGCCAAAAAACCACGTTGTTTAAAGAAAGTGACATGTCTCCCATTGTGTTACAAAGCACAGAAGAGTGCTTGGATGAATAGTGAAATATTTCTTGATTGGTATACAAATCAGTTCATCCCAAATGTGAAGAGGTTGGGAGAACAAGAAAAGAAAACTGGAAAAGTAATTCTTCTACTGGACAATGCACCATCTCATCCAGAGACGGATACATTGAATGCAGTTGATGCAAATTTTAAAGTAATTTTTCTGCCTCCCAATGTAACAGCACTGATTCAACCAATGGATCAGGGTGTTATAGCAAAGCTTAAAAAGATGTACAAGAAGGAAGTCCTGCGTCGTTTATTGTTGGCTGAAGATGAAGAAAGTGTGGTGGCGTTTTCCAAAAAGCTTAATCTCAAAGACTGCTGCTATATGTTAGGTGATGCTTGGACCACCCTGTCACAAGATAATCTCAACAAGGCTTGGAGTAGATTGCTTGGGAAAAAAGGAGGAAATGAAACTACTGCAGTGGACACAAATGATGATTGTATAAATGAAGTTGTGGAACTGTTTCAAGCAATGCCCGGATTTTCGGACTGTGACAAAGATGATGCACACATGTGGCTAGAAGATGATAATGATTCTGGTTTTCAGTTTTTGAATGACGAAGAAATTTTGTCTTTTGTGCAAGAAGAAAACCAAATACATGTAGTGACCGATGATGAAGACACCTCAGAAGTACATGATGTACTTGTAGATTATGAAGAAAAACCAAAACGTCGACCAAGTCCTGAAGAGGCCTTTATAGCACTAGAAACTGCGATGGCTTGGTACGAGCAAGAAGATGACAGCTGTCCTACACAGCTTCTGCTGTTGAAGAGAATTCGGGACTTAGCAGCCAAAAGGAGACTATCCAGTTTGGTGCAAAAGAGGATTCCTCATTATTTTAAATAGTGGGCTACATCTGTGCAAGTACATATATACGTAAGTTGCGACTGGTTTTGAATCGTTTGTAATGTTATTTTGAAAACATTTCTCTTTCTTAACAAAAATAATTAATACAAGAAGTACATGCACTGCAGTGTAATAAAAGATTTTGGTGATACAGTGATCTAATACAGTGTGGGTATTATTATTACAGTACAAGTAAATATGTGTTATAGTGTATTTTCCTTGTGATGGTTAATTATTTTTAGAAATATGTGTACATGTACTCGATACATTATGTAATCCAATTATCCGAACATTTGATTATCCGAACGATGCTCGGTCCCATGGGGTTCGGATAAATGGAGTTCTACTGTATAGATCTTCGTAGGACGACATATTTGCGCCGAGGTATTATTACATGTACCAATACGTGTCATTAGGTACTAGAAGTTGTTGACAAATGGACCATAAAACTCCAGAGCAGGTCTATGTTACGAACAGCTGATCACTAATTCAGAAGTCATTAATATCTTTTTGGGTACAATTGCTTATATATAATATATAGTATAGAGAGGAGCCGCGGTGATTTATGCACAGGTCAAGGGAGCCGCGTGTGTTAAGAGGTTTTGATGTTAATAAGAGAAAAGCTATCCTGGGCAAATAGGTGTATCAGATGATACCAGCATAGTGCCAGATAAGAGACTGGTCTTATAAGTAATACCCCCTTCTCTGAAAAGAGTAAGGGTGTATAGACAATCAAGGTGAGGTCAAGCTATGTAAGTTCCCTGAGTGAAGAATGATGATGATGTATTTCTCAGAGTCCCTATCCGCTACCTCTTCTGATCTCGCCTTGAGTAAAGAATCTATGATGTTGTGTGGCTAAGTGTCTAAGGTAATTTAGATTCACAAAGTAAAATTTCAAACAGAACTTTAACTTTAATAAAATTAAAGTAAGCAAGACTGGTTTAACAAATATTTACAATTTAATGGTACTGAACTTCAATCCTTTTGGGGCCAGTACTTCTCAAAAATCAAGTTAATTTTATTTTACAAATTAGAAATAAATATGGTGTAAACTCTGTTCATGTCTTTTAAACAACAAGAAAAGGTCACTGAAATATCTGCCCCTCATTTCTTGGTTCGAAGCTTGATAATACCACTATGTTCTTATTGGAAAGTCTGTTCTTTTCATCCCACCCAGGTAATAACTTTATTATGTGGAATTGTTATTGTGGATGAACTCTCAAGTGCCTGTACTGAAGCACTTATCTGGAAATATATTGAAACCGTTGGCTCATAAGTAAATCGTTGTGCCTCCTGGATGAAGATAGGGGTTTCAGCTTCAAGATATATTATGAGCAATCACTCCCACGTGTTCTTCGTCCTAGGGTACTGCAACAACTGGATACTTCATAATTCAACCCTCAATTAAAGAATAATAACACATGCACAAGCTTGACTAGCAGTAAATAGGTTTTCAGGCTGCTTTATCGTCCAGAAGGCAAAAGCTTGGTCACAAGTCTTTCCCACTGATTTCAACTTGGCAGTGCTGGTTAGTTTTTCAAATGGCCGACTATGCAAGAAGGTGTTAATTTTTATCAACTACCCTTAACCAATCAGAAGACGAGTCAAAATTTTAACTATTTTTGGACGATAAACTGGAGCGATTATAAGTGTGTTTGTTCGTCTGATTACATTTGTGTATTTTATATCTCCGTTATTTATGGACCGATTTCAAATATCAAAAGTGATAATTAAACGGCCAACTGACCTCTATCGTTCTATTTAATCTTCCTTTGATTATTCCGTAACAGTTTCATCTGGGTAATTTTTTTGTAATTAATTGTAGGTCTACCCTGATCTAAAATATTTCTAAATTAAATTTTTCTAAGTCAAGAAAATTTTATTAAGTGGGAATCTTTAGGTTAATATATTAATCAATATCAGCGCTATAATTCAAGATATCCCTTTCATTCTAATTCCTTTTAATTATTGAGAAATAAATTATTTAATTTTGGTCAAAAACACAGAATCGGCATTTTTGCCCTACAACCAATTTTTCCCTTGACTCTACAAGAACGAGCTACCAATTTGATTGGTTGTTAATTTTTCTACGTCCTTCGATAAATAATAGGGTGGGTGTGTGTGTATGGGGGTAGTAACTGTTAACCTGTGGTAGTAGAACAATTCACATTCTCTAGTTAAATTTTTAGCGGTAAATTTGACTAGCCCCTCAGACAAATTTCAAATATTGTAATTATTTATAGATTTTAAAATACGTTAGCTAGTTCGTTTTAAGCGGGGAATTTGAGCGTGTTGTCCTACAGATCCACTTTACGACACCGCGGACCAAAAAAGTTTGAAAACCTCTGGTCTAAACAACATCTGGAAGTCCTCTCAGTACAGCACAAGGACAAAATTAGGATTATATCAGAGCTGTGTGCTTTCTGTGCTTCTCTATGCCGCGGAGAGGTGGTGAGTTACAGAGAAGGAAATGTCGAAATTGTCCTCTTTTCACACAACATGCCTAAGAAAAATTCTCGGAATCTTTTGGCCGAATACCATCAACAACCAAGATCTGCTTACTCGGAGCAAGCAAGAGGACATGCACACCATCATAGCTGGCAGACGCTGGAGCTGGGTAGGCCATGTCCTCAGAAGAGACCCGGATGCCATCACAAGAACAGCTATGCTATGGACCCCTGAAGGAAAACGAAAGAGAGGTCGACCAAAAGCAACTTGGCGGAGGACTGTGGTGGCTGAGATGCAAAGAATGAACCAGAGTTGGGGCACTGTACGAAGGATGGCCGCCGACCGAGCAAAGTGGAATCAATTTGTTGTTGCCCTACAAGACGCCACCAGGCGTAATGGCCACTGACTGCTTTGACGGTCGGCGGCTAAGGATCAAAGAAGAAGAAGAAGCTGGAAAAAAACTGGAGCTCATGACTTCAACTTAACACGTTTCGGAATGGCAGAAAAGCTACAGGAAAAGCCAAGATCTACAGTGTAGATAATACCATGCAGTCTTCAACTTAGTATTGGCTGCAAAAGAGCGAGAAGCTTAGCAGCCCAATTAAACATCCACATCCGCTTCAAACTAACGGCCAGCATTGTAAGATAGGGATATGGCTGAGACTGAAGGCAAAAAACAACAACAGCAACATTGGGAATGAGGAAAGCATACCAGTAATCCTGGTGATACAGAGCTTGTAAATGTAGATGGGAGACGGGTAGTTAAAAATGTCTCTGCCTTTAAAGTTTGCTTATCTTTCCTCTTCTCCGTCACCTAGAGATCTACCAAATTACCCCATTATAATCTACCGGTATACAGGATCTACCTTATGCCAACTCCTGTGCTATACGATATTACCGAAACAATAATATTGGAAAAGTTAGGAGTCGAATGTTCACCGATATAAGAAGAAGAAAAACATGAAGAGATCGGCTGAAAGTAGTCTCCCAGAATATGCCAACAAAGCAAGAGATAGAAACTGTTACGGATACACCACATGCACCTTGAATATGGTGACGGCATTTTATGTGATCCTGTTGTTCTGTATATATACGATCTTTCATATGGCAGTTAGAACCAACACATTTATATTGCCTTATGTTGTTTCATTGTTTTTTTTTTTATCGTACGTACGGTTGCTCCATCGTGTTTGAATATTTGCTTCCCAGATTTGCAAACCAATTCTTTTTGTTTGTGTAGGAAGCTGAGAAACCAAATTTTAAGAAAATCAGACCTACCTTTGCGTCGAATTTGCGGCTCATTGAAATAGGCACCAAAACAACAAAGATTTCGACTCAAAGACGGTTGCCAACTCCTCTTGCAAATGTAGTAATGTATATTCCTTTTTATTAAATCTTTTTAAATTTATTACTACTCCTACTAACTACTATTATTACTAACTACTACTACTAATTACTACTACCTACTACTACTAATTACTACTAACTACTACTACTGCTACTATTACTACTATTACTTCTACTATTGTTACTGCTACTGCTGTTACTAGTACTACTGCTACTATTTTACTATTATTATCATTATTGCTGTTGTTGTTTTTGTGTGCTGTTGAACTGATGTGGGGACCGAAGACGCATTAAAAGTGAGGAATGCAGTAAGCGACCAATAGCTTGACTGCTTGCGTCAGGGTCAGCGAACCAGAGCTGATTCTACTCCACCTCCAAGTGGTGGTCCTGGAAACAGGTTGCATCACTGCGAGTAGGGATCAAAGAGGGAAGGCTAACCCGGTCACAAAAATGCCATGCCGAAAACGGATGTGTCGGGCCGAAAGGCGCAGATATCGCAGCTTTGCTGTAAACGGCGACACTACATAACAAACGTCCTTTTTAGGACGAACGCAGAAGAAGAAGAAGAACTGATGTTGATTTTTATTAAACGGTGATGACATTTTTCTTTTCACATCCACATGTAGTTTTAAAGAAACTTCGGAAAATTGTAAATTTTGATACTCTCGTCTCTACAACCAATCAGTTATAATAATAATAGCCCCTTCAGTCATAACTGACTATGGGAATGCGCCCCTGAGGTGACAGCCCTCGGCTGCTTATTTTCCTGGTTTTCTTCCCTCCTCTGCTTGTTGTGTGAGCCTCTCTTCGCCCAATCTGAGGTGGCGCCGTAAATAGCATCGCCACTTAGTGCGATCGGCAGCTTCATACTCCCATGTTGCTGGATCCATGTCCAGTGCCCTCATATCTCTCTTCTACACATCTTTGAACCTCAGCTGTGGTCGCCCAACTGTTCTCTTGCCATCTGCTAATTGTCCGTAGAAGATATCTTTTGGGATGCGACCATCTTCCATGCGGCGGACATGGCCAAGCCAGCGTAGTCTGCACTGTCTAAGCAGTGTATACATACCCTTACCTGTCAGAAATAATGATGAAATGAGACATTTTCTTCAAAGTGCAATTTCATTCATCCATTCATTACCTTTTTAGTGTAGACCTTCAAGTAAGTAACGTCAACCATTCAATGTTTTTTCCATGTCTTTTTTTATATCTTATTAAGTCTATCTTCGATTCCTTTTTCCGTGTGTTTTTCGGTCTCATCTATGCCTCTTTATCTTGGAGATTCCAGAAGACGAGCTGCCCTGTCTGCTATCTGCTGATTTCAAGGTAACGTAAATGTTTGTTAAATCCAACGCCAGGAATCTTTATTTTGCTTCTTGTTCCACTAGTGTTTGTCTCGCTCTTTCCGTCATTTTGCGAGCCTCACATTCAGGAGTCTTACAGTCATAGTTAGCGGCAACTCTTAGTTTTTTTTATTACACATTCTCTCTCACTTATTCCTACTGTAGTACAGCAGCTCTTTTACTTTATATTAATGTGGTTCTTAAGATTTTACAATGACACAACCACTGCTGTGCATCGAAAGTGTATAGGGGGGAATGAAGTCTTGCCGTGAAAGAAAGTCACATATGAGCATTCAGTACTTCTCTTGATTAGTCCTCAACATGTGTGAACATTACATTCCCTCATTATAGCTTTCTTTGCTCTCTATGAGGCATGGGACACCACTGCTGCCATGTTAGTGTGGTTTGTGCTGCTTCTTGCTTTTCTTTTTTTTAATCATCCTTGTCAGCCACCACATTTACTGCTATTACTACGTGTGACAGGCATCCATGCTAATAGTGCCCGAGTAGTCTCTGTTATTTAGGTATGTGCTAAGTTGCAATATTTCTTTTTCTATGCCCGGTGGGCTAAATTCGTATGCATTGCTTTGTGCTTGAATTGCTGACAGTCAATTAAAACTTAATTATTTTTTTTAGGAAGTTTATCTATGATTGTTTATAGGCTTTTGCGATTGCTATCATTTGTGCAGTGAAAAATAGATGATTTTTCAGTCATTCTAACATTTTTCTTTAACTTCCATGTTGGAATATGTATTCCTATACCAAGTGCTTCATATTCATCTGAAGATCAGATTATATAAACGTATACTTTTACGCTATTTTAAGTTACTTTGTTCCATATACTCGTTGGCTAGAGTCCGATTAGCTGAGAAGTTAGAGTGCTATCCTTTCGCGACATAGAGTCTGGATAGAAATCTGGTATCGTCACGCTTCAGACTACCTGTGGTGAAGTGGGATGTTATAAATATTTATAGGGGACTTAGTGTACTGACTGAGATCAGCTGTGAAGGTATCTATATCTAATAAGAGTAGTGTATTATAGATAACCTTACTTGCTGCCACATATATATATATATCTCAGTCAGAATTATTCTGGAATAGTGTGATGACTACGTTGTATGTCTAGGGTATGTGTATGATGAAGTGTAAGTCATAACAACAACAGACAGATAAACAATTTAATTTATTCCACCACACTTGACAACACTGTGACACTCACATACATATAACACTCTAAAGGATATCTTAAAGGAGTCACTGATAACTTTTCAAATAACAATATGTATTCATTGCTGTTATGAATGAATATGTGTCCTGATTCAAATACAAAGGGAACCAGGAATCACAATCAATTTTACTTACAAGTTATATGTACAGAATTTATCAATATGAATATTGTAGTGACATATATTATTAAAAGTATCCTATGTGTGTCAGTTGTGTAGTAGTAATATGAGGTAATACTGGTTTTGTTTTGTTCAAGCTCTGTTGGTATTTGTCATCATGACTTCAATAGTTTGTCTTTATTGGAACTAGTATTGGAGATTGATAAGGGTGGAATTAGGATGCCGTCAAATTACCACCTCTATCGACACCAGGTATTACAATGCAAGATGTGGGTGTCTTATCTGGTTTAGATTGTTGCTGTGTGTGTGTGTTGCAGTAGAACAGTTCAGGGTACACCACAGGCAACATGACGTGTAGAGTCATAGAAATGGTAACTTCGCTTTAGGTTTATACCATTTATTGCACGCCACAAAACAGTCATGATACTTATGTTATCATCGGCATAGTACAACGAATGCAGCATTCAAACTCATGTTAACTGACAGTCATGTAGAAGTCAATACTCAATAGTTGTATGGAAAACAAATATCATAGCGAAGCTTGATAAATAATACATATAACTTCTGCAACCGTGGTCAGCTGCAGATCCTTAATGTTCATAGACAATAATAATTATTCCTTCCTGATGCTAGCAGATCAGATGTATACAATACGTCCGTTTACTGTCTGCACGTGAGTAGCATACATGGATTACAGGTCAGCTCGACCTTTATAACCTTCCTAAGTCTAACCATCTGACTTGGACGTGATCTCTGATATAACGAATCCTGGAACACAGACAATAGTCTTGTTGGTCTAGAGCGACCCATAGATATATAACTAGTTCAGGTATAAAGATACCGGTGACTTAATCCTAGTCAAAGTACCTCTCCATTTTGAATCACACAGGCGAGCAAAAAGGCGACAAAATGACGAACCTCTAGATGATAGCCTAAAGTTCGATACAAGAGGAATTACCTTATTTCGGAAAATCAACCATGAACATATGCCTCCAGGCAGGCTTGAATAATACGGGGAAATAGTCTAGTTAGCTAACTAACTCACAAAGACAATGTATTTCCCTCAGAGAATCACAAGACGCAGTCGCGTCCGCTCGCTAATCAGTCCATTTCTCAACTGCCCGACCTGGGCGGAACAACAAAACGACAACCCAGTCGAGACATGCGCAGAGTGACAATCTCTGAGTCGCTGTTCACAATAAGACGATTCTAAGAACATTCGAGATAAAAGTCTTACACAGTCGCGCCTTTTATGGACATGAACAGAAGCGTTAAGAAAGGTTTCAAACATCTACAACAGTTGACTGATACTACCAAATAAGGAGATATGGTCACGCTTCGTTCAAGACATTATAGACCGAACGTGTCTCTATACAAGAGGAGGTAAACTCATAAAAAATAGCAGTATCGATATATCGGGTTCTGTCCCTTGACCATAAAATATATATAACATGCATTTCAGTCAAATAATGATCATACATACGAAAAACGATCATACAAAGACTTTGGAAAAAAGTAATTATTTGTGCGTAACATTCCCGGGAAAAAAAAAAAAAAAACATTTTTTTTTTTATACCAATATAAACTGAGATGAAATCAAATATATTATTATGATATCATACAATGTGTTGCAAATAGCGGTGTAATATATTAATATACCGCACTATTTTATTACATTATGTAATGCATCAGTAACTAATAAGTAATACATGTGTTGATCTTCGTTGACATAAAATATTCAATAGAAGAAGATGTGGACATCATCCGCTCCCAATCTAGGACAGGACTTGATATACTCAAAGTTCCACAATGGACACAATCTCGCATCTTCAATGATGTGCTGCGAAAATATCAATAACACAAATCTTAAAGACAACTGGTAAATCTCTCAATACAATCCTGAAAATAATTTATTTAAATGTGGCCGAGTGATCTTTTGGCCCGTATATCACTAACTAAGCCTTCTTAGATAATTACATGGTACAATGTTATAAATTCCCCCTCAAAAAAAGTGAGAACAAAAAAAAAATCTACTAACATGTCATTATAACATTGGACTGTATATTAGGAAATATATATATGACAGAAGAATCATGTGGAATCGTGTGGGCATCTGGACAGAATGTCCGCCATTACATTATCCGAACCACGGATAGCTCGAACCGAGAAATGAAATGGTTGAAGAGCTATGGCATAACGAGTGGACCTCGAGCTCTTCAAGTTTTTACTCTGAATAGCAGTAAGCGCTTTCTGGTCGGTTTCCACAATGAAATGTGCGCCTAGAAGAAATCTTTGTAACTTCAGAATAGACCATACCATAGCCAATAACTCACGGTCTAAAACCGAGTAATTCTTTTCTGCAGCATTTAATTTCCTAGAGATATACATCACCGGATGCAGAGTATCAGAATACTCCTGCATTAGTGCTGCCCCAATCCCAGTTGACGAGGCGTCACTTCGAAGAACAAAAGTCTTCTCAATAGTAGGTAACCTAAGAATAGGTGGAGATGAAAATAGGTCTTTAACCTGGTCCAATGAGGATTGACATTCTTTTGACCAGCGGATCAAATTAGGCGACCCTTTCTTCAATAAAGTAGAAAGCGGTGCCATAATGGAGGACAGATTCGGAATGAATCGTCCGTAGAATTGGATCAAACCTAATAGACTCCTTACTTGTTTCTTTGTCTTAGGGACCGAAATGTTAAGTATTTTTGAAACATTGTGGTCCTCTGTCTTTAAAAGACCATGACCAACACGATGACCTAGGAAAGAAATCTCACTAAATCCTATAAAGGCTTTAGAGGGTTTTGCAGTCAAGTTATACTCGCGAAGAGTAGACAGTAATTCGTATAAACCCAAATAGTGATCTTCCCAGGAATCACTGAATAGACAGATATCATCTAGATATGCTATGACATCTGTACGATATGCGAGAATTCGCCGCATCATGCGTACGAATGTAGCAGGGGCGTTCATAAGACCAAAAGGCATGAAATTCCATTGGAATAAACCCCTAGGTGTAGAAAAAGCTGTAAAAGGTTTGGCACGTTCAGTTAGCGGGACTTGCCAATAACCTTTAGACAAATCTAGTTTGGTAAAGAATCTAGAATTAGAAAGTTTATTGAGTAGCTCTTCTAATGAAGGCATAGGTTCAGCGTCGAACTTCGTAACTTGGTTCAATTTGCGATAATCTACGCAAATGCGAATGTTATTATCCTTCTTTCGAACAATAACCATAGACGAAGAGTATGCTGAAGTGGATGGTTCAATGATTTCCAAACGTATCATTTCATCCAATTCTTTTTCGACTTGAGACTGGAAATGGATAGGTATTGGATAGGGTCTGACTCTGATAGGATTATGATCAGTTAGCACAATGTCATGTTCAATGACATGTGTGTGTCCCGGGATGTCTGTAAGAACATCCTGAAATGTTTGCAACATCGAAGAAACTTGTCGATGTTCCTCAGCGGAAAGATTTGGAGAAACGGTCACGTTTTTCCAAGATTCCGTAGAATAAAGTGGGACCATAGAAAGAGGAAGATTGACATCAGAAAAAGTAGTTTCCTCATCCTGTATAACTGACAGCGATGAGTATTGACCATGAGGTACTTGAGAATTGTCCGTTGCCTGGAAAATAGGCTGCAAATAGTCTGGTCTTTCATGAAATTCCGTGAGCATATTTATGTGGAAAGTTTTATGCTTTCCATCAATATCGACAACATAGTCGACATCAGAAATTTTGGAGACTATTGCATATGGACCTTTCCATGCAATTAGAAGTCTGTTCTCCCTTGAAGGAAGTAGGACGAGAGCTTTGTCACCTGGACAAAGTTGTCGTAGACATCTATTCTTATTCGCAAACTGCCTTGCCTTTTCTTTAGCAAATTCGGAAGACGAAGTTGCTAGTCTGCATGCCTCAATGATTTTTTTTTTCCTAAGAGCAATGACGTACTCATAAGAAGACTGAGTCTCATCGCTAATATTATCGGCAGTGATTAGATCGTGAAGTAAAGACATAGGGCCGCGCGGTTGCGCGCCAAAGACAAGTTCAAAAGGGGAAAACCCCGTATGTTCATTGGGGACCTCTCTATACGCAAAGAGAGCCGCGGGTAAGACCCTGTCCCAATCCTGAGGATGATCCTCAGTTATTTTACCCAGTAAAGTTTTTAGAGTCCTATTTAAACGTTCGACCAACCCATTAGACATTGGGTGATAGATACTGCTGAGAGACCTTTTTATATGTAGCATAGACATTACCTGTGACATAGTGTCTGATATAAGTTGAGTGCCATGGTCTGACAATATTTCTCCGGGAAAACCCAAGCGAGAAAATATCAGCCAAAGAGCGTCTGCGATATCAGCAGTTGAGATGCTCTTGAGAGGTATTGCCTCTGGCCAACGTGTGCACATATCGACACATGTAAGAATAAATTGATGCCCTCTAGCCGACTTAATTCTAAAAGGACCGATAATATCTATTGCCATTTTTTGAAAAGGGCGAATTGGAATGTCAGCAGCCTGAATAGGCGCAGCATGTCGTGGTCCTTTAGATTTGACCTCCTGACATACTTTGCAAGAGCGACAGTACATTCGTATGTCCTTGCTCACAAATGGCCAAAAGAAAGCCGCAAGAACTCTCGACTTTGTACGGGAAAAACCCATATGTCCAGCACATTGCGAGTCATGAGCATGTTGCAATATTTGCACCCTCATGCTCTTAGGCACAAGAATTTGTGAATGAGTGGATGTAGTCGAGTCTTGTACCATACGTACAAGTACGCCGTTCTTCATAGAAATCCAAGATTTTCTATTAGTATTTTGATTAGGATCACCTTTTTTTGCTAGAATGAAGAATTTTTGTAACGACGGATCTTCATTCTAGCAATTTGATAAATGAGTCACGTGTAATAGTCAAGTGACTATTTTGTTCATTTACTTCATCATTATTAGTTAATGAAGTTTGAGGTGGATCCAGAGCATGTGCTCTTGTGACCACCGTATTGGTAGCTTCAATGTTTTGCTCTTCCCAAACAGCAATCTGCTGTGGGGTACATTCCCTAACTCCGTGAATACGACCAATAATAAGGTCCGCAATAGGGTTTGGAAGTAGACACGCGTGGACCTCTCCCGTGAAGAAAGGAGTAGCAATATGTATTATGGCAGTAGGATATTTTTCCAACGTGCCACCAAATGTGACACATTTGATGACCTTTCCTGTAGCACAGAATGGATCTACAAGAGATTGCCTAACCCCGACAGTAGTACATCCAGAATCAAACAACACCGAGACTGGATTACTATTTACAAGCCCCTTATGTAATATAAGAGAACCTCTCCCATCATGAGCAACATTAGCAGGAAGAGCGGGCAAAGGATGACCACAGCTTAGAGTACTAATGGTTTTCGGATCAAATAAAGTACTGCATTGGATACATTTATTTGCCCTACCAAAGTCAAAAGATGAGCATCCGATAGCATTATGGTCTTTATCATTATTAACCTGTTTATCTGCTCCCTGAGATTCTTGTTGAACAGAGTTTGTCTGTTGATATCTTTTTCTCTTCTGTTGCGATCTACCGCGACCATTATTGCCTCTGCAATTATCATTAAAGTCCCTACTGTAATTTTTATCCTGGTTTGAGTTCCAGTTTCCATAACTGTCATTACCATCTCTATGCTGTTGAGAACCTCTATTATCTTGGTATTGAGGTCTCTGCAAAAAATATTTTCCTCTATACCGATTACCTTTATGAAAATTTCTAAAGTTACCGGGAATAGAATACCGTGTAATATTAGGTTGTCTCCAGTTCTGGGAAGAAGAATCTCCCTGAAATTGATTACCATGGTTCTGGGCATAATTACGGTTACTCTTTTTATTGAAATTTTGCTGGCTACCCTGAAATTTACGCATAAAATTCGGGCCATAAGGTGCTGCCGAAGCAACTGGCAGACCTTCTTTTACCTTAGAGTTGCTAACGGTTATGTGAGGATGTGCAGTAACATACTGGCTACAGTATTCTTCCATTTCTTTTATATTTTTAGGCTTACGCTCATGAAGAAAAGAAAGAAAAGCTTCATTAACAGAAGACATAACCTTGTCTCTAAGAAGTAAGTCCATGAGGGCTTCAAATGTACTTTCTGTCTTAGAAAGCTCAACCCATCGTAAAAAAGTAAGACGTATGCCTGAGATGAATTCTGAGAATTCAACTCCAGTTTCTGGTAACATGTTTTTAAATTTAAGACGATATCCGTCTTCGTTAAGTTGGTACTTCTTTAACAATGCCGCCCTGACAACCTCATAGTTGTTCTTGTCAGGCACATCTACCATACCCAACAAAGTCAAAGCATCACCTCTAAGTATCTTGGACAGATGATAAACATATAATGTTTTATCTATATTATGCACCTTACATGCACTTTCAAATCTATCTAGATAAAATGTTATATCATCAATTGAAGCATTGAATGCTGGTAAATTAAGCTTGAAATCAACAGCATTAGACTTATTAGCAGATGATACCTTATTAGCATCATTAGCATTACTAGATAACTTCAACTTTTCTAACTCCAAAGCTAAGAGTTTTTCTTCATGTTCCATTTTTGCTTTTCTCTCATCAGACTCTCTTTGTAACCTTCTTTCCTCAGCCTCAGCCTGTAACTTTCTTTCCTCAGCCTCAGCCTGTAACTTTTTTTCTAATCTTTTATTTTCAGCCTCTATTTCAAGTCTCTTATTTTCAGCTTCTTTTTCAAGTCTCTTATTTTCAGCTTCTTTTTCAAGTCTCTTATTTTCAACCTCAGCCTGAAGTCTCTTCTCCTGAGATTCTGCTTCTCTTTTTTGTTTTTCCATTTCCATTTGTAATCTCTTTTCATCTACCTGCATCTGCAGTTTTAAATTTTCAGCATCTATTCTCTTTTGTTCAGTTAGTTCTTTCATTTTCTTTTCCTCCGACTTCAATGCCTTGGCATATTGAACAGTCGCAAATTCTTCTAATTTATCACCTGTCTTCCCAAGGGCTTTACCCTGCTCAATAAAGTACTCAAATGTAGACATGATGTCTAAAATGTGAGTACAGAACCTGAAATAATTAATTATCTTATTTCAATCTTAATAGCAACAAGACTTAATAAAGTGCTTGTATAATTACTATGTTCACTCCAATCTCTGTGGGAAACAAGACTTGACACCAATTTGTATTATCAGTTGTACAATAATATCACAAGTCACCTCTTAATTATCAGTGCACTACCCAAATCAGTGCATAACCATCAGTTATTTATCATAACTGCACTACAATAGTGCATAAGGAAAAAACCACCAGCTAGTTATGATAAGTGCACTATAGATCAATAGTGCATGAGCATATATGTAACAATAGTGAAAGCTAACTATGCAAGAACTATGCAAACAATAACAAGACAATGTAAACAATAACAAAGTACCAACAATGTAAACAAAACAAAGATCAAAGTCAATGTAAACAATAACAAAGATCAGAGTCAATGTAAACAATAACAAAGATCAACGTCAATGTAAACAATAACAAAGATCAGAGTCAATGTAAACAATAACAAAGATCAAACAATACGAAAACATTCGCATAAGTCAAATAAATAAACAGCGAAACTAAAAAGAATATGATGACAGAATGCGAAGATATGACAAACAAATGACGCTACAGTATATACACAAAAAAATTTACGTGAAGAACTGAATAATAGAAAAGAGGAGACCTACAAATACAAACAATTGAAATCGAAACTAAAAAACAGAAAGAAAGAGAGAAACAAAAAAAAAATATACAAAAAACGAAAATAAAGCACAACTCGTCACAACTAAACAGATATAGCAACGATTGTCGCTAGCAAATTCCACAGTAGGCAATTCGCACAGTCCCTAACGAAAACGCTAACAGTAGAACCTCTGTGGCGTGGTATCTTCTACTGAAAGACACCGCCCAACCGAGAAAACCCGCTGAAATATAAACATATAAATACAAATCCAAATAACATATAACATGTAAACATATAAAGAGTGCGAAAAAATGTGATAGACAGAAGGCTCAGTTAGAACATAAGGGCACAGTTCACAAACAAAACAGGCCACTTAACTTCTATGTATCCACAACGTCAGCACAGTTCAGAACAGGATGTGATCAGCATTCTTAGGACAATGATCCAACGTTGATCCATATCTGCTCTCGTAAACTGCCATGACAAAGGAAATGAGCTTCTAACAGGAAACAGCTTCTGACAGGAAACAGCTTCTGACAGGAAACAGCTTCTGAACTTGACCTTCTGAATCTGCAACAGTAATTCTGAGACCGGAACAGTTGTTACGGCACTTGTCCTTCTTCTCAACAGATCAGGAAATCCATTCGCTCGGTACTTGTCCTTCTATTTGTAGACAAACTTCAATACCGCCGAGCAGCGCCGGGTAGTTTCAAAATATCAACAACTGTCAGTACTGCTGCGTCTTTCAAAAAATTTCATCAAAGGTGATGAATAGCAACTGCAATGTTGTCTTGTAGTCTGCTGATGATGTCTGGGTTTGTTGACCCCCTTGAGAGTTGGTACCAGAATAAACCAACTATTGGCCACCATGAATTGATAAGGGTGGAATTAGGATGCCGTCAAATTACCACCTCTATCGACACCAGGTATTACAATGCAAGATGTGGGTGTCTTATCTGGTTTAGATTGTTGCTGTGTGTGTGTGTTGCAGTAGAACAGTTCAGGGTACACCACAGGCAACATGACGTGTAGAGTCATAGAAATGGTAACTTCGCTTTAGGTTTATACCATTTATTGCACGCCACAAAACAGTCATGATACTTATGTTGTCATCGGCATAGTACAACGAATGCAGCATTCAAACTCATGTTAACTGACAGTCATGTAGAAGTCAATACTCAATAGTTGTATGGAAAACAAATATCATAGCGAAGCTTGATAAATAATACATATAACTTCTGCAACCGTGGTCAGCTGCAGATCCTTAATGTTCATAGACAATAATAATTATTCCTTCCTGATGCTAGCAGATCAGATGTATACAATACGTCCGTTTACTGTCTGCACGTGAGTAGCATACATGGATTACAGGTCAGCTCAACCTTTATAACCTTCCTAAGTCTAACCATCTGACTTGGACGTGATCTCTGATATAACGAATCCTGGAACACAGACAATAGTCTTGTTGGTCTAGAGCGACCCATAGATATATAACGAGTTCAGGTATAAAGATACCGATGACTTAATCCTAGTCAAAGTACCTCTCCATTTTGAATCACACAGGCGAGCAAAAAGGCGACAAAATGACGAACCTCTAGATGATAGCCTAAAGTTCGATACAAGAGGAATTACCTTATTTCGGAAAATCAACCATGAACATATGCCTCCAGGCAGGCTTGAATAATACGGGGAAATAGTCTAGTTAGCTAACTAACTCACAAAGACAATGTATTTCCCTCAGAGAATCACAAGACGCAGTCGCGTCCGCTCGCTAATCAGTCCATTTCTCACTCCCCGACCTGGGCGGAACAACAAAACGACAACCCAGTCGAGACATGCGCAGAGTGACAATCTCTGAGTCGCTGTTCACAATAAGACGATTCTAAGAACATTCGAGAAAAAAGTCTTACACAGTCGCGCCTTTTATGGACATGAACAGAAGCGTTAAGAAAGGTTTCAAACATCTACAACAGTTGACTGATACTACCAAATAAGGAGATATGGTCACGCTTCGTTCAAGACATTATAGACCGAACGTGTCTCTATACAAGAGGAGGTAAACTCATAAAAAATAGCAGTATCGATATATCGGGTTCTGTCCCTTTGACCATAAAATATATATAACATGCATTTCAGTCAAATAATGATCATACATACGAAAAACGATCATACAAAGACTTTGGAAAAAAGTAATTATTTGTGCGTAACAGGTAGATAATTTTGAGCTCAGCTGGCCACATCAGCTTATCTTGCGTGATGGCGGCAGGAAAAGACTCCTCTGCTCGATTTCTCCCCTGGGCTCTGGAGACACCTCACTGATAGCTAAATGGACCAAGGAGTATGCTGTCCGACTCTGGATTCAGCAAAGCTCTGACCAGGTGCTGCTCAATACCATCAAGACCACGGTCCCACAATTCATAGAATAAACACAGATACGTTGACTAGCAATGAATTCTGGCACAAATACTGGCACAAATTCCCATCTGCTTATGTTCCAGGCTTTTATTTAGCAAAAATATGAGCTGGCTTCAACGCACTGTTGCTTTATCAAGCTTATTTGAACTAGTGGTCTCGAACTAACGCTCCTAAGTGATTATATCAGCGAGTCTGGCCAATGGAGCCACGTTTCGACAAGTGTTTGAAAAATTTTTTCCTTCCTACGTCTCCCCTAACAACCAAAGATAGTATTTATAGTCCGACCAATCGTGTTTAGTCTTATATTTGTTGCGCTCCAATCAATTTGGAGTTTACATGGTAGGCTATTTCCGTACGCAAGGTTTAAAAATTCTACCACTGAGCGATTCTGATTTTGGGGTGTTGTCTGACAGCATCATCATTTTATTTTGGCTATAACTTGTTAATTCCTAGACTATTTGCGTAACGTTTTACATATTCTTTGTCAGCAAACCCTAAGGAACCCAAATATATATATTTAATAGAGCTAATATGCTGCGTTCAAAATATGCAATTCCTTCTACCTCCTGTTTCGAAGATGTGCTGTCTGGGTACTGTAATGTTTTCAAACGTAAACCCATCTATTGTCATCTTCCTAATAAGAGTTTTTCAGGATTTAAAAACCTAACTCTGGGAAGGGTAGTGAATTTATCACTGTCCGTCCGAAAAAGTTAGTGCATGTGGCCTTACACGCGTGATAGTAGTAATTGTGTATCGCGCGACGCGTGTTCAGTGTTGCACGAGTTCGGCTTTATGCCTCTCCCTTCTCTCTATCCTTTAGTCCATCTGTCTTTAGTTACGCCGTGTATAAAATGGAATGAATGAAATATTTAAATTAGGTCATTGATCAGCTTGGTATCTCAATGTTTTTCCAAGAAATACAGCACACGTTTCATTGAAGAAAGCGGGTAGTAATATAGTAGGCTTTTACTATCAACGTGAAAGCGTTACAATTTGCAGACGAAGCATAAAACAAAGGGGATTTCGAGTACATTCCTTGTGACAGCACTGTTATTTTATCATTGCTCTTTTCTTTATTAGATTTATTTGTTAGGCTTTATATTTACCTTTTAATTTATATATGTGGATTAGAATATTTCACGACACCTCCCCTCTTAAAACAGACATTATATGTCAGTCCTTTATTCTATATACACATAGATAAATGTAAGTCAACTTGACTTTACTCTGCTGTGGTGCTATCATGGTTTTATGTAGTTGGGTCCATTCAGAGTAGGCACTACTCATGAAATCTGCCTCAGACTTCTACAACCAATAATATATTTCGGTTATGTTACTGAACAGCCGCAAGTGTGAGTGCTTGTCTTAATGCTGCTTCGCAACCCGTATTCACCATTTCTCTTCTCTGAGTCTGCGCAATGATATGTCCAGAGAACATTATATTTCCCTCAAAATGTACGTTATGAGGAGATAACATATACCTGGTGATAGCAGAGTTTTCGTAGTGGATCCCATAATCTTCTTATTATCCTGTATGAAACATTCGGAATATCCTCAATCAAAGAGGCAACTCAGGGATTCATTACGTTCCTCCGAAATGTTTACATCCAACAATTTTCTCATCATTCTAGAGAAGACACTAGGCGCATTCTTCAATCCAAATGGCAATCTATTAAACTCATAGTGTCCTTCTGAGGTACTAAAAGCTAGGTATGGTCTAACCTCAGGCTTTACTGGAATCTGATAGTATCCTTTACTCAATCCACTTTTGAGAAATATTTAGCTTTATTTAGTCTGGCAAACAGCTGATTTGTATCCGGCAATGGATCCACCTGTCCTTCTGTAATAGCATTCAGTCTCCTGTAATCTATACAGAGTCTATGTTCTCCAGAGGGCTTCCTTAAGAGTACAACACCAGAACTATACGAAGATTCACTGTGCGAAATAATTCCTTCCTTCAACAGATAGTCTATCTCTTCCTTCAAAGCTTTCTCCTTAGCAAACGGAATCGAATATGGTTTCATACAGACAGGTGTGGGGTCTATCAGTTTCATATCATATTCCAATGGGTTTGTATGCCCTGGTCGGTCTGTTAACACCTCTGCATGATTATTTAGAACCTGTTGCACTCTCTCTTTCTGAGTTTTCGTTAAATGTGTACTGATTTTCACCTGTGCTGCTGTCTCACAGGGGTGTAATGGATATTCAAATGATGAAAGTGGTTCCTTTTTCACCTCCATGGCGATGGACAAGGTCAACAAGTGTGTCTCTTCCTGATGTTCTCTTTCCAAATATTTCTTCAGGAGATTCACATGATAGATTTTTTCTTTCCCCTTCTTATCTATCTTATAATTTGTTCTAGACACCTTCTCTAAAACTGTATATGGACCCTGCCATCCAATTTGTAACTTATTCTGACTCCCGGGCAAAAGAAGCAGTACTTTCTCTCCCACAGCCAAATTTCTGTCTTTCGCTTTCCTGTTATAATAGGCAGCATGTTTCTTCCTGGCTTGTTTCAAATTTTCATTGGCAAGTTTCCAGCCAGTTTTTAAACGAGTGGTCAGCTCATTCACATATTGGTATGAAGATGTAATGTTTTCCTCTGCCTTTTCATCAGTCCACGTTCCCAACAAAGCTACATATGGACCTTTAATTTTGTGGACCTATTTGTCCATGCACCGGTATGGTCTCTTCCACTCGAAGCTCTATAGTGATGATTTTTCCTCCCAGAATTTTCATTCACAAAACGACCGCTACCAATTCTTTTCCTGGGGCTTTCTCCCCACTTAAAATTCTTGATGAGAGATTTCCTCTCTACATCTTCTTCCTCCAGTTTGTTTAAGTCCGATTGAGGGATTGTCGGCTTATCCTGGGGTAAGACATCTTTTTGCACTCTCCGCATAGTGGCCATTGTAAAACAGTTAAGTGAAGCTTGTCCGTGAAAAGGGGCTTCCCATTCCATTTGGTCCACTTTATCAAATCTATTTTTCTTTTTATTATCAGGCCTAATTTTGCCCCGTGGCGTGTCCAGGTCCTGATCCATGTTCCCACTTGTGGGTGTTCCCTCATGTGCTATGCTACACCTTTCTACAAAATTCTCAATGTCCCATCTTGCTTTGGGCCAATAATAATTGTGAGCCACCTTTTGAATGATGGTACCTATCTTCTCATGGTCCCCATCTGGTTTCACATGTAGGCTCCTTATTAAGTCTGCCCTATATCTTTTAGGAAGTACCAGCTGTCCCTGACCTTTGGATCTAGCTCCAGTCTTCCTATACATCAACTTGTTTTTCATGTAAAAATCTCCCTTGCCTGGAGTTGTATGACAAGTTGACAATTTTCTGAAACAAGGCTTGAGTGTTTTATCCCCAGCCTGTGCCTTCCTCATCTCTTCTGGAGTGGTATCCAACATAATATCCTCCTCCTGTCTTGAGGTCGACCTGACCTGAAGGGTTGCCATATACACAGGTTTCCTTCTGCAAACGGTCAGTGTCATGATTGTCCATCTGACAATTCTTACACCACCTTTTTCCTTGGTTGAAAGATTTTCTTTCATCATATTTCCTTTCATCGAATTGTGGGAATTTATTTTTATTTTCATACCGTGGCCTATCAAACTGGTGCTTACCTTTGTTTTGATCCCTAGGATCAAATTTATTAAAGTTCTGTGGTGCCCTAAAGTTATCCACTTGTTTCTTTTTATTACCTGTTACCTCTGCTTGAGCTGCTTGATACCTTTCAGCAACATTTAGCAACTCACCCAGCCTCTCTGCACCTTGTTCCATGAGAAACTTTCTCAGGTCTGGAGCCATGGACTCTCTTAATTGCTCTATAAGGACCATTTCCTTAAGATCTTGGGTTTTCCCCAGAGAAGTCCATTTCTCCAAGTATGTCTCTATTCGTGCAGAGAACTGGTGATAGGTTTCACCTGACAGTAGTTTAGCATTCCTAAATTTTTTCCTATAGAATTCTGCATTCTTTTCATATCTTAACAAAAGAGCCTGCTTTAGCATGTCATAATTTTCCTGATCACCTCTGCTCATTTTTGCAAAAACTTCATAAGCTGCCCCACGAAGTCCTTGAGATAACTTTAAGCTCCACCTTTCTCTCTCTAACCCATACGTGGTAGCTAATAGTTCATACCTATTTAGGTAGCTCTCTATATCATCGTCTTTCTCAACAAAATGATCTAAATGAAAATTCATAGCTGAGGTTGAGGCTCCCTGGCTAGCAGTGGCATCAGAGGCAAAGGGACTGGCACCATTTTCAGGAGCATGGCCCTGAAAACTCAAACTCCCTTAGTCGTAACTCATGTTCCCTTTGTAATCTCTTCTCCTCCTTTTCTGCTTCCCTCTCTGCAGTCAATCTTCTTTCTTCTGCTTCCCTCTCTGCAGCTAATTTCTTCTCTTCCCTTTCTGCAGCCAATTTCTTCTCTTCCCTTTCTGCAGCTAATTTCTTCTCTTCCCTTTCTGCAGCCAATCTTCTTTCTTCTGCTTCCCTTTCTGCAGCTAATTTCTTCTCTTCCCTTTCTGCAGCCAATCTTTTGTCTTCTCTTTCTGCCTCCAATTTCTTAGCCTCAGCCTCAATCTGCAACCTCTTAGTCTCAGCCTCAGCCTCAAATTGTAACTTCTTAATTTCCCTTTCAGCCTCTAACTTTCTTTCGGCCTCTTTTTCTAATCTTCTTTCTTCGCGTTCAATAAATTTGTCACATTCCGTAGTGACATAGGCAACCATAACTTGCCCATCTAATCCTAACTCTTTTGCAGTCTGAACAGCAGCAGATCGAAATTTGGCCAGGTCCGCCATTGTCTATCAGGTAAATTCATACAATGTCTAACCAACAATTCAATTTCTAAATATATATCTAATGGACAACACAGGCACCGTGAGCTCAACCTTATTTAATTCCACCCAAGGATACCTTTTAATTCTTATATTCCCTGAAGTGAATTACCCCCAATATTTGTAATAGTTAAAGATTCAAAATCCCGGACGAGCCCCCAATATATGTGGTGAAGTGGGATGTTATAAATATTTATAGGGAACTTAGTGTACTGACTGAGATCAGCTGTGAAGGTATCTATATCTAATAAGAGTAGTGTATTATAGATAACCTTACTTGCTGCCACATATATATATATATATCTCAGTCAGAATTATTCTGGAATAGTGTGATGACTACGTTGTATGTCTAGGGTATGTGTATGATGAAGTGTAAGTCATAACAACAACAGACAGATAAACAATTTAATTTATTCCACCACACTTGACAACACTGTGACACTCACATACATATAACACTCTAAAGGATATCTTAAAGGAGTCACTGATAACTTTTCAAATAACAATATGTATTCATTGCTGTTATGAATGAATATGTGTCCTGATTCAAATACAAAGGGAACCAGGAATCACAATCAATTTTACTTACAAGTTATATGTACAGAATTTATCAATATGAATATTGTAGTGACATATATTATTAAAAGTATCCTATGTGTGTCAGTTGTGTAGTAGTAATATGAGGTAATACTGGTTTTGTTTTGTTCAAGCTCTGTTGGTATTTGTCATCATGACTTCAATAGTTTGTCTTTATTGGAACTAGTATTGGAGATGTTCTCAGTTCCTGATATTAAAACAATTTACTTCCCCTCTTAAGTTTATGTTACAATGTTATTTTAAGATGGGGTACATAATTTTGAGCTCAGCTGGCCACATCAGCTTATCTTGCGTGATGGCGGCAGGAAAAGACTCCTCTGCTCGATTTCTCCCCTGGGCTCTGGAGACACCTCACTGATAGCTAAATGGACCAAGGAGTATGCTGTCCGACTCTGGATTCAGCAAAGCTCTGACCAGGTGCTGCTCAATACCATCAAGACCACGGTCCCACAATTCATAGAATAAACACAGATACGTTGACTAGCAATGAATTCTGGCACAAATTCCCATCTGCTTATGTTCCAGGCTTTATTTAGCAAAAATATGAGCTGGCTTCAACGCACTGTTGCTTTATCAAGCTTATTTGAACTAGTGGTCTCGAACTAACGCTCCTAAGTGATTATATCAGCGAGTCTGGCCAATGGAGCCACGTTTCGACAAGTGTTTGAAAAATTTTTTCCTTCCTACGTCTCCCCTAACAACCAAAGATAGTATTTATAGTCCGACCAATCGTTTTTAGTCTTATATTTGTTGCGCTCCAATCAATTTGGAGTTTACATGGTAGGCTATTTCCGTACGCAAGGTTTAAAAATTCTACCACTGAGCGATTCTGATTTTGGGGTGTTGTCTGACAGCACCATCATTTTATTTTGGCTATAACTTGTTAATTCCTAGACTATTTGCGTAACGTTTTACATATTCTTTGTCAGCAAACCCTAAGGAACCCAAATATATATATTTAATAGAGCTAATATGCTGCGTTCAAAATATGCAATTCCTTCTACCTCCTGTTTCGAAGATGTGCTGTCTGGGTACTGTAATGTTTTCAAACGTAAACCCATCTATTGTCATCTTTCCTAATAAGAGTTTTTCAGGATTTAAAAACCTAACTCTGGGAAGGGTAGTGAATTTATCACTGTCCGTCCGAAAAAGTTAGTGCATGTGGCCTTACACGCGTGATAGTAGTAATTGTGTATCGCGCGACGCGTGTTTAGTGTTGCACGAGTTCGGCTTTATGCCTCTCCCTTCTCTCTATCCTTTAGTCCATCTGTCTTTAGTTACGCCGTGTATAAAATGGAATGAATGAAATATTTAAATTAGGTCATTGATCAGCTTGGTATCTCAATGTTTTTCCAAGAAATACGTCATGACTCCCTTTCGAAAACGATCCTTCAGGGGACAGTCGAAGGTAAACGGAGAAGAGGAAGGCAAAGAAAATCCTGGGCTGATAACATCAAAGAATGGGCAGGACACGGTTTTTCCACACTTGTACGCATTGCTGAGGATAGAGAGCAGTGGAGGACCCTGTCTGCTGATGCTTCCACCATGGCACCCCTACGACCCATGACGGGTTACGGGCTGAGATGATGATGATGATATTTACCTTTTAATTTATATATGTGGATTAGAATATTTCACGACACTACGCAGTTGTAAATGGGTACCGAACTCTGCTCTTGAGTTAGGGAAGGCAAAGGCAGTGAGGAAGCGGGCCAAATACCCCGCATCATAAAGCTGAACATAGTATAATAAAGACTTTATCGCTTCACTCTCCTATGGTAGATTCAGCCATGGGACTACCTTCACTTCTTGGATAGATTGTGATAGTTTTTTCTGCTTTTTAATTAATTTGTTGCTGCTTGCCACCGTGTTGAGTGTTGGGTGAATGTTAATACTGTTTGTAAGTGTGGATTATTTAGTACTGCAACAATCTAGCACAGGAAGATCATATTAACAACTGGAAACGCGCATAGTTATCATTAACACTTTTAACCCGCCATCTTGCAAGACCGAAAGAGACTAGAAGACCGTGTAGCAAAGGCAAGTAACTCAAACAATAGCACAGGAACCACTTAGTAACGCATATACAAGAAAATGCCATCAACAATTGTATTAATTTTTTGTACTTTTTTTTTTTTAGCCATACAAGTGCCAGATTTAAGACATTTCTACTTCTTTCTTTAACAGATTAAACCTCATCTGTTGACTTTCCGGTCAGAGAACGCCCGGCAGCAAGCATGGGAGGCTCATGAGAAAGAGATCGCAGAAAGCAGTCATGTTTGCAAAGTACAGAAAACAGAAAGATTACCGCATTATCAACGCTTACCTTGTATTAAAGATTACCATTGTTGTCCACCCCATGGTACATGTAACTGTGATTCGTCAACAAGGGAACCGGTAGTTCTAACGCGAAAATGAATTAATTTTCTTAAGGTGCATTTATTGGAACAAAGTGGCTTCGTTATTATTTGTCGTCTGCACATAATGAGGGAAGAGTACAAGAATTTTGAAAGTCTACTTGACGTTGACAAAATATCAAAATAGTCCATCACTTTTGGCATAGATATCTTTGTTACTGAACACCTAACAACATATACAGAGGACAAGACACCATCATGATCATCACCATTCACCTTCTGCTCCCCATGGAGCATAGATCCACCATTGTAGCTGGTCACCTTGCAGGAGGCAGGCACCAAAACATACATGCACTCTTATAGCAGCGGTTCACGTACCTATTAGTTTCACATGGTGAGGCTGCCATCCCCCGTGCACATCCTCATAATAGACACCTCATATTGCATGCCTAGAGGAGTAGTATGCATATTATTTCTTTTTCTCCCGAGAGTTATCTGGGAATTCCAAGGGGTGACAACACATTATAACCATTACATAAAAGGGAAATAAGTAAATAAATAAAATGCAACGTAGCCAGATAATCGGCAGATAAATCTATGAGCGGCCGTGTTTATCGGGCCTAACTCACTGGTGTACTCTTTGTTTTTCACTTCTTTATTTCTTGACCTGGTATTATTAACAATAATACTGTATGAACTGTTCTTTGCAGCTTTGTCGCAGTTGTGAAAGAAATATAAGACATTAGTCTGGATATATTTATATATTCTAGAAAACACTGAGAAAAGAATCCAAATTTTGTCAGCTATGTGCTTACTACAGCGTTACGTTATAGGCCATTGCTCCATCTTCAGACTTTTCTCTACCTTTGATCTACTCAGATTAAGTTTATTCTTCACACATATGTCAGCCAGCCAAATAAAAAGCATGCTAAGAACGGAAATACTATAATATGGTGTTTAAGTTTCACAGTAAACAGCTCGAATTACCTGCCCATGCCAAGTTGTGTAACAAACTGAATATATAAGAATGCAGTGTTGTAATGCCAGCTTGGCTTAAGTTATATTATGATTTCACAAAGCCAAGAATGTCCGGCACTTGCATTTCTATTTCACCAGCAAGAAAAGAGCAAGATGTACCCACACCGTGTTAGTTTAAAACAGTTGTCTGGATGGAATGTATATATTAGGTGAGTTTTAAATTCTGACCTGCCTGTGGGTTTAACAGTGACTGAATAACATTTAAATGCATGACTGTTTCAAACACACACGAGCAATAAACATCGACAATCCACGTTTGTATGTAATTAGCCGTGGTGAATTAAAGATTAAAACTGTGATACATCACATAAAACGATTTAATGTGTTATGAATTTCTGACAATGATTTGTGTGTGTGATTTGGTAGCAAGTCATTCTTGGGATTCCATGAAAGAAAGAGCCAAGACTGGATAACACCAAAAACACTAAACACCATAGCGAAGAGAAAGGAAATGAAAAGAAAGAAAACAAGCTAAGTCTCCCAGGTTAAAGGCAATACATAGTGAACAGTACAGTCAGCTGGACAAGGAAGTAAAACGTCAAACCCGTGCTAACAAAAGGACATTTCTGGATGACCTTGCAAGACAGGCAGAAGAGGCAGCACTGAGAAATGAACAAAGCACAGTTTATAATATAACTAAAACTATCAGTGAAAAACGAGGTGCAAACATCATAACGTTAGTAAGCGACAAGCAAGGAAATCTCATCACCACATCACAGGTGCAGGAAACAAGATGGGCAGAGCACTTCAGAGAAACACTGAATAAGGAACCACCAGAGACTCAGCTGAATGTTCCGTAGGCTGAAAGTGACTTAGACGTAAATACAGACATTCCACGAAAAGAAGAAATCATCACAGCTATCAAAGGGTTAAAAATGGAAAAGCGCCTGGTCACGACAATCTAAATGCTGAGTTATTCAAGGCAGACCCTGAACTAGCAGCAGAACTATTAGAACCACTATTTGCACAAGTCTGGGAAACTGAGTCAACACCAACAGAGTGGAGTAAAGGAATAATTGTCAAATTGCCCAAAAAGGGCGACCTTGCAGACTGCAACAACTGGAGAGGAATTACTCTCCTCTCAGTTCCCAGCAAAATACTAGGCAGGATAATCATCCAGAGAATTTCAAAAGCAGTTGACCATAAACTGAGGAAAGAACAAGCGGGTTTTAGAAAGAACAGAAGATGTGCAGATCATATATTCACCCTCAGGAACATTATAGAGCAGTGCTCAGAATGGCAGAGACAGTTATACATTAACTTTGTTGATTTTGAAAAGGCTTTCGACAGCAAATACAGGGATAGCCTATGGGAAATACTGAGGGCTTATGGAATTCCCAGCTGCATTGTTTCCATCATAATAAGCCTCTATTCTAACTTTACATGCAGTGTTGGATTGAGCAATGTAGCTTTCGAAGTGAAAACAGGAGTATGATAGGGATGCCCCTTATCAACAACATTATTTTTGACAGCCATAGATTGGGTGATGTCGTGTGGTGAGTCACTGGGGCAACTACTACAGTAGTTTTTGCCAGGAATAGTCTATGAGATATAGATATAAGGTCTCTAGAAATTGGCTCGTTAGGAAAGAATAAAGACCTATTCGAGATAGGGACAAGAAGACAGGAATGCGAATGCTTTCCACTAGACAGTGTTTTCTAATTAATTATGGAAAGAGTTCTATTTCCCCACGACCTTAGCTTCTGACCATCGATCCCGTAAAGAAAGAGCCCCCAACCTCATCTGAGTAGAGAAAGGTTCCTATAGGTGAATATGTAACACCGACAGCACGAGTGATACATTAACAAACTCTTGATAATGATCAACCGATCGTTGGGTTTATTAATGAAATATCCACACATATAGGGTTAGTAATGGTTAGAACGTGATGATGGTGAAAGACGATTCACACAAAACACACAGATGAGATAATAAAATTACAGTTAATTAAGTAATAGTTAATTAAGAATGAACTGGTGTAACGTGAAATGATGATGTGATATGATACGTGTTACCAAAATGGTGAGTACTCTACACAGTCCATGTGTCTCTAAATGCTTCTCCTAGATATGAGGATTCACATGTATGCATAAAATGTCCCAAGTTGTTATACGTTATGTCGAGTGGGGTATCTCTAAGCTGAGGACGTTCTGATGAATACTGTTGTCGTACGGAGAACGCTGACGAGATATCTATATATATTCCTTCACTGTTTGAGAATATCTCTGTAGTGTTGATCAACAGTTAATAGCTGTCATATGAACAAAAGGTCTGTTGTCTAATCTCCCAACGGTACTGGTCAGACTGGATATCTTCACGAAATATTAGTGATATGTAGACTCATAATCTTGCGTATGTAGTCGTGATTCATATACTTTCGAGTCTGCTTCATAAAATGCGCTTAAGAGTGTGTTGCACGTGGTATAAATATGCGATTCCTCTTTTGAGCTCTTTTGCTTGACTTCAGATAATAATGATCTTTCGAGTGAGTTGAATTTATGATGACTCTGTATTGAACTTGTGATAACTCGGTATTGAACTTGTGAGCAAGCAGTATATGGTGACGAAAAATGCTGCGTCCACCTTATGACTTGTGGGTGAGACAATATTCCTTTTAAATTGAGGAATGAAAGATGTCCTATGGCGAATTCTGCTAGCCAAATGTCCGTTTTTAATAACTTATTTCTGGTTAGACGTCAGACACGTTGCGTGTAGACTCAGACTTCTGATGAACTGAAGACACACAAAAGTCTTCGTAAGTTTTTCACATTTAACATCACTGGTTGACTTGCATTAAAACTACTGCTCATTATTCATCTCTCTCTCTGAGTTCAATTCTAATGATGTTAAATATCTTGTGCATGAGAGTGTGTGCGCATGGGAGACTGTGATGATGATAAAGGTGAAATATGAACTATTAATTACCTCCTATCATCCTATCATCTTCTAGGAAAATCTTCTGATTTTATTAATCAGTTATGCCAAGAATTATTTGAAACTTTATCTTTCGCACATTTTAGCTGTGAGGTTAAAATAAACAAAAATAAGAAAATGTATTAATAAGTATAAGATCTACTAACCTTCTTTTCCCTTCGCAAAATCCTTTAAGAACACAATTAATCACAGAACTGAATTATCATCCACTCTGGATAAACACGTGTATTAGGCTATGCGTTTTTGGGTTTAATCTCTTCCTCACAAGGTAGAAAACTGGACTTCTCCACTCTAGTAGATTATGCGGTATTATATATTTCTGGAAGTCACCTGGCCAAGCTGGGCATCCAATGTGGTAAACCAACGCTTGTCTGAACCGCGGTGAGACGTTTTCCCCTGGCCAATCTGGGCGTCCAATGTGGTGTCACAGAAATTACCGCATGCCCATGTTTGATTCGGATGACCATATGTGTTTTTACCTGATTTATCACGATGCAATGTGGGCTTCAAACGATAATGTCGGGCATGTGGACTCAATCAAAGGATTTTATTTCCCCCTATGAAAGAGCAAATGTGGTTCTCTAGATACCGGTTGCGAGTAATCACAACGATGAAATAGCAAATATGGATCGCAAATGTTGCATGAAAGAGCAAATGTCGGAGAAAATACAATACGAAAGATGTAGGAAAAGATAGAGCAATAAGGCCTTTGCGCTTGTTTATCACAGGTGATACGCCAGACAACAGAGAGCAGTCCAAGAGGAATTAGATGGACAACGTTTTCTACACTGGAAGACATGGAATATGCAGATGTCGCATAGAGATTTATGATCAATAAATTTTCTATATTCTTTTCTTTTCTACCCGTGTCCTCTACTTTATTATCGCTCTTTTATCCTTTTCCTGAATTTTTTGCATTCGTTCGTTTGCGAAAAATATATTTCTTTCCCATTCTGACTTTACCGTTTTTCTCATACACTGGTAACGCATCTTATTACATCAGATGTCAGTCGCTGCAGGTAGACGGAATGTGTGATAATTCGTTTCGCCAGACATAGATGCAGACAATTGTCTACATCAGGGGTCGGCAAACTTTTAGTAGTGTCGTGCCGAAGTAATGTTGCAAAGTCACTCAGCGTGCCAACCTAAGTCCACCATATTTTTATATACAACAATTATTGAAACAATTTAAAAATGATCTTGTATTAACATGTTTCCGATACATTAAATAACTATTCTATTCTTTGTAGGTTATTTAATATTTTAATATAAATAGGAACAAATATCAATACAAATATTATGTTTGGCAAAATTTAGTCTAAGTTCTGAACACATTAGTTTGAAATTTTATAATAAAATTGCCATATGTATATTTTGTTAAGACAGAAAGTCCAATAGTTTGAAGAACAAAACAATTAAATAAACCAAACATAAAACACGTTTTTAAAATTTTAATATGAGTAATCATTGATTATTATTGATCTGAGTCATTAATCAATTAATGGGACCCGTGTCCTTGCTTCACCTTGGTTAATTGTTCAATATCAGGTGTGTATTTTGTCAGTTTCAGCTTCACACAGGCTTCTGAATGCACAGGTGTTAGGCGACTTCTCTGTGAACTTAAAACAGCTTTCGTGTGTGAGAAAATTTGTTCACATGTATAAGTTGACCCAAAAGCCGAAAGTAGAGCAAATGCAACTTTCTTCAAACAGGTGAACGCTTCAGGCAGGGATGTCCAGCAGTTGAGGATGGCAGCTGACTTTTCCAAGCAGCTTCCTTCAAGAGTTTTTCGCAATTCTACAAATTTTATCGTCCCTAACTCTGATACATTGAATTCGATGTGTTGCATTTCAAAATTGTCAACATCCATCCACTCGAAAAGAGAAAGGTCAAATGGGATGTTAGTATGATCAATTAAGTCGGGCTTGATGAGGTAAGAAAACATGCACCCGTGAATTTTGAAGTCTTGACCTCGTTTAGCAAACTCTCCTTTGACCGCTTCAACGTATTTCTGAAGCTCATCTCTTTTGACAGTAAATCGATTTGAATGAGCCTTTACGTTTGGAAAGTACGTGTATGTGTTAGTGGTAATATCTCTGCAAAATGTGTCTAATTTTGACGCAAATGCTTTCCAGTGCTCAAAATGATCAAGTACTGTTTGACCCTGCCCTTGTAAACGCAAGTTTAATTCATTCAGATTTGTAGTTATGTCAGCCAGAAACATCAGCCTGCACAGCCAGTCCTCGTCCTTCAATTCCGGGAAATGTTGTTCTTTTTCATCAAGAAACACCTTGATTGCTTCTAGACATGATACAAATCTGTTCACAACATTACCTCGACTAAGCCAACGAACATTGCTGTGCAGCGGGAGGTCCGCATATGCGCTCTCCATTTCTTGTAGAAGAAACCTGAATTGCCTGTGGGTCAATGAAGAGCGAGAAACTATGAAGTTAACTATCTTGACAACAGTTTCCATTACAGAGTTCAAGGATAGTGACGAAATCTTCGCACACAAACTCTCCTGGTGTATAATGCAATGGAAGCTCAATACTTGACGTCCAATACGATCCTCAAGAAGTTTAACAAATCCTTTGTTCTTTCCGATAAATGCAGGGGCAGCATCAGTAGTAACACAGAATATTTTATTCATGTTAATGTTCTGATTTTCGAAATAGCTTACAAATGCAGTTATAATGTCCTCTCCCTTGGCTGTACCATCAAAAGGTATCAAGCAGCACAGTTCTTCATAAATACGGTCGTTGTCACAATATCTCGCAACTATAGCTAGGCGCGTCACGTCATTCACATCGACACTTTCGTCAAGAGCGACACTAACTACAACAGCTTGTTGTAACCCGGTTGTTTGTTTTACCGTTACATTTTCAGCCATACTCCAAGGCAGTATTGTTTCTTTATTTGGTAAATCACTAAACAAAATTTCAGCACTGCTCAAAAAAGATTCCTTGATGTATTCTTTATCTGTGAAAGATTTGCCCTTCGAAGCCACACACTGTGCAATTTTGTAACTACATTCGGTAGCTTTATTTTTGGTTCCAATTACTTGACTAAAAATACTACTTTGTTTTTTGTAGCCAGAAACAGCCATACTACTTTGTTTTTTGTAGCCAGAAACAGCCATTTTTATGGCTTCACTTTTCTCCTCAGAGTTTTTAAACATGGACTGATGTTTGGTTTGATAGTGTCTTTGTACACTTGACGTACGGCACATGACACTTTCATAACATAAAGCACAAACAGCACGATCCTTTTGTTGTATGAATCCATATTCGTTTGTCCAAAAGTCTTGAAACGAGCGTATATCAAGTTTTTGTCTTTTTTGAGTCATTTTAACGGCACCGTATTACTTAATAACAACACCAACTTTTGTGCTGCGGTCAACGGACTGTACGGGCATGAGTATGCGACAGCCGGGAGAACTGTAGAGATGGTGGTGGTCGGGAGAGAGGGGAAGGATAGGACGGAAATATGACTTCGTCGAGGTCAGTCATTCTTGCTCCAAACTCACACTGGGAGTCAAAAACTGCGAGCGAAAAAGAAATAAATACGCTCGCCCAGGAGCTAGCCAGACACTATTGCGTAATTATGATATTACGTCTCCGCTTGCCCGTCAAAATTCGCTTGGGATTCTTTTCAAGAATCTCATCTTGCAAACCTGCTGCAGGCGGTTTGGTAGGAAATCGCTTTGTGTGGATTTTTAACAATGGGATAAGCGCCGTACCGTTCAGAAAGCAATGGCAAACTACTGAATGAAAAATTTGCCTAAAAAAATCACAAACAGCCAATAAAAGTTGGGGTTGATTGCCACGTCCTGTAAAGGATAAGCAACTAGCTAACATCCTGCAAACTACGGTAGCAGATAGACGCCAGACTAGCGGGCGCCGCAAAGTATAACCACTCCCCTTGAAATTCGTTGAACAATGTTTGTTCTCGGAAACGGTCCGTAAAAACGAAGACTTACGTGCAGTATAGTATGATCAGGCCTTTAGTTTGCATCAGATCGCACATTCTTACCTCCAATGTCTAAAAACTTTCGTTTTGAAGGGTTGTAAAAACAGGTATAGCTTTAAAAGAATTATATGCTTCTATTTAATTAAAAATTCAATTTTTTTTAAAAATGAGATCATATACTGTACAATATTTTAATTCACTTAGCGTGCCATTGAAAATCGTTCCACGTGCCACGCTTGTCACGCGTGCCGTACTTTGCCGACCCCTGGTCTACATTGTCATCTGTCACGCGAGTTTCTTCGGCTAAAGTTCCCGGCGAGGTGTGGAAACTGCCATCTGCCTCGACCAGAAATGAGACATTCGTCTAGCATTTCCATCTGACACGGCACTCTACTGCCAGTTTCTTAGACGGAGCTGTTAAAGACGCGAAGTGGCAGTTTATGGCAGTCTCTTGGTTTAACGTAAGTGTTAAGAGGAGAGGGGAAAGACGGGGGGGGGGGGGGGGTCTCGAAATAATGTGGGATCCTTTGTCTGTTTCATAAATCTTAACCGGAGTTTTAGATTTCATTCACTCAGTAACTTCGCAGTCAAGACTAGAACAGCCTACGTTCGATTCCTAAGAATCTCTGTTGATAGAAGATGGCATTTAGTTGGTCGAAGTGGTTTAGTTCTTAGCAGTTCTGTGTTGAGGTAAATATATATTTGATATCTAGTATTTTGTGAGTGATTAAGTGTTGATCGCCTATTTTATTTCCACTAGTTTCTTGTGTGCAGAAGAAATTAAATTGTAAGTCCGTTATATTCGCTATCTGACGTGTTACAGTGGAAAGCAGAATAAATTATAATTTCTAGCTTAAAACTTATGCAGCTGTAATGAATTTAATTTAACTGCTAATAACCAGTCGAGAATATGTTAAAACTAACCTATATCAGCATCGATTCATCATTGAGTATTGACGAAATACACATGTATTTCTAATTCATGATGACTGATTTTATGAATATAACTTATTTCACGGGAGTGTTAAATGATAAGACAAGCTCTACGCTTGCAGTTTATAATGTAAGTTATAACTTTGTACATAGTATGTATAAGTATTTTGTTTGTTGTTTTCTTTATTCAGTGAAACTGGGGTAACCCAACTTTGCCAGCGTTTGAGTACAAATTGAGAGAAGAAACATTTTACCTTTAACCACGTGGGTTTACAAGTTAACACCTGTCTGACAGTGCGTGTGTCTCCATAAATAGACAGAGTACAACTCTCACTAACGGTTTTTTAAGGACTAAATGCTTATACTGTGCCTTTGAGCCAGGTCATATTTCTTCACAAACTCTCAAGTACATTTTCAGCCCGCGTGGCAAGTAAATATCACTATCAGTAATATTCCGACGTAGTTTTGACTGGCGGTGGTGTGACCAAATAAAGTCCTTTACTGAGAGAAGGCAGTTACCTGACATTCCTAATTACTAGAAACCTAAGCTATTGACACTGTGCTCGCTGTTAACGTTCGTGCCTGGACAATTTTAATGTGACTTAAACAGACATCCAAAATAAGAATAACCAAGAAAACGTTTCCCTGAAGCAGTGAATTCAACCCGTCTTTTTGGAACTGGGGTTCTCTTGGCCAAGTCTAGCATTGGAGAGTCTGTATGTGCATGTCCTAAAAATTGTGTTTCCAGAAGTTGCTACCAAAGCTGTAAGTATGCATGAAAGCACGTGATTACGGCTGACTGAGTAGAGTGAATGCAGGACTGAGTGATTCCTTTATTGTTGTATTTTGGCACCCATTTTGCTGACTTAAATTTCTTTATGCAAGTTTTGTTGGTTTGTTGCTTACAATATTTTTCCTTAGGATAAATCAGAGTATCCAAGTCTGTTCATACCTTTAAAGGGAAATCGTAGACTAAATCATATGTATCCGTGACTATCTGTGGCTATCACTTCTCTTCTAACGGGACTGTGGGCTATACATCAGGGGAAAAGATCATTCTTGTAGCAATTCATTGACTTTATGACTATTTGTATATGCTTAAATGTAAAAAAATTGTTATGTGTTGTGACGGAATTTTAGTCTGATAATTAAAATTCAATTAAACTTAATCAGCGTGTTGGTCAGTTCGTTCCCAAATATCCATATTTTTTTCATTGTCATAGTTTCACGTTTGTGCGTCTATTGTCGTCACTTATGTGTGTGGGTATGTGAGGTCCTATATATATATATATATTAATATATATTGTATCAGATTTGTCTGACTAATCTAACTCTGTTGTAGATGATAGGCTGACTGAGAGGAGCTTCTCGAGTGTCAGAGACAGAATCTAATATATTTCCTCCATCTCACTCGTGAAATCTATTTCTATTTTATCATCTCACTGAGCTATCACTTATTTCTATGTCTGTTCAGAAGGGACCAAACTAAGTCTTAATCACCTATCACGAATCTACGACAAATGTGGTCTCGTCCGTAGGATTTTTTTGAACTTAGAATAGGAAGACAAGCACGACAAATGTGGTCTCGTCCGTAGGATTTAAAAAAAAATTTAGAATAAGAAGACGAGTACGATAAATATATTAGCCCGTCTGTTATGTTCTTTATTCTGAAATAGAGTAAGAGTGTGATTGTCTCGTGGTATGGTGTATCTTTATAAATAACTATTCCCCTAGACCAACGATCTGTTTATGGGCGTGCTGACCACACAACTAATAATTGTTTTTCCACAGCATTTTGAGCATTATACATTTGAGTTACAGGTTGATTTTGTCGGAATATATGTTAGTTGTTGATTTTGTAATACTAAACGCTGGTAAAGTTTGTGATTGTCTAGCAATCACAGGGTTCTGAAGAAGTAGGTGTTTGAGCTAAGCCAAGGAGCGCGATCAGACTATACGTCCTGTAATTGCCTCCCTTACCCTAACTGTCTTCAGGGGTGAACTTGTAGTGGACTTAAAATTTAAGGGAATTTTTTTTCCTCCTCAAAATGTGTTCTAATAATTATTTTGTTTCCACTGTAGCAACTGATTTTTTAGTGAGTAATCTTAACTACCATTTAATTGGCGTAGTCGTCTGCATTAGGTGCTTAATTGCCGATTAATAGCAGCGATAGTTAGATACTATATTATAGGAGGAGGTATCCCAGGTTAAAGTATATCATCTTTGTTTTGGTATTTTCTCGTAAGTGGTAGGAACCAGTGTATCCTTTTCTTAATTTCTTTCTCGTCTAAGTCTCAGTCACTTATTTGCGATGGCAGAGAGGGCGAAGCTTAGACAGATCCTCAGGGAAGAGGCAAGAGAAGAAGGTTTGGACGGAGAGGAAGCGAAAGCTTTTGTCAGGGACGAACTTAACATATGATGCGGAGAGGAAAGCAGCTAAAGCTAAAGAGCAGAAGAAGATGGATGAGGAAAGGGAAATTCGCAGGGCGAACGAAAGAGAGAAGGAGAGACAGTATGAGGAAAGAGAGAAGGAGAGACAGCATGAGGAAAGAGAGAAGGAGAGAAAGCACGAGTTGGCGCTTAAAGCTCTAGAAGTCCAAAGCCGTGGTGCTGCCTCTACCTCCATCAATGGAGAGTCTTCTCCTCAGTCTTCCTTAACTGATCCTTCTAACACTCAATCTCTTCAACTCAACGCTATGTCTTTTGCTCTAGAATCTTTCCCTTGTCCTAATGAGAAGATTGACACACGGTTAGAAAAGTATGAGAAAATTGCAACTCTGTACGGTTTAGAGAGGTCGCGTTGGAATATGAAGCTTTCTCAGGCGTTGAAAAGCAGTGCGTATGATGTTTACGCCAAACTGGAAAGCAGCCAACAAGACAACTATGATGTGTTGAAGAAAGCGTTACTGGAGCGCTTAGAAATGAACGCTCGCAAATTTTTGCAACTCTTCCGCAACAGCAGAAAGGAGAACTCTGAAACTTTTCAGCAGTTCCCATCTCGTCTAAAGGGATATCTGACAAAGTGCCTAGAGCTCTCGCAGCTCCCCTCTACCTATGAAGGTCTTGAGGAATTTGTTATAACAGAACAAATAAAGAACACTTTGTCTGCGGACACCCGAAGATTTTAGCTGAGCAGGGTGCAGAAAAGCTTGAAGACATCTTAGAAAAGTCTGAGCGCTATCAAAATGCGCTGGCCGAACTGCCGGCCACAAAACGTAAACCGACAGAAGAGCATTTTCGGAAGAATAATCTAGACCAATTTTCTCATGCTTCTTATCAGAATAACCACAGAGAAACTGGACCCCAAAACCCCCCTCCTGAAAAATCCAAGTTCTACAAAAACAAGTACCCCAACCACAGTAAACAGTCTGATCAACCCGACCGCCCTTCATGGCACCGCAGCCAGCGAGGACAAGGTGAAAAAGGGAAAACCCCTGCGCATGGGACTAATGATCAGGGCGAGCACATTGAGCCGAAACGCATCGGATGCTTGCTAACAGTCTCGCAAGGCGGAATTATTGACAGTGATTCCCAACCTGAGGGAGAGAGACCCTCAACGCGAGGTACTGTTATTTTGAACGGTTCTCAAACTTTTTGTTTATTTGACACGGGGCTTTCTTATGATTGCATTGTTGCCAGACACCTGGTAAAACCCGGTCAAGAGACAGGAGAGACCGTCGAACTTTGTGGAGTTTTTAAGAGTGATGCACCTACAGCGCTTTCCATCGCATTGTTGGAGATACACTCTGACTTTGTCAGAGGTGTGATGAAAGCGGCTGTTATGGATGACCCCATCTACCCAGTCATACGTGGCGGTAGATACGTGTTTATTGGGAAACCGGAAGAGCCGATTGTGGCAGCAGTAACTACAAGAGGGCAAACCAAGAAGGAGCGGGAGCCTGCGCCTAATTTGTTACCTATGGAACTTAAAGAAGCGCAACAAAAGGACCCTACTTTGGCACACTGCTTTAAGAAACTGCCCATGGATAAGGAACCCAGACAGCACGGGGACATTTTTTCTAAGGATGGCGTACTTTATCGCAGAACGGGCAAGCCTGACCAAGGTTACAACCAGCTCCTAGTACCAAGACAGTACAGAAGCCAAATCCTAGAAATGGGGCACTCTCTTCCCTTCAGCGGACATATGGGACAGAACGCCACAAACCAACGGATAACCACTCATTATTGGTGGCCAGGAGTAAATACTGATATTATCAGGTATGTCAAATCCTGTGCCAAGTGCAAACGTGTACCACCCAAGCAACGGACACCCCCAGTCCACATGGGTGAAATGCCAATAATGGGAACACCATTCGAACGGGTTGTGATCGACATTTTAGGACCCTTAGAAAGGACTAAAAGAAGGAACAGGTATATCCTGACCTTAGTCGACACATGCACTTTATGGGCAGAAGCTATCCCGCTAACATGCGCAGATGCCAAGCATGTCGCAGAAGCCCTCGTGCAGATTATTACTCGGTTGGGATTCCCTCAGCAAGTGTTGACGGATAATGGATCCCCATACCGAAACCTGTTGATGGATGAGATCGTGAAGATCTTGAGGAACCAACACATCTACATAAAGCCTTATACTCCGGCCGGAAATGCGCTCGTGGAACGTGTTAATGGAAACCTCAACATGATGTTAAGTAAACTGGCACAAGTGAAACCTGAAGATTGGGATCTTTGTATTCCTGCAGCTTTATTTAGCTACAGAGAATCTCCTCATACTTCCACAGGATTTCCACCAGCAACGCTTTTATTCGGCAGACCCATTAAGGGCCCGCTTGAAGCCTTACTCTGGTTGCTGACAGACCAGAAGGCTGATGAGACAGTTGTCTCAGCTAGTAAATATGTGTCGGTTTAAAGGAAAGGTTGAAACTAGGATGGGACCTAGCAACGACCAACTTTAAGCGAGCACGCACAAAGCACGCTAACCGATACAGGAAAGTCGCGAAAGAGAGAGAACTACAAGCAGGAGAGAAAGTTTTGGTGTTACTCCCTACTGGGAACAACAAACTGAGAATCGGATTTCAAGGGCCGTTTACCGTCCTGAAAAAGATTTCTAAAGCTAACTACCAGATCTCTTTTGAAGGAAAGGAGAAGGTCTTTGTTGCGCACAAATTCTTTTGTGTGGTAGTCTGTGACGCACAGATTACTTTTGGTAGGCATACAAATGTAAAGTATAACTATTTGTCTGATGAAAAGTATTTTGTTTAAGAATCAATGATTCTTAGTCTAAGGGACAGAACTCTGATTGATCGATGTTATATTCGGTTATATGGGTTATCTGTTCTTGTGTCTCAATCTGGCGTATGAATAATAGATTTACGTCATTTTTCGTCTGGTATGGCCAGAAACAGATTGGTCTTGCTTAAAATGTTTATGGCCCGAATTTATATTTATTCCTTGACTATCTAAGGTGATTCGGTCTTATATCTTTGTATCTTTGTATTTCTATGTCGGTCTATTTTTTTGAGCTGAACTCTGGGGTCAAAGGCATTTCTGCGCATGCGTCGATTTGGGGTGTCTACAGAGAAGCTGCTGTAATGTCGTCGCTACTATGGGCTGGTCGATTAGAATGTCTGAAGATTGATCTCTGTGATTTATTCTAGGAAGGAGATTGTTTCTCTGTATGACTGTAGTATCAGAGATTCTCCTAATGTTGATTATTAACGCCAAGGAATGGCTTGCGTTATTCGCTTGTGTGTGTTTTCCTAAAGCCAGGTAAAACCAAAACCTTTTTGCTGAACTTTTTTGCTAAGCCTAGATGGGAGACGTATTATCGTACATCTAGGATTGTTGACTACAGATGAAGATGACGTGTTATCTAGCAGCACTAGATTACTTGATGCATCAGCCTTATTGATAGCAGAAATGTATAGAAGCCCAATGAGGACATTTATGTACGAATTACGAATTAATTCTGCTTCATAATTTTTCATCCTGGGTAAGCGAAGCTCACGGAGGAGAGCCATTTTTTGGGATCCCGCCATTGTAAGCGGATCATCGTCGGAGAACAGAAAAGGTCCTATTATCTGATAATGGTACAGAGATCTATATATTATGAAAACCCACTACTGTGGTTTAACATTGTTGGTATAAACATTTGATGAATTTACGGCTTGAGAAACTTAGCCAGGAGAAGGTTCTGACAGTGAACCATTGTTGATGATTATGTATCCACCTTATCTGACGCGATTAGTCAGTTGAAGCATGAAACGATAGACAACCAGAATATTGAGTACTTGCCTACTATCGTTCCCATTATATCTACATGCCACATAAATGCACATCTGATATTGTCACCCGTTTTTCAAGTATACGATGATTTTTTGCCAACCTGTTCAAATGACTGTAATCGTGATGTCGAAGTGTACGTCCATTATTAAATGTATGAAACGTCATCAGCAGTTTACCCTTTATTGACTTCTAACTATGATTGAGTGAGTGACTTGTCAACTCAACCGAACTGCACACACATTCGCGTCCTTTGCATCTACATTCTCACTCGATGTCAGCACTGTGTCGGGACGAGTTGACCATTCATTTATGTGTCCAGTATAACCTTATGAAAGCAGTAACACAACATCACAGAAACGCGCTTTATCAGTCTTCCATTTAAATCTGTTAAAGAGATACTTGGAAAGATCAGTGCCGACCTCCAAACATCTCCTGACGATCGCCAAAACTGACGAAGATGACGATAGTGGCAGGGAAATTCCACTGCATTCACACGGAATCTTTCAAAAATGTCAGAAGCGGCGACGCTCTTTCAATCGCGCATGGGAGACATTCCAGAGAAAGGAAACTTTGGGAGTAGACTTGAGTAGGAATTGGAGAGAGACGGAGGGGGGAGATGAGAGGGAAGAGGACAGACACCCTGAAGCTACGGATATAGGAAATTTATTTCCATAACGTAGACATGGAGTGATTCCATATCTTAAAAGGGGGGGGGGGGGAGACGTTCTGTGGCATAGAGATTTATGATCAATAAATTTTCTATATTCTTTTCTTTTCTACCCGTGTCCTCTACTTTATTATCGCTCTTTTATCCTTTTCCTGTATTTTTCGCATTCGTTCGTTTGCGAAAAATATATTTCTTCCCATTCTGACTTCACCGTTTTTCTCATACACTGGTAACGCATCTTATTACATCAGATGTCAGTCGTTGCAGGTAGACGGAATGTGTGATAATTAGTTTCGCCAGACATAGATGCAGACAATTGGCTACATTTTCATCTGTCACGCGAGTTTCTTCGTCTAAAGTTCCCGGCGAGGTGTGCAAAGTGCCATCTGCCTCGACCAGAAATGAGACATTCGTCTAGCATTTCCATCTGACACGGCACTCTACGTCCAGTTTCTTAGACGGAGGTGTCAAAGACGCGAAGTGGCAGTTTATGGCAGTCTCTTGGTTTAACGTAAGTGTTAAGAGGAGAGGCGAAAGACGGGGAGGGGGGAGGGGGTTTCGAAATAATGTGGGATCCTTTGTCTGTTTCATATATCTTAACCAGAGTTTTAGATTTCATTCACTCAGTAACTTCGCAGTCAAGACTAGAACAACCTACGTTCGATTCCTAAGAATCTCTGTTGATAGAAGATGGTATTTAGTTGGTCGAAGTGGTTTAGTTCTTAGTAGTTCTGTGTTGAGGTAAATATATATGATATCTAGTATTTTGTGAGTGATTAAGTGTTGATCGCCTATTTTATTTCCACTAGTTTCTTGTGTGCAGAAGAAATTAAATTGTAAGTCCATTATATTCGCTATCTGACGTGTTACAGTGGAAAGCAGAATAAATTATAATTTCTAGCTTAAAACGTATGCAGCTGTAATGAATTTAATTTAACTGCTAATAACCAGTCGAGAATATGTTAAAACTAACCTATATCAGCATCGATTCATCATTGAGTATTGACGAAATACACATGCATTTCTAATTCATGATGACTGATTTTATGAATATAACTTATTTCACGGGAGTGTTAAATGATAAGACAAGCTCTACGCTTGCAGTTTATAATGTAAGTTATAACTTTGTACATAGTATGTATAAGTATTTTATTTGTTGTTTTCTTTATTCAGTGAAACTGGGGTAACCCAACTTTGCCAGCGTTTGAGTACAAATTGAGAGAAGAAACATTTTACCTTTAACCACGTGGGTTTACAAGTTAACACCTGTCTGACAGTGCGTGTGTCTCCATAAATAGACAGAGTACAACTCTCACTAACGGTTTTTTTAAGGACTAAATGCTTATACTGTGCCTTTGAGCCAGGTCATATTTCTTCACAAACTCTCAAGTACATTTTCAGCCCATGTGGCAAGTAAATATCACTATCAGTAACATTCCGACGTAGTTTTGACTGGCGGTGGTGTGACCAAATAAAGTCCTATACTGAGAGAAGGCCGTTACCTGACATTCCTAATTACTAGAAACCTAAGCTATTGACACTGTGCTCGCTGTTAACGTTCGTGCCTGGACAATTTTAATGTGACTTAAACAGACATCCAAAATAAGAATAACCAAGAAAACGTTTCCCTGAAGCAGTGAATTCAACCCGTCTTTTTGGAACTGGGGTTCTCTTGGCCAAGTCTAGCATTGGAGAGTCTGTATGTGCATGTCCTAAAAATTGTGTTTCCAGAAGTTGCTACCAAAGCTGTAAGTATGCATGAACGCATGTGATCACGGCTGACTGAATAGAGTGAATGCAGGACTGAGTGATTCCTTTATTGTTGTATTTTGGCACCCATTTTGCTGACTTAAATTTCTTTATGCAAGTTTTGTTGGTTTGTTGCTTACAATATTTTTCCTTAGGATAGATCAGAGTATCCAAGTCTGTTCATACCTTTAAAGCGAAATCTTAGACTAAATCATATGTATCCGTGACTCTCTGTGGCTATCACTTCTCTTCTAACGGGACTGTGGGCTATACATCGGGGGAAAAGATCATACCAATGGGTCTATCATTCTTGTAGCAATTCATTGACTTTATGACTATTTGTATATGCTTAAATGTAAAAAAATTGTTATGTGTTGTGACGGAATTTTAGTCTGATAATTAAAATTCAATTAAACTTAATCAGCGTGTTGGTCAGTTCGTTCCCAAATATCCATATTTTTTTTCATTGTCATAGTTTCACGTTTGTGCGTCTATTGTCGTCACTTATGTGTGTGGGTATGTGAGGTCCTATATATATATATTAATATATATTGTATCAGATTTGTCTGACTAATCTAACTCTGTTGTAGATGATAGGCTGACACTGAAAGGAGCTTCTCGAGTGTCAGAGACAGAATCTAATATATTTCCTCCATCTTACTCGTGAAATCTATTTCTATTTTATCATCTCACTGAGCTATCACTTTTTTCTATGTCTATTCAGAAGGGACCAAACTAAGTCTTAATCACCTATCACAAATCTACGACAGCAGATGACATGGCACCACTCGTGCATTCACATCAACACATCCAAGAAAAAATCGATAGACTGAATAAGTATGGCCAGCAGGATGGCCTGAACATCAATCTGAAGAGGACAGAGGTCTTGACACTAAATGTGGGCAATCCTGAGTCAATAACAGTAAGGAACCAGAAGTTAGAACAGACAGACACATTTACTTACCTAGGATGCATAGTAACACCTGACGGCGGAACAAGCAAGGACATTAACATTCATTCATTCATAACCCTCCACTCCCAAAGGAGAATAGGCCTTCAACAAACACATGCCAAGTCCTCTTGTCACGTGCCATCATCTCAAGTTCTTTCCACGTTCTCCTTATCATTTTCACCTCTGTTTCCAGCTCTCTTCTCCATGTGCTTCTTGGTCTACCTCTGCTTCTCTTGCCCTGGAGATTCCAGAACAAGGACTGCCTTGTAATGCTATCAACAGGTTTCCTCAGTGTGTGTCCTATCCATCGCCATCGTCTTCTTCTCATCTCTTGTTCCACTGGCACTTGTCTAGTTCTTGTCATCAGTTCCACATTGGTAACCTTGTCATACCATTTTAATCCCTCTATTCTACGCAAGCACCTATTTATGAAAGTCTGTAGCTTTTTGGTAGTTGTCTTTGTTGTTCTCCATGTCTCAGAGCCATACAATAGGACTGACTTCACATTTGAGTTGAAGATTCTTATTTTTGTGTTGGATCCGATTTCTCTTGATCTCCATATATTTCCCAATGCAATGAAAGCTCCTCTTGCTTTTTGTATTCTTATTTTGATATCACGGTCTGTCGCTCCAACTTTGTCTATATTGCTGCCATGTTATGTGTACGATTCTATATCTTGTATTGGTGCTTCTTCAAGTTCAACCCTGTTATCATTACCTGCATTTATTCTCATTATCTTTGTCTTTTCCCTGTGTATTTTCAGACCCAATTGCTGTGACCTCTCGTCAAAAGTTTTCAATTTGTCCTGCATCCGATTACGGTTATGGGACAGAAGAGCTAAGTTATCAGCAAAATCCAGATCATCCAACTGCTTAGTCAGAGTCCACTGGATTCCATTTCTGTTGTGTGTTGTCGATGTTCTCGTAACCCAGTCTATTGCTAGTAAGAAAAGAAATGGAGACAAGAGGCATCCCTGTCGCACTCCTGTTCTTATCCCAAAAAACTTGCTGTGACAACTTGGGGTGCCGATGGGAGAGTGCTAAAGACGTTGTACACAGGGCGAGTGAGACCAGTCCTAGAGTATGGCATTTCAGAATTGGCAACAGCAGCTAAGTCAAACTTCGATAAAATCAGCAGACTCCAAAATTAAGCAATAAGAACTATAACGGGCGGCATGAAGACAACACCTATAAAAGAACTCGAAAAGATTACATGCCTCCTGTCAATGAAGGATAGAAGAGACAACAGAGCTCAGTAACAAGCTGAAAGTTCAAGAGACTTACAGACCATCCAATGTGCCATAGAATGAATGCTCTTAGAAAGCAAAGACTCAAATGAATCAACTTTGTAGAATCAACCAAACCACAGATGAGAGCAGTTTCCATAAATGCAAAATCAACTATTAAGCCCATCTACACTGCACGCAAGCTTCCAGTTTGGAAACAACATCGTTTTCCTGAAATTATAGAAAACAGTCTTGGAATTGAAAGAAAGAAGAGCTAGACTGCAACAGAGAGAAAATCCATAGCGACAAAATACATAGAGAAACATTACCCACGCAACAACTGGACCCTTACATTGGTGCACAAAAGGTGATGTCAGTGGCAACAGGCCAATTCTCAAGTAACTTCAGAGCAGAGGCAGATGCCTTGAAAACTGCAGCAGAAGTTATAATGACAGAGGAAAGCACAGAGAAACAAGTAGTTTTCTTTACCGATGCACAGTCAGTAATTGCAACGCCGAAAATCCAAAATAATACAGACTTGGATGACCTCAGAATAGTGCTCCACAAACTATGTCAACGATGTATAAGTGTCGCATCTAATTTTAACATCAACAGCAATGAAGAGGCTGACAGACTGGCAAATGAAAGTGGAAATCTACCTCAGCCTGATGCGAGCATAACTTCCCAGGAGGTAAAGAGTTTTATCAGATACAGAAACAAATGGGATGTAGAGCATCCAGGTCACACACAAAATGATGCATACTACCAGCTCAACAGAAGAGAACAAGTGGTAATCTTCAGACTTCGCACTGGCCACAACAGACTGAGGTACCATCTATTCAACAAGCTAAAGGTTGGAACTACCGATCAGTGTAACTGTGGCACTGAAAAATGATTGCCGAACATCTGCTTCAAAGGTGCCCAACATATGAGGAACAGAGAAAACGCATATGGCCATCATCGGTACCATTCCTAAAGACAATCTATGGATATATCAACAGCCTCAGGCTGATCACTGCTACTTTGAACTTATTCAAGTTGACATCTGAGGGTGAACGAAGAAGAAGAAGAATGATTAACTTTCTGTTGATCTAAATGTCTAACTTTCCATTTATCTGAATGTCTAACTTTCCGTTTATTTAAATGTCTAACTTTCTGTTTATCTAAATGTCTAACTTTTCGTTTATCCGAATGTCTAACTTTCGCTTTGTCTGAATGTCCAACTTTTTGTTTGTCTCAATGTCTAACTTTCCCGTTTGTCTGGATATCTAACTTTCCGTATTTCTAAATCTTAAACTATCTGTTTTTTATTTTTAAAATGTCGACCTTTCTTTTGACTGTATGTTTAAAATAATGAGTTTTTTTGTTTTTCTGGATGTCTAACTTTTCGTTTTGCCTATATGTCTAACTTTCCGTTTATCTAAATGTCTAACTTTCCGTTTATATGAATGTCTAACTTTTCGGTTGTCTGAATGTCCAATTTTTTTGTTTGTCTGAATGTCTAACTTTCCGTTCTTCTGGATGTCTAACTTTCCGTATTTCTGAATGTCAAACTGTCTGTTTTTTTTTTTTTTTATATTGACTTTTCGTTTGTCTGAATATCTAATTTTCTTTATGTTTAAATGGTGAGTTTTTTTGTTTTCCTGGATGTCTAACTTTTTGTTTTGCCTACCGAAATGTATAACTTTTCGTTGTACCTAAATGTCTAACTTTTCGTTTTGCCTAAATGTCTAACTCTTCGTTTCTCTGGATGTCTAAATTTTCGATACAACTGATATATATTGTTTAGGATAAAACTGAATTGTAAGGTGAATTTAAATTAATATTTGTTATGTTAAAATATCCAGTCATTATGTCATTCTAATATTTATAAATTGCATAAATATCAGAAACATACACTAATTGGATTAATTTCTGCAGTCTGACCCATAATTAATAAAATTGTTGAGAGCTGAGCCCTGTCTGGAATTCGTTGCTTTGTCCGCGCAAGATCCGTGTCAGCTTGATTAAGCACACGTTTAATTCCACGCGCTCTAAGAAAGATCATCTATTCAAAATCCCTCGGATTTCCTTTTGTTGAGTCTGAAAATCGTTTGGACAGCATCTGCTTTTTATTCCAATCGGAAGTTTTCATTTCACGTTTTGTTAAACTGAGAATGTTGGCTCCATTTTCAGCTGATGTCTGACAAGAACCTCTAAAATGCACGCCAGGATTGATTTCTTACACCCGCTTCCAGCCGCCGCTATTTGCCTTTACCAAGCCACAACCAATTTCCCTCTTTTAAAAAGATAACGTTAAAAAATCAAAGTCCTGTGGCATATATCGTTAGACTAGTTTTTGTACGTTCTAATGGTTATTTTTTGCCCTCTAGCAACCCGGTTATCCTTTTTTTTTCTTTTTTTTTGTTGGTTGTTTTTCGATTACGTAACCATCTGTCACGTGTTGTGTACTTCTGCATACGCTTTTCCTTCTTTATTATTATCATTTTAATCTTTTCATTTGGGCGGAAATAATGCACTCACTTTATGTGTTTTTTGAGTTTGCATTAATGGATGTTAGAATTTGTTGAAAATTCATTGTTACTTTGCAATAGGAAAATTGTATGTAGGATATCATGTGAACATGGACAAGATATGACTTAATTTGAGGTGTGAAGATATAAACTGATCGAATGTAATATTTGACAAAGATATGATATGAAACTCTATACAGAGGCCTACAACAGGAGACTGCAACATGAGACAATGTGATCTTCAGAAGTAGTCCGTCGTCGGACAAGTTTTTAGGCTGTTTTATCCCCATTATACTTTTTACAAAGAATGGGGGTGGGGGGGGACCTGGGTCATGACACCTAAGTGTCAGCCTCCTGCTGTATTTTTCCTGCCTGCGCTGGACGAAGTCACTCCACCTTCGTTGCGACTTTTAATTTCACTCATGGTTTTATCCATTCTGTCAGCTAGAGGGATTTGTGAGAGTAATACCCAGCCCTGGCGATAGTCTTCTCAAGTGTATCCTTTGTTCTAGCAACCAAACTGGACACTGAAGTTTCTTCAGAATCCAACACAGTCCAAAAATCTTGAACCAATATAAACCAATATAAACCACCCTTTCATATAAAATCTCTTGTTTCATCTTTTTCTACTCCCCTATTCTATTTAAAATGTTTTAACACTGAATATTGACCATTCAAGTGTGCACATGAAAGTTTGAAGACGCACGAGGGTTTTTTATATGTAATTTATAAGGTACCCCCCATGTTCTCTACTGTAAAATGTACACGTTTTTGTAAAATGACATTTAATCACATTCCTTGTTTTGTAAAATGCATATGGTTTTGTAAATGGAAATGTTTTATCTCTTTATATACCTTTTAAGTGTGCAGATGAAAGTGAGAGCCCGCACGAGTGTTCATATGAAATTTTAAAACGTAATTTCCATGTTTCCAGTTTTGTAACATGTACACGGATTTGTAAATATGCAAAGAAATGAAAATAAAGTTCACTTAAAAAAAAAAAAGAAAAAAAAAAAAAGGTAGATGGTCAGGTGCAAAAGACACAACATTTTTGTCACCATACCAGGACGGAAGACGGCGTGCCCTTTTTGCATGCAAGAAGACCATTGGGCAAATAGGTGCCCCCAAAAAAATAAAGGACAAGAAGTACGTACACAACCAGATAAACAAGCACAACAAAAACTACCTCCCCGCCAGCCTGCAGACAAAGAGAAGTTCCAAACAGTCACGAGATATAATAAACGAAGAAGACACCACTCTGAGGACAACGTCACTACACAAGACACACCGAACTTTACGATGATAGACCCCAAGCATTTTCCTACTCCAGCGCAAGCTTATAAAAACAATAGCCCAACAAGTCCAAACAAAGAAAAGACACACAAGCAACATATGGAAACACCACCCAGACGTAGAACACTGTCAGACACCAGCCCAAGGCTCGTCATTGTGCTGGATAGCCCTGGTAACACAGAGTAAAGACGTTTTCCCCTGACCTCAAACATCCATTTTTTATGTAATTACACTATTAGCAAATACCACATTTCAAGAATGGCGGCAGAAATTAAAATAATTAGTGTAAATATTCGTGGCCTTCGCACAAAATTACAACATTTCATAACACTCATACACAAATACCATCCAGATTTTATACTGGTTCAAGAAACCAACATACACACAGACGAACACGCAGCCCATATCACGACAAAATTAGGACTTAGACATTCATGTTTTAGCCTTAGTGTTCAGAACATAGGTTCAGGGGTAGCTATCGTACAGACATCGGATAGATGGGAAATTATCAGGAAAAACAGAGATAGTAAGGGTAGAATAGCCATAGTTCAGGTAAGGAACAACACACAAACATACACCATAGTAAACATACATGCACCACCAGATTACAGACACCAACCCTTGTTTTATGATAGCCTAGAAAACCTACTCACGCATTCATACAGGGGGCAGAACATCATATTAGGGGGAGATTTTAATTGTATACTGACAAAAATGGATGTTATAGGCGGGGATGTCGAAACACAAATTCGGTTGGCAAACAGGGAGGGAACTCACCAGCTAGATATGTTACAAATCATAGTAGACATGCACAGCTTAAAGGACACCTACAGGGAGACACATCCCAAGGGCACTGACACCACACACACAAATAACGCACATGGCAGAAGAGCACGATTGGATATAATTTATTCACCATCAACGCACTGCACAATCGAGTCCAAACACTTACCAGAAACACTCAAATTCACAGACCACAAAGCGGTTTTGGCAACTGTCAATACCACACACACAAATATCACATCCAAACGCTCACCTCACTGGAAGTTCAACAACACACTGCTGCAAAATAAAACATACGTTGAGCAAATGACGCAACTCATTCTGACATACACAACAGATTTACCCACTGAAAACACACAACAACACTGGGAGCTATTAAAGAATACTATACGTGAGAGAACACAAATACTGGCAACCAAGATTCATAGAGACAAAATACGACAGGAAAAGATAATAGAACAAGCCATCAAACTTGGAACTCTAATTGATAAAACAGCACCTCATATCATTACATTGCAGGAAGAACTAGAACAATATCAACACCATAGATTAAGAGGTGCCCTGTTACGGACAAAATTGAACACAATCACACAAGAGATACCCAGCAAACAACACATGGCGATAGAACAAAACATACAGCGAAGCAAGCAAATAGGCCAAATAGTTGACTCCCATGGAGACATACAAACGGAGGCAAAACATATAGCAAAAGCATTTGAGGACTACTATAGAAATATTTACACAAAAGAAGGAATACAACCACATATACAAGACACTTTTATGCAATACACTAAGAAACTGAGCAACAAAGATAAACAATCTCTTGATGCAGAACTGACCCTAGAAAACATAACATACGCAGTAAACGAAATGCAAAAAGGCAAGTCACCAGGACCAGATGGACTCACAGCTGAATTCTACCAACATTTCTTCCCCATGTTAGGCCCTCTCCTACTAAGGGTATATTCAGAATCTTTCGCGAAAAAAGCAATTTCTATCCAGTTTCAACCTGTCATACATCACTCTAATCCCTAAGGACGATCCAGACAAAACAAAGCTTAAAAACTACAGACCAATATCACTCCTCAACACCGACTATACAATTTTAGCCAAAACCCTAACAAACAAACTCAAACCGTTCATGGCTACGCTCATACACGAAGACCAACAGTGTAGTATCCAGCACAGAAACATTCATCAGCACGCACACTTCATAAGAGACATCATCACCTACACACATCAGAAGGATTGCCAGTCGTCAATCCTATCGCTAGACCAGGAAAAAGCCTTTGACAGAATATCCCACTCATACCTGCATAAAACTTTACTACACTGCAACATTGGTGAATACTTTAGAAAGTGGATTGAAATTATATACACAAAACCTGAAAGCAAGGTTTTGGTAAATCATTCATTTACTGGGGCTTTTGGGCTGACAAGATCTGTTAGGCAAGGATGTCCTCTTTCTCCTCTACTCTATGTACTCGCTCTAGAACCACTGCTAGAGAAAATCAGACAAGACAGTAACATCAGAGCCATTTTTATTCAAGGTAAAGGGGAACAAAAGTTGCTTGCCTACGCAGACGATACCACCTTCTTTCCCCCCAATGATAGGTCTATACAAAATATTCTAGACACTTTCACGCTTTTTGGTAAAGGTAGTGGGTCAAAATTAAACGTCCAAAAGTCTACAATTATGTGTATAGGCAGATGGAAAAACAAAGCAGATTTTCCCTTTGATTTAACGTCAACAACAAACATGAAACTGTACGGTATATACTTCCCATCTCACCCGAACCGCACACACAAAGTCACATGGCAGAACTTAGTCGCATATACCACAGACACACTTCACCGCTACAAATACAAAAATACAACCATTTTTTCCAGAAGTGTGTGACAGCGCCATCTTGAGATCTGTCGTTCTCGGCGCTGGCCCCATCTGGGCAGTCATATTGTCTCTGTGGTTTAGTGCCTTTTCACCCCATTATCTTCGAGAAGAAGATTTATTACAAGGCCATAATAAAGCCTGCATATTAGTTGTGTTTTTGCTCTAGAAATAGTTGTGTAAATCTGTGTTTTAATGAATTCTAGAGCAATAATCGCGTGTGTTATCTGTGTGGCGCAGATTAATGCGCGTAAGCGCGCAGTAAATTGAGTGGTTAGGCCAGGGCTTATAAAAGGGGTAGAAAGCGGCGAAATTGATCTATGTTTGAGAGAGCCGCCCAGTGAGAACAGACGAAGAAGACACACAAGAGCCAAGCTGTAAATGCCTTGAGCACACAGTCTATGAACACTGACTGGGTGTTTGTTTGATTGTTTGTTTGGAGTTCGGTTCTGTTCGGTAGAATTAAATGTTGATCTGCATAAGGCTTTGGGTTGCTTGAATTGTTAAGTCTGCTGCTGAGAGGGTTGCAAGCAACCAATAATTGCAACCCCTGTCAAACGATCCTTTATAAATTTTCTTAGTGCACGGGTCTTGGGTGTGAGGTACCCCTAGCGCCCCTGTCACAAGTGGTGTCGTCGGCAGGATGGACAGACAGCACGCAGTGAAGCAACTCTTCAGCAATCAGAGCAGCAACAGCCGAAACAGTAGAACACCCAGTTCAGTGCAAGGCGAGGGACGGGATCATCCAGTTTGTCAAGATTTCTAGTCAACTCTACTAGCAACAAGATGGCGGCACGCAACACACGCGCTGCTAGTAGAACTGATAACGAAGATGTGGCTGAGGTGGATGACCCTGTAGTAGGGCTAAATCGTCAACCAGAACGAGTGCAGTACATCGTGGTACCTACTCACAAGAGGGTGCGGTGCTTTGGGGAGCGCACGGGTCCTACGGCCGAGGAATATGTCAGAGAGGTGAGAGCTGCCTGGAGAGTAGGGATGATGAGTAAAGAGGACCAGGCAGATGTTATTCTTGACAGTGTGACCCCAAGTGTCCGTAGGGAGCTGAGGATTCAGGCTGATGACGGTGACCCAGAAGCAATGCTACATTCCATTCTTAGGGTGTATGGGGAGCGTCGGAGCATCCCAGAAGTAATGGCCGCGTTCTACTCTACCCGGCAAGGTGCAAGGGAGTCTCTTTGGGAATTCTCCCATCGCATTCACGAGGTGTTTGAAAGTGCTGTAAGGGCACAAAAGCAGAACAACGTCACTCCTTTGGCGCCATCCTTTCTTCGTGACCAGTTTGCTGCTTGTCTGAGAGATGACCTACTAAGAAAGCTTGCAAAGGAAATGATCATCAAGGAGCCAACAGCATCGTTCACGTCGGTGCGGGACTATGCCCTACGGTTTTTGGAGACTGAGCCCACTTCTGGGGCTGGTGTTGCCAGTGTCGAAGCAGCTTTGGGGGCTTGTGTTGCCAGTGTTGAAGTGGCAAGAACAGAGACTGTGTCAGATACGCATGCATTAAACGCAGAAGTAGAGCGGCTGAGAGCACAGGTGGCTCAATTAGAGGCTAAAATTGATGCGATGACTCAGGAGCAGGGGAGACGTACCAGGACAGTTCGTTGTTTTAGATGCAGAGATCTAGGCCACGTACAGAATCGATGTCCACAAAGCATTAAACTAGACCCCTCTGCAGCTGGGAGTCAGGTTACAGAAGGGGAGCAGAATGACTCAAAGATAAAGATGGTTGGTGGTCGACCGGAGTGTGGGGCGCTTATTGCAGGGAAGAAAGTCAAAGGCGGCCAGGGATGTAAGGGTAACAGGAGGCGACCCAGGACACCGAGGGAGCCTAGGAAAATAAGATGCTTCAACTGTGGAGACCTTTCGAACCACATGGCAGCCAAGTGTCCCCAGGGCCCGCTTCCTAAGCGATGTTTCCATTGTAAGTCCCCGGACCATTTGATATCGGTTTGTCCATCAAAGAGCGCCCTCTCTAGGCGTACCAACACATCTAGATTGCCGTCACAGTGCAAGCCAAGAGATGGCCGTGGCAACTGTCACCATGAGGGCGCCAGGAAAAGTGGTCGACATTTAGAGGAGGAGACTCATCTAAAACTCGTTGAAGGACACGTTTCCAGACTACGAGGGGCGCACGTAAGAGCAGAGCCACCGTTGCAGAGTTTTGCAGCAGTCCGGAAAGAGAGATGTGACAAGCTGTCGTGTTCTACTCCACTACAGGTCGGAGAATTGGTGAAGAAGAGAATGCACAACGCTGAGAGATCCGAGTTTCGTGATATGTGGTCAGAAGACGAGTACGTTGTAGCTCGTGCTCCCACAATGACAGGGGGTCCATATATCATCCAACGAACAGACAGAGCGAGGCCGAGCATTAGAGTCACCGGCAACGACCTGAGACGAAGTGAAGGAAAAGGTGATCCTCCAGATTTGGAGAATATGACTGAGGTGCCTGATTTAGTGCAGTTGTCGGGACGACAACAAAATCAGGCGGGGAATATGTGACAGCGCCATCTTGAGATCTGTCGTTCTCGGCGCTGGCCCCATCTGGGCAGTCATATTGTCTCTGTGGTTTAGTGCCTTTTCACCCCATTATCTTCGAGAAGAAGATTTATTACAAGGCCATAATAAAGCCTGCATATTAGTTGTGTTTTTGCTCTAGAAATAGTTGTGTAAATCTGTGTTTTAATGAATTCTAGAGCAATAATCGCGTGTGTTATCTGTGTGGCGCAGATTAATGCGCGTAAGCGCGCAGTAAATTGAGTGGTTAGGCCAGGGCTTATAAAAGGGGTAGAAAGCGGCGAAATTGATCTATGTTTGAGAGAGCCGCCCAGTGAGAACAGACGAAGAAGACACACAAGAGCCAAGCTGTAAATGCCTTGAGCACACAGTCTATGAACACTGACTGGGTGTTTGTTTGATTGTTTGTTTGGTGTTCGGTTCTGTTCGGTAGAATTAAATGTTGATCTGCATAAGGCTTTGGGTTGCTTGAATTGTTAAGTCTGCTGCTGAGAGGGTTGCAAGCAACCAATAATTGCAACCCCTGTCAAACGATCCTTTATAAATTTTCTTAGTGCACGGGTCTTGGGTGTGAGGTACCCCTAGCGCCCCTGTCACAAGTGCTATAGTGAACTGCTTTATTATTCCAAAAATAATTTACATTGCTACAGTCTTTGACCCTCCACAACATACGGTGACAGAGATAAACAAGGAGATTAGGCGTTTTGTTTTTGGACACACTTTATTTAGCATTAAACATCAAACACTCATGCAAGAGAAAAGATTCGGGGGAGTTGGCCTCCAGGATATAGGGACAAAAATAAAGGCACTTCGAATCAGACATGTAGGAAATATAATAAGAGACCCAGAGCGACACACATTAGCCCATTACTATGTAGGGCTTAGACTTGCTAGACTGAGGCCAATAAAGAACAATGTCCCACACCATTACGGCACACTGCCACACTTTTACAGGACATGCATACAAGCCATCAGAGGACACGAAATTTTAATTAACCAGAAAACAAACAAAATTTACAAACACTTAGTCAGGTTACAAGCACCACCTTTACACCTAAGAATTAAAAGAGGTTACAATTACTTTATAACAGATTACACTGAGATTTTCACCGATCTTCACAACAAAAGCATCGCACCAAAAGCCAGAGAAGTCACATATCGACTTTTATATAACATGACACCAACCACAGAAAGAGCAGCACACAGATTAAAACGAAAATCACGATGCAAGATGTGCCAGGCAAATGTACAAGAAAGTGAGGAACACATTTTCTATAAATGTAGTACAATTATACCAGCACAGAGAATCTTACAAGACATACTGGACACACATACGAAAACAAAAACAGACATTTTCAAAGCGATTATGCTTATTTCAATTCCCAAGACACTACCAGACATCCATTTTCATTTAATTCTTTTACTCTCGGAATTTCGATTTATAATTTGGAAATGTCGGATTCAATCAGTATTTGAGTACAAATTTGTTTCTCCAGCGAGTGACGCTTATTTTAAAACCTGTCCACTATCCCCAGCTACCTGTACCTGTACCTTAAAGCCAAGCTTTAAGTTTATACGAAGGTCATTTTGAACGACGGACTGAAGTATGGTATTGTAGAATTGACAGAATTGCCAGTGTCTTTCTAAGAAAATTGCAAAACGTCCTGCACTGATGTAAGATACCAGAATAGCTTTTAAATCTTATAATAATTAAATTAATTTAGATAAATGTAAAAAGAAAAACTTTACAACTATTTATATTCTAATAAGGTTTACTGACCGTTATAAAATTTACATTTTTACAGTAAGATTTATTGTAGATTTGGTTTATTTCAATATAGTTTAGTAAATTTAGTTAATTAAACTGTTTTGAAAAAGGGGTATAATCCTGTCAATCAAAGTGGGATAATCAGTTATATTTATTAAAGGGTTATTATTCAAAAAAAAAAAAAAAAAAAAGAAAAGGTAGATGGTTGAAAGGGGCGTGCTACAAGCAAAAGTAGCAAACACATTAATTTAAAAAAAAAATCGTTATAACTAACACAACTAATTCCCCAGACTACACAATTCACACATTCTACTAAATAAAGTCATTAGATCTCACTTTGAGCCCCAGAAGGGGTAAAAAAAAAAGTCTGTTATTAAAAAAAAATGCTGTTATATTTGGACATGCTCCCCAATATAACCGGCTAGGTTGAACGGGACGCGCCTCGCCAAAACGACAGATACACAGCCATTTCCACCGTCCTTCTCAGGACGCCACTATCCGAGAAAAGATCGCATTATCGTCAAAATGGGCAGAAATAAACCACACGTTAAAAGGAGGAAGGTCTAGACCAGCCCACCAGCGCTGAACAGCCAGGGGAATAATGAAACCACAATCAACAGCGACAGACAGCCAGATAGCAAGACTGCCACAAGTACTCGTGCCGGGACCGGTCCTTCAACAACTCTGAGTGGCCCGACTCCTTGCGAGGCAGAGGAGAGAGAACTAGATGATGAAGACCCAGAACGCGAAGAAATATTGAGAGCGTTACAACAGCTGGAGCAGACGACGGAAAGAATAGGGAAAAGAAAACAGGAACTAAGAAACATGTTGCTACCACCACACGTACCCGACTCGTCATCAAAAACCCTGTCTACCACAGAGAAGCTGCACCAAACACCGATGACACCACCACACGATGCCGAGAGGACACCTGCAAACACTGTAAAAGAGGTGAAAGAGACAACACTTCAACACAGACCGGCACAAGGGGTAGACAAAAGAGCAGAACAACAAGACGTCACCTCACAGCCAGCTGCTGATGTGGGGACAAAATCATCGGAACTAGACGAATTTGACGCAGAAGATATCGCAGAGACCGTTATGGATGCACTACACAGAATGCGTGAAGACGGAGACGAGTTCTTTAGTCTCACTCCAACATTGAAAGAAGCACTATTTGAGATGGCTCCAGTGTCAGACATCGAGATACGCCGGAATTCAACAGAGAACAGCCAAGTCTCCCGCGGTGATCAAGAGAAGCAGAATCATGAGCAGACAGAAGAGGACAGGATACCGAGCCCAAAGACAGATACTCAGCCAGTGGTGGCAGATGGGAGATGCCACCGAGGCGAACTACGAAAAAGCATCCACAAAGAACAGGATCAAGAGCGCAAAATAAAAATTACGCAGTTGTCCGAAGGAGAAGCCACACTTAGGGCACTCCCGGACGACAAAGTAATCAATATCCTGCAGAAAGTAGTAGGCAAAAGAGGCATGATAAATATCAGAAGGCACCCACAGGGAGTGACACTTGCCCTGAATGATACAGAAAAGACTGATGACTGCTCTGGCATCCGGGCCTAAAGAATTTCAGCTACCACACCGGATCAAAATCCAAGCAGAAATCTACACTGAAACCAAGAGAGTAGTCATCAAAGGAATAGACACCAGCTTGTCAGACACAGAGGCCCTCAGCTACATCCAGACCGAAAACCCTCGGTACAGATTCACACACGCAGAAAGGCTTAAGTCCTGGAACAAAGAAGACACCAGACTGATAATAGTGACTCTACAAGGGAAAACAGTCCCAGAAAAATCACTATCCAGAATAGACCTCGAAGAACACATGCCTACATCCCGCCAGTGATGCAGTGTTCAAAGTGCCAGGGATTTTCTCACACAAGGAACACGTGCAGAAAAGAGACGGTCTGTAGATACTGTGCGGGCAGCCACGAATACAAAGACTGCCCAAAGGCAAAAAAAGACCACGACTACAAAGCATCAAATAACAATAGAAAATGTACCAACTGCCTCGGAAAGCACGGAGCACGATACCGAGGGTGTCCCGAATACCAACAAACAAGGCAAATAATTACAGTTGCCATTGGAAAGGGGGTATCGTACCAAGAGGCAAAAAAACACACTGAAGGCAAGTACTCTAGGTAATAGGTGCCACGACAGCCTAATAGAACAGGTCAGACAGCTCACGACTGAGGTGAGAGATCTAAAACAACAACTGCGAAAGGAGAGAGAAAACCGACAGCCACACAAAAACAGAACATCAACTGACAGATGTGAAGAAATCCCCGATAAATCGGAAAGCGCGAAACAACAACAACTCATGAACGACATGAAAATAATACACCAAGACATGAAAAGAATTCAGCAGCAGGTAGAAGAAGATGTCAAGAAGCTGATAGAACTGAAAGAAGGAAACGAAGAGGTACTGAAGAGAATAGAGGCAGAAAGAATGACCATTGCAGAAATAACATCAAACACAAAAGATATTAAAACGAACGACCAATCAGACGAAGAAGTCATCGAGGAAACGCTGGAAAAGCTACTCCCAACAATTATAGAAAAAGCGCTATCTAAGATACAAGAGCAAAGGAAGACACAAGAAACAGAAACAAGGAGGGCAAAAACACACCAAACCACACAAGCCAGATAATGAGACAGGATACGAAATACACTATAGAACATGCCACGGCAACACAAACAGAGAAACAACGAAGAGGACGCCAGCTAGTGGTCCTTGAAGACCGAAACGGGTAAATTATATAATTGGACATGTGCCAATCTTAAACGAGGTGCGCCTCGCCAAAATAAGGCAATATTTAAGTTTTATTTTATATTTTATTTTTGGTCATAAAAAAAGAATCTAGCTCAAAGCTAAACAATACACCAGCACGAAAGATCTTTATTTAGCCATGTATCCTAATACAACAGGCGTTATCCGTATGTCTAGGTTGAATAGGTCGTGTCTCACCGACAAGAGACGCTTTTATTTAAAAAATACAGCTCAACACAATCACTGCCTTTTATATTTGAAGTATGTATGACGGAAAATAATAATCATGTTTTTTTTTAACAAACAATAATGTATATATGTTTCAAAAGGACGTGCTACGAAAAACAGTATTAAGAAAGGTAAAAAAGGATGAGTTGGACTATTCTTTCTTTGTGCGCCAGGTCGGAAAAGGAAATTGTGTGTTATTAATTTGGTTCTTGCTAAAACTCGGAAGCAGAATAAAAATGCTTTTGCGATTCCATCATAAGAAATAAGAGTATTTTGGAAAAACTAGGAAGCAAATTGAAAAGCAAAAGTGAAATCACTCGACTGTTGGAACCATAAGGAATAACTCATTCTCCAGACCTAACGGTCTTTTATATTTTTGGACATGCGCCCTAATATAACCGGCTAGGTTGAACGGGACGCGCCTCGCCAAAACGAGACAAAATTTTATTAAAAAAAAAAAAAAAAGGAATGCTAGTATTTTGTGCGGCTTGCATTTGCAATTACTGTAAACAACGCACGAGAATAGTCACTTAAAGCGGTAATAATTAAGTTAAATGAAAATTCATTTGCACTTGAATACCAAAATATTATTGTTTTATTTTGATATTTCATAAGTTTCCTATGCAGTTACTAGGAAAAATCCGGGCAACGCCGGGTCCTTACAGCTAGTTCCAAATAATATCAAACTTAAAAACAGACATCATTTTATGAAGGCAGATGTTCAGATACAACAGTGTTTCAAAAGTAGATCCCGTAACTCCAGGGTTGGCCAACGCTGGACTATATTTTATATAAAACCAATCGATGCGTATTGTTTACTATTTTTACATCGCAGTGCGCCATTTCTCCAAGAAAATCCTGTTTTTTTTTTTTAAGATCTCTTTTTCGATTCGAATCTGTGATGGTAAGGGACACTTATATCTAGAAACACTCTTAAACTGTAATACCAGCATTTCAGATGTCTTGACCTTCTTATAGGCCGTACTAAAACAATGAATAGATTTTCCTTTTCACAGTAGCTGTAGTATGCTGACCCGGTGCGTGGTATCGTCATCATCACCATTATCATCATCATTCTTTCCCTTTCGCTCTTTAAGGCGCATGGATCTACCTCAGTAACTGCTCCCCTTGTAAGAACCCTACAACAAGTATTCACACGCTCTTCAGCTGTGGTTTCTGTAGTAATGATTTTACATGATGAGTATTTTGTCAATATATATATTATATTATTATGCCCTAGGCATCTATGATAAATTGTAGTGCTACTTTCTTGGACTATCACTGCATAATTATGCAATGTCCCATATTAACCTTAAATTTCAGAAAAAAATTAATTAAATTAAATTACAAGTGTATTATTGCATATAATTATCATATTATTAATGTAATATTAATATATATTATGAGGACAGACAAGCAATGATGCAACTAAAGGGTACAAACAATGTTAAGACGCAAACAAGACATTTTCACAATTAAAAATGAATTTATGAACTAAATAAAATAAGCGGAAATGTCACAGACCAAATGAAGGGCAAGGTCTGACCGGAGGTCAACTGAATATTCAAGGTACACACAAAAAAAAATGACTGCGAAAAAATGATGACGTCACAGGACTCATAACGGACGAAAATTTAATAATCATAAAATAAATGATAGTCAGAGGAGAATGGACGAAATAGTAACGAACATGGTACAGAACTGAATAAAATTATTAACTGAATACGAATAAAATACACCAATTATCTACGGGACAGTACAGCTAACGCAAAATCGTCAAACGATAGCAGATTTGGACAACAAGTCCAATGTCAAACCTCAATGGGGTTTCCAAAGGTGCAATCGTTTAACTGCCCTAAGAAACGACCGAAATTAATTCAGGCATCGTGAGAGCCGCAGAATTTAATTTCAGTTCATCCTCCCTGCCTCCCACGATTAGTAACAAATACATACGATGGAAAACAAATTTAACATATATACATGAAAATACATAGACATGCCTGATCAAAGCAAAATGGACTCAGTATTACGGTTTTGCAATGACGACAATTTAAACAGCTAGACTTATCTTTCCCGTTGCTTCGATCAGTGCTATAGGTCGTCAACAGCTAGGCTAATGCCCCTGACTGCCTGCTCCTGTAGTCCATTTCTTGTGTCTGCTTCAAATGACTTATTTTTTCCCTTGGTTAGGCTTAAAAGAACGACTTCAGTTTCTCCGATAGTTTCACCTACACGAATTTCAGTGACGTCGCGTTGTTAGGCATTAGACTGAGTTCCACGTCATCTTCAGCTGGATCATGTGATCGAAAACTGATAGTAAATATTTCCTTCGAAAGTCATTCAAAAATTTTTTTTGTTTTTGGTTGTTTTCTCGTCCCCAGACACCGGGCACCACTGTTGCAAGTGGCGTGTTGCAAGGCGTGGTTTGGTTAGCTCTGAACAATGTTCCATGTGATATTAATAAAACAGTTATAAATGTCTGGCCATTGTTTTATCTTCTTGATATTCTTGAGTGATCGTGTATCGTGCCTTCTATGTAAGATTACGCGAATGCAGGGGTGGAAGATTCTGAACAATAATTGAACCTGGGAATACGATTGATGTGACAAGTCGGTTCATAGAGTCCACAAATATTTAATACAGTTTACACGTCAAGACGATTCATGCATGTTGATCACAAAGGTACATATTATAACTTGAAAATATATGGCATAGATATGTAGATATCCTATCAGTCCTTGTCCAATAATCAAATTACTGTATGCAGATTGTCATAGCTGTATGCACGCGCGGTTGGGGTTTTCCAACGGCCGACAGTGAGTCTATGAGTCTGGCAAAATCAAATACTATGGACTGTAATTCATCCTTCCTTAATTTTCACTTTCGTACTGACCTTTAATCATTTCAAATCTTCGTAATAGCAATGGACTGACCCATGTCCGTACTTGCATAAAATATATCTGTATGGCAATACCATGCTCAACATTGGAAGGAAAGTCAGACGCGTCTTAACAGCTTGACGGTCAATGTAAAAAGGGTATGGTTTCTTAGTTACCGGACTGTGTCCTAAACAACGCTATACACGTCATAATCGATCGTGTATGAAGCGTTCAGTAATTGAAACATCTATCCGGTAAAAATTTGTGTCCTTTTTCCTAAACCACTGGCGTACGGCGCATTTAAGGGTCTCGGCGTCCTCAAAGTGATGTCCGCGAAGATCTTCTTTCAGTGGTCCAAACAGATGGAAGTCAGAAGGTGCAAGATCGGGACTGTAAGGGAGATGTGATAATAATGTCCAGCCAAATTCTGCAATCGCATCAATGGTGCGTTTAGCGGTGTGTGGCGTGGCATTATCGTGCAACAGTAGTGCAGTTCTCTGATGTTTTAATGGGTAAAGTCGCCGAAGACGACCTCTAAGCTTCTTCAAAGTTTCAATGTAATGCTTGATTTTTCTCTTCTAAGTGTATGTCTTATCCATCCCCACTTTCTTACCTTAATTTCTGTTTGTATTGGCTGTTGTCCGCATCTTTTCCTTAGCTCTATATTTTATTACATCTGGCCATCTTATACGGAGGATCCGTTGGAGACATCTATTTACAAATGTCTGTAGTTTGGCGGTGATACTCCTTGAGACATGCCATGTCTCTGAGCCATACAGCAAGACTGACTTCACATTTGAGTTAAAGACTCTAATTTTGTTCTCTATGGATATAGCTGAGGAGTTCCATATTGGTCGAAGGGCATTAAAAGCGCATCTGGCTTTATTTATCTTTGAGCAGACGTCACCAGCTGTTCCCCCATTTCTTTGTCAATGTTACTCCCAGATATGTAAAGCTTTCTACTTCTTCAATGACTTGATCATTGATCTTCATCGAGTCATGTATTCTTTAAGGAGGCCAAAAAATAGAACTCTCACAGGCATTTCGTAAGAGGCGACAAATATTAGGTTGTGCATGGAGTCTGGTAACTTCATCATATAAAATAGTTGCTTCAGAAATAACCTCCACTTTTGTGCAGAGTTTATGTCAAGCAGTTTTTTTTTTTTTTTTCTATAACCAGCGGCACTCGAGCTTTCCAGCTCTTTCGGCCCAATGACATGTCATTGCGAGGCTGGGGGGTCAGTGGACTTTCCTTCCAACCCGGTCAGGAGCTTCGCTCCTTCCCATCCACACGGGATTTATGTGCAGGAGCCGTTCAGGTTATTCAGTCAAATTTCCGGCCGTAAACATTTCTTCAAACGCCGACGGCCGGGTTTGAACCATGAACACCTGGTCGCCAGTACAACGTTGTAGCCATTACACCAGCGCGGGTCCCGAATGTCAAGCAGTAGTTGCACTATTCTTTAAGGAATGATTAAAAAAATGATTAAACTATAATGATTAATGTAAAATATTGTCCACTTTTTTGTAGTTGTTCACATACATCAAACACTCATTATGTTTTGTTTGTGCTTGGTCTGTTTGTTTCTGATTCTCTATTTGAACGTTAATGTTTAAAATGTTATTTCAGATTGTATATTCTTTACACAAAACTGAATTTGTATTAACCCTGCGACAAGTTATTCTGGAGCAGAAGTCTAAAGAAGGCAAAAATGCTGACTTTTTTTCGTGGAAAAAAAAAAACAAATATTCTTTTATGTTTGATTGTTTCAAATTGGTTCTATGTTAGTGTCGGGAAGTGGGGTGGTGGTAAACTACAGGAAAGTGTCTTCAAAATATCAATTTATATGCTTTCGTATCACATAGACAGACAGTGCATCTGTGAGGATGACTACCTGGTGGCAGTCAGAGTTGGTGTTATAAATCATATTTGCAGCTTGCTCTAGAGCTTGAACCTCAGCTGTATAGTAGGAACAGAATTTACCAGTGGGAATGTGCCTAGTCTCATAGTGGTTGTCAGGATATGAGATAAAGATACCGGCACCTCCATTCCTAACAGCATTAGTTGCTGATCCATCTGTATAGGCATGTATCCATGATTGATCGGGATAGCTTTCTTGGATCATACTCAATGTAGCAGTTCGTTTTTGCAGATCATTATACTCACATCCACTTGTGAGACCACTGACTGATGTATTAATTTGGAGGGCACTGCTGGCCTGCTCCCATGGTACAGGGTATAGGTGGGCTTCAGTGGTGTTGTCTTCATGGATAGGTCTTCTTGATGCTGTCTTATAAGTCTTTTCCCCCCGATGCACAAAGCTGCTACGCTTTAGACGTCCCAATGCCAGATCATCTAGTCTTGCCTTCATTGGGTGCATTGGCATACTGTTGTACTTTTCCATCTGGATCATGGTTTTTGTGTCTCTTCTATGGGACAATGTCTGTAATCCAGCAACCTTCTGCATCTCTGTTATTGGTGTAGTTTTCATGGCTCCTGTAATGAGCCTGAGAGCTTGATTTTGCACCTTGTCCAATGACTGCAGATGTGAGTTAGCAGCTGATGACCATGCTGCTGAGCTAAACTCTAAGTGTGGTCTTATTACTCCATTATAAATCTTCTTTAGATTTCGTTCATTTGCTCCCCAGTTGGTACCTGCTAATTTTCTGAGTATGCCTAGTCGTCTTCGGGCCTTTCCTTCTGCATTTTCAATATGCTTATTTCATGTAAGCCTTTGGTCAAATGTCACCCTAGATAGGTGGGGTAGCTTTCTTCCTTGATCACGGTTGTCCCTAGGTGTATGTTAGCTGATTTGTCCTTGGGGGCGAGGGAGAACAGTGTTGTGGAGGTTTTTGCTGTGTTTATTGTGATAAGCCATTTCTCTGCCCATGACACTAGCATGTCTGCTGCCCGCTGCATTCTATAATTTGCTGTGGTGACCATTTTCATCAGCGCACCAGAGTACTAGGTCATCTGCATATAAGGCAGCTTTAACTCCTGCAGGGAGATCTTTCACCAGGTCATTGATGTAAACAAGGAAGAGTGTTGGGGAAATTACTCCTCCTTGAGGTACCCCCTGATGGAGCAACACTTTTCTGCTCTGCAGACCGTCAAGAGTGACTCTAGTTTTCTCCTGTTATGCAAGTATGACTGGATCCATTTCATCATGTTGCCCCTTGGGATTCCACTTCTCCTAAGTTTTGCAATGAGGCCATCTTTCCACACCTTGTCAAAGGCCTGCTTGAAGTCGACCCAGATCGTTAGGACCTTTTTCTTCTCCTGGAAGGCATCTTCTATTGCTTGAGACAAGTAAGTAACTTGGTCTTCTATACTGTAGCATTCTCTAAATCCAGCTTGTTCCGGCACCAGGATCTGCTCAGACTCTAAATACCATTTCAATCTGTGGTTGACTATTCGCTCCATAGTCTTCCCAACACAGCTTGTGAGACTGACTGGCCGGTAACTTGCAGCCTCGGTCTTACATTTCCCTTTCTTTAGTATGGGTATTGTGATGGCTTCTCTCCATACTTGGGGTACCGTTCCTTTCAACCAGCTGTGGTTGAATATCTCAAGCAGTTTTGTCTTTGCTGCCGAGCTCAGATTTACTAGCATTTCTTTGCTGATTTTGTCTGGGCCGGGTGACTTTTGAAACTTAAGCTTGGAAATAGCCTTCTGTAGTTCTCCTAGTGTGATGGGTTCCCTCATTGGGGCAGGAGTATCTGTCTGTCCCATGGTTGCCAGTATTTCTTTTCTTATCTCTCTCTGATGATCTATGTTAATGGGTTAGTTGCTTTCTGAACTGTATCTTCTAGCAAACAAGTCTGCAGCTTGTTTTCCTCTGAAAAGTTTGCCACCTTCATCCAATGTGATAGTCTGCCTAGGTGAGGAACGCTCTTCATTTAGAGACTTGACTAATCTCCAAAGTTTCCTGCCGTCTTTCTCAAGGTTCAGCGATGCCGTTTTAGTTCTCCAGCTTTTCCGTTTTTCTTCTAGCTTTGTTCTCTGAAACTCTGCTACAGCCTTTTTCCGTTTGTTGTGAGTTTTAAGTGAAGGCTGAGACTCTGCGTCCTTTCTAGCCCTGTCCATAGCTTCCTGACGTTCTTGGAGTGTGCTGGACCAGTATGGTATGTAGTTACTCCGGCATCCTTTGGGAATGGTTTCTTTTGCAGCTTGTAGTATGCATCTGTTGAAGTCTTTTACCACTTCATTAATGTCTCTGTTCTGTACCTTGAGGGTAGACAGCAGCGTGTTCACCTGATGCCTGAATAAACCCCAGTTAGCTTTTTTGTAGTTCCATCTTGTAATGGCTGGGCCTGTACTGAGAGTTGCTCTCTGGACAGTAAGAAAGATTGGGCGATGGTCGCTTCCCCCTAGTTGGTCTCCTACTTCTCTACTAATAGATCCAGCTATATCTGGTGTGGAGAAGGCAAGATCTGGTGTTGAAGTTGTGTGCCATCCTCTGGAGTAGAAGGTAGGAGTATCTGTGGCATTATTGACTAGGATTAGGGAGTGATCATCTGCCAAGTTTCAACCTCTTCACCTCTGTGATCCAGATGGTTATAGCCCCAGCTCTGGGAGTGGCTATTAAAGTCTCCAACTGCTATAAAGTTGGTGGCTGGTACCTGTATAGAGCTGAGACTCAGGGGTTTGTTGTTCGGACAGTAATAGTTCAGGAGTTCTATTTCCATCTTGTCTACCTTTATCTGCAACAGCTGATATTCTGCTCCATCCATGAAGGTTTTCCTTTCGTGTGCAGGAATGTTATTCCTTACAAGAGTAAGTACTCCTCCTTTTCGTCTATCTTTTCTGTCGGATCTGAAGCATTGATATCCCCTTATTTTAAAGGTTTGATCTGCTTTCAAGGTTCCCAGTAGTAGACTATTCGCAAGCAGCCTGGGGGTGTCACTGCTCTGCGCGGACCTTGTTTACCGAGGCGGCGTCCGAGCTCGTATGGTGAAAATATGGTTGCGTTATCTTCAAAATAGCCCTGTCTTTCCCATGGCTTTTCTGCCATCCTGCAACTTTGAGTTAGGGAGTTCTGAGCTCCAGTCTCTTTCCCAGGCATTTTATCCTGGCCTGGCACGCATACAGAGGACCCCACTTCTGGTTCTAAGTTAGCAGTTGGGGATAGGTGGGGTAGCACACTGTGCATTCCCCGTCATCCAGGGGGCTCTCCAACTATGCAGAGCTTGCACAATGCTGTGCTCTGGTTCTGGGCTTTCCCAAGGAATCCTCACGTCCTGCACAGAGCCACTTCCAGATACCCACCACCTGCCAACCCTCCATTGTAGAAATCTCCTGCATGCGGCCATCCAGTCAAGAGCCAGTATTAAGTCTGGTGCCCAAGTGATCCCCCCAAGCTCAGTGTGCAATGCTGGGTTCTCATCATGCTGCAACACAGGGGGGATTGTGATGCTCAGCCATCTCTCTCAACTCTGCACCGATAAGTGACATCGGGGACTTAACTGTGCCTCAGTACTGGGAGGCCCCGTTTCCGGGTACACCACACACAGCCAATTGAGGCAACGGTCGTCGTGGGCGTGTCTTTAGTGGGGAAGTTGTGGAGTCTTCCTGTCCATGTTCTTGCACATCCTAACACTGCCCGCAAGACATCGGAGGTTTGGAGAGTGGCCTTCTCTGCTTTTTTGAGCCGGGGTGGGCTCCCCGGGCAAGTCTCGATGGGGATCGGGACGTGTCCACGCGCCAGTGGGCCCAGCATCGGCTGCATCTGATGGAGGACTTGCTCTGCCAGGTTTGATATGGATTTCCTACCGCCCCGGGTAGAAGCCAGAAGTATACTGTGCCAGCTCTGGGGGAGATAAAGGGGGTGTTTCTGCGTCTCCTTGTGATACTTAGCCAAGGTAGGGCTCACAGTGCTCTTTCCCCGCCACCAAATTGCCTGCTGGTTACGCCGAGTTCTCCGAGATTCTAGGCATGTGACCAAGAGTTGAAGGCAATAGGATCGTCAAGTCCTGAGTCTCTGTGCCTGTACGATGGGTTCCGATCTTCATGGAGCAGTCCACACTCGTTCCCATTCCCAAGACGTGTTCAGTATCCATCTGGCTCCTTCCCACCCACAGAGGGCGTGTACGGTGTAGTGCACCGGTTTTATTATCGAGGTTTGCTCCTCTAGATCCGTTGTGTTTAGCCTGAGGATTCGCACCCTCAGTTACCAGGACTACCTTGAGGAGGGTGTGGCTCTTCACCACGCACAACGATCTTGGGGTATGAGAGGTTTTGCTAGGCCAAGAGACTAACACCGCAATGGTCGCTCCTTTCATGAACAAGAATTCACTAGGCCTAGGGTGAAGCAAGGGGGAAACCCACTACCCACAACACCAGCACATCATACCCCCTGTCTGTAAAAGACTTTGCCCCCGCATTTTCCTAAAACGAATATATGATTAGATAAAGTGTCGTCTCTGCAACAGGTATGCAAACTTCAAACGTTTCCTAGTTGACCGTTGATGATACAATCCGAAGGGTAGAGTGTTAAGACAGACCTCTAACTTTATGAAAATAAAAATTTAGTTTTATGACAGCGAACGAAGTAAAAAGAGCCTTGTGTCCCAATCTATTGATGCTCTCTTCCCTCATTAAATTTAATGATTTGGCTTCATAACAAAAGAGCCATATAATACCTTCTCACGTTTTTTTAAATTTCCACAATCTATTAAAACTTAAGATAGAGATATATAATTTTTCGGCAAACTCAGCCTGTCAGTTACGGGATTTGCTTAACTCTTTGTCCACGCCCTATTTTAATTTTAATTTGACACTTAGACGCTTTGTCGCGCATTTATCTACATGTCAATCTTAGTTCCCCACACGTGCACTTCTTCTACATTAGCCAATAAAATGTACTATCTTGTTTGTCTGCTAATGGTTCCCTAGTCGTTTGAAATCGCGAAGGAAATAGATCCGCTGGTGGCGCAACGCTTTTCTAATTTGCTAGCTCGAGTTGGGTAACCTTTGATACCTGGCCACACTGTCGAAATCTCCCTGTCAAAGATTAGAGACCAAGCGCCTTTCATCCTGTCGCAACAGGAGACCAGGCGAACGAGCAGTGTCTTTGCAGGGGGACAAGTTTGCCGCTTACTCCGTGCACCAGCACGACTTCAGAAGCTTAATTTAGGCCTAATTTGTGGTATATAAGGGAGTACTTTGAAGTCCATCATTACTTACAGCAACGACAACCCAGTCACGCAAAGTGGATTCCTTACTTATAGTTATACAGTCACTTTCAGTTCTCTGACACCTTCTGGAAAGATAATTTCCAGCGGATTTCAAATTCTGTTTGAACGACAACTGGTTAAGCCTTATAAGTCAAACAAATAGTGAAGCATCTGCTTTTCATTTAACACAGGGAAACAGGAACCCCAAACTAGCAGTAACCAACCTGCCACTCAGCAACTTGACAACGTTTTCTCCGACGGTGCTCGCACCGTTTATTCTTTCAGTAGCTGGGTGAATGCTCAGTTTTATGGTAATATTCTATGTGAGTTCTCAGTCAGCATCATGCTGGAACAAAATGAAGCACAGATCTAAATCTTCCTCTATTTGGAGCACAGATCTAAATCTTCCTCTATTAACAAGCCCGTGTGGTACCTGCTATACGTGGAAATATTTATAATTCGTCCTAGTCCCCTCGCCAGACAACCCAAGTAACGTACACTTAACGTTCGGAGACAGAAGTTAATTCTTGTCATATCCTCAGGAGAGCGGATGGTGGTCACAGTGGAGTAGATCTGGATTAGACTTTGTGTGTAACTCTCTAAGGATTTAAATAAAAATTAGACAAACATAAAGGTATTTGTTTCTGTCCAGTGTTGCAACTGTGTAACCGCATGTTTTCACATTCCTTCTTACACTTTCTTACACTTGTTCTTTTTTTCCCTCTCAATCACATTGTTGTTTATTCCATTAGTGATTCCATACAAATTAATTTACATTTTCTCCTTGATTGTAACATGTAGTTTTGACTCCTTGATAGATGTTTGTTTTCATTGGTTATTGTGACGTATAGTGTAAATATAGCCTCAGTAATTCTACAGTAATCCGACCACCTTTGCTTCTCCATTTAGTGTTTATAATTTTGCTACTCAAAAACCACGAATTTCGCTGTCTGTCTGACTCATATTTTGAAGCCACGTCTATTTTTCCGGTTTTACATGCGCTGATGAGTGTTTGCCAACTTTTGCACCTGGCAGTCTTAACAAGGGGAGCGAACCTGGTGTGTTTATCTGAGTTCTCACGCGAGCTGATCTGTCAATCATTGGTCATTAGACAGACGCACTTGGGGAAAAGACCAGATCCTTGAAAAAATACAAGAGCGATAATAATACTTCCCGACCACCTTTGATGTCCGTGCATTTCAGGGGACGTAAAACTTTGTTCTGCGGAAACGGACGGAAATCTAAAAGGGGCCCGTTCGCACGGCCCATGTCTTTTGATGTAGTTCGGCATCGCGAATAGAGCGAACCGTAAAATCCGTTATCTCTGAAACGAAGCTCCTTGATTTTCCCTGCTATGCCGAAGGTGTGAATTGTCACATCCTTTAGAGATATTGCACAAAATCTGTATATATACGGCGTTCTCTAAAGGTCAGTTATCAGGTCTCTCAGAAAACTTTGGATAATCTGAACGCGTAAACTAGAACCTATGTGAATAGCGCGTTAATAGCCTTCGTGGGGATTTATTCTGATTTATGGTAATAATAATAAGTTGTGCTTAAGTGTTAAAAGTGTTAAAGTTTAACATTTCTAATTCACTGTGATTCCCTAGCGTTAAGACTAGTGAAATAGCAAACGCGTAGATATTTTCTTACCAGTTGTTCAGTTTAATGTAAAAATCCATCAACCATTTTTTGGACCAGAAGATACGGTTTAGCTGACTAGATATAATGCTATGAGTGACGGATAAAGTGACAGAGTAGAATTCGCATTATATTTCATTGTGTGTAATTTTCTAATTAGCTAGTGTTTAATATCATGTGTCAAAACAATAGACGCCGACAATCAAATAGCTAGTAATGACAGGCGATATTTGTTAAGGGCGCGTAGTTATAATTAAATTATAACTGACATTGTGTGCTGATTGTTTTACCGGGCCGGGGGTGGGGGGTGGTGGGGGAAAGGCGGCATGCCTAAAACCCAACCTGTACTCGCTAAGCGAAGCGCGATAAAATAGGCTAAGACCCCGTGTGCCTTTTAATTTAATTAGGTGACGAAAAGGATAAAAGATCATACCTTTACGCGTGATAGTAAAGGATATTGGAATTTTGGTTAAATGTTCTTTTTCTTCCTAATATAGTACTGGATCAAAACCAGCGGCCAGCGGTATTCTATTGTGGTTACTGAAGGAGTAAGAGTTGTCGTTTTTTTCCTTGGCGTTCGTCCCCAGTACAGGTGTGAACAGGAATTGCCAAGGCGACAAACTAACATTTTAACTGTAAATTTGAGTTAACTGGACTTACAAAATACCCAGATTGTTTATTCAATTTTATCAGCCCGCTGTGGCAATATACATAACATTTTTACCGACTTCTGACAGTCGTTTTTTCCAAGTGGATATTATCCAGGAGAACACGCTGTTTCATAATCGTCACTCACCCCAGAGCAAGCCGATAAGATTTATCATCATCATCTTAATTAACAGTTTAGCAACAAGGTGTTTTCTTTAGCTACTGGAAGTACTGTCTACTGTGAACAAAAGATCGCGGTTTGATGAGAGGTCACAGCAATTGGGTCTGAAAATGCACAGGGAAAAGACAAAAATAATGAGAATAAATGCAGGTAATGATAACAGGGTTGAACTTGAAGAAACATCAATACAAGATGTAGAATCGTACACATATCTTGGCAGTAATATAGACAAAGTTGGAGGGACAGACAGTGATATCAAAATAAGGATACAAAAGGCAAGAGGAGCTTTCATTGCATTGAGAAATATATGGAGATCAAGAGAAATCGGATCCAACACGAAAATAAGAATCTTCAACTCAAATGTGAAGTCAGTCCTATTGTATGGCTCGGAGACATGGAGAACAACAAAGGCAACAACCAAAAAGCTGCAGACTTTCACAAATGGGTGCTTGCGTAGAATAGAGGGATTAAAATGGCATGACAAGGTTACCAGCGTGGAACTGAGGAAAAGAACTAGACAAGTGCCAGTGGAACAAGAGATGAGAAGAAGACGATGGCGATGGATTGGACACACACTGTGGAGACCGTTTGATAGCATTACAAGGCAGTCCTTGTTTTGGAACCTCCATGGCAAGAGAGGCAAAGGTAGACCAAGAAGCACATGGAGAAGAGAGCTGGAAACAGAGGTGAAAATGATGAGGAAAACGTGGAAAGAACTTGAGATGATGGCACGTGACAGGAGGACTTGGCATGTGTTTGTTGAAGGCCAATGCTCCTTTGGGTGTGAAGGGTTATGAATGAATGAATATATCTTTTGAGTGGTACGATTTAGATATTTATTAAATCGAGACAAACGATTTGAGACCAGACAAGGAGTTTTTCTGTGTCCTCTCTGTATCTGTATAATCTAGACATAGAGGGAAGGCGTGCCTTCACCCAAAAAAAACAAGAGCGGGGGTGGAAATCAAGATTGATGTCTCTTAGTAACCTCGTATCTTGGTTGGTGAACGTCACGCACATAGAGAATCACTATGATTGATTCTGTCTACCATATTCTATTTGTGCATCTCACTAAAATTTTTACACTCAAGCTGGGAGCCTGTGACTTCCACATTCACATTTAAATATCCACCCCGCGACAATATATATATATATATTTTTTTTTTTCTTTTTCTTTTTTCTTTACGTCAATTATATTGCAGTTATACCCCGTTCGGTTGTGTCTGGGGTTTACTGTGCGTTTATTCTCCTTCGGCGCTGGCCGGTTACTAGTCCTGAAAAGGACTGGTCCTAAAAAGGACCGCTAGCTGACTGTCTAGATTCCTCTGGTCGGTTGTCTGTTCGTAGTATTGTGGCAGTCCACAAACTCTCAGACCTAAGGGTCTTTTATATTTGGACATGCGCCCTAATATAACCGACTAGCTGAAATTTTTCGGTCATATAAAAAGACATAATAGTCTGGAAAAAACAGTGATGGAAGGCATGGTCCCTGGAAAAAGGGGAAGAGGTCGACCTAGACTACGGTGGACCCAGGACATCACAGAGAGTCTGAACTTGTCTTTGGCTGATGCAGGTCGACTTGCCCAGAATCGTGATGCGTTCAGAGCAGCTGTAATGGAGACAACGTTCTGGAAAGAATACGTCACATGATGATGAATGTTCAATAATGCATTTCCTATCTTGCTTCTCTAGTTCGCTGGCAGCCCTAAAAAAGGTTAGTCATAGAAAGCTGGATTGTAGAGTTTTGTGTGTTTTTAACCTCCTCGTTTCAGTTGTATGTGTCGTCTTTTTCGGCTGTAACTGGTATACCACTTTTATGATTATTGCTGGGAGCATCCGTTCTAACATTTCAGATATGACTTTTTCATAGGATGGTCTGTCTTTTTTTTTTTTTTTTTTTCGTTTATTTTTAGCCGCAATCTCCCCCTTGGGCATTCCTTCAGTTTCTAATCTTTTGAGGACATTTTCGTTTTCCTCTCTCTTGATATCTGATTCTATTTGTTTTCATGTCCTCCAGCATACTTCTGATGCTCTGCAGATCTATCGTATTATCACATCTGCCAGTTTGGTCCTCGTGAGTTATCTGCTTCTAATCTCGACCTGAAGTTTCTGTATAATTTCTTTCACATCTGCTGTCAGCTGAAGCAGCTGACTTCTTTTTTTTTTTTTTTGGGAGGGGGGGGGGGGGGGGGGGGGGGGGGGGGGGGGGGGGGGGGGGGGGGGGGGTCCGTGGCTCAGGCAACAGCCTTCTTTAGCCTTCATGTCCTAAAGAAGAGACCCCGACGCCATCACAAGAACAGCTATGCTTTGGACCCCTGAAGGAAAACGAAAGAGAGGCCGACCAAAAACAACCTGGCGGAGGACTGTGGAGGCTGAGATGCAAAGAACAAACCAGAGTTGGGGCACTGTACGAAGGATGGCCACCGACCGAGCAAAGTGGAATCAATTTGTTGTTGCCCTACAAGACGCCACTAGGCGTGATGGCCACTGACTGCTTTGACGGTCGGCGGCTAAGGATCAAAGAAGAAGAAGAAGAAGTGGCACAGGCACACACACACACGCACGCACACACACGCACGCACGCACACACACACACGCGCGCACGCGCACACATGCACACACACACTCGCGTAATCGTTTCCTGTTCGTCTTTCACTAACAGATTACTTTAGATAGAAGTAAGATGTTGTAGCGAAAGGTTTTCCTAGTGTGATGATAGTGGTAGAGAAGAAGTAGAATCTCTCTCCAGAAAGTATGAAGTTCCAGTGCCCGAGAAGTACACTGGTATCACAATTGAGTTACGGCTGTGAATACTCTGAGCTGGACAATAGATTTAGGCTTCAGAAGTATACGGTGCCACTTTCGCTATAATAACCCTATGTGATAATATAATTAAATTAGAAAAAGTAACTCAAAATTTAACAGTTAAAAATTTACCAAGTCAAATGAGTACAATTTCATAATTTGTTGTGTACATCTATATATTCTTGTAAAGAGAAATGGGTGTTGGAAGATGGTAAAATGTATGATTATTTATAGTTACAAATTAAAATAAATAATAGAAAAAAATTTTGGATGATTCTTCCAATCAAATTATAAAAGTCTGTCACAGTATAGTTTGGATATATCTTGCTATCTAGTCTTTATCTGTTATCCTCATCGACATTCGCTTTAGAAACTGCTCACAGGATTTTTTAGATGGGTATACATATAACTCATCTGGTATTCACCACGTCTGCTCGAGGTTCCTGAGACACACTTGAATAAACAGACTGTCCTTCAGCCCGCCTTATAACTACGGGGGACTAAGGTTTTGAAGATTGGTTGACTCTAGGCTTCAGTTAGCAGGATCAACGGTCCTCAAGACTTTAGTAAAATTCGATCAGGAATGACCATAAAACTCGATCATAAAAACCTGGAACAAAAGGTAATAGGTGGCCATGATGTTCCAACAATCTCACCACCCACTGCTGTTCATGAGGCGACCATGTCTTCAGTGTTTGTATATAAATAAATGATTCATGGTAGTATGTTGCAGAGATAGCATGATAAGATACTGTCCACAGTGCAGAATTAACAAAATTCATGAATAAATCACATGTTATGATACAAGGGTACGATATAACCTTTGCCTTCCACTTATGGATGCCAAGTCACTTATGTACTTGCTGGTATGTCGTAAGCTTCCAGGCAAGAACTAGCCATGATATATTTGGCTAACCAATTAATGGTTATGCTTCCTGACAATGCCGGTTGAGGTTATCTCTGGTTAGCGTCATTCCCTTTTTATTATGTCTGATACAATCAAATCGTAAATAAAATCTGAAATACAATGGTATTAGTCATACATATATCTTTAATAAACTTACATACCCTCTTAGGATTAATAAGCTCACGGTGAGGCTGTATTGGTTGAAGTTAATCTGCCCTGCATGCAGCGTGAAAAAAGAACTTTTCTTGCAGATGCTGTCTTCCAGTTTCTCACTCTGGCTTCTGGATTTGGCGTGTGTGATTTTCAACGCGCCGCTCTGTCCTTATATTTGGACATCTCTCACGTACGAGAAAGCACACTTTGAAGTCCCAAAAGATTTTCGTTTAATCTCTCGGTTTGAGGCGATTTTGAGGCGATCTGTGCTTTTTCTGTACTTGTTTTCTCTTCTTTTCACTACACACTTATATCCTTCCTTCTTTCCTAGGTATCCTTTCATTTTCCCCATATGAAGCTTTCATTCTATCCAAGTTTTATTTAAATCCGTTTAGGCATGTATGTATAATACATTTTGAAGATTATTAGCTAACTTTTAGCAGATGTGTTGACGATGAAAAATGTTAATTATTTTAAAAACTATTTGTATTTGAATAATATCCTTTTGGATATCATTTATACTCTATCTCCTTTGGTGAATTATTATTATTTAAATGTATTCCAACCAGGCGTTCTCTTGTAGCTTTAAATTTTCGTTCCTGTAAATGCAAACTTTTAAAGTCGGCCATTCCTATATTCGCTATTTCCTACCTCCTTCAATACCATCCGGCTAAACGTAATTCACATTTTTCCGCCTTCTTCAAACTTCAAAGCAAGACCGCCGCGTTGTCCCTTGCGCTCGCTGTGTGTGTGTGTGCGTGCTACACATTTTTTCACAAACAAAGCAAGTGATACCAATCTCGCTACAGATGTTACAAACATATGTGCGTGCGTGTGCATGTATGTGTGTGTGTGTGTGTGTGTGTGTGTGTGTGTGTGTATGTGCTGCAAAAGATGACAGTTTAAGATGCTGGCTTTAATGCTTGTCCCGTTACATTTTGATGTGTATACTTGCTTGTATCTGTAAAATCTTGTTAAATGTATTTCTGGTCACAGAAGTTCTCTTTGTCACATCTGTGTCACAACTGCCATTCTTTATGATAATGTATCAAAAATATGAGCAGGCTGTGGCTTCTTCCAAATGTCCTTCCAGTTATTTATATGTTCGTTAAATAAGTGTTTTATTGCGAGAAGAACCTGGATTGTTTATGCACGTTCAATGATTAGCAAAATTAGCGCACTGCAATGCTTGTTAATATGTATAGTTTAATGTGCTCAGATGGGCGAATAATTTACGGTACCGTATGTGGTTTTATTTTTTGACAGGGGAAATAAACAGAATGAGACGTTTATTAGAAATTTCGGTGGCGCAGTATTGTTACTTATACAGTAGAAATCCAATTATCCGAATTAATTCGTAACAGTGGTTAATTGGCCAATCTAAATTTCGTATAATTGGATGAAGAAAAACCGCGTATCAGCGAAAAAATAAATAAACATTTTATTTATTAGTCGTTATGCAGCTGTCTCTTATAGAAATTGGATCGTGAAATTATCTGTTCAGCCGATTACTTTTAGATTATATATATATATATATATATATATATATATATATATATATATATATATATATATATATATATATATATATATATATATATCATATCATCATATATATATATATATTATAGCTATAACGCATCACGATTCTGGGCAAGTCGACCTGCATCAGCCAAAGACAAGTTCAGACTCTCTGTTGATGTCCTGCCACCGTCGTCTTTTTCTACTTTGTTTTTGTCAGCTTTTTTTATTGCTTTTTATCCATAGCTTCCTTTTGGGGTCGCTCTGTTCCTTTTTAGTCCACTACTTCGGCCGTCCAGGGTATTCTCAACATCCTTTCTGTATCCGAATGATGTACAGTTGTTATGTTAACTTTTTTTGTCATTACTTTTTGTCCCATACATTTTGGGTGCTTTTTGTCAGTGGTCGGCCCCAGTTGTTATGTTAACTTTATTACGTGCTTTTCAGTGGTCGGCCCCTTTTTTCTTTCTCTGCTATGTGGCAGATATTTGATATTGTCAAATCATTTGACACTACTTTTTGCTGATAATCCATCTCATTTGCTTGGCGCTTCACAGCTTTGCTGAGATTAGCGCAGGTCAAACCTATATGGGCCTGGTCAGTTTTCGCATGGTTTTGTTTGCTCGGGCCGTGCCCGGCGATAAAATTACTCGCCAGCTGACGGATTTATTGTGCACAAGCGACGGATACAGAGATTACTTGTCTGTGCGACACATTGTGGACAGACATGAATGACATAATCGTTTCCTGTACGATTTTCACGAACAGATTACTTCAGATAAAAGTAAGATATTACATTCGAAACACATTGCTGAGAGAGTGTACGGACGTGTCACTTCCATATATGGGAGACGTGACCTTTTACATCACGCACAGAATTTCAAGCGGAAATCATTTTGATTTACCCCACCTAAACACGCATGTTTGAAACGATTGGAGCCCTGCTTAGCATCGTAACAAACAAATGCGGGGGAAGAAGGGCCATATAATCTGACACTTTTGTAAGTCTAGTTAACTGTGAGAATCGTTTGCCAATACGACAACCAGACTGCCAGAGTTAAAGCTAGAATCAGAATTCCATTTATCAGACCGGACTTTGTTGTAGAAGTTTGAAGGACTTAAACAGCCCCGGAAAACTCTATCATTTTAATAAGGAAAACCGGGATCTGAGGAAACTGAAAACACAGAGGCATAGTGGGAATTTATTGTTAACATAACAACCCCCAAGAAGACGTGTAAGAGGCCTATTCAAGTGCCTTTATTCCCCTGAGCAAACAGCCTGTGAGCCGAGATTGGCGTAAGTTGTACATTTTACATTCTATATTTGTTATTACTAACTTGTGAACTAATATGTGTGTATATATATATATATATATATATATATATATACATATATATATATATATATATATATATATATATATATATATATATATATATATATATATATATATATGAATATGTATATATATATATATATATATATATATATATATATATATATATATATATATATATATATATATATATATATATATATATATATATATATACACACACATATTTATATATAATGTCATGTGAATATTAATATGTGAAAATTGCTAGTGGATGTGCAAGTAATTTGAGGCTGGCAACCTCAGCATATAGAATGATGATTTCCTGAACCACCACTGCAAGGGCTGGTGACTGCTTTATTGCTAGTTTCTTAAAGAGAACTTAAAGCATAGGTAGTCCCAAGTTCCATATGGAGCAGGGAGGGAATGATGAAAGAACTGATGTACATTCTAGTTATAAAATTTACAGTTTTAAACCAGTGGAAACGTCTATGTAAACATATTCACTTTAAAAATAATGAAAGTTTTGAAGCTTTTCAACCAGTGTAGATGTAAATGAAAACATATTCTATCTATATTGTGAACATTTTTCAACTAGTATAGATGTAACTGAAAACATATTAAATCTCAACTGTGAACATTTTTCAACCAGTGCAGATGTAAATGTAAACATATTCTATCTATACTATTAAGCTTTTCAATTTAAATGTAAAGAAACTTTTCTCTCGAGGAATTAAGCTTAATTCTCATCGAGGGTAAAAGTCAAAGGTAGATGGGATGGTGGAATTGGAAGATGGGGACACTTAAGTATGTGTCGGGAAACTCAATACTCAGAGGGTATTTGTTTCTATTCTTTTACCATACTAGTTGGTGGTACCATTTGAGGGTACTATCTCTGGAACAAGAAGGGTACAAGTGGCCTGTAGTCGAAGCTAGACACCATCATCAGACGGGGCTTAAAAACGAGAGACCAACTTCGTAGACACTCCCTGACACTTCTGTGAACGTGCTGCGCCCTAAAATCTTGACCAGTGACGAGCGTGATCGGCAACCCAGTCTACCAAGGACCAACCCATGAGAAGGAGACACCTTTGAAGACCCATATTAGAGTGTTTTGGCCACTGTTGGACCACTACAGCAGGGGAGGCAATTCCGTGACAATTTTTCTTACGGAGCTAACACATTCACTTTCGAATACAGAAATAAACTGAAGACCTCGCTCCACTTTGTCAGCCAGAGTCAGCACAACACGTTTTATTTTTTGTTTGACGCTGTAAATTCTCTAGCGCACATGAAAATTTGTATGGGTCTGAAAATGAAACAGAGCACACTAAACTTATTACATTATCTCTGGGAACATACAGAATGGACTGGAAGTGGAATAACGGCAATTGAGGGTTTAACTTGCGAGCGCGGGGATGCTTATGTCATAGACCATGCCTACGTTCCTTAGTGTTGTTGATTGGGTTAATTAGCAATTCGGATTATCAGTGTTCGGACAATCAGAGTTAAACCGTATAGAGCAGCCTTTCTTAACCTTTTTACTCTGACGGAACCCTTGAGATAATGTTTAAGATCTTCCGGAACCTGTACATAAAATTATTATATCTTTGGTAAATAAGAATCTTCAACTCAAATGTGAAGTCAGTCCTATTGTATGGCTCTGAGACATGGAGAACAACAAAGACAACAACCAAAAAGCTACAGACTTTCATAAATGGGTGCTTGCGTAGAATAGAGGGATTAAAATGGTATGACAAGGTTACCAACGTAGAACTGATGACAAGAACTAGACAAGTGCCAGTGGAACAAGAGATGAGAAGAAGACGATGGCGATGGATAGGACACACACTGAGGAAACCTGTTGATAGCATTACAAGGCAGTCCTTGTTCTGGAACCCGCAGGGCAAGAGAGGCAGAGGAAGACCAAGAAGTACATGGAGAAGAGAGTTGGAAACAGAGGTGAAAATGATGAGGAGAACATGGAAAGAACTTGAGATGATGGCACGTGACAGGAGGACTTGGCATGTGTTTGTTGAAGGCCTATGCTCCTTTGGGAGTGGAGGGTTATGAATGAATACTGTAATTTTAAATAATTTTATTTATGACATGAAAATTTATTGACAATGTTGTATAGTAAAGCTACTAAAAACCATAGGCCCAAGCAATATGAATATAAATATAGCCTAAGACATAGTTTATACAAGACTGACAAAAACCCGTTTCTTTCAATCGCAATCTCTCGCGGAATCCCTAGCGAACTCTCGTGGAATCCCGATTGAGAAACCCTCGTATACAGTTGGAAATATTTATTAAAAAAAAAAAAAAAAAATAGCTAGTAATCTGCATCACCTATTGCTGTAACAGAAATTATGGCACCTGTCACTTCTCTTCAATTTAATATTTGTTTAATTTATGTTAATATTTTAATGACTTATAGTTTCTGTTACAGCAATCGATGTCGAATACTTACGTTCGTTTGCACGTATGTACGTGTGTCTGTGTGTTTGTATGTATGCGTGCAGGCAAACAGGCAGACTGGCTAGAAGCAGGCAGGTAGGTAGCTAGGTATGTGTGTGTGTATATGTAGAAGTGTGGTGTATACATGTACGTGTAGTGTTTTGTGTGTATGTTTGTAAGTTTGTAAAATTACTCATACATGTGAGATACAAGACAACAAGTCACACATTGGAGACATTTTACTTTACATGAAACGTAGTAAAATGAAACAACAATGCGTGTATATGCCATACTTTCATTAATATGCCAGCAGCGGTCAATTATTGCACAATCATTACTTTTGTTACATTGTTATCGGTTCACTCAGTTTTATAGCTGCAGCTATTTTGGTAGCAGTTTGAATAAATATTTATGATGATGCCAAAAAAGCTATAGAGCATTAACAAGACAGATTTGATAACGACAGTATGTGATACAAAATACAAAACAACTGACTCATGAAATTTGTGCTATGGGCGAATGTCAGATATAAAGGGTGTTTTTAAACACTAATAAACAATAGCCTAACAGCTACCACATACGACAGCAGAGATAGTAATGGTGGTTGGGATATTGTACTAGGGACATTATCTCATCGATACGCTTCATACCCACTCCGACCCACTCATTCACTCAATCGTTTGTTTGCCTACCTACTCATTAGCTTACACAGTCATTTATTCATGAATTCCTTAAATTCGCACTTACCCAGAGATTTACCCATTCATCTACCCACTCTTGCACAAGTAAATTAACTTACTCATTCAGTCATTCACGAACCAATCCTGTCTTTTTTATCTTATATTAGCCAGGGTTAAAAGTTGCTGAGATGTTTAAAAAAGGGGGAAAAGTGCAATTTAAAAAAAAAAAGGCGAGACAAATCCAACTCGGAATAAAATATTAGCTTGCCACGGGAGGAGACTTTGAAGTTTAAGCTGCGTTGTGACATGCTAGTGGCGTAATTAAGACGGGAAGGGTAAATAGGTGGTGGGGTTCATTTGCCATTGGTAGTTATGTTCGAGGAGTTAGGAAATGCACCTTTAGAAAAATAAAACAAATCTTTTTTCTTGTTCACTTTACCAATTCAAACCGAGGAACCTCATCAGTAAATCTATAGTATTTGTTTATTTACCGTCCTCTTTCCAAAACAGGGTAAGGACAATAAACTGATAGCATTATTAAGCGATTGATAACAGCTTGATCTAAATGAATAAGAAAAAGTATACACGGAAACTTAAGTTGAAATGGGTGTCCCTTCTTGTCTTTGATCAACCATCACTGAGCGTTAGATCTTGAGGCGTTTCCTTCAGACACCACTACTGAAACAATGTAACCTGAAGTGTCCGTCAAGGATAATGGCACTCGAAAGAATTTTCGAAACTGCGGGAAAGTCCTCGTGCAGCTGTGAAACAAACACAACGGATAAAACAGGATTTCTTAACCTGTGGTCCACGTACCCCTTGTGTGGGGGTGCGTGAATGGATTCTAGGAGGTCAGTAATCATAACCTACATTTTTAAATGTAAAAATTGTAATTATACTTATGTGTACATTTTTTCTAAGAAGGGGCCCATAGCTTTCATTGAACAATCAAAAGGGTCTATAGTCTGCTTCGGACAATCAAAGGGATTTAAAGCTTTTTTCGGACAATCAAAGAGGTCTATAGTTTTCTGTGGACAATCATAGGGGTCTATATTTCTTCGGACAATCAAAGGTGTCCATGGCATAAAGAAGGTTAAAAAACCCTGGGATACATGAATTCAGGTCAGTAAGTTCATATACAACACAGATGTTTTGCTTTCATAACCGCCTCAGGTTGGCAAGTGGATAAAACCAGACGTGAAGAGCCAACTCAATAATTGCGAACAAAGTGCGGTACGTTCGATTCCAGCTGCAGGCAGTGCAAAAGAAAAACAACAGGAAGATAACATTTGGTAGTCATAATTCAAGTGGGTCACACACCTTCCCCCCTCCCCCTCCCCACCCCGCCTTTGATAGGTTCAAGAAGATAAAGAGGGCCAAGCGGTTTGTCTGCTAGAAATATTCTTCTCATGATAAGATTACCTCATTGTCACGGTGACTGATAATTTATTTTACCATCACGTCCCAATTTTATTACTATTTTAATGTTCTGGTTTCCTCGACATTTTGTATTTTCTTTTCTTTTAGATTCTACCTGCGTGGCCCATTTTTCCCTTTCGCAGACCCCACCCCGCGGTTTGTTTACGTTCTGGCCTTCAGAACTAATTCCCCACTGGCCAGCACCGGTCAGCTAACGATAATGTTACCTAAGCGCACCTGGTTTGTCTGACCACAGGAATGTCTCTTGCGCTTAAAGTGTTTGATCACGAGCCGAGAGGGGTTCTGTGAAGAAACGGCCAGCTAGCGGTTGGTACCCTTTGAGGTCTGGGTAACAGGTTTGATCTTCGACTCAGGGAGAGATAAAACCCGCAGTCGGTCTCTCAGTGGTTTTTCCCCTTAGAATGTCGCAGTTAGAGATCATAATATTATGTATTGCCTATCTGGGGAACTTTGTCGCTGTTGGTGTCTCTGATGTAGTCTCTAGAATCTCATTGGTCTTACTAAATATTACGTTATACGCCGAACATCTGTAGAAACTAGCCATGTCAGGTGTTCGGGTAGCGTCAATTGTGGACTATAAAATTTGATAGATTTAATAAGTCAGACACACTCGTAAAATATTTCCTGCCCGGGAGGACCACAATGAGAATAAGGCAGACGATAACACAGAACTAAATGTTATTTGCCTATGTTCTCGGCATTTCTTAAGTTTTCAGGAATACCGAAATGCTAGAGCAAGACTCCAGTCAGGCGAAGAACGTCACATTCTCTTCGATCTAGAGGGTTTCTGAATAACACCTAGCATTCACGAGGTGTCACCCCCAATACCAGAAACAAAACCCTTTTGTCAACGCCTTTCTCTCTAACGGGAAAATAAGCTCACTCACGGTGTAACGAGCCATAGCAAACTCTGGAAAAATCATCTGTTGCAGTAGTAGTTTCTTACTCGCCTATTGATCGCCAGTCAGAGCATTGCGGCTTCCCGCATATGAAGCAGTCCAGCGTCTATAGCAGAATTTAATATCACCAGACTTTGTGTGCTTAAACGGAGCACTCAGTCAAATCACAGTCAAGCCAGCCCAAACCGGATTTACTACCAAGTACGCAAGAAAAATTCTAGCGCCGGATAAGAGCGCATGGGACCCTTTGTCCTCAAGTAACTTCGTCTTGTGTGTATTTCTGGGTTATGTAAAACCTCGCACTTATGAGCGGTCAGCCGGAGATAGACAGAGTCTTCCAGTCCCCCTCGCGCAATTAGGGGTCACCAACGATTAGCATCTACAGGAAAGTTATGTATGTTATTCCATCACCTTGAAGGATATCTAAACATAAGACACTTTCTTGAGCTAGCGCATTTGGTCCCACGAAAGCGGACAGACTGACACTCTATTCATTTATCTCTCTGTGTTCTACAGGTTTTATGTTGGTGGTCTGTGTGTTCGTTGGTGTGTATTTGCATATTTGTGATTATTGATGTAAAATTTATGTTGTTTGTGCTGATATGCATTATTTTCATACATTTCTTCTTTAATAAAGTTTACTCATTTATTAATGCGCGGTTCACGACCCTCTCATCCATAATTAACATTTTCAAGCTCTCTACTATAGTCTCTATTTAGGATCAGAGAAAAGAGAGAGAGAGACCGGGAAGTGCTTAGACTATAAAAGTGTGTTGAGTCTTGGAGAGAATTTTAATAAATCTTCTTCCAGGTTTGTCTCAAGTCCACCTCCTATTTACACCTTATCAATGTGTAAACTATAACTCTGTCAGTTCACTATCATTGTCGATTTCACTACTATCGTCCAACTCGACAAATACTCTTACACTTTAACTCAACCACGACACTCATGTTGTAAAACTCTGTATATAGTTTTCTAGTATTAGTGCTATTAATGGAGATTACAAAGATACATGTCTCCTACTGTGGTGTAAAATTTCTTAGCTGCATTAGATGTCAAAAAACGTGGAAGCAATTGGTTGTATTATCAAAGTAAACATTTAATGCCAACCCTATATTGAAATGCTCCTGTATCAACCAAATAAAGAATGAAAAGTATTACTGTTCCCTCAAGAATGTCGTCGTACAAAATGAGACAAATACGAGGCTGGTAACCTCATCACTGTCAAACAAATTGCGACATGAACCACTGTTGCACTAGCATGTGAATGTGCAGGCTTCCGACAAAGGGGACCAGCTGCAGTGGTCGTCCCGTGGTCCATAAGGAGCGAAAAGGAAAATAATGATGTTTGTATCAACACATACAACTTTCTAGCACCTAAAACAATATCTTCTATGGCCAACTAGCAGATGGCCAACTAGCAGATGGCCAACTAGCAGATGGCCAACTAGCAGATGGCCAAATAGCAGATGGCCAACTAGCAGATGGCCAACTAGCAGATGGCCAACTAGCAGATGGCCAACTAGCAGATGGCAGAAGAACAGTTGGGCGACCGCAGCTGAGGTTCAAAGATGTGTGTAAGAGAGACATGAGGGCACTGGACATAAATCCAGCAACGTGGGAGGATGAAGCTGCCGATCGCACCAAGTGGCGATGCTATTTACGGCGCCACGTCAGATTGAGCGAAAAGAAACTCACACAACAAGCAGAAGAGAGGAGAAAACGTCGGAAATGCACCAGGGAAATAAGCAGCTAGGGGCTGTCACTTCAGGGGCGCATTTCCATAGTCAGTTATGACTGAAGAGGCTGTTATTATTATTGCTGTTACCGGTATTATAAAAATTAACACATTAAATTTGACCACTTAATCTGTGTCGCAGATGAAATTAAGAGACAAGAGTATTCATTGATTCATTTTTCATTACAAGTTAAGTGCTGGAATACATTTGAACCTGGATACATCTGATGAGGTCAACACAGAAATGTGAGGCATGTATAAATATCACTCCACATCAAACTCAAACTGTGACAAATAAACATACAAAGAATTACTATGTCCAGGAAACAAAAATTTCCAAGATTATTACCAAGAGTTAACGTTCAGTGATGGTGGACCAAAGATAAGACAAGACAATTTCCACGATCATACACAAACATTGTAAAATAATATGAGGTAAAGTGTTTATATCACTACATCGAAAATATAAATAATTAAGACCAACAAAAATATACCCACTCAGAATTCCTCTTATAAATCCTTGATCGTACAAGTAAAAAGAATTAACATACACTGTAGCCATGTACCCTGGAACATTGTTCGCAAGCTGATGGTAGAATGCACATATACAATAATATTAATAATAGCCTCTTCAGTGATAACTGACTATTGGAATGCGCCCTCAGCTGTTTATTTTTCTGGTGTTCCTTTCGACGTTTTATCCTCTCGTCTGCTTGCCGTGAGAGCTTCTTTTCGCCCAATCTGAGATGGCGCCGTAGAAAATATCGCCACTTGGTGCGATCGGCAGCTTCATCCTCCCAGGTTGCTGGATTTATGTCCACTGCCCTCATGTCTCTCTTGCACACATCTTTGATTCTCAGCTGCGGTCGCCCAACTGTTCTTTTGCCGTCTGCCAGTTGTCTTTAGAAGATATCTTTATGGATGCTACCATCTTTCATGCGGCGGACATGACCAAGCCGGCGTAATCTGCGCTGTCTAAGCAGTGTATACATGCTTTGAAGGCCAGCACGTGATAACACCTCGACATTTGTCACTTTGTCCTTCCAAGAAATGCCGATGTAAGTAAACATTTACACTGAGACAAAATATCAAATGCGACCGCAGCGTTTACCAACCAATGATTCCGCTTATCACTCACCACTCACACTCAGTACTCATTGTAACAAATGAACAGCTGTAAACAGCGTATACATACATAAATGTAATAATTGTGGATTAAAGTTATAAGCTCAACATAACAGGCAGAAAAAGATAAGTGATAAAATTACGAAGTTGGTGGCAACAAAACCTAGCGACAGGAAGATATAAACAAAAGATGTTTGGTCGTCATTTTAGACAACAGCTAACCAGTTAACCTCATTCTCCTTCAGCATATGTTTTTAACAAAGGGAGTTGCTGTAAAACCGGCAGCCACGTGTGACCCCCGGGTGTCTTTGAAGGAACAAATAAATAATAGGATAACTAGGCATGTCGCAGAAGTAGACTAATACGAGATTGTCTGGCAACGTCATCATGTTAAACAGATCACCACAGAAACCACCGATGCAAGAGCAAGTGACCGTATGGTACTGGCTTCCTGTAAGAGGACTAGCTACAGGGGTGGCTCTAAACTCCGTAAGGATCGCAACGGAAAATGATGACAATGAAAACATATAAAACTGACAGAGGAGGTTAACAAAGAAAATGTAAAAGATACGAGTGTCAGCTTCACAAATGGAAGATGCACTATTTTTTTAGTTCGTTATTTTCTAGGGCATTTTTTTTAACCTCCTCCTTCAATAGCTTACAACTGTGCCTCAAAGTAAGCTAAAGTCAATGTACACACGAATAGACAAAATAATTCTTAAAAAATCATAAGGACAGACAAAAAAACTTTCTTGAGCATAAGGAATCAGACCCTTCCAACTTGTAGAGCATGCCTGCCTAAAAATATATAAAAAGCATTCTTAGAAAAGGACAAGAATACATGTACACATGTTATGGCAGTAAACCTTCCTCAAGGTAAAAGTTAGTCCCATAGTAGATATTGCCGTAGGTGAATGTAGTGTTAGAGACTTCACTATACTGGGTCTCAGCTTTATGAGGTGGCTTGTGACCAGTTCTCGTCTTCGCTGCGTTTATCTTCCCTAACTCAAGAGCAGAGTCAGGTGCCGATTTGCAGCTGGGTAGACTGGAGTGTGACGCTAACACTACTCAAACCCGCAGTCCTGTAGCTTTGCAGAGAGAGGCTAGAGCTATTTCCACTCTGCCAACCTGGAGATCTACCTCGGGGCACAAGACACATAACAATGACATAAATAGATAATAAACTGTAAAACTGTATTAATAAAGACTAAAAATAAAAGACGTAAGACATTAATGAATAACACAGTAAGAAGCTCTAGAACATTCTGTAGAATTATTATAGGAACACTGCAGAACAATGCATCAATATCATATCGCAGAACTTGCTTTATGATGTATCCTTCTTTAGATACCATTGCGCAAGAGCATGTGAGGGCTTGGTGCACGCTTCCTGTAAGGGGGACTAACTCAAGTGGTGGTTGCATGCAAAGGAAAATGATGATGTGAAGATGATGATGTGATGATGATGATGATGACGCTGTTACGTTTTGTTATGTGAAACATGTCATAAAATAACGTCTCATTGGGGAAAATCACACAGTAAAGTAATGATGATGATGATAATGATTCTTTTGTTATGTGAAATATAAATCATAAAGTAAAGTCTCATTGGGGAAAAATAAGTCAAAGAATTATAAAAAGAAACCAGATGAGCAATACTCCATATCATCACATGTGACAAACTTGAAGAATCAACAGGCTTCAGACTTTGTATGAATGCTGAACACGTAACACTTCAATGGGGGACAATTAGCAGCCTCGAGTAAATCATATTGTTTCTTGAAGTTCCAAAGTTCTAAGCATCATGAAGGCGGTGCGGTTTGGCAAGTTGCTGATACCTGCACTGGCACTACTAGGGGTGTTACTTCTGCGTTGATGTGACGTTAGGTAATCAGCGGGGAATATCCTGGAACACTCATGGCGAGACCCAGAGACAGACGCCGGGGATGAGCAAGAAGCATTTAAGGTCTGCTGCTCAAGGGTGGTAGACGGTGCCTCTAACACGGCTGTGTTCTGCTTTTGGTACGCTGAAGGTGAGGAAAGACTTCCGCTTGCTGCTGCCTCTGAGGTATCTCCCACTTCATACATGCCCACACCTCCTGCGACTACAGGTCCAGCGCTGCACGTCCCCGTAGACCCAGGCGGAGATAAATAGGGGACAGATATTAATGCGGGGTCTTTGTACACCATCATTGCCATGGAGAAGTATGGATGCGGTAAAGGGACGTGGGGCCAAACGTAGCCTCCAGTGTGCAGGGGGTCCCCATAAGATGAGGTGACGGCATCAGAATCGTAGTAGCCCCCGGAAATGAGTGGGGGCTTCTCGCTGGTGTCGCCAATGCAGTTCCCACTTGGATCGTCTAGTTCACCTTTATTTCTGTAGATTTAAAAACATATATATATATATATATATATATATATATATATATATATATATATATATATATATATATAAATATATATATATATATATATATATATATATATATATATATATATATATATTTATACGGAACAATATGCATGGAGGAATATCAGGAGTCGTTCTTACATGACCACCATCTAAGCATACTATAGTATACAGATGTGGAAGTGAACCTCTGTCTGTGAGGTAAATTACACCCTCATTACCTTTTGAAAACATCTACGCACTTCCAGGGATTCCCCCTGTAGTGAAACGTGTTGAGACCCCAGCATTGCTCACTAAGCTCTGAGGTGTCACTTGAGCCCCAAGCGTAACACTGGCTTTTACCAGGAGGATCTCACTATGGACTCATAATATGCTGGAGGAGCTGAAAAGTGGCTCTGTGCAAAACGTAACAAGTCCTTGGGAGAGTCCAACACCAGAGCACAGACATTTAGCTCTACATATTTGCAGAGTTCCCTTGAAGGGCGGGGAATGCACAGTATGCCACGCGTTTCTTCCTCCTAACTTGGGACCAGACGGGATGATCCTTTAAATGCCAGCCAAGCTGGAGAATCTGGAGCTCATCACTTCAACTCAACACATTTTCGGAATGGCAGAAAAGCTACAGGAAAAGCTTGGATCTACAGTGTAGATAAGGGGTCCTCAATCGTTTTGGCGCCGCAAGAACATTTTAAATTAATAAAGAGTGTAGTTGGCATTAGCCAACGGGCTGATCACCCGTTTGCCAGTCACTTCGATTACGGAAACAACAGCAAATGGATTGATTTGCCGTTGCCCTAAAGACGCCAATAGGCGTGATGGGAAACAATGGCAAAGAAAACCTATCTGCTGTTGCCCTAAGACGCCACTAGGCGTAATAGCCACTGACTGCTTTGACGGTCGGTGGCTAAGGACGGAAGAAGAAGAAGAAAGTAGTAGGCATTAATCAAATATCGCGACTCGCATATTTAAAAAAAAGGTTCATTTTCCCAACAAAATATGAAAAAATACTTAAACAATACTTATATAAGGCTGAGTAGACAACACTTAATAAAATAAGCAATATTCAGGATTAAAAAAAAAAATTGATCTACAAATAAATTTTGTCAAACGTTAAATTAGTGTGATCTTTGACCCTGTATGTCACTGGCTAACAGCAGCCCCAGTTAAACAACAACAACAACAATACGAAACAGTTTGATCCGTATAGTCCATTCAGTGGTTAGAAAATGTGAATAGTCAGACAATAGAAGATATTCTGAGCATTATATAATTTTTCCCACTTTGGCAAGTATCGCTCTAGTAACGATGTCCTTGCATTTTTCTATAACTATCGTGATATGTAGTGTATACCTTGTATGTTGATATGTATCTGTTATAGAAGTACTATAACTCCCCTGACATATAGTCTATGATGTCAGAGTACTATAAATTTCATGATGTGAAGTCTATGATGTCGGAGTACTATAAATCTCATGATAATATCATAATAATAATAATAATAATAATGATAATATAGCCCCTTCAGTCATAACTGACTATGGGAATGCGCCCCTGAGGTGACAGCCCTCAGCTGCTTATTTTCCTGGTGCTCCTTTCGACGTTTTCTCCCCTCCTCTGCTTGTTGTGTGAGCCTCTCTTCGCCCAGTCTGAGGTGGCGCCGTAAATAGCATCGCCATTTAGTGCGATCGGCAGCTTCATCCTCACATGTTGCTGGATCCATGTCCAGTGCCCTCATATCTCTCTTGCACACATCTTTGAACCTCAGCTGTGGTCGCCCAACTGTTCTCTTGCCATCTGCTAATTGTCCGTAGAAGATATCTTTTGGGATGCGACCAACTTCCATGCGGCGAACATGGCCAAGCCAGCGAAGTCTGCGCTGTCTAAGCAGTGTATACATACTTTGAAGGCCAGCACGTGACAACACCTCGACATTTGTCACTTTATCTTTCCACGAAGACACCGTAAATGTAAGGTATTGAGCCTACTTTCTTGCTTAGCATAGGTCGTCCAGGTCTCGCTGCCATATAGGAGTGTGCTGGTGACGCAGGCATTATATACCGCAGCTTTGGTCTTCGTTGTGAGTTTGGAGTTTCCCCAAACACGCGATGTGAGGCGGGCAAAGGTAGCTCAGCTTTGCCAATGCGGCTGTCGATTTCTGTATCCAGTGAGAGTTTGTCATTGATGGTAGACCCTAGGTATGTGAAGTGGTGCACCACTGCCAATTCATAGTTATCGATAGTGATAACTGGTGCAGCACCCGCATCCTGACTCATGATATGTAGTCTATATTGTCGGAGTACTATAACTCTTTTGTTATGTTGTTGGGGTACTATAACTATCGTGGTGTGTAGTCTTTGTTATAGGAACACTATAATTCTCTTGGACATTAGTCTTTGTTATCAGAGTATTATAAATCTCTTGAATATGTAGTCTATGTTGTCGAAGTACTATAAATCTTGTGTTATGTAGTCTTATTTTGACAGAGCACTATAACGCTCTTGGATACGTTGTCTATTTTGTCGGAGTACTACAACTCTCGTGTTTTGTAGTATTATTTTGTCGGATTGTTATAACTCTCTTGGATATGTAGTCTATGTCGCGAGAGGTTCCTTAATTTATGAAGAATAAGACAACCAGGTGTATCAGGTGATACTAGGATAGTTGCCAGAGAAGAGTCTGGTCTTAAAAGAAATACCCCATTCTCAGAAAAGAGCAATGGTGTATAGAGTTCATAGGTATAAAGTCAGGCTGTAAAGAATTTCTGGCCGAGATAGTAATATTCAGTACCAGAATTCTATGGTGCCCCTCTCAGAATTATACCTATGGGCTGTTATAGTATCTAGGGGATTTAATTAAATTCAAAGTAATTCAAAGCTGACATAAAGTAATAAAAACAGTGCACTACAATTTCTTAATTTTATTTATGTACAGTCATCTGTTTAGTTTTGTTTGTGTAAACACAAACCCTAAAAATAAAAACACACTGATGATGTTGCATGTATCTACACCAAATAAAAGTCAATCACTAAAATTAAAGTCTTTTCCTAGTTGTTAAGGCTCCCTTGTTATGAAAAGTCTTAGTGCAACTAATCCTCTGAAACCAATGTTAATGTTGGTAATTGAATTTATCTTCATCATTAGGGGAGTAGATATTGACAACTGTCATAATGACTTCACTGTTACTGATATCACTTGAATTTATCTTCAAAGTATTTCTATGTTATGTAGCTTTTGAAAATGTCACACTGACTACAATGTCACTGAGATCACTTCCAGACTAATTTAATCATCACTGTTTTCATCACTACTACTATAACCGGGTGTGGTACGCCAATGCTCTGCGAGTCAGTCTTGTCTAATTTGACTTAACTTCTTCGCTTCCGCCTTTTATTTGGAAGCAGGAATATAAGGTGGAGAAACCCAACACTGAGGGTCCCCACTCTTCCAACTGATGTAGGTACGGGGTGCTTGTTTCAAATCATCCACCGCTAGGTACAACACCAAGGTTCTTCTCTGCTAACAAGATGAGTGACAGGATACCTCTGACCCACAATCTCAGATTCAACAGGCTTTTAATAAACCCATGCAGTCTGCTTCACTGGCAAATGGCGAAGGAGCTGGGGTAGAATCTGATTCTGTCCTCTGACGAATTTGGTTCTGGCGGTTCAAGAGAAATCTCCCAGATTTGTTTCCCTTTTTATTACAGGTCGCGGGCGAACGGAAGACAAGCGATTCCATTGGCTGGCTGGGTCAGTTTATGTTTATCAAAATTTCAGTAAAACAACCACTTTCTGCCCGATCTGTCGATCCGACAAAACTCCGATAATTTATTCTTCCGGTGTTTCCCAACCGATTCCTTCCATCCAGGTCTTGTTTAAACCGGCCAATTGGGCGCTACCATTTAAACAAGCTAACCGTTTTCTGCCTCCCTTGTAGTGTTTGCAATCACAGTTGAACCCGGGGAAACCAGCCTTCGCTCCAAGTTATTACTGCATGTAATCACTCATAACTCCTGTGTCCATGCTTCTACAACTTAAATCCATGTATCTAATGAAAGTTTACGATTCCTGGTATTTTACTGTGCTCACTGTTCCGAAGGACCTACCCTATCCTTTGACCTGAAGTCACAAGTACACATTCACGTTTACACAGATTCCCTCTAGCAATCCTGTAGCCTACGGTTCCTGAGACCGGGTTTCAGCTCGTGCAGTGATTGGTCAAAAACATTTGTTGACATATTTCGATATAGGTAGGCAAGGTAGGCTCTCGTTAATTGCCCTTAGATATTGGTTCAGGACTACGCTACAGATAGCCCCCCAATTTTTAAGCGAGAGATTTCTGTCGAGCTTCAATCTGAGACCAATAACGAGGCAATCATCCAGCAGGAATTTATTCTTCCCTCTTTCCCTCCTGGTTCTGATCAAATGGGTGCCTACTCAGAAAATCTGCCCCTACATTCTGAGATCCAGTGATATAGATGTTCCTCGAATGATTCTGTAGCTATGAGGGTATCATCCAGGAAATTAGTGATAGATGGGTTTTGTAAGGGATCCAATAATCTCCTCATTACCCTGGAGAAAACACTCAGAGCATATAATATGATTCCTATGGGGAAATGAAATTTTCCTGCACAAAGAAATCAATTCTCCCTGTAAAAATGCCATATCTTATTCAATCCATGTCCGTATCAATACTTCCAATGGACTGTGATGGGCTGGCCAACTACCAATGTTGCCGTGCCCTCATAATGCTAAAGTTAATAGCCGTATAGTGTTGGCTGTGCATCAGTCAAATGGTTCGCACTGCACACTCTCCCACTACCTATTTTCATGGGGCTTCCCTGCAGGTTCTTTATCAAGGGTGTTCGACTAACCACACTCCTATTTTGATCCAGTACCTGGTGTTCCGAACTAAATGATTTAGTAAATCTTGTCGGTATGGGATGTGTTGTATCCCCTCTCTGTACAATACGGAGAGTTGCCATGGTAACTGGTTGTCTGGTAGACCCTTTGTGAGATGGTGCCATCCTATCCACTATGTCTACCTTTTTATTTTCAGGCCTACGTCCGCCCCAATGCTTTCCTAGGTCCTGTTGATTTTTCCAACGTGTGTGGTTTTCCTTGCTACATTGTGCACAGGCAGTCACATACTGAAATATATCTTCAGCAACACCTGGCCAATAATGTTGCACTGAGGTCCGTTGACAGGTGGTACCAATCTTCTTATGTCCACCGTCTGAATCAACATGTGCTAATTCCATAGCCTTGTCCCTGTAAATAGATGGCAGTACTAACTGGCTATGCCCATTGGGTCCTGTCCCAGCTTTCCTGTAAAGCAATCCATTATTCAAATAAAACTGTCCATTCTTTGGGGGGTTATGGCTTTTTGGCAACTTGCCAAAGCAAGGTTTTAATGTTTTGTCTTTAACCTGGGCCTTTCTCATCTCTCTCGGATGAATATTGAGTGGTGTTCCCTCCTCCTTTCCAGGGGTTGACCTGACCTGGAGTGTTGCCATTATCACAGGTTTTATTGGTTTCCCTAGGAAAACATATCTCGCTCCTAACACCAGCGGGTAATTAGGATTATCACACACTGCTGCACTGATCACTCCTTCCACATAGCGAGTTTTCACATTGATTCTGGCTATGGGAAGTGTTATGGTGGCTGTATCCTTTAATGCCCCTTGTATCTCCACTTTGTCTGTGGTATACTGCTCAGGGTGCACTAGAGACGCACTCACAACTGAGTCATATTCCACTCCGGAATCATACAGACACTTTACCTTAGTGCCGTTACATATTACTTCTTCACAGATGGGGGGATGATGGAGATCTACCGGACTCGATATCGGTTCCTTCCTTCCCTTTCCCACTGTTATCATGCATGCAGTGTGATATGGAGGGACTTTCCTACCACATTCCGTTGTATGGTGGTTGTTCATTTTACATATTTACACCACTTTTCTTCCTTTTTGTAAGGTTTCCTATCCTGAAATTGTGGGTTCCTATCCTTATTATCATATCCTGGCCTGTATTTGGTTGCATTGTCCTTTTGATCAAACTTATTATGAGTTTGGGGCTGCTTAACTCCCTCCTGTTTCCTTTTACTCCCTTGAGTCAGGGATTGAGCCATGTGGTGGCTTTCTGCATATGTGATTATGTCAGCCAACCTGTCTCTTTTGTTCTCAATTAGGAACTTCTTAGTTTCTGGGGTTATGGAATCCAACAGTTGTTCAATCAACATCATTTCCTTTAGCCCCTCGAAATCTAGGGTGAAGTTTCCTAACTTACACCACCTCAGTAGGTAAGTTTCTAATCTTTCTGAGAACTGCTGATACGTCTCTCCTGGTTGAATCTTTGCCATTCTGAAGCACCGTCTATATGCTTCAACATTTTGTTCATATCGAACAAGCAATGCCTGCTTCAGGGCTTCGTAATCTTCCTGATCCTTTTTTGGCAATTTCAAAAAGACACCGTACGCAATTCCCCGCAAACCTTGCGATAACTTCAGACTCCACTTTTCCCTTTCTAGACCATAAGTAGTCGCTAATCTCTCATATCTGTCTAGATAAGCCTCGATTGCGTCAACTTTGTCCACAAATGGATCCAGATGAAAATTCATGGCTCCATTTGAGGTGCTCTGGCTGGAGCTGTTGTCCAAATGAGGTGAACTACTACCATTGTGGTTGGCAGCTGCCTGAAGTTCAAGCTCTTTTAATCTTAGCTCATGGTCTCTCTCTGCTTGAACCCTTCTTTCCTCAGCCTCCAACTGAAGTTTCTTATTCTCTTTCTCAGCTTCCGCTTGCCGTGCTAACTGCTTATCTTCCCTTTCTGTGAATTTACCGCATTCAGTCGTAACATACTGTATCAGAAGGTCACCAGTCATCCCAAGCTCTTTCCCCACTTGCAGTGTTGCTGACCTGAACTTTACTAAATCTGCCATGGCAATATTGTAATTTAGTTGCAACAAATACAAAGTAAAAAAATTTTTTTGCCAATATAATTAGTCACTTAATCAAATTAATTTCTTAATTAATTAATTAATGACTGATTTCGCGTCACATGTACCACACCTTAATTTGTACTCAATGGTACTCAAAAATCTATTTCTTAACCTGAACTACCAAAAATTTACTATCAAAAATTTCCCACTTGACAGCACTAAAAAGTAACAGCAGGCTCAGAATATACAGGAACAATCCCAGACGAGCATCCCAGTGTCGCGAGAGGTTCCTTAATTTATGAAGAATAAGACAACCAGGTGTATCAGGTGATACTAGGATAGTTGCCAGAGAAGGGTCTGGTCGTAAAAGAAATACCCCATTCTCAGAAAAGAGCAATGGTGTATAGAGTTCATAGGTATAAAGTCAGGCTGTAAAGAATTTCTGGCAGAGATAGTAATATTCAGTACCAGAATTCTATGGTGCCCCTCTCAGAATTATACCTATGGGCTGTTATAGTATCTAGGGGATTTAATTAAATTCAAAGTAATTCAAAGCTGACATAAAGTAATAAAAACAGTGCACTACAATTTCTTAATTTTATTTATGTACAGTCATCTGTTTAGTTTTGTTTGTGTAAACACAAACCCTAAAAATAAAAACACACTGATGATGTTGCATGTATCTACACCAAATAAAAGTCAATCACTAAAATTAAAGTCTTTTCCTAGTTGTTAAGGCTCCCTTGTTATGAAAAGTCTTAGTGCAACTAATCCTCTGAAACCAATGTTAATGTTGGTAATTGAATTTATCTTCATCATTAGGGGAGTAGATATTGACAACTGTCATAATGACTTCACTATTACTGATATCACTTGAATTTATCTTCAAAGTATTTCTATGTTATGTAGCTTTTGAAAATGTCACACTGACTACAATGTTACTGAGATCACTTCCAGACTAATTTAATCATCCCTGTTTTCATCACTACTACTATAACCGGGTGTGGTACGCCAATGCTCTGCGAGTCAGTCTTGTCTAATTTGACTTAACTTCTTCGCTTCCGCCTTTTATTTGGAAGCAGGAATATAAGATGGAGAAACCCAACACTGAGGGTCCCCACTCTTCCAACTGATGTAGGTACGGGGTGCTTGTTTCAAATCATCTACCGCTAGGTACAACACCAATGTTCTTCTCTGCTAACAAGATGAGTGACAGGATACCTCTGACCCACAATCTCAGATTCAACAGGCTTTTAATAAACCCATGCAGTCTGCTTCACTGGCAAATGGCGAAGGAGCTGGGGTAGAATCTGATTCTGTCCTCTGACGAATTTGGTTCTGGCGGTTCAAGAGAAATCTCCCAGATTTGTTTCCCTTTTTATTACAGGTCGCGGGCGAACGGAAGACAAGCGATTCCATTGGCTGGCTGGGTCAGTTTATGTTTACCAAAATTTCAGTAAAACAACCACTTTCTGCCCGATCTGTCGATCCGACAAAACTCCGATAATTTATTCTTCCGGTGTTTCCCAACCGATTCCTTCCATCCAGGTCTTGTTTAAACCGGCCAATTGGGCGCTACCATTTAAACAAGCTAACCTTTTTCTGCCTCCCTTGTAGTGTTTGCAATCACAGTTGAACCCGGGGAAACCAGCCTTCGCTCCAAGTTATTACTGCATGTAATCACTCATAACTCCTGTGTCCATGCTTCTACAACTTAAATCCATGTATCTAATGAAAGTTTAAGATTCCTGGTATTTTACTGTGCTCACTGTTCCGAAGGACATACCCTATCCTTTGACCTGAAGTCACTAGTACACATTCACGTTTACACCGATTCCCTCTAGCAATCCTGCAGCCTACGGTTCCTGAGACCGGGTTTCAGCTCGTGCAGTGATTGGTCAAAAACATTTGTTGACATATTTCGATATAGGTAGGCAAGGTAGGCTCTCGTTAATTGCCCTTAGATATTGGTTCAGGACTACGCTACAGTCTATTTTGTCGGAGTACTATAACTCTCATGATATGTAGTCTATGTTGTCGGAGTATTATAATTCTCATTATATGTAGTCTTATTTTGTCGGAGTAACATAACACTCTTGGATATGTAGTCTATTTTGTCGGAGTACTATAATTCTCATGATATGTAGTCGATGTTGTCGGAGTATTATAACTCTCATTATATGTAGTCGTATGTTGTCGGAGTAATATAACACTCTTGGATATGTAGTCGATGTTGTCGGAGTACTACAACTCTCATGATCTGTAGTCTTATCTTGTTGGAGTAATATTACTCTCCTGATATGTAGTCTTATATTGTCGGAGTACTATTACTCTCCTAATATGTAGTCTTGTTTTGTCGGAGTACTATAACTCTTTTGAAATGTTGTCTTATTTTGTCGGAGTACTATAATTCTCATGATATGTAGTCTATGTTGTCGGAGCATTATAACTCTCCTGATATGTAGTCTTATCTTGTCGGAGTACTATAACTCTCGTGATATGTAGTCAATGATAGTGTTCCACAACTAAATATTTCTTAATAAGTATGGTTTTATTTTAACATTCGTTTAGTTAAAATATAGTACTAAATATACTTTTTGTTTAACTTTTAATCCAGTGCAATAGCATGTATTCCCGATACCTAGTATGAAATAATCAAAGTCCAAGGACCTCCAATAAAATGGTCCGAATTGGGACCATCGTTAAGGCCGATCATATGTGCCTGGGTAGGGTAAGATGCTAAAATAAAAGTGAAAAAGGCGCCATTTTTGGAGAGTGTACTTAGGGGGAGTCGACCATTCCCCCCCCGATCCCCCCCCCCCCCGGCCCCCCCCCCCCCCCCCAATCCCCTCCAAGATGGGATACTAAGTGTGCTGTGGAATTCTGAAGTGTGCTGTGGACCAAAAAAAAAAAGTTGCGGAGCACTGGTCTATGTTGTCGAAGGTATTATAACTCTCTTGTATATGTGGTCTATGCTGGATATTACATTTTGTTTTGGCGCTTCTACCCTGAAAGTGAAACAAATCTCTTGGTTATGTAAAATATTTTTTGTTGGAATAGCATAATTTTTTGGGATATGTTGGAATTTAAATTTTTGTGGTCTTTTCTGTATTGAAATTGAAACTAACTCCATGCGAGACTTACTGCTTGTTGAAAAAAGTATGAGTTTTGCCTCCGTTTTGGCAAGGCTCAGAGTGTTCAATCTGGACATAAGCTCCGTTTGTTATACTAGGGCAAATGTCCAAAAATGAAAGGCCTTTTGGTCTGGTTTAATATTTCTGACTGACTGCTCTTCTCAGCAACACTGTAACTTGTGAACACATATTACAAATATTTTTGTCTTTGTGACGTGTGACTATACAGTCTGATATTCCCACCTCAGATATTTCCCGCTTTTTTTAAAAATGCAGTAAGCTATTTCTAATTCATGGTTTTATAGTCCTACTGCAGGTCACATAATATTTGTCTGAACATGATTAACGTTGATGAAAACCCTATCAGCTATTTCACCATAGGTTATTACGTGAAAAATTGCAGCAACATTATCAAAGTTAAAATCTTTTATATTATGCTATCATCTCAGAATTTGGCAGCCATTTCGAGTCATAACATCTTTATACTCATAAAAAAGTGACAAACAACTTTCGGATTTTCTAGGTTTCTGGATTTTAGAACTTCGATGAGGGGAACAAGACTTCTACCAAAATACACATTTTTTTCAAAACAGGTCAAGTCAGTTCTGTCCTATTATCTCAACAACGATAGAGAAAAGATGTCAAAGTGAATAAACGGGCGATTGCACGTTATTGCAGGACGAGAAAGGAGTAACAATATAACTATGGTGAAATGAGGAAAAGAACTCGAAGCATCATCATTCATTACCTCTTAGTTCCTCAAGGAGTATATTGTTACGTCCTTTTTGCGCTTGTAATTTAAATGTGGGGGCACATTTGAATAAGTATATATATAATTCATTATTTACGCACGGTCAAACATATTAGTGGGAAAAAGGCGCAACGCGGTGCGCGGGTTTGAGAGTTGCCAAAGAGCAATGACGTTGTAGAGTGACCTTATGGCCATGACCGGTGTCGGTCATGTATGTTGTGTGAACTATTGTTCAAGCTTGCCCAGATATTGGGAAGCCTTTATAAAGTATTCAAAGTCTCCGGAGTGGAGCACAGTTGTATCGGCCAAGGTAGGGCGATAATGTGTACATTAATTATATGATATTTTCTCGTCATTTCATCTGACGTGTTTCGATCTGGCTGGACTTCAATACGAATCACAGGTTATTTTGCTAGTGGGTTCCAGACGTACACCGAATACTCTCAAGATTACTATTGTGTTTATGGATCACTCCAGAAGCCCGTCTTGGCGTGTAGGCTCCAATAAAGCCAAGAAGAAATTATTACCATGAAGGTCGTCACCGTCCTTGAAGGGTCGGTCCTTATTATAAAATGTTGATCAAGCTCATGATTAATAAAAATGGAAAGAATGAGAACAATATGAACTGTCATATCAAAGAAGTAATCTACATTGTTGATGCATGCTTATGAATATTACGTTTGAATTTGTACTAACGTCTGTAATAAATTGTCCGCGTCTTCGTCAAGAAATGGACTCGACTTACATCCCTTTGCCAGTTGTGGTCAGTACTTAAGACTACATCCTTGTTTCATAATGCTGAATTTGTGTCGGCTATATGTAAGCCCGACTGAAGTTGATAACAGTTAAATCGACTATATTAACAGTTGCTAACCGCGCCATATCATTACAACCCATACACCATGTATGCAGTATAGTCCATAACGACTTCAACAGTGAACGAAATGGATCCAACAGCTACTGATCCAATTCTATGGCCGATTCATTCCCCATTTGTCTACTGTTACCACACCCCTCTCTAATTTGTTAAAAAAGGGGTCACCTAACATTGTACGGTGGTCAAATGAGTGTCATACCACTTTAGACTTAATAAAATGTTTGTTTTCATCCCCGCCTATGTTACGTTTACCAAACACAGACCTACCATTTGTTCTTCGCAGCGACGCTTCCAATGTGGGCATCGGGGCGTCATTGTTGCATTGTTACTCTTGGACATTACATCCTGTCATTTACGTATCAAAAAAGCTCACAGCTACGGAGCGTAATTATTCAGTCTTGGACAAAGAACTTTTAGCGATGGTATGGTCCATTCTCAAGATGCAACGCTTCTTGCTGAGCGCTCATTTCTTTGTGGAGACTTATCAGAAGGCACTCACTGCGTTCCAAAACAAAGACCTGAAATCATCCAGATCTACTCGTTATGCAATTGCTTTGCAGCCGTTCAATTACACCATCCGAGCAATTCCTGGATCTGAGAATGTTCTTGCTGGCACACTTCCCAGATGCCCTCATGATTTTACAGAACCGCTACGCATTGCAGAGTGTGCCGCCTCTACATTACCTACTAATCAATCGTAGCATATTTGTATAACTACAGGATTTTGACATTTCGCATTGATATGAATATTTTACCTAACGTTACCGGATCTATATACATTACATAATTAAGTCGCTACTGCAACAGTGACATTTAAGTGAATTTGATTCGTCATCTAACAATACAATATAAGAAAACATTATTTCCATTTATATTGACCATCAATGACATTTAAGTGCATTAGTATTAACATTACTACTATTATCTTTCAATTGTGGAATAAATTTAGATAATTGGAACTTTAAATTAAAGCTCTATCAAGTGAACTTAACAGTTATAAGGAGATAGCATTTTAACTACAAATTAACATTATTAGCTTAAATTATTGACAGTTCTGCAATTTGACATTATGACTTAGTGACTCTTTTGGGTACTTCATTTTGGATTAATAACAATTGAACTTTTCATGGAGGATATATAAGTGACATTTTTAATATTCCAATAACATTTTAGTTAGTACCATAATAGTAACTTAATTAGTTTAGTATAATCTATAAATAATGTGAGATATTTAAATATGTATTATGATTGCGAATTATTGGCGCTTGATAGTTTTCACACAGTTAACCTCACATGCTATTATTATCATACCTAGTTAGGCCGTGTTGTTCATTCTTGCAACACATACTTTGGGATTGTGTTAAATTTCTTCTATTGTGTTACTTTTCAAAATGACTTTATTTAATTTTGTTACCATCTGTCAAATTGACATACATTCATTTTTACATTTCACATTTTTATATTTCTGTTTTATTGTCGTCTTCATTTTTTTCACCATTTCTTTTCATCCTTCTATCCCTTTATTTCATTCCTTCATTGGTATTTCATACCAGTTTGATACATTATTTTGGTGAATCTTTTGATTTGGAATTTGTTTTTTTTCTTCTTCCATGCTTCATCCCACACATTAATACTTTCAATTAACTTAATTTTTTAAATAATGTTACAGTAATTATTAAATGAACTTGATCAATCATATCTTAATACAAAAAAAAAGCTTCACTTTTTTTTGTCCCGTAGGGGGAATGTATTGTAACGTCCTTTTTGCGCGTGTAATTTAAACGTGGGGGCACATTTGAGTAAGTATATATATATATAATTCATTATTTACGCACGGTCAAACACATTAGTGGGAAAAAGGGGCAATGCGGTGCGCGGGTTTGAGAGTTGCCAAAGAGCAATGACGTTGTAGAGTGACCTTATGGCCATGACCGGTGTCGGTCATGTATGTTGTGTGAACTATTGTTCAAGCTTGCCCAGATATTGGGAAGCTTTTATAAAGTATTCAAAGTCTCCGGAGTGGAGCACAGTTGTATCGGCCAAGGTAGGGCGATAATGTGTACATTAATTATATGATATTTTCTCGTCATTTCATCTGACGTGTTTCGATCTGGCTGGACTTCAATACGAATCACAGGTTACACTGACAAACAACATTTTTCTTTCTTATATAAGAATAAGTGTTCTTAGGTCAGTTTCTTGCGCTGATTTCAAATTTGAAATCCGTTTATCTCTATCACGTCGGGTTCTTAAGATATTTGTGAATAAATATATTTTTGGGAAACCGTTATTTGCTCCGTTTCATTTTTACTATATAACTTTTTAAAAATTAATAAAATGCAAAATAATTCTAATTTTTATACTGCTAAAAGATGCATGACATATGTTACGTTATATTTCAAATAGTTACCGTATTTTGAAATAATTCTGAGTGAAATATGGCTTCTAGAAGTTGTAGAAATTCGGCTGATCTGTTCTGTTACGTGTGCGGATATTTTACCGATCGTGTTCACCAGAAAAACTTTACACCATTGCTAAAGAAAGCATATGAACTTTATTTCGATTCGAAAGTTGATGATGCAAATAAATCTTGGAAGCTAAATGCAGTTTGTTCGACTTGTGCAAATACATTGGCAGGTTGGTTACGAAAATCGCCGAAGCATAAGTCGATGCCTTTTGGAGTGCCAGTAATATGGCGTGAACCGACAAATCACGCTACTGATTGTTACTTCTGCTTGACAAATATCTATGGTTTCACTTTTAAAACTAGAAAGTCTGTGGTTTATCCAAATATTGAATCGGTTTCGAAACAGTGCCTCATGATCCAATCACGTGTCCGATCCCAGTTCCACCAGAACAATATCCGTTGGACGTGAATGAACCATCAGAAAGTGATAGTTTACCTGCTTTAGATACTAATTTTGACTCGGATTATATACCAGTGAATGATGGTGTTCACTTAATTAACCATTCAGAACTTTCAGATCTAATACGTGATCTCGCTCTCACCAAAGGACAAGCGGAATTACTCGGTTCGCGACTCAAAGAATGGAATCTTTTAGCGCCCAATACTCCGATATCTAAATTTCGTCATAGACACAGAGAACTTGTTCAATACTTTGAGATGGATGATGACATTTGCTATTGCAAAGATGTAAAAGGTCTAATGGTGCACCTCGGTCATGAGCACATAGTCAACGAATGGCGACTTTTCATCGACTCTTCCAAGACTAGTCTAAAAGCCGTGTTATTGCATAATGGAAATTTTATTTTCATCAATTCCAGTCGCCTACTCTGTTCATATGAAAGAAACTTATGACAATATGGCTATACTTTTGGCAAAAATAAAGTACAATGACTACCAATGGCGGATTTGTGGAGACCTAAAGGTCATTGCAATTCTCACGGGCATGCAGACTGAGTATACTAAATTTTGTTGTTTCCTATGTGAATGGGACAGCCGCAACAGACAGGAACATTATGCAAGAAAGGTGTGGCCTATCAGGGATCGTATGCAGCTCGGGCATAAAAATGTAATACACGAGCCATTAGTTAACAAAGACAGCATCATTTTACCACCGTTACATATAAAGTTGGGGCTCATGAAGAATTTCGTAAAAGCGTCAGATAAAACGAGCAAAGCTTTCACTTATCTTCGAGAAAAGTTTCCGCAAGTTAGCGATGCAAAGATAAAGGAAGGTATCTTTGTAGGACCTCAGATTAGGAAAGTTATTGCAGACAAACATTTCGAGAACTTGTTACATGGTAGTGAACTTCGCGCATGGAATGCATTCAAATCGATCATCGATAACTTTCTGGGAAATCACAAATCTGTTGACTATGTGCATATTGTTAAGCAGTGCATAGATGCATACAGAATTATGGGCTGTAACATGTCCTTCAAAATCCATTTGCTCGATTCGCATCTTGACTTTTTCCCTGACAACCTTGGCGAAGTCAGCGATGAACATGGAGAATGATTCCATCAAGATATCGCCGTAATGGAGTCACGTTATCAAGGACGGTGGAGTGTGACCATGCTTGCCGATTATTGTTGGATGCTTCATTGCGATGTACCACATGCCATTCACCGACGAAAGTCGACTGCAAAGAAATTCAAGCCTACATAACTGTTATACTTCTTGTACAAATGATGTTGTAATACTATGCACTGTTAAAAAACTTCAATTGCGTATTTCTAGAGATCCCGACCTGATAGAGAAAAACGGTTTGCAGATTTAAAAACAGCGCATTAAAATTGACCAGAAAAACATAGAAATGTTAGAGAAAGAAAAAAAAAATTTTTTTTGTTAGCCAGTGTTATTTTGCTAGTGGGTTCCAGACGTACACCGAATACTCTCAAGATTACTATTGTGTTTATGGATCACTCCAGAAGCCCGTCTTGGCGTGTAGGCTCCAATAAAGCCAAGAAGAAATTATTACCATGAAGGTCGTCACCGTCCTTGAAGGGTCGGTCCTTATTATAAAATGTTGATCAAGCTCATGATTAATAAAAATGGAAAGAATGAGAACAATATGAACTGTCATATCAAAGAAGTAATCTACATTGTTGATGCATGCTTATGAATATTACGTTTGAATTTGTACTAACGTCTGTAATAAATTGTCCGCGTCTTCGTCAAGAAATGGACTCGACTTACATCCTTTTGCCAGTTGTGGTCAGTACTTAAGACTACATCCTTGTTTCATAATGTTGAATTTGTGTCGGCTATATGTAAGCCCGACTGAAGTTGATAACAGTTAAATCGACTATATTAACAGTTGCTAACCGCGCCATATTATTACAACCCATACACCATGTATGCAGTATAGTCCATAACGACTTCAACAGTGAACGAAATGGATCCAACATATAGACCTTCAACAAATTTGTGCCAGGTCCTCCTGCCCTGTGCCATCAGCTCAAGATCTTTCCGTGTACTCTTTATCCTTGTCATTTCTGTCTCCAGATTTCTTCTCCATGTGTTTGTCAGTCTCTGTCTACCTCCCCTTACTCTGGTAATTCCAGAACAACGACTCCCGAGTAGTGCTGTCAGCTGTTTGTATCAGTGTGTGTCCCATCCATTGCCAGCTCTGTCTTTTCATCTCTTGTTTCACTGGCGCTTGTCATTAGTGATCTTGTCATACCTCTTCAATCCTTTTATTCTATGCCAGCACCCACTTATGACTGTAACTTTTGTTGTTGTTGTTTTTGTTGTTCTCCATGTTCAGAGCCATAAATAGTACTGACTTGACATGTCAGTTGAAGATTCTGCTTTTGTTTTTCTTTTGGACCTATTTTTGTTTATTCCACATACTTTTCTTCTTCGTCTTCGTTCATCCTGAAAAGGACGTTGGTTGCATTGTGTCCGTTTACAGCGAAGCTGCGATATTTGCGCCTTTCGGCCAACACATCTGACTTCAGCAAGGCATTTTTGAGACCGGGTTAACCATCCCTCTTCCATCCATACTCACCCAGCCAGACTGCAGTGATGCAGCTTGTTTCCAGGACCACCACTTGTAGGTGGAGTAGGGTCTTGGTCAGCTCTGGTTCGCTGATCCTGACGCAAGCAGTCTAGCTATGGGTCGCTACCTGCATTCCTCACTGTTGACGCGTCTTAGGTCCCCAATATAAAACTTCAAAAGTAATTAAAACGCCTCTTGCCTGTTGTATTTTAATATTGAAGCATAGTGTAATAATATATCCGAAAAAAATATTGAAGGCGGATAGATCATTTTAATGAGGCTAGCATCAAACGCACTGGACAATCGTCGTTCTGAAACAGAAGGGTAGAAGAAAATATGTCAAAGAATAACATCAAAATATATTGACTGCGATGTGTTGTCTCATAATTTTTGTCTATTTTTTCACCTTAAGGACCTCCCATCTTTTATCTTTGATTTTTGTTTCCATCCTCCCCTTCATTGCTTTTCATATTGTCTGCGAATAAAATTCCCGACTCCGGCAGCGTCACTCTTAAATCAGACAGCTCGTAGCCTCCTCCCTCACATATGTTTGCTTCGACTACACAGATGCGACCGTACATCATGCAGAAAGCGGTTATCTTCAAATACCTTTTAGACTCAGGAAAAAGCGAACTCAGGCGAGTCGAAATGCCCTTTCATGTCAACGATCTGCATGTTTCCTTGAACCCTTTATGCCAATCTTGGGTCTACTAGAACATCGCGGGTTGCAGTGAGAAACCTCCCGGTTCCCCAACGTCATTGTCCCCAGTCTTTCTCGCTGCTTGTTTGTCCAGATGTGTGGCGATCTTAGGTACAACTGGGATATATAATCTTGGCTCAAGCATTATTGGTTGCTTGTGGTTCAAGAATTGCCAAATGGCTTCTATCTGCAGAGTGAAATTAGTGTTACTAAGCCTGATACCAGCTGCAAATTAGAAAGTAATGTTTCTTGTAATTTCGAGAGATCCTAGAGTCTCCTGGAGAAAGACAGCCGTCATTTCACCTTGTCTATTCTACATATAACCAGCGTCTTATTGTGCCATTGTATCTCCAATCTTTATTATTTTGCATCGCCTGTAGGCAGTGAGTGGACATCATTGCTGTGTCTTCATTAACGCAGCCAACTATTACCACTCCACCCTTCCTAGCAGTGTGCATACTTGTGTGGTACATTAGCACTTAAAGCTAACGCTAGCCACCCACCGGTGGCCATTGTATTCATTGTCCTAAAGGTCAGCACACACCTGTAAACACGGCACGTCACGTCTTCAACGATACCAAAGGCTAATTTTATCAGCAAAGATTTAATGACAGTGAACCACCGAATCCTAACGCCCATTTTAATGTGGAGTATTAGCATACCTACCATCCAACCACCCAGTTGATTCAACAGATTGTGTGGAAGGAAAATATTTTTTATTCGCCAGATTTTCTCTTGTCCTAACACCTGCTTTCATGGTTCGATCCCCAGTTGAGGTGGGATTTTTTCGACCGCAAACGGCTCCGGGGTCGACCCAGCCTTTTCAATTGGGTACCAGAGCAACTCTGGGAAGGTTAAGGCGGCCAAAGTGATGCTGACCACATCACCCCTAGTGTGCCGATGGTCAAGAAAATATGGGATAACAACATATTCCCAATATGCCTCAATGGGCGTTGTTGCGCACATATTTTTTGGCGCACGGATTACGCATACCATGTAAAATGTTTTAATTGTCTGATGAAGATATATTCATCTTTGAATGCATGTTTTGGTCTTGAGGGACGAAACTCAGATTGGGCAATAAGTAGTCATTCTGTGAGTTATCGCTCTTTGTAGCGTTCTTAAAATTAGAACTCGGCGGAGGAATTTAGACTTACTTGAATCTATTCTGTGTTTGGTTAGGAATAGATTGTTCTTGCTTCAGAATGTCTATGGTCCGAATCTATGTGTAGTGCTTGTCTATGTAGGACGAGTATGTCTTATTTCTTGATATCTTAGTATGTTTAAGTGGAACTATTTGTTCTTGTACTGTACTGAAGGGGGGCAGGTGTTTTCGGCGGATGAAGAGAGGTGAGGGGGTTCTTCGGTTGTCGAGGCCTAGGGCAGGAAGTCATGTCGGAGAGATGCCCAAGAGTTTGTGATCTCTTTAAGGGGAGGTTAAACCCCCAAAATGAAAAACACAGAATTATAAGATAATAGCTATATCTGGTCATTTATACAAGCAAAATGACTGAAAAAAATACAAAACATCAAGGTATGTACTGAAAACTGGCAGTCTGAGGGGGAAAAACAGTAGAAAAAAGGCAAATTTTGGCTTTTTTGGGGTATTTTGTTGCCCAAGATATCTCAAATGTGAATACAGCTTCAGTTATGAAATTTGACTGTTTCATTTGTTCATATATGATAATGATTGTATACTAAAATAATTTTGATTGGTTTGATATCTGATTTTTTTTGGATTTTAACATACCGTTTGACAAATAGTTGTAACTTTTTAGGGGGGTAACTTAGATATTTCTTAAGAGTTTTGTAGTTTGTTAACATATATGCTTTATTTTAGTATAATTTTATGGGCACTATGTGTACAGCATGTGACCCAAAATTCATTACTGTATCACTAATAGTTTTTGAGAAATCATGGGCAACGTGCCATATTTGTGTGAAAAATGCGGTTTTGAGAAAATGAAGAAAAAAGGGAAGAATTACACTTTTACACAAAATTTACTCACCTCAGTATCCGCCTGCTATGTAGGAATCATCTCTGGTATTTTCCTTTATTGATATCATGGGTTGTTTCATACTTTGCAGCTTACTTTTCATTAAATTCTCTATTTCAGCAGACTGTATGCGCTTTTTGTCAATTTGCGCAAATATTTGAAAAGCATATTTACCAAAGTTTAGACCTAAATTATCAAAGATGTTTTTTCTCCTCAGTTCCCCACAGTTGTACACAATCACTGCATCATTTACAGCTATTTGCAGCCTACTTTTTCCAATGAAAACATTCTTTGGGCACCTATACCATATGAGGTTATGAAATGATTCATTTGAATTCTGAGTCCCACCATGAGCACACTTTTCCAGAAGGGTATCAGCTGCAAGTTCCTCAAAAACTTCTTTAATAATAGAACACACAAATTCAGGAAGTTGATTCTTATTATCTGCAGCTGGGTCTTTCTTCACAGGGCACCAACTATCACAGTCTTCATGTATTCCTTGTCTGTGTTTCCAGATTGCCCATATGCTCTTCTTCATTGCTGGAACATCTCCTACATTTCTGCGTATGGCTGCCCCATGGTGTCCTTGAATCCGTTTTATGGCTAACTTGGTTAATCTACCTATTCCACCTATGCCGGTATAAGTTTTCCCATTCTCTGTGAACTTCTTGCATCTGTTTTCTGATACTTTATCCAGAAGTCTCTTCCCCATTCGCTTTTGAACATGTCCGCAACATTCAAGCTTTCTTATAGTTTTGCCATGGTAAATGGGTGGCTGATGCTGTGCTACTGTCTTGTAACTTTTAGAATCCCCATCTCCCAGATATCCTGTGTAACACAAATCATACTGTTTCTCTGAACGATTAAAGACTTTTAATATTCCATATGGCTCCATCAAACCTGCAGTACCGTCATGATTTTTCTCACATTCTCCTGATTCTGAATGATTCTGACTCCAGAGTTTGAATTCATGGTCTGACATTCTGCTCTTTGCTTTCATACAGCTATCACAATAATTGCTGCTTACTTCTACATCCAACACCTTTGCTGGTCCTTTTTGGCTAACAGAAAGAACTGTGGCCACACCATTTTTGCTTGTAAAGCCTCGCCGCTGCCAAGTACCATCACATGAAACTGTTACATCTTTACCTTCTAACAGTTTTATTTCTGCTGCTGCTTCTGCTTTGCACTCATCTGCAACTATAGAGGTGGCTTCCAATATCTTTTTTCTGTAGGTGGCACTTCTTATGTTACTTACTGGTGGTGGCAAATTCATGTTCCCCAAAAGTCTCCTTCCCTTCTCCATGTGACATCCAATGCTATAAATTGCAAAAGTGAATCTCAAGTTCACATTTTCTGAGTTCTTCTTCATGGTAATAACATGTTTACATTGTGAGCACATTATATAAAGCTGACTCTCTAGACCTACAAGCTTCTCTGAAATTATAAAATTATCTCCAGTGTCTGGTAGTTCAAAACAAGATGGACATGGAAATTGTTGAATCAGCTCAGTTACTTGTGTCATATTATACAACCTGTATCCACTCATTCCTTCTACATTTGAATCAGCATATTCATCATCTAGGATATTTGTGTGTAGCTTTTGATAAGATGATGATAATCTAGAAGTGCTCACAGGCTCACACTCAGAGGTACTAGCATTGTGTACGACAGTAGGCCTAAACTCTGTTAGTGGTTCACAGTTTATAAATTTGATAGTCTTATCTTCATTTAACCTTTTTTTCACATACCTATTTCCTTGAAACTTTCTTTTCTTTGAACGATCCATTCTCTTTCGTGAATTTTTATCCATTATAATAAATAATAAAGAATTATTTCACACACTGCAATGGTCACTGGTTTACCTCGTGTTAGAATTTGACAAGCCTTTGTTTACTTCGAATAGAATAGTCCCTTTTGAGAGCTCGTTTCTGATTGGCTGAAGAGCCCCAAGCTATGGCAATGGTTAACACAGATTAGCCAATCAAAATTATTTTTACACATGAAATGATGTTTAAAAAACTTTAATTAGGTTTACTTCAGGGAAATGAATACCGAAAAAATTTTTAAAATCCATGCATTAGAAGCGAAGATATACCAATTTGTACATTTTGCATATATAATTAGGTAAACAATACACTTACCTGACCTACTTTAAAAATTTATATAAAATCATCCACAAAGGTTTTAGTGAAAATAAACATAAAGAAATGTAGGTAAATGAATGTACTTTCCAGTTCAATATATATCTATTCTGGGGACGAAGATAGTTTCTTCCAGGATCGTTTAGTCCATGAGTTCCCCAGTTGTGATTCTATAACGCCGGGAGAGCGTTTTTGTGCTTGCTAGTGTATTTCTTATGTCCAGGTAAAAAAACGTACTTTTGCTGACTTCGTTCATTCCTAGGCTTAAGATGGGCAGACGTTTACATGAACTTACCTATGAATATGTCGGGACGACATATTCTCTAGCAGCACTAAATATGTTTATATGCAGCAACTATGAGGACAGAATATGCTGATCCTTGTAGAATCATTTATGCTTGATGAACAAAGCTTCGATTGAAGATTTGGCTATACACCCGTATAGTGAGTGATGCTCAACCGGGAACCAGCAGCCATTGTGGAATTCGATTGATTTTGGAATTCTACTTATTGTAAATCATTAGCAGAGAACGGGAAAACTTCCTTATTATCAGGTGATGATTGAGAGATCACTATTATAAAGAAATTAACATTATCTTCACAGAGATTTGGTGTAATTTACCTAAAGGAATCTTCGCTAGAAAGAGATCCTGTTTAGGAGTCAAGTTTGAACAGTATTGCTTAATTGACATGCTCGGTCAGTAAGGTCTACTGACTGTATTTATAAACTATGGAAATCTTGGTGTTTACAGATGTTCCATTGCAAGATTATTCTTCAGGAATGCTAATTTAGGACGGTAGTCCATTGATCAATATTATGCTGTCTATGTCGACTTATGTTCCTGTAACTGTACCCAATCTGTCAAGTGTGTGCGTCCAATTAAACTATTGAAACGACTACAGTGATCTGCATTGGTGACTTAACGTAATGAGTGAATGAGTGCCTTATACGGGTCAACACACGAACAGTCCACCATTCGCCTAACTCATTACTTCACACTCACACTCCATATTTGCATAATCCTGCGTCGGTTGAGTTGACCTTTGCTCCCCCTGGAGCCTCCATCATATTCACCACTGGTTTGCGTGAGGAGAATGAAAGCAGTACTTTACAGCATGCCTGGTATATACAGTTATGATGAAGAAGATTAGTCAGAGAAGCTGAGCAAAAGAGAGATTTATCAACGTGGTGGCCAAGAGAGTTATCAACGTGGTAGGCCAGTTTCCTGGGTCCAGCCTTCGCAGTCTACAAAGTGGAAGTCACCTAGTGTTTCAAGAACATTTATTTTGGCCAAATGTGACACACATCAACACTTATAGGACAACTATCCAGTCGATGTCAGCTTGACCTGTTATGACAAGTGTAACTGTATCTAGGTCACCGCTGTTGACATTTTGCTTGGTACAGGCATTATTTCATATAACAGACAGCGTAGCACGGCAAGTTGTTTACAAGTGGACATCACAGCATTACACAGAACATTGGCAAGCAAATTAACTGTGTTAGCAGAAGTATTGAACTAAGAAGCCTATTTTCATCGATGGAACTTCTTATGTTCTGCTATTGTGTTGAACTTTAATATTTAAGAACGGTGTAATAAAATAAATCAAAGATTGAAATTGATTAAAAGTGGCAGTTAGTTGAATTAAAAAGCTGTACCATTTATACTGAGCATACTTTACAACACATTCCAACCACAACACATTTAATTAATTAATGTATGCATTTATGCTATTGATGTTTACATGTTATTTGTATATATGTATTTATGTTTAATAATTGCATATTATTCGTGTGTCTAATATAAGATTTCCCAAGTTACATAGGGCTTATATTAGCGTTCTATAGGGAGCAATTTTCTTGATTGGAAATTTGCTGGCAACATCTGGTGCTATTTTTTTGTTAGTTGTGATGAGGTGTTCTTTTCTTCGTTGTTTTTGTTAATAATTTTGTGTTCCTTAGTTTGTTTTGGTTTGTTTGAATTTGTTGGTCTACCCTTTGCTATTTTTCAGTTTTATACACAATTTATGTTTATACACTGTGACGTTATTTGTCTTGTTCATTCTATTGCAGATATCATCACAGATTCTGTGATCATTTTTCTTTGATTTTTCCTGTTTAATTTATTTGATTTCTGCAAATGTTTCCTGTTCTCTTGTATAATTGTTTTGTTGTGTTCTTGATCGACATACACTATTTAAAATATATTTGATCATATGAATTTATAAGAAAAAGTCAACTGATGATTTTTAGTACTTGGTTGGTACACAGTTGATTATACAAGACCTTACTAAAGGCTTGTTTCCCCACATAGTTTGGGATAAGGAGCTGATTGATCAAATTATTAGGAGCTTGTGTTTACATTACTTTGGAATATAGATTACATTTTTGTGTCAACTGATTGCTATCATTAGTAGACATCATGTCTACATTGGAACACTTTATTGAGTTAGGGAAATCTCTAGGCAAGACTGGAGATAAGTTGGAGGAGTATGCTACCAGTCAATATGATAAAGCACTTAAAGCTGAGGAAATGAAACAAAAAAGTGAGGAAATGAAACAAAAAAGTGAGGAAATGAAACAAAAAAGTGCGGATAGAAAAATGGAAATAGAATTTGAACAAAAGAAACTGCAGATGCAGGTTGAGGAAAGGAGATTCCAAATGGAATTGGAAAAACAAAACAAAGAAGCTGAAGCTGAGGAGAAAAGAGCAGTAAGAGAACTTGAACATCAAAAAGAACTTTTAGCATTTGAGTTAGAAAAGTTGAAATTGACAAACATGAGTAATGTCAATCAGTCATCTAGTGGTAAACCCTTTACTTACAAGGTCAAGGTACCAGCGTTCAATTCTGCCAGTGATGATATAACATTCTGGCTTGATAGATTTGAACGTGCTTGTCGAGCTCATAATGTGGAGAAATCACAATATGCTAATCAGTTGTCTGAGAATTTAAAAGGTGATTCTCTGACGAGTTTAAGTTTGGTTGAAGAAACTGACAAGGATAATTATGAGGTTATAAGGGCAGCCTTGATAAAGAAATACCAGTTATCTGAGGAAGGTTACCGTATTTTGTTTAAAAGAATGGTACCTGAATCAGGGGTAGAATTCTCAGAATTCATTGCAAGGACACGTCTTACATTTAATCGTTGGATTGAACTGTCCAAAACAGAAAAGACTTCTGAAGCACTTATGGATTTATTGCTCAGGGACAAGATTATGTCAAGCATTAGTAAACCATTCCTTGAATTCCTACATGAGCGGAAACCTAAAACACTAAAAGAAATGGAAGAATATTGTACCCAATACGTCACTGCACACCCAGATGTAGCTATTAGCAATACTAAGGTTAAGGAAGGTATGCCAGTTGCATCAGCAACACCATACAACCCTAATTACTCACACAAATTCCAAGGACCTCAAAACAGGTTTGATAAAAAGGGTAACCATAACAGTTATCAGAACCAAGGTAACCAATCATTTCAGGGTTCTTCTTCGATTATCTGGAGACGAGCCGACAGCCCTCGATTCAGGGGTGGTCATAATTATAGGAACTACCGCAAAGGAAGTCATTATAGAAACTATCCTAGTTTTCCATCATGGAGACAACAAGCTCATAATTACAGAGATACTCATTATAATGAATATGATAATAGTAACCAGGGGAATTATGACTCAAACCCAAATAGGGGTTACAATAGAGGAAACAATGATAATTACAGGGGTAATAATAACAGAGGTAGACCCCAACATAAAAAACAAAAATCTCATTATCATGCAAACTCTGCACAGCAAGAGTCCCATGATGCCTATAAACAAAATAAAGATAATGATGACTCTAACAATATGGCATGTGCCGCTTTCGATTTTGGGAGAGCATCTCAGTGCCCCCAATGCAAAACAGTATTCGAACCAACTACGGTGTCCACTTTAATTTGTGGCCATCCTCTTCCCGCTCTTCCCGCGTCAATCGCGCATGATGGAAGAGGTTCTCTGGTCTTACACAAAGGTTTAGTAAATGACAATCCAGTTTCATTGCTTTTTGATTCTGGATGCACCACAATTGGTGTTAGGCAGTCACTCATAGATCCTTCTCGTGCTACAGGCAAAGTAGTCAAATGTTTAACATTTGGCGGCACCATAGAGAAATACTCTACTGCTATCATTAGGATCGCTACTCCTTTCTTTACAGGAGATGTACACGCATGTCTTCTGCCGAATCCGATCGCTGATCTTATCATCGGTCGTATTCACGGAGTCAAAGAATGCACTCCACAACAAATTTCCGTTTGGGAAAAACAAAATATTCAAACTGCTAATGCTGTAGTCACTAGAGCTCAAGCTCTCAATATGCCCGAAACATCATCTATTGAAGATAATGAAGTGCATAACCAAGATGATCCCTTGGTAATTTCGCGTGACTCATTTATAAAGCAGCAAGAAGAGGATCCGACTCTAAAGAAATTCTTCACTCTTGCAACAAAAGGTGATCCGAATAAAGATTCAAAGAGTAAATCTTGGATTACAATGAAGAATGGCGTACTTGTACGTATGGTGCAAGACTCCAACAAGTCAAGTCATTCTCAGATTCTTGTACCCAAGAATTTGAGAGTTAAAATATTACAACACGCACACGACTCTCAGTGTGCTGGACATATGGGTTTTTCCCGTACAAAGTCAAGAGTTCTTGCGGCTTTCTTTTGGCCTTTTGTGAACAAGGACATACGGATCTATTGTCGATCTTGTAAAATATGTCAAGAAGTCAAATCCAAAGGTCCACGCAATGCTGCACCTATTCAGGCTGCAGACATTCCTATTAGACCATTTCAGAAAATGGCGATAGACATCATTGGTCCATTTAAGATCAAATCTGCTAGAGGACATCAGTTTATCTTGACGTGTGTGGACATGTGCACACGTTGGCCAGAGGCTATCCCTCTGAAGAGCATTACTACTGCTGACATTGCAGATGCTCTTTGGCTTATATTTTCTCGTCTGGGATTTCCCGGAGAAATATTATCAGATCATGGCACCCAACTAATATCGGATACCATGTCTCAAGTAATGTCTACTCTCCAGATAGAGAGATCTTTGAGAATCTATCACCCAATAATAGGATGGTAAACGCCTTACACTCAAAAACTTACTAGGAAAGATAACTGAGGATCATCCTCAAGATTGGGATAGGGTTTTACCCGCGGCCCTCTTCGCTTACAGAGAGGTTCCCAATGAACATACAGGATTTTCTCCCTTTGAACTTGTCTTTGGCGCGCGACCGCGTGGCCCTATGTCTTTGCTTCATGATCTCATAACCGCTGATAATATTACCGATGACACAAAATCTTCTTACGAATATGTCATCGCGCTAAGACAAAAGATTATCGAAGCATGCAAATTGGCAACTTCTTCTTCTGAGTTTGCTAAGGAGAAAGCAAGACAATTTGCCAATAAGAAAAGAACCTTACGACAACTTTGTCCTGGTGACAAAGCATTTGTTTTGCTACCTTGTAGGGAAAACAGACTACTTATTTCTTGGAAAGGTCCGTACGATATAATCTCGAAAATTTCCGATGTTGACTACATTGTCGATATTGATGGGAAGCGTAAAACCTTCCACATCAATATGCTTACGGAATTCCATGAACATCCGGATTATTTACAGCCTATTTTCCAGGCGACGGACGATTCACCTGTCCAACATGGTCATTACTCATCACTGTCTGTAATACAGGATGAGGAAACAAGTTTTTCGGATGTTAATCTTCCGCTTCCGATGATTCCACTGCATTCTAGTGAATCATGGAAAAATGTTACTGTTTCTCCCGATTTATCTCTAGGAGAACAGCGACAAGTTTCGTCTATGTTACAAACATTTCAGGATGTCCTTACTGACATTCCTGGACAAACTCATGTCATTGAACATGACATTATTCTAACTGACCATAATCCTATTAGAGTCAGACCTTATCCTATTCCTATATATTTTCACGCACAGGTTGAAAAGGAGTTGGATGAGATGATAGATTTAAAAATAATTGAACCATCCACTTCTGCGTATTCTTCGCCGATGGTTATTGTCCGTTAAAAAGACAATAACATACGTCTTTGCGTTGACTATCGCAAATTGAATCAAGTCACGAAGTTTGATGCTGAACCTATGCCTTTACTAGAAGAGCTACTTACTAAGCTTTCTAAATCGCATTTTTTCACTAAACTAGATTTGTCTAAAGGATATTGGCAAGTTCCTCTTTCTGAACGCGCCAAACCTTTTACTGCTTTTTCTACATCTAAAGGCCTTTTTCAATGGAATTTTATGCCTTTCGGCCTTATGAACGCACCAGCTACATTCGTACGCATGATGCGTAGAATTCTATCCTATCGGTCAGATGTCATTGCGTACATAGATGACATCTGTCTTTTCAGCGATACTTGGGAAGATCACTATTCAGGGTTAGTTGAATTGCTATCTACTCTACGCGAGTATAACCTGACAGCGAAACCATCTAAAGCCTGCATTGGTTTTAGTGAAATTTCTTTTTTAGGTCACCGTGTCGGCCATGATTTCCTAAAAACAGAGGACCATAATACAAGTAAAATACTTAACATTTCTATTCCTAAGACTAAAAAGCACGTGCGAAGTCTCTTAGGTCTTATACAATTCTATGGACGATTCATTCCGAATCTGTCCTCAATCATGGCACCTCTTTCTACCTTGCTAAAGAAAGGGTCTCCTAATATAGTCCATTGGACTCAAGAATGTCAATCCTCTTTGTATAAGATTAAAACTATGTTTTCTACTGCACCTATTTTAGTGTTGCCTACTAAAGATAAGACATTTGTTCTTCGTAGTGACGCTTCATCCACTGGGATTGGAGCGGCACTAATGCAAGATTACTCTGGAACTCTGCATCCTGTAATGTATATTTCCAGAAAGCTTAATGCTGCAGAAAGGAATTATTCGGTTTTAGACCGTGAACTGTTGGCTATGGTATGGTCAATTCTCAAATTACAAAGATTCCTTCTAGGCGCACATTTTATAGTAGAAAAAGATCAGAAAGCTCTTACAGCTATCCAGAGTAAAAATTTGAAGAGTTCGAGATCTACTCGATATGCAATTGCTCTTCAACCTTTTCATTTTTCGGTACGAGCTATCCGTGGATCAGATAATGTGATGGCAGACATTCTATCTAGATGCCCACGTGATTCCACTTAGCTGTTGAGTACTGGACGTCTTAACCCTTCCAACTCGACAACAGATTTTTCTTTTCTATATCAAAATAGATACACATTGTAATTCGTAATGACACAACGTTCATTGATATATAGTCACCATTACTCGTTGATGATTTTTCTTTTTGTCAATCATGTACTTGGAATGCTTAAACTTAAATTGTTATATGCATTGTATCATTGTATAGTAGTATGCGTTGGTGACACCTCCCTGGAAACACTTATGCTTAAGAGAAATTCTTTCTCTGAGGGATTGAGATTTTGCATTAATCTGGCTTAAATAATTCCAGATATTTCTCATCTGCGCAGTATTTATGCGTTGGGAGCCTATTGTATGTTGCTCTCCGATGAAAAAAAAAATGATTTTCATTTTTTTTCCCGGGGGGTGTGGTAATCTGTTGCGCACATATTTTTTGGCGCACGGATTACGCATACCATGTAAAATGTTTTAATTGTCTGATGAAGATATATTCATCTTTGAATGCATGTTTTGGTCTTGAGGGACGAAACTCAGATTGGGCAATAAATAGTCATTCTGTGAGTTATCGCTCTTTGTAGCGTTCTTAAAATTAGAACTCGGCGGAGGAATTTAGACTTACTTGAATCTATTCTGTGTTTGGTTAGGAATAGATTGTTCTTGCTTCAGAATGTCTATGGTCCGAATCTATGTGTAGTGCTTGTCTATGTAGGACGAGTATGTCTTATATCTTGATATCTTAGTATGTTTAAGTGGAACTATTTGTTCTTGTACTGTACTGAAGGGGGATCAGGTGTTTTCGGCGGATGAAGAGAGGTGAGGGGGTTCTTCGGTTGTCGAGGCCTAGGGCAGGAAGTCATGTCGGAGAGATGCCCAAGAGTTTGTAATCTCTTTAAGTTATTCTGGGGACGAAGATAGTTTCTACCAGGATCGTTTAGTCCATGAGTTCCCCAGTTGTGATTCTATAACGCCGGGAGAGCGTTTTTGTGCTTGCTAGTGTATTTCTTATGTCCAGGTAAAAAAACGTACTTTTGCTGACTTCGTTCATTCCTAGGCTTAAGATGGGCAGACGTTTACATGAACTTACCTATGAATATGTCGGGACGACATATTCTCTAGCAGCACTAAATATGTTTATATGCAGCAACTATGAGGACAGAATATGCTGATCCTTGTAGAATCATTTATTGTTGATGAACAAAGCTTCGATTGAAGATTTGGCTATACACCCGTATAGTGAGTGATGCTCAACCGGGAACCAGCAGCCATTGTGGAATTCGATTGATTTTGGAATTCTACTTATTGTAAATCATTTACCTCTACACCTCACGGTAGAAGGGGAACGACTAAGTAAGTAAGTAAATCATTAGCATAGAACGGGAAAACTTCCTTATTATCAGGTGATGATTGAGAGATCACTATTATAAAGAAATTAACATTATCTTCACAGAGATTTGGTGTAATTTACCTAAAGGAATCTTCGCTAGAAAGAGATCCTGTTTAGGTTTCAAGTTTGAACAGTATTGCTTAATTGACATGCTCGGTCAGTAAGGTCTACTGACTGTATTTATAAACTATGGAAATCTTGGTGTTTACAGATGTTCCATTGCAAGATTATTCTTCAGGAATGCTAATTTAGGACGGTAGTCCATTGATCAATATTATGCTGTCTATGTCGACTCATGTTCCTGTAACTGTACCCAATCTGTCAAGTGTGTGCGTCCAATTAAACTATTGAAACGACTACAGTGATCTGCATTGGTGACTTAACGTAATGAGTGAATGAGTGCCTTATACGGGTCAACACACGAACAGTCCACCATTCGCCTAACTCATATATATATATATATATATATATATATATATATATATATATATATATATATATATATATATATATATCATCCCGTGACGTATTCTCTCCAGAACGTTGTCTCCATTACAGCTGCTCTGAACGCATCACGCTTCTGGGCAAGACGACCTGCATCATCCAAAGACAAGTTCAGACTCTCTGTGATGTCCTGGATCCACCGTCGTCTAGGTTGTCCCCTTCACCTTTTTCCGGGGATCATGCCTTCCATTACTAATTTTTCCAGACTATTATGCCTTTTTATATGACCGAAAAATTTAAGCTTCCTTATTGCGATGGTATTTAGGAGCCAATTTTTCTCTACATTTAGTGAGTGCAGTACTTCTCTGTTGGTCTTTTTTTCTGTCCAGGTTATTCTCAACATCCTTCTGTAGCATTTCATTTCCAATGATGTAATATTTTTTGCAACTGTTTTATTGAGTGTCTATGTCTCGCAGCCTTATGTTGCTACTGGGAATAATATACATGCTCTGATCATTTGTAACTTTGTTTCTTTGCTTGTGCCTTGCCATAGATTTTTCATCTGTATTAGTTTATGTGAGGCAATTGCATGTCTTCTTTTAATTTCTACTGCACAGTCGCCAGAGCTGTTGATAATTGATCCTAAGTATTCGAATTCATTAACTCCTTCGAGTTCTTCATTATCAATTTCAATTTCTGGTTTGATCTTTACTTTGTCTGTTGTCAATACTTTGGTCTTCTTGGTATTTAGGTAAGAGATTCTGGTCATCTCTGTGTTTTTTGGTTGGCAGAATTAATTGTTCAAGTCCTTCTGGGTTAGTCGATAGGAGGACTGTTTCGTCAGCATATCTGATTTCCGGGATCTGGTACCCGCCGATGTTAAATGGGTCAAACTCTGTGTGCTCTTGGTTACCTCTTACGTTTCTCATAATATTATCGGCATAAATGTTAAACAGGTAAGGGGAAAGGGTACAGCCTTGTCTTACTCCTTTCTATACTTCAAACCATTCTGATGTTTCTCCATCTATTCTTACGGCTGCCTGTTGTTGTTGGTACAGCTGTGCGATGAGTAGTATAAGGTGGTTTGGAAATCCCATATTTTCCATAATAATCCATAACTGCTGATGTTGTACACAGTCGAAAGCTTTGGTGTAATCAATGAAACAAGTATATAGGTCAAAGTTGAATTTTCTACACTTTTCTGTGATGATTCTCATATTGAATATATGGTCTCCGATGAATCTGCCTGGTCGAAAACCCGCCTGTACTTTGTTAATTTCTGTTTCTAGCTTTTGTTGCATTCTTTTCATTATAATATTCTGCTGGAATGGCTTATAAGAGCTATAGTTCTGTAGTTTCTGCACAGTTTCAGGTTGCCCTTTTTTGGCAAGGGTATGTAAATTAAACTTTTCAATTCCCTGGGTCAAATTTCGCTTTGCCAGATCTTACAGCATAATGCATGATATATATACGAGCGCTGCCTTCTCCTCCTGCCTGTATCATTTCAGTTGTTATTTCATCACAACCAGGAGATTTTCCACTTTTCAAGTGTTTGATTGCGTTCCCTACTTCCTCTTTGGTAGGTTCTGGTTCACGTTCCGCTTCATTCATGCTGTTGTTATTTGCCGCTTTGTTTATTTCTTTGTACATTTCTTGACAGTACTCCTTCCATCTGTTCAGAATATCTTTATGTTCTGATAGAGTGTCGCCCTTCTTGTCGTTTATTGCTCGAAGTGATGGTTTAAAGTTGCTGTTCTTCAATGTTCTTACTTCGGAAAACATATTCTTACTCAATCCCTATTCGCGCATTTCCTCTATTTTCCTGCAGGTGTCGTTTATATATTGTTGTTTCTCCTGTCTAACTCGTTTTTTAATCTGCTTTGTGTATTCAGTGTATAATTCCGGATTTTGTGTGTCTTTTTTGGACTTCATTTTTCTTCTTTCTACCATCAACTTCAGTGTTTCATCTGAGATGTATTCTCGTCTCTTTACACTTCTTTAAGGAATTAACCTTTGTGCAGTTGTAATATAAACATCTCTGATGTTATTGGCAAGTTCATCTGATGTCATTTCCTTCTGTGGGACCCACAGACGCAGCAATAGAGAATGCAGTCGGCGACCCACAGCTTGACTGCTTGCGTCAGGGTCAGCGAACCAGAGCTGACCAAGACCCTACTCCACCTCCACGTGGTGGTCCTGGAAACAGGCTGCATCACTGCAGTCTGGCTGAGAGAGTAGGGATCGAAGAGGGAAGGCAAACCCAGTCCCAAAAAATGCCGTGCTGAAGTCGGATGTGCCGGCCGAAAGGCGCAGATATCGCAGCTGCGCTGTAAACAGACACAACGCAACCAACGTCCTTTTCAGGACGAACGAGGAAGAAGAAGAAGAAGATTTCCTCCTGTACAGCCATAAGAACGTCAAATTTGTTCTGAATATCGACACTGTACTCTGCTGGTATGGCGCTTGTGTCATATCGCATTACTTTGTCGCTTGTGATGACTTTTTTTCTGTTTGATCCTGAAGTTTGCGGCAAGAAGTTCATGGTCGAAGTCACAGTCTGCTCCTGGGAGTGTCTTGATGGATGAGATACATGATCGCCACTTCTGTTGTATTAAGATGTAATCTATTTGGTTCTTGCTTTTTCCGTCCGGTGACATCCATGTATATAGTCTTCTAGGATGTTACATAAAGAGAGTATTTGTGATGACTAGGTTGTTTTCTAGGCAGAATGTTGTCAACCGTTCTCTTCTCTCATTTCTGTCCCAAACCATAGCTTCCTTTTACTCTTTTTTCAAGTTCTAATTTGTCGTTTCCACTTTGGTATTGAAATCTCCCATTATTATCCGAATATCTTGTTTATTTGCTTTCTCTAATGCGTGTTGCAGTTCGTTGTAAAACTCTTCAATTTCATGTTCTTCAGCAGCTGCTGCTGGCGCATATGTTTGTATAATTGTGATGTTCTTTCTATTTCCTTTCAGCCTGATTGTGACAATACGGTAATTTATGTGATTATATCCTAATAAGTAGGCAGCTGTCCTTTTAGACAGGTAGAAACCGACGCCACTCTGACCTCTTTCTCTTTGCCTGAGTATATGAAAGTTCCTCCTGATGGAATCGAAAAATGTCCCTGACCCGACATATGTGCTCTGAGATGCTCAGGATATCGATGTTTAGTCTGTCCATCTCGTTCTTCACTATGTGCTGTTTCCTTGGGTATAAGCTTCTGACGTTCCGTGTTCCTATTTTCATTATTTTTCTAAGACCGATGACATGGCTTTCCGTGGTAACACAGCCATGCCTTTGGCCGTCATCACGATTACCTGTACTGACGCTGCCAACGATCTCTTCCCCAGTTAAATATTATCTGCCTGGTCTGGGGGACTCACCACCGGATCTTTGAGTAATATTCAGATTAGCCATTATGGATTTCTTGGCATTGTGCATCCAGTAGTTTGCCATTACTTTCTGGATGGTTCTGGCCGCTTACCATTACAGTCCATGGTGCGCCCTCAGCCCGATACCAGGCCTTTCCAACTCCTGCCCTAGTAGCCGCTGTCAATGTATTATTGATCATTTGCCCGTTCGGCCAACAGTTGTGTGTACTCTTGAAGGAGGACCTCCCTTTTTCAATTTACTCACGATGTTCTGCCGGCCAGCCAAAGCCGTTGCCCAGGGTGGGGCGCTGCCGTACACAAGCAGACTCGAGGAGCCATACGTGAGCTGAACTGGAGTGGGGAAACCAAATAGCCCCCAGTCCTTCCTCAAAAAGAGGAAGTGGCTGCCTCTCACGGTGAGGTATATATATATATATATTTATATATATATCGGAGGAAAGGGGTGTATGTATGGCATTTATAAATCGTGAGTGTTGCAGGATTTGATAGATTTAATATTTATATTCTCTACTGACTATCATACAGCACTCTCCATTCACATTTGTGAAACTGTTTCTGTTTACTGTCAAGGAGTCTACAGTCACTTACAATTTAATTGCCGTCAATCATCTTCTTCATCCACCTCACAACACTGGCAAAAGAATATGTACAGAAATCTGGACAAGCATGACATGGCATGAAACTAATACGGACTGCCAAAACCAGAACCTTATCGATGAAACTATTGGAATTTTTTTTTTTCTTCTTCGTCTTCGTTGGTCATGAAAAGGACGTTGGTTGCGTTGTGTCCGTTTACAGCGAAGCTGCCATAGTTTTGGTTTAGGACGGGCTGGAAGTGAAGTTTTAGTTTGGTTTGGTTTTAAGTACTATCTTCATTGCACATGGACAACTCCATCAGTGCTCCGATCTCCTCCATTAGATCACACAAGGAGGATCTCAGCACAGTGCACGAACTCCGTAGCACCGGCGAGAATCCCAATGTGTGTATATAGGAATCACACATGCTATAAATATTTTTGATGCGAGTAGGTTTCTAATTTTTAAATTATACCAGTGCAGCGGCCTGATATTAGAAGTGAAGTATTAGAAGTGATATTAGGAACAGCGTGGCATAAACGATGTGGAAGATCATTCGAATTTGCAGGAAAGATGCCTCTCAATTATGTTAAATATTGATGACAGACCAACTAATCAGCAAATTGAAAATTTACGTAGTTTAAGAAAACAGTTAAATTAAAAAAAAAATAAATAAATAAAATAAGCACATTAAAAAATGATACAATGCCGAGTTCATCGCATGTTGAAAGGTAACACAGATAATGTCACACGCAAACACTCACTGGTTTATATCGGCCTCGCCCTCGTTGAAGTCTTGGTCCTCGTCCTGTTCTGTTATTGCTGCAGTCGCTTTCTCGCCTAATTCTTTGTTCTGTGAAGGTAAGTGTAAAAAATGGTGTCAGACTTATTTCTTACTACACCTGTAGTACACCACTGTAAAGTTCTGTTGTTTGCGACTCCACTGTAAAGAATCGAGTGTAGTGTATAGAACCTCACTGTAAAGTATGATGGCTGGTAGTACTGTTGTATTCAAAGAGGTGCTGTCACCGTGAAGACAGACACAGGTCAACTCGACCTACACAGGGTAGTGTAAACATTGAAGTGAGAGTACATTGTACGCGAATGGTAGAATGGTTCTGAAGAGTTGACAACTTGGTAACAATATATTCATACTCTCACATGTAGAAGTCAAGGATTACTGGAACTACTGTGTTCTTTTTATAATATTTAATGAGACGCACACTGGAACAGTACGTGTATGGTTACAGGAACACATGACGACATAAACAGCATGGTGTTGATCAATGGTGTATCATCTTAAGTTAGCATACATGCTGGATAACCTCATACTGGAACATTTGTAGACAAGCATTCAGAGTTCTATAGTTAATCCACATATATATATATATATATATATATATATATCAGGTTGTACTGACAGATCACGTCAGTTTATACATAATGTTCATAGTGACTCTTGTACAGAATCTCTCTTAGCATGAGTGTAGCTTGTACTCTAGCGTAGATTCTTTCAAATAGCATTCAGCACATATCTTCGGAGTAAATGCTAAATCTCCCATAATAGATCTTTCTTTCATAACTGTGATCTCTGGATCATTATCGGGTAGTAAGGGACAACCCTGTTCTCTGATGAATGATTGACAATAATTCGGATTCCAAGATGGCTTCCTTGGTCCTTAACATCGCTCACACAACGGTGAGATGACAAAACTTCTAGAAAGATTCACTTCATAAGGATATCAAAGTTTCCACCAATATCAGCATTTTCTGTCCTCATAATTGCTGTGTAGAAACATTCTTAGTGCTGCTAAACGATATGTCGTTCTGACATCTGAACATAAGTAGATTCATGTAGGCCTAAACATAACCCATCGTAAGCCTAGGAACGAAGTCAGTAAAAGTACGTTTACCTTGGCCAAGAATCAATAGCAAGCACAAACACACTTTTCTGGCGTAATAGAAACAATACTGGGGAACACATAGACTAAAACAGTCCTAGAAGACACAATCTTCTTCCCCATGATAACTTGAGATCACAAAACTTTGGACCGCTCGACATTGGCGTCCCGCCAGACTCCATAACCGAAGAACACACTCTCCTATCTTCATCCGCTCAGAGTGTAAGAATAAATAATACAGCCCAGACACACAAAGATAACATGATATAAGACGGAATCGTCTCAAACAGACAAACAGTAAACCTAGATTCAGACTTTCAATATTCCTGCAAAACCTTAAGCGAGAACAATCTGTTTCCAGCTATAATAGAAAATCTAGATTCCTCCGCTTGTTCAATCCACGGAAACAAAACAGGAACCGATCACTCAAAGAATAAAATACACATTTACTATTCTGAGTTATTCCCCTTTCTTAAAAGTTGTAAGTTCATAAATAAATATCCTTTTATCAAACAGATAGTTACATTTTCATTTGTAATCGTATCAACTGTAATCTGTGCGACATATAAAAAATATGTACGCAACAGACTACCGCAACCCCCGGGAAAAAAAAAAGAAATTTTTTTTTTCCCCTTGGGGAGCCACATAAAATCGCCCCCCCCCCCTCCCAACGCACATATGATGCGCAGATGAGAAGTGTCAAGAATTTATAAAGCCAGATTAAGGCAAAGTCGCATTATAGGTCGACTGGTGAGAATATATCTCAACATCTCAGAGAAAGTATTTCTCTAAGTGTAAACATTTCCAGGGAGTTGCCACCAATGCCTACTACCATATTGGCAATGACACAATGTATACAATAATTTCAATAATCATTTCATATTAGGTATCATAAGTTCACGATTGGCAAAAGAAACATCATCAAAGAATTAGCAGTGAATCAAAATAAGTGAACCGCTAAGTATTTATACAATCACCAAATCATATATTACAAATGTGTACACATTTTGATATAGAAGAAAAAGAATAACTGATGTAAAGTTATACATGTTAGGAAAGTCCAATATTTAACAGTTAAGTGGCATCATGTGGGCATCTCGACAGAATGTCCGCCATCACATTTTCTGAACCACGGATAGCTCGTACCGAAAAATGAAAAGGTTGAAGAGCGATTGCGTATCCCTGTTGATCTCGAATAGGCATGTTCTTACTTTGGATAGCAGTAAGAGCTTTCTGGTCAGTTTCCACTATGAAATGTGCACCAAGAAGGAATCTTTGAAGTTTGAGAATTGACCAAACCATCGCCAATAATTCCCGGTCTAAAACCGAGTAATTCCTTTCTGCAGCATTAAGTTTTCTGGATATGTACATTACAGGATGCAGAGTTCCAGAGTACTCTTGCATTAGTGCCGCTCCAATCCCAGTGGATGAAGCGTCACTACGAAGAACAAATGTCTTATCTGTAGTAGGTAACACTAAAATAGGTGCTTCCCGTTAATATCGACAATATAGTCAACATCTGAAATTTTCGATATTATATCGTACGGACCTTTCCAAGAAATAAGGAGTCTATTTTCCCTACAAGGTAGCAAAACAAATGCTTTGTCACCAGGACAAAGTTGTCGTAAAGTTCTTTTCTTATTAGCAAATTGCCTTGCCTTCTGTTTAGCAAATTCAGAAGAGGACGTTGCTAATTTGCATGCTTTGATAATTTTTTCTCTCAGCGTGATGACATATTCGTAAGAGGATTTTGTGTCATCGTCAATATTGTCCGCTGTTATGAGATCATGAAGCAAAGACATAGGGCCGCGCGGTCGCGCGCCAAAGACAAGTTCAAAAGGAGAAAATCCTGTATGTTCATTGGGGACCTCCCTGTAAGCGAAGAGGGCCGCGGGTAGAACCCTGTCCCAATCTTGAGGATGATCCTCAGTTATCTTTCCTAATAAGTTCTTAAGTGTTCTATTTAGCCGTTCTACCATCCCATTGGACATAGGATGATAGATGCTACTCAAAGATCTCTCTATCTGTAGAGTAGACATTACTTGAGACATGGTATCCGATATTAGTTGGGTGCCATGATCTGATAATATTTCTCCGGGGAATCCCAGGCGAGAAAATATAAGCCAAAGAGCATCTGCAATGTCAGCAGTAGTAATGCTCTTCAGAGGGATAGCCTCTGGCCAACGTGTGCACATGTCCACACACGTTAAGATAAATTGATGTCCTCTAGCAGATTTGATCTTAAATGGACCAATGATGTCTATCGCCATTTTCTGAAATGGTCGAATAGGAATGTCTGCAGCCTGAATGGGCGCAGCATGACGAGGACCTTTGGATTTGACTTCTTGACATACTTTACAAGATCGACAATAGATCCGTATGTCCTTATTCACGAAAGGCCAAAAGAAAGCCGCAAGAACTCTTGACTTTGTACGGGAAAAACCCATGTGTCCAGCACACTGAGAGTCGTGTGCATGTTGTAAAATTTTAACTCTCAATTTCTTGGGTACAAGAATCTGAGAATGACTTGAATTAGTGGAGTCTTGCACCATACGTACAAGTACACCATTCTTCATTGTAATCCAAGATTTACGCTTGGTATCTCTATTCGGATCACCTTTCGTTACAAGAGTGAAGAATTTCTTAAGAGTCGGATCCTCTTCTTGTTGTTTTATAAACGAGTCACGAGAAATTACCAAGGGATCATCTTGGTTATGCACTTCAATATCTTCAGTAGATGAAGTTTCAGGCATATTGAGAGCTTGAGCTCTAGTGACTACAACATTAGCAGTTTGCATATTTTGCTTTTCCCAAACGGAAATTTGTTGCGAAGTGCATTCTTTTACTCCGTGAATGCGACCGATGATAAGATCAGCGATCGGATTCGGCAAAAGACATGCGTGTACATCTCCTGTGAAGAAAGGAGTAGCAATCCTAATGATAGCGGTAGAGTATTTCTCTATGGTGCCGCCAAATGTTACGCATTTGACTACTTTGCCTGTAGCATGAGAAGGATCTATTAGTGACTGCCTAACACCAATTGTTGTGCATCCAGAATCAAAAAGTACTGAGACTGGATTGTCATTTACTAAACCTTTGTGTAAGACTAGAGAACCTCTTCCATCATGCGCGATTGACGCAGGAAGAGCGGGAAGAGGATGGCCACAGCTTAAAGTAGACACTGTGGTTGGCTCAAATAATGTTTTGCATTGGGGGCACTGAGATGCTCTCCCAAAATCAAAAGCGGCACATGCCATATTATTAGAGTCATCATTATCTTTATTTTGTTTATAGGATTCGTGGGACTCTTGCTGAGCAGAGTTCGCCTGGTAATGAGATTTATGTTTTTTGTATTGTGCTCTACCTCTGTTATTATTGCCTCTGTAATTATCCTTGTTTCCACTGTTATAACCCCTACTTGGGTTTGAGTCATAGTTCCTTTGGTTACTATTATCATATTCATTATAATGAGTATCTCTGTAATTATGATCTTGTTGTCTCCATGAGGGAAAACTTGGATAATTTCTATAATGACTTCCTTTGCGAAAGTTTCTATAATTATGACCACCTCTGAATCGAGGGCTGTCGGCTCGTCTCCAGGTATTCGAAGAAGAACCCTGAAATGATTGGTTACCTTGGTTCTGATAACCGTTATGGCTACCTTTTTTATTAAACCTATTTTGAGGTTCTTGGAATCTGCGTGAGTGATTAGGGTTGTATGGTGTTGCTGAAGCAACTGGCATACCTTCCCTAACCTTAGTATTGCTAATAGCTACGTCTGGATGTGCAGTGACGTATTGGGTACAATACTGTTCCATTTCTTTTAGTGTCTTGGGTTTACGCTCATGTAAGAATTCAAGGAATGGTTTATTTATACTTGACATAATCTTATCTCTGAGTATCAAGTCCATAAGGGCTTCATATGTCTTTTCTGTTTTGGACAACTCAATCCAACGATCAAATGTAAGACGTGTCCTTGCAATGAATTCTGAGAATTCTACACCTGCCTCAGGAACCATTGTCTTAAACAAATTCCGGTAACCTTCCTCAGACAACTGGTACTTCTTTAATAAGGCTGCCCTAATAACATCATAATTATCCTTGTCAGCCTCTTCAACCAAACTTAAACTAGTCAGAGAATCACCTTTCAAATTTTCTGACAACTGGTTAGCATATTGTGATTTGTCCACATTATGGGCTCGACAAGAGCGTTCAAATCTATTTAACCAGAATGTTATGTCATCACTGGAAGGATTGAACGCTGGTACCTTGACCTTGTAAGTAAAGGGTTTACCATTACCACCAGATGCTTGATTAACATTACTTATGTTTGTTAATTTTAACTTTTCTAACTCAAATGCTAAAAGTTCTTTTTGGTGTTCATGTTCTCTCATTGCTTTTTTCTCTTCAGCAGCCGCAGCAGCAGCAGCAGCTTTTCAGCTTCATCTTTTCTTTTTTCTTTTTCCATTTCCATCTGGAATCTTTTTTCCTCAGTCTGTATCTGCAATTTCTTTTGTTCAAATTCTCTTTCTAATCTTTTCTCTTCAGCCAGAGCTTTTCTCTCTTCTGCAGCAGCTTTTCTCTCTTCAGCAGCTAATGCTTTGTCATATTGAGCAACTGCCCATTGTTCTAAGTCTGTACCAGTCTTATCAAGGGATCTCCCTTGTGCAATAAAGTATTCTAATGTAGACATGATGTCTGACAATGATACTACTCACTTGAAACAATAATAATAAAATATATTTCAAGGTAATATAGCAAAAAGTTCTTAATCACTGTATTAATCAGCACACAATCACAATGTCTGTGTGAGACAAGCCTTATCAAGGTCTTGTATATTTCTTTGAAAAATAACAATTATAAATTGCTGCAACACTCTATAACATAAGTGCAATGCACAAGAAATAGTGTCTTATCTAATCAACATTAATCATCAGTTGATTCTTTCACATAAATCCATATGATCAACTATATTTTAAATAGTGTATGTCGATCAAGAACATAACAAAACAATTATACAAGACAACATGAAAACATTTGCGGAAATCAAATAAATCAAATGGAAAAAATAATAAAAAATAAACCGCAAGAGGATAACAAATACAAATAACGCCACAGTATATAAATATAAATGTTGTATGAAACTGAAAGATAGCAAAGGGTAGACCAACAAATTACAAACAAATCAAAACAAAACTAAAGAATGTGAAGAAACTTCCGAAAACAACACTGACCATATCGTCACAACTAACCAAAAAAAAAAAAAATAGCAACAGCAGTCGCTTTGCAAATTCCAGTATCGGAAATTTGCTCACCCTATAGAAAACGCTCACAATAGACGACCTCTATCACGTGGTATGATCTAAGGGAGACTCCGCCCAACCGAAACAACAACCCGCAGAATACAAACAAATATCACATATAAACATGTAAACATAAATGTACATATAGCATAAATATTTATAATATAATGTAATGTAATGTAATGTGTTGCAGATAGAATGTGTTGCGAAGAAGGCACAGTTATACGCAATAATGCTACAGTACTATGGTACTTTATTAAATAATCAAATCTGGCCTAAATCATAAAAGTTCAACACAAACTATGGCAGTGCAGGAGAATCCACTGTTTACAGTTCCTCAGAATCACAAGTAAGACTTCTCGCTTCAGTTGCACTGTACATTTTGCAAACACTGTCAAATATATGTTCCAACTCTGATATGTAATGCTGTCTGTTCCAAACAAACTTGCTGTGTAACGCTGTCTGTTCTATGGCAAATGTCCATCAACAAAAAATGTCAACAAACGCTGACCTAGTTACTGTATACCTCGATAGGACAGGTCGCGCTGACATCGACTGTAAAGTTGTATTGCTGGTGTTTACGTGTGTCGTAACAGGCCCCAAGGAATGGTCTGGTCTCAGTAGCTGACTTCTCAAATATGTCCACTGTGCAGGTTGACCCAGGAAGCTGGCACACCACTGTAAAAAATGGTGTCAGACTGTTCACAGCTAACTCACTCCAATCACAGGTGGAAGTTAAGGATGTAAGGGCCACTGCTGTAAAGAAGTTATTTCTTACTACACCTGTAGTACACCACTGTAAAGTTCTGTTGTTTGCGACTCCACTGTAAAGAATCGAGTGTAGTGTATAGAACCTCACTGTAAAGTATGATGGCTGGTAGTACTGTTGTATTCAAAGAGGTGCTGTCACCGTGAAGACAGACACAGGTCAACTCGACCTACACAGGGTAGTGTAAACATTGAAGTGAGAGTACATTGTACGCGAATGGTAGAATGGTTCTGAAGAGTTGACAACTTGGTAACAATATATTCATACTCTCACATGTAGAAGTCAAGGATTACTGGAACTACTGTGTTCTTTTTATAATATTTAATGAGACGCACACTGGAACAGTACGTGTATGGTTACAGGAACACATGACGACATAAACAGCATGGTGTTGATCAATGGTGTATCATCTTAAGTTAGCATACATGCTGGATAACCTCATACTGGAACATTTGTAGACAAGCATTCAGAGTTCTATAGTTAATCCACATCTATATATATATATATATATATATATATATATATATATATTATATATATATATATATATATATATATATATATATATATATATATATATATATATATATATATATATATATATATATATATATAGGTTGTACTGACAGATCACGTCAGTTTATACATAATGTTCATAGTGACTCTTGTACAGAATCTCTCTTAGCATGAGTGTAGCTTGTACTCTAGCGTAGATTCTTTCAAATAGCATTCAGCACATATCTTCGGAGTAAATGCTAAATCTCCCATAATAGATCTTTCTTTCATAACTGTGATCTCTGGATCATTATCGGGTAGTAAGGGACAACCCTGTTCTCTGATGAATGATTGACAATAATTCGGATTCCAAGATGGCTTCCTTGGTCCTAACATCGCTCACACAACGGTGAGATGACAAAACTTCTAGAAAGATTCACTTCATAAGGATATCAAAGTTTCCACCAATATCAGCATTATCTGTCCTCATAATTGCTGTGTAGAAACATTCTTAGTGCTGCTAAACGATATGTCGTTCTGACATCTGAACATAAGTAGATTCATGTAGGCCTAAACATAACCCATCGTAAGCCTAGGAACGAAGTCAGTAAAAGTACGTTTACCTTGGCCAAGAATCAATAGCAAGCACAAAAACACTTTTCTGGCGTAATAGAAACAATACTGGGGAACACATAGACTAAAACAGTCCTAGAAGACACAATCTTCTTCCCCATGATAACTTGAGATCACAAAACTTTGGACCGCTCGACATTGGCGTCCCGCCAGACTCCATAACCGAAGAACACACTCTCTTATCTTCATCCGCTCAGAGTGTAAGAAGAAATAATCCAGCCCAGACACACAAAGATAACATGATATAAGACGGAATCGTCTCAAACAGACAAACAGTAAACCTAGATTCAGACTTTCAATATTCCTGCAAAACCTTAAGCGAGAACAATCTGTTTCCAGCTATAATAGAAAATCTAGATTCCTCCGCTTGTTCAATCCACGGAAACAAAACAGGAACCGATCACTCAAAGAATAAAATACACATTTACTATTCTGAGTTATTCCCCTTTCTTAAAAGTTGTAAGTTCATAAATAAATATCCTTTTATCAAACAGATAGTTACATTTTCATTTGTAATCGTATCAACTGTAATCTGTGCGACATATAAAAAATATGTACGCAACAGTAAGATACCAGACATCTAAATAAGTCAGAGCAGATGTTTTGTCTGTGACGGTAATAATAATAATAATAACCCCTTCAGTCATAACTGACTATGGGATATGACGGTAAGGGATGTGAAATAAGTATTTAGGATTGAGCAGACTTATGCTCTGTGAAAGTAAGATTCAAGCAATCAGTAAATAAGGCAGAGCAGATCTTTGGTCTGTGAGGGTAAAATTGTAAAACTGATACCACACAATTTTATTTTTTAATTCATATATTACTTTTGTACTAAAAACGCGTGTTAGTATAAGTGAGCGAGCGTGTTTTTGAGCCATGATATTAGCCAAGGTTATTGTGTCTGTTCCAGGTGAGTTATGGTGATAACGTCATATTTATTTTCACGCGAGCATAAATGTAAACATCCATTCATTTACTTAATTAACCATCTCTAGCTCAACTGAAAAATGATTCGTTCATGCCAGTTAGGTATTGTTTCCGACTTAAAACCACTTTATTTCGAATCTCCAATCATTCTCAAGGATTTGAATGTTTGCAACATTGTTATGATTGGCCCTTCTACTTCTTCATCGCGTATTTACGTCACTGATGTAGTGGCAGGTTGTTTAAAGAGTACAATGTATTCTATCCATCTCATAAATGTTTTTAATCAGTCTTTGTCTTCTTTTTCTATGAGTACCTCCTATAGTATGCTATATTTTAACAGTTTTTGGTTGTAGAAGGCAAGAGACTCATGATTTTCAGTGAAAAATAGAGTTCACATATTTGTAATTAGTCTTATAAAAAGCTAAATTTTACCTTCGTCAACATAGGATATCGTTACCGTTGTTGACTCTACGGTACGGATTTAGTCTTGACTAATGAATTTACTTTAAGTTAATGTAAATTGCTGGTTTTATTGTGACGTAATCTTGCAGATTGGAAGTTTTGTGTTACGTTATGATTATCAGAGTTCAGCGTATTAAAGATTTTGGAAACTTCTAAATCAAAATAAACTGACAATAAAAATGTCGAAAAATTGCATCGTACATGAAAAGGAGATATCAACACAATTTTTTTCGTTCCATCAGGAACACATTGATTGTCAATGATGTATATTTTAAGTCACGCTAAACAAGATCACAAGGTCTATTATACTTGGATATGGGACCCAAAGATGCAGCAATAGTGAATGCAGTCAGCGACCCATAGCTTGACTGCTTGCATCAGGATCAGCGAACCAGAGCTGGTCAAGACCGTACTCGACCTCCACGTGGTGGTCCTGGAAACAGTCTGCAGCAGTGCAGTCTGGCTGAGCGAGTACGGATCGCAATGGGAAGGCAAACCCGGTCCCTAAAAAATGCCGTGCTGAAGTCAGATGTGTCGACCGAAAGGTGCAGATATCACAGCTTAGGCGTAAACAGACACAACGCAACCACCGTCCTTTTCAGGGCGAACGAGGAAGAAGAATACTTGGATATGCGCCCTAATATAACCGATGGACTATGTGTCTATGTCGAACGGGGCGCGCCTCGCCAAAACATGACAAAATTTTATTTTTAAAAAAATATATATTTAAGTCATCTTTTTCAGCTTTTCCGGAGTGGAGCAGTCCCAATTACGATGGTTCGGTCATGTCTGCAGAATGGGAGAAGATCAGATACCACGACAAGTATGGGATCTAGACCTCCCGGACGACCCAGAGTCCGCTGGGAGGACTAAATCAGACAAACACCCGAAGGACCGAGGACTGAACTGGAACCAGGTCAAAAGGAAGACAGCCGATAAGATATTATGGCGCTCTCTCTGGCAAACCTCTACACCCCTGAGCAGAAGAGGAACAGTAGTAAGTTTTGTCCGCTCTGCTCACAAGATTCTCGCCAAAGTAGCTTCCTCTTGTACATGTCTTCTTCAGTTTCTCCGTGATTTCTTACTCGTCTCTCTGAGGGTTTATATCAGGAACATGCCTGGTTATACTTGTTGGTTGTTTCCCGAGGGTGTATCCTATCCATCTTCTATTTCTGTCTTTTTTGTCTAGCTGTATTGCTTATTGTCTGATTATTCCAGAGCTTAGTACTGGCTATTACATTGGCTAGTTGATACTTAAAGATACTGAATGATTCAATCGTTATATTCTGTCACGTGTGTAAATAGTGCAGCAGTGACCGTCCACTTTTGCCCCCCACCCCCCACCTAAGTTTATATTTTTTGCTACACGAACGACGAATTCACTATCCCAATTAACACGCGAGCCGTCTGCCAATTAAGCACGGTGGAACAGAGCGAAGTGTGCAGCATGGTGTAATCCTTCTTCGATCAGGGAAACACGCAGGCAGCGGGCAAGGCGTTAACAGTTTCTTTGAAGAATCAAGGGCGATAAGTCTGAGACGTCCCTTCGATTGTTACATCTTCAGGGGAATTAACTTACGTAGCTGTGGTAGGCGGGGAGAATGAAAGACAAGCCAGAGGTTGTCGGTCGGCAGAGGTGAAGAAATAATCTTTCATTCAGGAATTGAACTGCAAATTTGCCTGGCCCTGGCCGTACGTGCGACTTTTGCATTAAGGGGCGAAAGAACGGCATCTATGGATATATACCTCGTCTCTCCAAAAGTCATTATTCTGAATTCACTAGCTCAATATCCTAAGATTTCTCGTACAGAGTGAATTATTAGATTTCGTGGAGTGTTTCATTTTTCTGTTTGCGGTAATTTATATACTAGCCTTTAAGTGATTTAGTGGGTTAAAAGTTTTCATTTATATTTCACTGGGATGTTCTGTGGTAATTGAATAGCGTATTAAATAACTTATAGCTAATTTTTCCAGCTGTAAAGTAAATTTAATTACTCGATATTCCCCCAGAAAGAGATGTTTTAAATTGACAAGTACATAAATTAAATAACTGTCTACTGACGGTATATATTATTTACTTCTATCCATTTTTATGTAATTTTATAAATGACTAATGTTCATATCACGCATTAAAAGCGATAGGATAAGCTAGACATTTGTGGTTTATAATCTAATTTAATAACGGAGTGGTTAAAGATGTCTTACCTTAACACGTGGTAGAGATATAATATTGATATTATGGTTAAATGTTTACATATCTTTCCTAAAATCTTGGGTGATAAAAAAAAACCCCAGCGAACTAGCGGTCTTATGGTCTTATGAAATTATGGTCAAATGAACTTATGTCTTATGAACTATGGTCGTATGGTCCGTTGGTCTTATAAGTGTATAAGCAACCAGAAACTTTATAATATTGTTGAGTCTTGGGGCTATGACCTGCGCGGTCCATTTTCTTCATTTTATGAGAGAGACCAAACTAGAACAATAATTGTAAATGTTAACTGGACCAGAACTATACCAGATTTTACCTATATAAATCTCATCAGCCAGCTGTGGCAAAATATATTGTCAGCAACATTTGTGTAATTTAACATAGTGTCTCAGCAACCAGAGGCTAGAAAACCCAGGAACTATATATGTATTATTCATCCTATGTTGGCAATCACCACGTATCAACCTTACTCCAACCAACTGAAGGCAGAGAAACCGTATTTTATCCACGAAAAATTAAATCACCAACTCCAGCGACTCCCGTGAAATTTGCAGTCAGCAACTACGGCGAGTCTGGGGCTGGATTTGGCAAAACGTAATATGACACTGAATAGTCTTATTACTTATTAGTATTTATTTCCACGGAATGCCTGCGACAACTATTGGGTAAGCGAATACGAATGTGGCCACAGTATGAAGGATTGAATGAACTGTAAGAGAGTAACATAATTTTCATATGTTACCACTATCATACAAATCTTTTCTTTTGTTCTTACTAACCTGAGTATATACGGGATAGATTAATTAGGAACTTGTTCTTTGTTTTCTTTACTGACTATACCATACCTGTGACGGACAACTCAGCTGTCCCTGAAAATTGTTGGATGATAGGACCCTCTGATAACATCAGTGCCCCTGAATATTGTTGGAATTTTTCATCAGAACGGAACTCTTCAAACGTGGGCTCATTAAGTATGCAGCATTTCCACGTTTGCTGTCAACACGTTGGATAATTAAATATGTAGACTGCTATATTATATGCATTTTGAGATAGCATGGCTTTTAATGGGAGGTTAATTCACGCCCACGGCCACCTCTGAGAGCGATTAATAGCAGTTATTCCGTTACCTGTGCCAGTAAGCCGGCCAAGAGGGGGGCGTTGCCAGAGGAGCACTCCTGTTTCCAGAGCGATTACAAGCAAGCATGGAACTACACCTTTCTTTAGTGCCTGCCTTAGAGGCGTTGCCAGGATCAAACGTACTAGCGCCATGAGATCTGAGACACTGAGGATCTCTCAGAACGGACGATAAAGTTTCCTGTTGCTAAGATAACACGGCAGCGAGAACCAGAGTGGACGAAGCAAGCTTCTTGCAGACATTTCGCATCTCTGTGTCAACCAGGAAACCGCTCGAAATACGGGACGAACGGGGAAAGACGAAGCGGCCAGGAAATGGAGTAATCGCGAACGGAAATCGAAACCAGGAGCGGTCTCCCTCTTTAGTCGGGCGGCATCTCTGTTAGCACGGCGGCTAGAATTTCGATTTTCCCCCTGAGTTCTTAAGAGGCGCTAGATTCTGACATGTACCACTCATGTTACATTCCAGTTAGATATATACAGACCTTTGAGAAATGCAATTTTATCACTCGTTTGCCAGACATTGACAGAAGCACTAGCATAGTGAAATCTTGTTTGATTCCCTCTGGATTTTCAACTTATTGCAGTGAATTCTTTTCTGTGCAACGGTATAATATATATTAGTTTCTAGTGATCAGTGGTCTAGTTCATTCATTTTTATTTCACTGGATTTTGTGTTGATTTAAATCTATTAAATTAAACCTATCTCCAAAGTTTCCAGTCGAAAATTTAATGACATATCTATTATAGTATTTCCAAAGATAATAGATGCTTAAAATGCTTAAATTAACTTTTAAAGTCGCGAAGGAATTTTTAACTAACTAATTGAGTTAAGTTCTAGATATATATGTGTGTTTTAATCATTAAACTCGCGAAGTGTTTTCTTAAATACATAATTAAATACGCGAGAGCATATAATAGTCTTAACGGTAAATTTATCGCGCTTTAGAATGTTATTTGATTTTTTGGTATGAATTACATGTTTTCTATCTTTCATATAGGGTGATCCTAACCTTTGCATCCCAGCAAAGCAAAGCATAAACATTGTATTAGAGTCCTGCAGACTCAGTTCTTAAAACTCTCCAGAATTTGATGAAGCTGTGTTTTTTTAAATTTTAATTCTTGTGGCGATCCTATGTTTGGGATTCAGCTATCTACCTTTATCAGAAATAAAGCACACCCAAGAACAATTTACTACCTCATAAATTTAATTAAGATTTAACTGGAGAAGAACATTGCCAGAGCTTATTTGCATTACTTTACTGCTCTATTACTAAAGAAAATAGAAATCTTCCGAACACTGATTGTGCATATTTTCTTCACTGGATTTTAAAACCCTCGAAGTAAACCATCCCTTACCGGTCAGTTGTTATCATTACGCCTTAAGGATTTTTTACCACCATCGGCGAAATCAATGAGACCATACCATATTCACTATCTGAACCTAAGACTGTGCCATCCAGTAGAACTTTCCTTTTAACATAACAAAAGACAAAAACAATCAGCTTCACCTTCCAGCGATTACGGGACTGTACTAACACATAAACCTGATAATCTGGGGCTGGACACAGAAGACCTACGACGAGTGTTTAATTGATGTTTTTTTGTATTTCTATGGAGTGCCACTTCTACGATCGGTAAGTGTGTGTGAACAAATGTGTGATGGTCATCAAGAGCGTGCATGAATGACAGGAGATTTATTGTTGCAAACTATTTGCTAATTTGCCTACCTGGTAAATACTTTTACTGTATTCCCTACATTGTTCCTTTAAGTGGGATTTTTGTTAACTCTGTTTACCCCCCCCCCCCCCTCTTTCCTCCTTTCATTTGCTTAGTAAAGGGAAGAACAATTGAGAAATAACAGGTTTTTTTCTTCTACCCATACATAATATTGTAACACCTCTTTTCAGAGTAATTAAGTTTACTGTTGGGTTACATCATCTATTTTTCTGATAATTACCTATCTTTGGACTGGGTTTATCTTTGTCTATTTCAAGAGGGAAGGGCGTAGTGGATACCACTCTTCATAAACCCCTCCCCACCTTGTTATTTGTATTTTATGTACCTATTATATTTTGCTGGTAACCAAATGATACATGTCGTGACTGATTTTTTAATGATAAATAAACACGTAAAACTTATTTATTACTGTGTTGGAATACCCAAGCCCAAATTACCCATATCTGTTTAATATAGTTTGTATTCACGTAACGTCCGTGTGTTTGAAGCACCAAATTGGTGTGAGCGCATGTGTGTTTGGAAACTGGTAAATAATCCTTTAGCCAGGAGAGTTTAAGGAGTAGATTGAGAGAAACAGATTGTCGTTAAAAACGTCTGTCCTTACTCTCCCCAGCACTCTGTGAAGCAACTATTTACTTTGTAACCCTTATTCTCACTGAACTTTCATCATCATTATCCACTCTAAACGGGATCACTATTTCTAAGACTCTTTCTCTCAAAATAAATTTACGACAACAATTGGCTGGCTCGCCGGGATGTCGGGATTTTGAGTCTGATCTTAAGGTCTGGGTCTAACTAGATAGAGTGTGAATGATCTGTCTTTGTGAGTTAGGGAAATAAATAAAAATAATTACACCCCTAGACAACGCCTTTTTGTATTTGGGTCGTCCACACACAGCATATTTACAGGTTGTTTTCTTTCCAAAATTAGGAAATTACCGATAAACAAAAATATTTATTTAAATTATTCTCTGGCAGAGAAAATTAAATTTTTCTTTATAAGATTTGCTGGGATTGCGTGATTGGTTTACAGTCACTAAGGTTTTTTTTAAGTTAAAAGAGTTGAGCTTAGCTAAAGACGCCTTGTTCTGACTTCTTTAAGTCTAGTTAACAACGTCTCTTCTCATAACTGACTTCAGAGGGCGGAGTTTTGTGGCGGAGAATTAAAAATTTTAGGGAAATTTTTTTTTCCTTTAAATTATTTTAAAAATAAATTTTTCTCTACTGTTAGCAAAAGTAGATTTTCTTCTAGTGTTTGACTTACCATTAACGTGGCATAGTCGCCTGCATTAAGAGTCGTAATTGACAGATAATAGCAGCGATAAGCTAGCACATTACAAGGTAGGAGGTAACACAAGTAAATTTATACTTTGTGGTGTGTTTTTTTCTCGTAGGGGCTTTGAGCTTTTTCCCTTCTTGTTACTTCTTACTATTCTCTAGTAGTAGAAGCATACGGTTTTTTGACATGGCAGAAAGAATTAGGATGAGGTCCATGTTGAGGCTGGAGGCGAAGGAATCAGGATTAGAGGGCGAAGCAGCGAACGTGTTTGTAAACACGGAACTGGAAAGGTATGACGCGGACCAAGAGAAAGCAGAGAGGAAGGAAGCACAGGATAGAGCAGAGAGGAAAGAAGCGGAAGATCGTCAATTGGAGCAGAAGAAAATTGAGGCAGAGATGGAAGCTCGCAGGGAAAGAGAAAGAGAGAAGGAGAGACAGCACGAACTGGCGCTTAAGGCTTTAGAGAGTCGGGACGCCTCTACTTCGACTAACGGAGAGCCGTCTTCGCCCCAGTCTCAGTGAACGGATCTCTCCAGCACTCAATCTGCCCAATTAACTGCGATGTCTTTTGCTTTAGAGTCTTTTTCTAGCCCTAATGAGAAAATTGACACCTTCCTAGAAAAATTCGAGAGGCTCGCAAATCTGTATGGGTTAGAGAGTTCCCGTTGGTCACTTAAACTCTCAACGTCATTAAAAGGTAGTGCTTATGACGTGTACACAAAGCTGGGAACCAACCAACATGAATACGACATGCTAAAGAAGGCCTTGCTAGAGCGGTTTGAGATGACCGCCCGAAAATTTCTGCAAATGTTCAAAAACAGCCGAAAAGAGAGCACGGAAACTTTTCCCCAGTTCTCTTCACGTCTCACGGGCTATTTGACAAAGTGTATTGAATTATCAGAATTACCTCTTACATACGAGGGACCTCTTGAACCTGTTCTTATGGAACAGATAAAGTCAACTTTGTCAAACGAAACCCGTAGATTTTTGGCTGAACAGGGCGCAGTCATGCTTGAGGACATCCTAAATAAGTCAAAATGCTATACCAATGCAATGGCCGAACTTTCCAGCACTAAACGTAAACCCACAGATGAGCCATCTCGTAAACAAAATCTAGAGCAGTCATCCTATTCCTCAAATTCCTCTCAGAATTATAACCAACGAGAAAATAATACCCAGAGACCTCCCCAGGAAAATCGAAATTCTACAAAACCCGATTTCCACCAAACAACAATTCTGATCAACCCACCAAGCCTACGTGGCAGCGCGGCCACCAAGGTCAAGGAAAAGGGAAGACCCCTATATCAGGGACGTCTGATCAAGGTAAGCAGACCGGGCCCAACCGCATCGGATGCTTGCATACAGCCTCGCAAGATAGAGTCAATGTCAGTGATTCTCAACCTGAGGGGACAGACCCTCAACGCGAGGAACTGTAATTTTGAATGGTACCTCAACTACTTGTCTCCTTGACACTGGATGAAGTTTTAATTGTATTGTCGCCAGGCACCCAGTCAAACCCGGTCAGGAGACAGAGGAAAACGTCAAACTAAGTGGAGTTTTCAAGAGTGAGGCACCCAGGACGCTTCCTATCGCACTGGTAGAGATACACTCTGATTTTGTCAGAGGTGTTATTAAAGCAGCCATAATGGATGATCCGATCTACCCAGTTATCCTGGGATGTAGATATGTGTTTGTTGGGAGACCAAAGGAGCCGATTGTGGCAGCGGTAACCACAAGAGGGCAAACTAAGAAGGAGAGGGAGCCTGCGCCAAATTTGTTGCCGAACGAACTGAAGGAGGCGCAACAAAAGGACCGTACTCTGGAGCCCTGCTTTAGAAAACTGCCCATGGCTAAGGACCCCAGACACCACGGAGACATCTTTCTAAGGATGGCGTATTGTATCGTAGAACGGGCGACCCTGATACAGGGAATAACCAGCTCCTAGTACCGACGCAGTACAGAAGCCAGATCTTAGAAATGGGGCACTCTCTTCCCTTTAGCGGACATATGGGACAAAACGCCACTATTCAGCGAATAAAAAACCACTATTGGTGGCCAGGAATGAATTCTGAAATTATCAGGTACATGAAATCCGGCGCCCAGTGCCAACGGATAGCACCCAAGCGCTTGACACCCCCAGTACCTATGGGGCAAATGCCAATAGTAGTACTCCATTTGAACGGGTTTCTGTCGACATCATTGGACCCCTGGAAAGGACCAAAAGAAGGAACAGATTTCATCCTGACCTTAGTCGACACTTGCACAATGTGGGCCGAAGCTATACCGCTAACATGCACAGATTACAAGCATGTCGCAGAAGCCCTCGTGCAAATTTTCACGCGGCTGGGATTCCCTCAACAAGTTTTGACGAACAATGGATCCCAATTCCGTAGCCTGTTAATGGAGGAGATCTTTAAGATCTTGAGGGCCAAACATATCCACACAAGTCCCTACCATCCGGCCGGAAATGGGCTCATGGAACGTTTTAACGGCAGCCTCACCATGATGTTACGTAAGCTGGGTCAGGAGAAACCGGAAGACTGGGATCTATTTATATCTGCTGCCTTATTCGCCTAAAGAGAGGTTCTCCAAGCGTCCACGGGATTCGCGCCAGCTACACTTTTATTTGGCAGACCAATTAAGGGGCCACTAGAAGCCTTACTTCGGTCCCTGACAGACCAAAAGGCTGACGAGACAGTCGTCTCTGCAAGCAAGTATGTATCTGAGCTCAAGGAAAGGCTAAAGCTAGGATGGGATCTAGCTACGACCAACCATAAGAAAGCCCGCGCTGAACATGCTAAAAGATACAACAAAGCTGCAAAAGAGAGAGAACTCCAACTAGGGGAGAAAGTTTTGTTGCTACTTCCAACCGGAAGCAATAAACTTCGCATCGGATGGCAAGGACTCTTTACCGTCCTTAAAAAGATCTCACGCACCAATTACAAGATCTCCATTAAAGGAAAGGAGAAGGTCTTTCACGTAAATCTCCTTAAGAAATATTTGGAAAGACCAGTGCCATCCTCCGAGCATCTCCTGGCTGTCGCCATAGCAACGGAAGACGAGGAAGATGATGACGGTTGCATGGAGTACCCACTGCAACCCACAGAATCCTTTAAAGATGTCAAGTTCGGCGACAATCTCTCACCAGAACAACAAACAGAAACCAGGGCGCTACCAAAACAGTACAGTGCACTCTTAACGGATGTACCTGGTCGAACAAATCTCATTGAATTTGATATGAAATTAACAAACGAGACCCCTGTTCGAACCAAAGTTTACCCCATCCCGTACACAAAAGCTGATGCACTTTGCGGAGAAATCGACAAGCTGCGTCAGGCAGGGATTATCAGCGAGTCTACATCTCCTTACAGTTCCAGTGTAGTGCTGTTGCAGAAGCCCAATAAGGAAGTTCGGCTGTGTAAAGATTACCGGTTGCTGAAAGCTGTAACGGAATTCCAGCCCGAACCTCTCCAAACTGTTTCTGAGTTGTTCACCAAGCTTAGCACAGCAAACATTTTCTCCAAGATTGACCTCAGTATAAACAAATATAAAACGGCATTGAATCAGTTTTACAAATAAACAGTGCACAGGACAATATCTCACCTGGTTTGTCATGTTTGTGTATTGTTTACTCAAAATACAATTACGTCATCACTTTTGTAGACTCGGTGCCTGATTTCAATGAAGCCATTAATATTCCCACTGGGCGGTGCAAAATCATTAGCGGGCATTATTAACAGAATTCAGTAGCAAAATAGTTGAAATATAGAAAGCGCATTGGAAAGACGAAAGGCAAAAGTGAAACATGCGAAATTACCCGAATCAAACAACCAAAACGGCCAAATGTGTAAACCATACAGAAAGGACGACGTGTGTGAAGTATGATCGTAACATGAATATGCACAAACTTATATGACGTCATCATTTGTGTATGCTGCTGATCCAAAATACAATTACGTCATCACTTTTGTAGACTGAGTGCACCGATTTCGATGAAGCTATCAACACTACCAATGGGCGGGTAGACGTTTTATACAGTGTAAAGTTATATATGCAAATTTTTGCAACGAAAAGTTGACTCTTGCATTCCTGTACCCCTGATGAAGCTATGTGCAAAATTTCTTTGCCGTAGCTTTAACGGGGCCGGTGCCAACCCCGAACAAACAAATAAACAAACACACAACACTTTTTCGAATATATATATCCAACACCATAATTCCCGCCGTAAGGTACTTGGATCAGTCGGTCTGTCACACTTTGCACACCGTCATTTTCGCACTTTTTTTCTGTTTTCGAGAGAGTGCATTAACTTTTGAGCACAGCTAAGGGGGTGCAACTGTGGTTGAAAGTTAGACAATAATTGTATTGTTTCCCCTTATATGTACTCTCGCGAAAATAGCAAAAATCAACAGACAATCAAGAAACTCTTCTGTCCAGTTTCATTCAGGAAACGGATTTAACTCGTCATTTTTCTTAAAATAACCTTAAAATGTAAGTTTTTAAATTGTTTCTTCAAGACAAAATTTTAATTTAAAGTATTGCAGACTTATTATTATGGATCAAAATGATAAGATGGCTAAAAGGAAGGGACGATCGCGTCATTCACAGCGAGCAAGCGAGACTTTAGAAGAAGCAGCAGTGTAACACGTAACAAAAACAACACACTATAATTAAAACCCTGCCAATTTTAGCGGGTTGTGCCCCCCCCCTCCCCTCCCCCTTCCGCCGCCGCCACATTTGCATCAAAAGTCATTTTTAATAGGGTACAGAAACCACATTAAAAATTGATTTTTCAGAATATAATTCTAACCTAATATTTAATTAACCTAATATTTAATGCGATGGTTGTACTTGCATCTGGGCAACCAGCTTCAAAATTCGCGGCTGAGTGTTTGTTAAAGCCAACCTCATGTCATCCTCAACATTCAGTCTGTTTCTTGCCTTTGTTTTGATATGAAGAAGCGTTAAAATCCACTCTCGCAGAGATATGTAGAGGCAAATGGTAGTAAAACTCGAAAGGCAAGCATGGTGACATTTGAATATGACTGATACATAGCACACCAGAACTGAGTCAGCAATTTTTCATAAAACAAATTACGTGCCGAGGAATCTTTCCGCAGACCCAAGAATTCATCCTAAACTTCATCGGGAATGCTGGTATATTCAGGGAAGCAGAGAATGGGTTTCGTACCAGGGCAGCTCCGTCTTCTGTAAGCTCAGGGAAGTACCGCTGAAATTCATTTTCAAGGGATTCAAGGTGCCCAGTAATCTCCTCCTTCAGATTCTCATCCAGTTCACCTTCAGATTCCTCTACCGCACTGCAGAGTTTTTCAAACATGGCAATGTTTCCAAGATTTACTTTCCGACGCCAGTTTTGCAGCTTGGATACAGATGCCTGAGGATTGTCTTGAAATTGGATAATGTGTGTTTCTTTTCCCTGGAGTTTAAGGTTCAGCTTATTTAGCTAGTCTAAAATGTCTGCTAAGTAAGCACGTCTTTTCTTCCAAGCTTCATCATTAAAGTAAGCCACAAGGTCATGTTTCCCTTGCACTTCCAGGAACAACTTGATTTCATCTTTCAACTCAAAGACACGATTGACAACATTTCCTTTCGACAACCAGCGTACAGCAGTGTAGAAAAGAAGAACATCGTGATCAGAATTCGTGTCTTTACAGAGTTCTTTAAACAGACGGGTGTTGAGGGCTCCAGATTTGATGTAATTCACAATTTTGATCAGAGAATCAAGTACCTCAGACAACTGAGTAAAAAAGTCCTGGAGTATAAGAGTGAGATCCATCTTTGTTTCATAGATCTGGAAAAGGCGTTTGACAGGGTCCCCTGGAGCAAACTTTGGGACTGTTTGGCAAGGAAGAACGTTCCAGCCCCTCTGATTCATGCTATAAAGAGCTTCTACAAGTCTTGAAGAAATTGTGTGAGGACAGCAAACCATAAGTCAGAAGAGTTCAGGACCATTACTGGTGTAAGACAAGGTGATATCCTGTCACCTTATCTTTTCATACTCCTCATGGACGATATCATCAAGGCACGTAAGGAGAGAACAACAAAGTATTCAGTGGGGTACTGGAAGATGAGACAGGTCTGTATTTCAGAGCTGGCATTTGCTGATGATGTTGCCCTGATTGCTAAATCAGAGGCACATCTCCAATCCAACCTGCAAGTCTGGAAAGAAGAGCTGGAGAAGAGAGGGATGGTCATAAGCAGCTCTAAAACAAAATCAACGGTGATATCACGAGAAGAAAGAAGACATCAAATTAAACTGGGAGAACAGGTCCTGGAGCAGGTCGACCACTTTAAATACCTCGGAGCTATTATAGACCGAAAGAGAGGCATCAAAGAAGAGTTGGCCACTCGAAAAGCAGCAGCTGGGAGACTTTTTCAGGCTATAAATCGAGGATTCCTCAGCAAGAGAGAGGTTGGTAAGAAAACGAAGATGGCTGTATACCGCTCCACCTATGTCCCAGTCTTGACATATGGATGCGAGTCATGGGCAATGACTACAACCCACAAAAGCCAGATCCAAACCTCAGAAATGAGGTATCTGAGGAAGGTGGTTGAATTAACAAGACGAGACATGGTCCGCAACCAGACGATACGTCAAGGCCTAATATCCCACCCCCTGCAGACCCAAGTAGAACAGTCCCAACTAAGATGGTTTGGTCATGTCGCAGAATGGGAGAAGATCGGCTACCACTACAAGCATGGGAAACAAAGAGCCAGGGATCTAGACCCCCAGGACGACCCAGAGTCTGCTGGGAGGACAACATTAGACAATCTTTGAAGGACCGAGGACTAGAATGGAACCAGGCCAGAAGGGAGACAGCCGATAGGATAGTCTGGCGCTCTCTCTTCCAAAGCTCTACACCTCACGGTAGAAGGGGAACGACTAAGTAAATAAGAATCAAGTATTTCTTGCAGATGAGCTGGAAGAGTCTTACTGGCAAGAGCATATCGGTGAATCATGCAGTGAATGCCCTTTGCTTGGGGAGCAAGTTCGTTCACTTTTGTCTGAAACCCGACTTTGACCCTAGCATAGCTGGTGCTCCATCTGTACAAATCCCACAGACGTTTTTCTACTGTAGTCCTCCAGTTTCAAGAAAGGTATTTATCTTCTCCATAATATCTTCACCTTTTGTAGTAGTTTCAAGTGCACTACAAAACAGGAACTCTTCTTTGATGTCATCTGAATGAATATATTTCATGAAGACAAACAACTGAGAGTATGAAATTACGTCCGTTTATTCATCAACATAAAAAGAAAACAATAAAGAAACTTTGATTTCATTCAAAACCTGCTCTTTCACGTCTACGGACATATCTGAAATGCTCCTCTGAATAGTGTTATTTGACAGAGATATTTGTCGCATCTTTATCTCTCTGGCTTCCCCAAGAATTAACTTCACCATCTTCAACATGCAGGGTTTGATGAACGTTTCTCCAATCGTGTAAGGTTTTTTTTGTTTGGCAATTTCCAATGCGACTTCATATGATGCTTGCACTGCTGCTGTGCTCTGTTGCTAAAGATTTCCTGTAGGATCAAGCCTCTGACATCTGAGATCAGTTTCATGGCGTCGAAAGAACTCCAAATCCTTTTCAGTATGTTCTGAATGCTTTGCTTTGTCTCTTAGTGACGTTTGAGTTTTGAAGATTTCATAGATTCAGCACTGAGAACAACATTGCACAAAACGCATTGTGGCTTCTCTATGCCATTGCTGATCAAGGCGGTGAAGCCAAATTTTAGATAGTCTTTTTAATTTTGACGTTTTTTCTCCATGGGTACGGATTTCTGAAAATATAAATAAACATTAATTCTTTTTCGCGAACAAAAAATTTCTTTTTGTATTTTTATTATTTATTCATGTTTCACGAATTTTATCAATTGTAATTGTCATGTCAGCATCTTCCAGCATAATCCACATCAAGCCGAGAACGAAAAAAAAAAACATATAACCAATTTTATTAAATCGAGAACGTTAAGGAACATCCCCAATTATCAGTAAACAAGTATAAACGGCAAACCCCTACACAACCCCAAAAATGCAGCAGTACAAAAGCGCCAAGGCAGCACAGCGAGAAGAAATACACGACGCTCCAACCTCAAGAGGACCTGGGGAAGAGGAACCCCAAGGAAAACTAACACGGTAGAATGCCTGAATAAAAGTATAGTTCTAAACTACTCTATGGGGAAGTCCTGGAGACAGGACAGTAATATTTTTTTTTAAAGTAAATGTTTAATAATGTTTAACGTTAGTCACTCGGCTCACTATTTTATTAAAATAATACACCTATTAATACTAATGATATAAAAATAAAAAATATAAATCAATAATTAGCCAAATAAATTGTTTTCCGTCGGGAAACGATGATAGCGATGCAGAAAGCCGACCGACAGCACGGACTGATGACGACCTACTGACGCTCTTTAGATTTTAGAAAGTGCAAGCATTAGCTAACCCGGGCTCGACAGCGATTGGCTGGTTTCCATCTTGGCGCCAACTAAAGGTGGTTGACTATTGGCGAACTAAGTTCGCGCCAGTTTGCATCAGACGACCATCGCAGACATTATTGAATTACATCATTACAAAGATGGCGGCGTCAGCAAAACATACGGGGTGATCTTCAACTGCGTTAAGAGAGCAACTCACCTTTATCTGACGGTCCGTTTTCGACAGTCTGTTATTCAATAGTCGAGACACCGATTAAAAATGAATTTTGATATTGAATTTTGCATCATAGTGAATATTTTTGTCAGTTTACTATTTGTAACATAGAATTATATTCTAATGATAACACTGCATTTGTATATTTCATTTTTAGGTAGCCAATCAAGGTCCGCCGTGGCGGAAATCTGAAAAAATATTAAATGCCCGCCATAGCAAATTATTAAAATAATATAACATGTTTAATATGTATGAACACGGCGGGCTTTTAATATTTTTTAAGTATCCGCCACGGTGGACCTTAAGTCACTTCCTTTCATTTATCAAAAATCAGTGTTACAACCACTAGTAGAATATTGCAGTGTAGCCATATTGAAATAAATAAGTGTTGAAAACCTTCGTGATGAAATTTCTATCGCGACCCACAGGTTTTGAACTCGGGCTTTAGATGATGGAACTTTGCTATTGTTTGGAAAAACTGAACGGCCATGAGAGAAGCCTGAGACAGACCTCTAGCTTAATACTAGAAGTAGATGTGGATATACCAGCACGAACGACGAAAACGTAGAAGTAACAATAAACTTTTATGACGACATGTGATTAGCATAGTCAGCCGTGTCGTCAACCCCCCAAAGACGCATGTAATGACATGCTTGGATGTAAGATTAACTGTTCTTCTTTTGCGTTCAGTTTGTTAATCACGCTAAATCTTCACAGTCTTTTTTCAGGCCCATGAGGCAGCCATATAACTTCTGCGGGCTGTTTTGGAGAATTATGTTCAATGGGTCTAGATTCCGCTACATGGACATTCCTTAGTGTGAAATCATGAGGGGATAGAGATTAACTGTTTATTTCTTTTCTGCCGGCATATGAGTAAAACCATGAGTCAAGAGGACAAAGTGTGCACATTCAAACCTTACCTTTTCCGTTGTAACAATTGGTAACATATTTCTGTCGGAATTTAACTGAAGCGCTAGTGTTCAGGTAAACGGCTTAGAAACTTAACTGTGTGTGTGTGTGTATTTGAACCTGTGTTATCTGTGAAGGAATGAGGAAATATGTAAATAATTCAACATGTCAGTATACGAATGGGAAAATCCTCACGTAATTTAAAACAAAATAATTCAGGTGAGCTTGCTTGTTATTGGATATATGAACCCTACTTCTTTTTTTTTTCGCGCTCTTTATGCATAAACAGTAACGCTATACCCCACGTGTACGAAGCCAAAATACATCACTTAAGATAACGTACATTTATTATACATAAGCAGTCCAATTATATTCGTTACACACACAGCCAAATTATATCCATCAGGAGACTTCTTCTTTCATCAAATAGTCAATAGAGCCTTCATATTCAACCAGTGAACATACACCACTCACATAATCAGTGAACATATAACCGTCACACAAGTGAAGTTACATCACACGCGCAGGTAGTAAAGATACCCTCTTTCACACTGCGAGGAGAAGTAAGCAGAGTGATTTTTTTTTTTTTACCAGCGGCACTTGGGCTTTCAGCCCTTCGGCCCAATGACATGTCATTGCGAAGCTGGGGAGCCTGTGGACTTTCCTTCCAACCCAGTCAGGAGCTTCGCTCCTTCCCATCCACAGAGGGTTTATCTCAGGAACCGTTCAGGTTATTCAGTCAAAATCCCGGTCGATGACACTCCTTCAAATGCAGACGCCCAGGCTTGAACCTTGAACACCTGATCGCCAGCGCAATGTGGTAACCATTACACCAGCGCGGCTCCCGTAAGCAGAGTGATTGACAAGTCACTTCAAATGTTTTAAACATTTATATCTTTTTCTTTTTAAATTACATTTTGCCTCGTTTTCAAGGCGTGTCCCGTTCAACCTAGTCGGTTACATTAGGGCGCATGTCCAACTATAAAAACGTTTAGGTTTGATTGTAATATTTTATATCGTGACTTCTATCCATTGTATATACGTGAAAAAAAATTAAACACTAGGGGCAATAACTGCCATTTGACAAAAAAGTTTCTTTTTAAAACGTGTTCTTTATTTCAGGACACTTATTAAAACAAACAAACAAAAATCTAAAGTGGCCAATCAACTGACGCTACACAAGATATCAAAAATTGCTGCCCGCTGTAAAGTTGTGTGTAGAACAACCAGGATCTCATGCTGATTTGTAATATTAATATGATAATCTGTTTTCATGTCTTTATTCTGACGTTTGTTTCATATAAAGAATTTGGATAGAAATGAAGAAAAAACTATTTAGAAACAGGAAGTGATTTTTAAATCCTGTATATTATTACTTAAACCTCGCACAACTCCATTTATTTCACATACGAAATGAATCAAGATATACTTTTCACACTTCAGCAATAAGTATATACTAGGACATAGCTCACTCACAACTAAGGTAGTACTACATACGCAATGAATCAAGATATACGTTTCACATAGCAGCGAGAAGTATCTACTAGTACATAGCCCTCACACAACCAAGGAAGTACTACATACGCAATGAATAAAGATATACGTTTCACACTTCAGCGATAAGTATCTACAAGGACATAGCCCACACACAACTAAGGTAGTACTACATACGCAATGAATCAAGATATACGAGTACGTTTCACACTTCAGCGATTAGTATCTACATGGACACAGCGCTCACACAACTAAGGTAGTACTACATACGCAATGAACCAAGATATACGTTTCACATAGCAGCGAGAAGTATATACTAGGACATAGCCCTGACACAATTAAAGTTGTATCACGCAGTCAGCCAGTCAAGATATACTTTTGACGCTACATGAAAATTATAAACTAGAAAATAACACTCACACAACTAACGCTATGTCACACAGACAATAAATCAAGGTGTATTTGTCACATTGCAAAGAGAAGTGTATACTCGCAAATAAGACTCCTGGTAGCCTAGTTCTAGTATCTGGAAGTGGGAAAGGGGGGGGGGGGGAGATGGGGGGGGGGGGGGGGGTGTCAGGGATATAAATGGATTCAGTCATCATATGGTTACAATTATCCACAACAATCAGCACAATAATTCAATAATTAAATTGTGAATATGGCTATAATAATATAATAATAATAATAATAGCCCCTTCAGTCATAACTGACTATGGGAATGCGCCCCTGAGGTGGCAGCCCTCAGCTGCTTATTTTCCTGGTTTCGACGTTTTCTCCTCACCTCTGCTTGTTGTGTGAGCCTCTCTTCGCCCAATCTGAGGTGGTGCCGTAAATAGCATCGCCACTTAGTGCGATCGGCAGCTTCATCCTCCCATGTTGCTGGATCCATGTCCAGTGCCCTCATATCTCTCTTGCACACATCTTTGAACCTCAGCTGTGGTCGCCCAACTGTTCTCTTGCCATCTGCTAATTGTCCGTAGAAGATATCTTTTGGGATGCGACCATCTTCCATGCGGCGAACATGGCCAAGCCAGCGAAGTCTGCGCTGTCTAAGCAGCGTATACATACTTTGAAGGCCAGCACGTGACAACACCTCGACATTTGTCACTTTATCTTTCCACGAGATGCCGAGGATGCGGCGTAGACACCGCAAATGGAAGGTATTGAGCCTTCTTTCTTGCTTAGAATAGGTCGTCCAGGTCTCGCTGCCATATAGGAGTGTGCTGGTGACGCAGGCATTATATACCGCAGCTTTGGTCTTCATTGTGAGTTTAGAGTTTTCCCAAACACGCGATGTGAGGCGGGCAAAGGTAGCTGCAGCTTTGCCAATGCGGCTGTCGATTTCTGTATCCAGTGAGAGTTTGTCATTGATGGTAGACCCTAGGTATGTGAAGTGGTGCACCACTGCCAATTCATAGTAATCGATAGTGATAACTGGTGCAGCACCCACATCCTGACTCAGCACATTCGTTTTCTTTAGACTTATTGTGAGGCCAAAGTCCTTGCATGCTTTAGTGAAGCGATTCATCAAGCTCTGAAGCTCCTGTTGGTTTTGAGTGACGACTGCAGCATCATCAGCGAACAACAAGTCTCTTATAGTGACCCTTCTAATTTTTGTTTTTGCCTTCAGCCTTGAAAGATTAAACAGACGGCCATCTGACCTAGTGTGAAGGCATATTCCTTCAGTTGCATCTCTGAATGCATGTTTCAAGAGTAAGGCAAAGAAGATTCCGAAGAGGGTCGGAGCCAGAACACAGCCTTGTTTAACGCCACTTCGTATATCAAAGGGCTGTGACGTGCTTCCAGCATATTGGACTGTTCCCTTCATGTCGTCATGGAATGACTTTATCATTTCCAGCATTTTAGAAGGGCAGCCTATTTTCAGGAGGATATATGGCTATAACCACCAGAATGGTTATAACCACCAGAATGGTTATAACCACCAGAATGGCTATAACCACCAGAATGGTTATAATCATTAAATCATCATCACCATCATCATTGTCGTCGTCGTCGTATCATCATCATTATTTTCCTTTGTTTGCTCTTTATGAAGCATGGAGCCACTACTGGAGCTGGTCCCCATGCAAGATGCCTGCACCAGGCTTTCGCGGGCTTTTGCCGCGGTGGTTTTTGTAACAATTTGTTTAACGTAATAAGATTACCAGCCCCATACACAACCTCACATTAGTCACCTTGTACGTCACACCTGAGAGAATAGTAATCATAGTCTATCTTTGTCTCATCACAAGTCCTCGAGAGCTTCATCGGGTATTCTTCTTCTTCTTCTTCTTCGTTCGTCCTAACAAGGACGTTGGTTGCGTTGTGTCTGTTTACAGCGAGGCTGCGGTATTTGCGCCTGTCGGCCGACACATCCGACTTCAGTACGGCATTTTTGGGACTGGGTTAGCCTTCCATCTTCGATCCCTACTCACTCAGCCAGACTGCAGTGATGCAGATTGCTTCCAGGACCACCACTTGGAGGTGGAGTAGGGTCTTGGTCAGCTCTGGTTCGCTGATCCTGACGCAAGTAGTCAAGCTATGGGTCGCTAACTGCATTCCTCACTGTTGACGCGTCTTAGGTCCCCATCGGGCACTCATTATATGGGACAGTAATAAAATAGAAACAAAAGACAGAAAAAAATTCAATAATAGAAAGTAAGTAGATTATTCAGTGTGGTAGAATAAGCAAACGAAGGACTAGTACACATATTTAGAATATTCCAGTCGCCCCCGGCAATGATGACATAACGACCGGATTTTGGACCGGAGTTTCTCTATTTGCTCACTATCTCTTTCTTTCTCTCTTCTTGTCTCTCTTTCACTTAAGCTCTCCTTCTTTCTACCACTTACGTTTGGTTCCTCACGTCTTGATCAAGCACGTCACAGCTAATTGAGCGGATAATGCGTAATGGGCAATAGTGTGAGTACTATAAGGCAAGTCGCCGTGTTTGATGAAGGGAATATGAATAACGGGCTGGAGAAGTCGATAACGGAGAGAAGAATAGATAAAGATGGGCCGAAAATCAGTGTGCCTTGGACGTTTGTTGAGTTTGGAAATGGAAGTTAACAAGGGTGAGGTGGAGAGGAAGGGGTAGGAGTGAGCGAGGTTAAATAAAGATCGAAAGAGTGACAGAGTTGCGGAACATAGAATGAGAGAGAGTTTGGCTTAGTAAAATAGAGGAAATGAAGAGGGCAAGAAAAGGAGCTGTTGCATGAAACATTCTGGAACAATTATGGTAAGCTGGAGAAGGAATTTTATTGTGTATGACAGATAGATAGATAGATAGATAGATAGATAGATAGATAGATAGATAGATAGATAGATAGATAGATAGATAGATAGATAGTGAGAGAGAATGAGATGCAGAGATAGGTAGACAGACAGACAGACAGATAGACAGACAGATAGATAGATAGATAGATAGATAGATAGATAGATAGATAGATAGATAGATAGATAGATAGATAGATAGATAGATAGTGAGAGAGAATGAGAAGCAGAGATAGATAGACAAACCAGATAGATAGATAGATAGATAGACGGACAAACTAGATAGACAGACAGACAGACAGACAGACAGACAGACAGATAGATAGATAGATAGATAGACAGACAGACAGACAGACAGACAGACAGACAGACAGACAGATAGATAGACAGACAGACAGACAGACAGACAGATAGAAAGATAGATAGATAGATAGATAGATAGATAGATAGATAGATAGATAGATAGACAGACAGACAGACAGACAGACAGACAGACAGACAGACAGACAGATAGATAGATAGATAGATAGATAGATAGATAGATAGATAGATAGATAGATAGATAGATAGATAGAAAGATAGATAGATAGATAGACAGACAGACAGACAGACAGATAGATAGATAGATAGATAGATAGATAGATAGATAGATAGACAGACAGACAGACAGACAGACAGACAGACAGACAGATAGATAGATAGATAGATAGATAGAAAGATAGATAGATAGATAGATAGATAGATAGATAGATAGATAGATAGACAGAAAGATAGATAGATAGATAGATAGATAGATAGATAGATAGATAGATAGATAGATAGATAGATAGATAGATAGATAGATAGATAGATAGATAGATAGATAGAAAAGAACGAACAAACTTTATTTTCAAAGGGTTAAGAATTGGGCACGCAGGCCCGTTTGACATTCTGCCCTTCCTCTCTCTCTCTCTCTCTCTCTCTCTCTCTCTCTCTCTCTCTCTCTCTCTCTCTCTCTCTCTCTCTCTCATCTTGTCTACTGTATCCTTTCATTCTCACATTTACTTTAAGCATTGTTTAGGCATTTATCATTAAAAAGTAATATAACATCATACATTTGCAATATTCATCATAATCAAAGTATGTTTTTAAAATAAATTTAAAAAAAAAACAAATAAAATAAAAAATTAAATGAGGAAAAAAAACAAAAAACAAAACACAAACAAACAAAACCAAAACAAACAAACTAAGACTGACAAAAATCGAATTCCTCATACAGTAAATTAGACAGTGATTTGAGGCATAATCAGATGGTCTGTTATAAGAACTCGTGAAACATTCGAAGTCTGCTACTGAATGACTAGGGACTCGTTGTGTTTTCCAGTGTAAGCGAGAGATTTGACCAGACGTGAGCAACTTTGAGTCTCATAGCAGATACTGCCGTAGGGAGTGAATTGTTTAAGACTTCACAATACTAGGTCCATCAACATGATGTGGGGTAACTAGTTCCTCTCCTTCTGTCTTTGCCTTCCCTAACTCAAGAGCAGAATCAGACTAGGTAGATAGTTAGACAGACATATACGAACGAAATTAATTTTCCAAGGGATGAAAATCGGGCACATAGTTCCCTTTTGCATTTTTCCTTCCTCTTGCTCATCTTTTGTTACTGTTTGTCGTACAGATAGGTTGTGAGTTATGTCCCGTCTGAGTAGAGTGGATGGTGATAGATACGTGAGAAAAAGGTGTGAGAAATAGATTTCAGGGGTGATAGCTTAAGGAGAAGATATATCTCTGGAATGAGTAAGTTTCTCTTTTCCAACCTATTTATACGACTATACGTTAGTACAAGACAACCTTGTCCTCCTCATACATATAAATATAAGTTTAACTACACACACACACACAGCTATGTGACAACAAGACACACACACGTGACAAACTACGGTTAATTGGGTATGGGTCTGACCAACACACAAAGTTAAATTTCTTTTGTTGTTTATTATCATTTAAACTTGACAACATCAACTATCTAAAGAAAGATCAAATAAAATCAGGTTTACATACATATGAAATAGCAGAATAAATGTGCCCTTCCCCTATGGAGAAAAGAACCCAAAAAGTTAATAACCCAAAGGTCAAAGGTTAGCACTATGTTACAGAGTAGACAGTAAAGTAAACAAGTTCCTACTATAGGCTACCCAATAAATTTAACAAGTTTAAGCAAATCCAGTTTTGGTAAAGTCCCTGTAACAAAGAAAAATATTCACTCTCTCTTTCATACAGTGGCCACTCAATCACTCTTACCTACTCTTGGTAATATCCCTTGGAATTACAATTTTTCCTGACTTTATAAAATATCAGGTTTATTTCCCACATTGGCCCCAGTCAATCCTCTAACAAATAAAGACTAGTAAGGTGAACGCCGAATCTGGTGTGGGTTTTTCCTGGATGAACAAATGTCACCTCCAATAGTTGATATAGAAACGTGATCTTGGGGTTCACAGTTAAAAGAGGAAATTCTTCCAGTATTGGGAAACATCTGGCTGCTAAAAGTGTTACAATTGATAACTGATGATAATCCTATCGGCTGGCTCTATGTTAGAGCGCCGATTCTGAAACAGCGTAAATTCAGGATGCTACGCTTGAATACGACTGTCAGAAGTCGGGAATGAACGTTAATTTTTTCACACCACAGTGGGCTGATAAAATTGAAAAAAATATTGCTGGGTTTCATGTCCAGTTAAATTTACAAGTTAAAATGTTTCTCATGTATCGTTGGCAAATACTTGCTCACCAATGAAATCAGCATTCATAAAGTATTTGAACAGTATGCGATTGTATGAGTAAGAACTGTGCGTGTTTTTCAAGTCATTGGGAAGATTGTTCCAAAATGAGCAGCTGAGTAAGCCAAACTATTCTTAAATAGGCCTAGCCTGGGCTTGGGTAAGTCACAAATGTGGAATTGATGACAAGAACCAGACAAGTGCCAGTGGAACAAGAGTTGAGAAGAAGACGCTGGCGATGGATAGGACACACATTGAGAAAACCTGTTGAAAGCATTACAAGGCAGTCCTTGTTCTGGAATCCACAGGGAAAGAGAGGCCGAGGTCGACCAAAAACCACATGGAGAAGAGAGCTGAAAACAGAGGTGAAAATGATGAGGAAAACATGGAAAGAGCTTGAGCGGATGGCACAGGACAAGAAGACTTGGCATGTGTTTGCTGAAAGCCTATGCTCCTTGGGGAGCTAAAGGGTATTGATTGGGCTTGGGTACCTGTAATTAGTTTAAGCGCTGACTACGTCTTTCATTGTATTTTATAATCGGCCAAAGATACGTTGGAGCATTCCGTGACAGGATTTTGTGAATAAATTATGCTTTGTTAAATAGGGATAATATTTGAAGATAATTATATAAATATACACAATGTGATTGGTGTTTATCAGCAACACGGCGCACTGCGCGTTTTTGAAGTGAGTAGAGCCTTTTTGTGTTGGATACGGAACAACCATCCCAGATAGTGGAACAATAGTCTAGATGCGTTTGCATATGAGATATGTGTAGACCATTTTCCTTGCCTCCTCATCCAGGAAATGTTTAATTTTGGCTAATTGGTAAACTGTCTGAGCTGTTTGCTTTGTGAGTACATGTACATGTGAGTTCCAACTAAGGTGTTGGCCAACAGTGAGACCAAGAATTTTGTGTTAATTTACCTTTACAATTCGTGATGTTCCAATGCAGTGCTGTAGTGTTGCTTTCTGTGAGTTTTTGTAGTTTTTATCTGGTTGATATTACCATACATTTTGTTTTACTAATATTTATTTGCATGCGATTCTCGTTGCTCCACTTAATAAGATTAAGTGTATCGTTTTGTAAAGATTGTTCTAGTGTAGTGCAACTTGTATCACTTGTATAAACAGTACAGTCATCGACAAACAGGTTACATGATGAGTGTTTAATGTGAAGAGGAAGGTCATTAATGTATATGGTAAAGAAAAGAGGGCCGAGAATAGAGCCCCGTGGAACACCTGTATTGACAACGGTTGGGTTTGACAATGAATTATTGTAAGACACTATTTGTTGTCTATCCGACAGAAACGATTTAATTAACTTCACCAGCTTAATATTTACTTTCATTGTTTCTACTTTTCTTATTAAAATAACGTGATCTATCATATCACATGCTTTTTTGAAATCTACAAAGATTGCTCCACATATATTATCGTTATTGATGTTTAGGTGCCAATTGTCTATCATCTTTGTTAAGGCTGTGTGGCATGAATGCTTTGGTCTAAACCCCGACTGACTGCCGATTAGCAGGTCATTATTGACTAGGTGTTGTATTGTTGTTTTGTGGATGTGTTTTTCCAGTGGTTTGGACAGCGACGATATAAGAGAAATGGGCCTATAGTTACTAAGATTACTACTATCCACTGAAACTGGTTTGAGAAGTGGGTATACTTTAGCGATTTTAAAAGCAGATGGAAAGTAATTCCTTGCAATACATTGATTGTATATGTCAGTGAATCACTAATAGCTGGTGTAGCATAGCGCAGTATTTGATTACTGATTCCATCAAGTCCAGATGAATTATTATCTTTAAGGCCAGTAATATAGTTATAAACTTCGTTAACTGTTGTAAAAGGGATGTCGGGTGAAATTGCGTTAGTACATTTGTACTCGCAGAACGTTGATAATTTGCTTAAGTCCCAAGGGGAAGACGGAATGGCGGATTTTATATTGTTGATATCTGCCTGAAAATGTTTGCTGAAGTCTGTACAAGTAAGTGGCGTATTGGGAGTATGTGGGTCTGGAAAATGTCGTTTGTTCACTAAGGTGTTGATTGCCTTCCATATCTTTTTACTGCTTGTTTTGCTCTGAACTAAATTGCTAAAGTAGTTTTTTTTTGGGTCTGCGAATTAAGTATTGTACTTTGTTTCTTTCTGTCCGATATGTAATGATGTCCTTATTTTTATGCGCGCAATCTCTCTGCGTCATGGCGTGAAGAACTTCTTGTGTGATCCATGGAGATTTAATTTGCCTTTTCACGCGAATTTCTTTAGTGGGCGCGTGCTTATTAAAAATACTATAAAATGTCATTGTCCAATGTGACGCATAATGTAAATATAGCCTGAGTAATCCGACCACCATTGCTTTCCCATTTAGTGTTTATAATTTTGCTACGCAAAAACCACGAATTTCGCTGTCTGTCTGACTCATATTTTGAAGCAACGCCTATTTTTCCTGTTTTACATGCGCTGATGAGTGTTTACCAACTTTCACACCTACCAGTCTTAACAAGGGGAGCGAACCTGGTTTGCTTATCTCTCACGCGAGCTGATCTGTCAATTATTGGTCATTAGACAGACGCACGTGGGGAAAAGACCAGATCCTTGAAGAAATACAAGGGCGATAATAATACTTCCTTTGATGTTCGCATACTAAGGGGGAGATGATATTTGATCTACGAAAAAAAAGGGACGGAATCAGGAGACTCGTTTTCCACGGCAACGTCTTTTGATGTAGTTCGGCATCGCGAGTAGAGCGAACCGTAAAATCCTTTATCTCGGAAACGAAGCTCCTTGATTTTCCCTGCTATGCCGAAGGTGTGAATTGTCACATCATTTAGAGATATTGCACAAAATCTGTATATATACGGTGTTCTCTCCAAGTCAGTTATCAGGTCTCTCAGGAAATTTAGGATAATCTGAACGCGTACGCTAGAACCTATGTGAAATAGTGCGTTAATAGCCTTCGTAGGGATTTATTCTGTTTTCTGGTAATAATATCAGTGGTGCTTAAGTGTTAAACGTGTTAAAGTTTAACATTTCTAATTCACTGTGATTCCCTAGCGTTAGACTAGTGAAATAGCCAACGCGTAGATATTTTCTTACCAGTTGTTCAGTTTAACGTAAAATCCGTCAACCATTTTTTTACACCAGAAGATACGGTTTAGCTGACTGGGTATAATGCTATGAGTGATGGGTAAAGTGACAGAGTAGAATTCGCATTCTATTTCATTGTGTGCAATTTTCTAAATGTCTAGTGTTTAATATCATGTGTCAAAACAATAGACGCCGACAATCAAATAGCTAGTAATGACAAGCGATATTTTTTAAGGGCGCGTAGATATAATTAAATTATAACTGACTTTGTGCACTGATTGTTTTACCGGGCCTGGGGGGGGGGGAAGGGCGGCATGCCTAAAACACAACCTGTACTCGCTAAGCGAAGGGCGAAAAGATAGGCTAAGACCCCCGTGTGCCTTTTTATTTAATTAGGTGGCGCAGAGGAAAAGAGATCATACACTTAAGCGTGATAGTATAGGATATTGGCATTTTTGGTTAAATGTTCTTTTCTTCCTAATATAGTACTGGATCAAAACCAGCGGTCAGCGGTTTTCTATTGTGGTCCTTTCCTCAGTTACTGAAGGAGTAATAGTTGTCGTTTTTCCTTGGCGTTCGTCCCCAGTACTGGTGTGAACAGAAATTGCCAAGGCGACAAACTAACATTTTAACTGTAAATTTGAGTTAACTGGACTTACAACATACCTAGATTGTTTATTCAATTTTATCATCCCGCTGTGGCAATATACATAACATTTTTCCCGACTTGGGACAGTCGTTTTTCCAAGTGGATTGTATCCAGGAGAATACGTTGTTTTATAATCGGCACTCACCACAGAGCAAGCCGATAGGATTTGTCATCATCATCTTAATTAACAGTTTAGCAACCAGATGTTTTCTTTGGCTATTGGAAATACTGTCTACTGTGAACATAAGATCGCGGTTTATTTTTGCTACATGAACTATTTGATGTGACATTGCATATCCAAGGATCAATCACCAAATTAGGCGTCCCCCATTATACAAATTAATTATTAGTGGAGGGACTGTGGCCCACTTCGGAGGATAAAACTACTGGATCATGATACATATGCATGGATGTTTACGCTCAAGAGTGTTACACCAAGCTTAGGTAAGGCGTGATTGATGTGGCCACGAATGACAGAGTGAGAGTGAATATTTTCTAGTTACTGAAACTGTACCATCCTTTATTTTATTTGCAAATACTGTTATTTTACTGCCCCAGAATTTCATCACATTTCATGAAAATACTGCATTTTTGTTTTTTAATGTTTTTATGAAGCCAAACCATTTCTCTCCACAATACATAGGTTTATATTGTCCAGTGATGCATAGTTCTTTATTTTTTAAAGGATAAGTGACCAGGGGGTGATCTTAATTTTCCTTGACAACGCATTGTTTACCTCTGGTTACTAACCACTTTTTTAAAACATTATGATGCGCACACTAAAAAGGTGAAATGATAATAATTCCATGACTCTTCTGTACCAGAAAAACAACAAAGAACCATTTAAGAGAAGGAAAATTACTCTCCTTAACTCAGTTCTTTATGTTCTAATGTGAAAAACGTGGGCTGAAAATTCCGAAAGATCTTGAGTTCAACCATTCATATTACACCTGTTTGAGTGAAAAAGTTACGTTTTTGTGGTAAGCTTTACAAATCAATTAAATAAGAACAATATGGGTGACAAAAAAAAAGAAGTAGGAAGTTAAGAAAATGAAAGTTTTTTGGCAACCAGCGCCCTGTTAGCACAACCGAAAATAATGAAGCAGCAGTTATTGATAACGAAGTTAAACCTTCTTCTGTGAAGAAATTGAGGAAAAGCACCCTCTCAACCCACACAAAAGATGGACAAACAAATAATGCTTTTATTCTTATGAGTATGGAGCACTTGAATAACTTCATAACGGCAAACATGAGATGTGTAGAATGTTGTGGGTTTATGGTGTCGTGTAGGCTCAGTGAAGATTCAAAGCAAGGTTTCTGTCACACAATCATTGTCAAATGTAGCAACTGCTTGTGGGAAACATCTTTCACAACATCAGGAGATACAGAAAATGTAGAGGAGACAGGAATAAAAACAAAAAAGAACAAGGAAATCAATGTAAGGATGTTAATGTTTGTACGATCACTTGGCCGAGGACATGCAGCGCTTGAAAAGTTTAGCTTGCACACTGGTGCCCCACCACCAATGACAAGACATAATTATAGAGACATTTTTATGCATGTGCATGCTGCTAGCAAAGCAGTGGCTGAAGAAAGTATGTCTGGGGCTGCTAAAGAAATTAAAATGCAAAAACAAGCAACTAACAATGGAACAGTCATGTGTGGTGTCTCAATGGACGGAACTTGGCAACGACGGGGTCATGCCAGTCATCATGGTGTAGTAACTTCTATTTCGATAGACAGCGGAATGTGTCTAGATGTGGAGACACTGTCGAACATTTGTGATGGATGCAAACAGTGGGACAAAAGGAAAGATGGAGAGCCAGATAATTATCTTAAGTGGAAGGTTGCCCACAACTGCAAAGTCAATCATGCTGGTACTGCAGGGGCAATGGAGGCAGCCGGAGGCGTTCGAATCTTTTCTCGGTCAGTTGAGAAACACAGCCTTATATACAGTCAATACCTTGGCGATGGAGATTCAGCTTCCTTTAAAAAAGTAGTAGAATCTAAGCCTTATGGGGAATCAGTCAATGTATCAAAACTGGAATGTGTTGGGCATGTTAAAAAAAGATGTGGTACGAGATTACGAAGACTGAAGAATGAAAACAAAAAGCTCAAACTCAGTGATGGAAAGGGTTTAGGAGGCTTAGGGAGACTTACAGACAACAAAATTGATACCCTTCAAAACTATTATGGGCTAGTAATTCGACAGAACAGTGGAAACCTTGAGGATATGAAAGCTGCCGTCAAAGCAGTTTTGCCTCATGTCGCTTCCACAAAGGATAAGCCGATGCATGAAAAATGCCCAGAAGGACATAATTCTTGGTGTGGCTATAAGAAGGACCCACTGTCTTATAAGCACAAGAATGGCCTACCGCAGGCAGTGGTAGAATGTATTCAACCAGTGTTTGATGATCTGTCGGATGAGTCCCTACTGTCAAAATGTCTCCACGGAAGGACACAAAACAACAATGAAAGTCTCAACAAATTAATATGGGATAGATGTGCAAAAGAACATTTTGTGGATAGATTCACAGTAGAAGAGGCTGTGTGGAATGCAGTATCTTATTTTAATGATGGATACTCATCAGTTCTCAAGCTCATGACAAAACTTGGAGTACCAGTGAGTAGATTTAGTGTGAATATGTGCAAAGCTGGAGAACAACACAGAATTACCAACTCCATAAAAAAGTCTTCTGACAAAGTAAAAACAAGAAGAGGCATCAGAAAAGGGTTTACTGACAAGGCAGAAGAAAAGGAAGGGGCTATATACACTCCAGGAGGTCATTAAGATAAGGTAAGTGCACAAAATACTGTTTTTTTAAAAAAAATTCTGCTTTTTTCTTCTTTTTCTCACTTTCCCTATTTAGCATGACAGGTACATTTTGAGACGCGATATCTCAAGAATGAATTGTTGGAATGCTCTGAAACTTTGCAGAGTGTTTCTTAATATCTTAAACCTTGTCCTGAACCAAACTTTGATTTGCTTTCTCAATTTGTTTTATTTGTAGAGATGTTTTGCATACTAATGAGGTTCGATAAATTTCCAATTCTACATTTTTTACAAATGGTCACACATAGGACATGCTATATCCCAAATATTTTTGGTTTAGGACATAAGGCACTCACTTGTGGACTTGTATGCAGAATTTCAACTCTGTATGTTGAGAAATAATTATGTTATGTGGGTTTAAAATAACCCTGCATTTTTTATACTGCGGCCATTTTGAATAGCTAATTAGCATAATTATGCAATCACTGATATGGTTTGATTTCTCTCTTACCAAGGAACATTTTGACATATATAGGCAAAATGTAAAGTTATAAATAAGAAAAATTCATGTTTCTACAACACGGCTACCTTAAGTAGGAACTTTGTTCTTTTTTCTTTACTGCCTATTCTATAACCTAGTGTTAATCTTTGACCTTTTGGGTTATTAACTTCATTTGGGATCCTTTTTCCACAACAGGGGGGGGGGGGGGGGGGAGAAGGGGGCACTTATTGGGTTATTTTCCTATGTCTGTAAACATAATTATATTGATTTCTATATATTTTGATGTTGTAAAGTTTAAGTGATAATAAACTAAACAAGAACTCAACTTGTGTGTTGGTCAGATCTATTTCCATTTACCATAGTTTTTTTCACGTTTGTGTGTCTTGTTGTCACATAATTGTGTGTGTGTGAGTAGTAAACTTATAATTATACTTATAGGGAGGTGACACATCGTTTTATACTAAAGATAGTCGTATAGACAGGCTGGACTAGAGAAACCACTACGTCAAGAGACAGATCTTCACCTTAATCTATTCACTCGTGGAATCTATTCTAACACCTTTCTTTTTCATATCCCCCCCCCCCCCCCCAACCCCACCTTCTGCTCTACTCAGACGGGACCAAATATCTTTCTTTACCTATCTAAAAAGGTACGACATCTAATATGAGATGGCGTCGTTAGGACCAGGAAGTTGGAAAACGTTGGCAAGAGGTGTAATTCGCAAATCATTCAAAAATAATTAACGGTTGAAACTTTTAAGACTTTTATATTGAATACTAATGTGTTTATTGTTTGGAGATTTGTACCCATGTTTTGCCCAAGTGCAACATATGGGATAGTGGTCACTCATAGCAATAGTAGGGATGGAGCATTCTATGTTTTCTGGACAGGTTACATAGATGTGATCGATCAGTGTGGATGATGTTATTGTTACCCTGGTAGGTCTGTTGACTATTTGTTTCATGTTATACACTGTTATGATGTTGGTCCATGTTTTGTTCGGCTTATGCATGTCGATATTGAAATCACCAAGAAGAATAATTTCATTGACTGTAGTGATAACTTTATCCATCATGTTCGTGAAATCTTCAAACCATGTTGTTCCTACACTGGGGTTACGATAAAGATATCCTATTACAATAGGTCTTTGCTTTTGTGGCTTTACATCTAACTATATGCATTCTATAACTGTAGTCTCTATATTGTTTCTGCGGTGATAACTGAGAGAAGTGGAAATATAAACTGCTAGTCCCGTCCCTAATTGTCTACTAGAATCTCGCCGAATTGTTTTAAAATCTCTGAGAGCAATGTCATCGTCGGTTATTTTCTCATTCAGACGACTTTCGGAAAGACCAAAAACATGGAAATTTTGATTGAGAATTTGTTTGAGTTCTGGAAGTTTACCTAAAAGATGGTTTACGTTCAAGTGGCCAAGCCGTAAACCATTTGTAAGTAGTAGTTGTTCATAAGTATCTGACATTTTTATGTGACAAGAAGTTGTATGCTCAAATAGAAAGTAAATAACTATTAAACATCACGAAGTTGCTATAGAAGTGAGATTAATATTACTAGTAAATAACACTGGACAACAAATTTTGACTTTTTGTGTGTATCTGAGATGAAACCACGTGACCTTTATGTTGTTTGGGCTGCTGAATATGAAAATGGCTGTTAAAACACCAGATTATCTCTAGTTTTTTTAAATATCTGTAAAACAAGTTTTACACATTTGCATATATGATAATAATGCTCATAGCGGAAATGATTCACAGCGACGCCTTTTTGCCTGTCGCTTGTAATGAGTTTCTGGAGCAATTCTCACAAGGGTCCAACAATAGTCTGCTAGCATTGCTGCATTCCATTTTCCTTGGTACCTTTTTTCGATGGTAGTAATGTCCTGATGAAATCGTTCCCCATGCTCGTCACTGACAGCACCGCAGTTAGCAGGGAAGAACTTCAGATGAGAATATAAAAAGTATAATTTCAAAGACATGTTGCACTCTAGTCTCTCGTAGCGCTGCAAGAGGGTTTCTACAAGCTCCTGGTAATTGTCAGCCTTAGTGTTTCCTAGAAAGTTTGTGGCCACTTGCTGGAAAGCATTCCAAACTAACTTTTCATCACCTGTGAGGATATCACCAAAACGCTGATCTCGGAAGAGCTGACGTATCTGTGGACCGACAAATACACTTTCCTTGATTTTGGCCTCACTAAATCTTGAAAATTTATCACGAAAGTATATAAATCCTGCCCCATTTCCATCCATGGCCTTTACAAAATTCTTCATTAGTCCAAGTTTGATGTGGAGAGGAGGGAGCAAGATCTTGTGGTAAAATGTTACCATTATGGAGCAGCACAGCTTTTAAGCTCAACTTGGACGAATCAATGAACAGCCTCCAATCATCTTCTTTGTAGTTGGTGTGCAGTGCTGCCATCAGACCCAGTATTTCAACGCAAACAATGAGGTTATCTGCCATTTTGAAATATGGAAGCAGATCTTTTTGCCAAGCACAAAACACAGACACGTGCACATTCTCTTCTAGAAGATTCCATTGCTGCAGTCTGGACCCCAACAGCTCTGCTTTATTTTTTGGCAATTCCAGATCTCTCACTAGATCATTCAATTCACTCTGGGTAATTGTATGTGGCTGTACAGACTCTTCAATAGGCACGAAATCAGGATCTATTGATGTAAATGCTTTAACAGGTGACGGATGTCCACTGGCCTTATTATCTTCTTCATCATCCAGAGTATAAGATTCTGGTGGGTCCGGAACAGGCAGTCCTTCCCCGTGAGGCACTGGCTGCATAGCAGAGGGAATATTCGGATAGGCCACAGGCCGCTTTTTCTTCTTAGAAATACCATGTCCAATTGGAGGAGTCATGCAAAAGTAACAATCATTTTTTTTCCCCTCTAACCAACGGCACTCGAGCTTTCCAGCTCTTTTGGCCCAATTACATGTCATTGCGAGGCTGGGGGGTCAGTGGACTTTCCTTCCAACCCGGTCAGGAGCTTCGCTCCTTCCCATCCACACGGGATTTATGTGCAGGAGCCGTTCAGGTTATTCAGTCAATTTCCTGTCGTAAACATTCCTTCAAACGCTGACGCCCGGGTTTGAACCATGAAAACCTGGTCGCCAGTACAACGCCGTAGCCATTACACCAGCGCGGCTCCCAGTAACAATCATTAAGATGGTTTGTCGGTTCCCTCCACACCATTGGACCCGCAAAACGCATCGGTCGTCCTTTTCGGTTCAACCAGCAGCGCAGATTCGTTGCACAGGATTGACAACGTATATGTGGGGCCCAATACCGGTCTTGGTCACCGCCGATCTCACAATCAAAATAAAGGCAGTAAGCTTTCTTTAACAACCCCTCTTCTCAACCCCCCCTTCTCCCCCCCCCCCCCCGCTACCCTCCCCCCCCCCCCCCCACCCCCCCCCCCCCCCGCATCTTGAAAACTACAGCTAATTCGCGATTTTTAAGTTCACATTCGTGATCAGCATGTCCAAATTAGTTTAAAATAGCTACTTTTGTCTCGGATACATTTTGGCTGTTGTCCAGTGTAATTGCACAACTTAATAAAACTAATTACAAACAATTCAGATAACTGAACTATGTAAAAAGTGTTAAAAAACTGTCACAAACCAAGCACCCATCCACACTGTGAATGTTAACAACAAAGTTAAGCTGCACCAAGAGAATAGACGGGCAGACAAACAAACAGGCAGACATACATTGAGAACAAGTAGATACGCATTATCCGACAGTTACTGGTCCTACAGAAACGGCGACTTGTGAAGTGAACAATCACTTATAATGTTGAGGTGAGGGTTGTTGAAAATAAAAGCGAGATGGATTTGGCCGTGAAAGATAATTCATTTGGTAGTAGGTGTTCGCGGGATGTTGAGGTGGGTTTGATATATGAATGGGATATTCCGGCCAGTAGGACCTCCAAGTATAAGGTGCGTAGTTCAAGAAGCTTTGCTGATGTAGAAAGTTATGAAAGGTTGGGTGTGCGGGTTGATATGGGAAAACATGTGATGACAGCGATGATGATTGATCTCTCATTGGTGTCGGGTACGACAATGGACGTGGAGAGATTTCAGTAGATGGACCCTGAGTTGTTTGAATTGAGTCACTTACAGACCTTTGGGGATGGAGTGCCGCAGGTTGTTGTTGTTGAGGTGGGTCGTCGGTCGTAGAATGTTGCTGAAGGCTGATATTATTGGCTGTTTCCTGCACATCTGTAGTTATAACAAGGGGTATGTATTGATACTCCTGATTATGTGACAGTGTTGTCTGGCTGGTGTTTGAAGTTGTGGGTATTGATGGAAACTCAAGGTCGTAATTCGCATTAGAGGAGCAGCTAGTTGCACTCGTGTGTCGTTTAGAAGGATACTTGGATGCTGATGTGCTGGTATTGCCTCTGAGGGTGTTTTCTGGATGTTTGATGTTTGTCGCCAACATACTGGTTCCTTGATCGGATAAGCAAATGTTGCCGCTATAAAGATGCTTCTTAGGAGCTCCAGATGTGGCAAGGAACGAGAAGTGTTCTATAAATGTATGGTGGTGTCTGGTGCAATGCTTTCTCGATTTTTTTTTGTTAATATCAACAGATTTCCGATATGTGAGCGAACTGGAGGTATAATAGCTGAAAAACATATCTTTGCATTTGGGAAGAGGAACTGGAAGTTAGATGTGATTAGATTTAGCTCTGTTTGTGCCATTTCGTTATGTTTTAGCGCGTCCGACAGACCAATGTGCACAGTGACATTGGCTACATTAAGGTCAGTTTCATAGCTTTTAAGGAGGGTCAGTAGGTCTTGCGCAGATGCCCAATTTTTGTAGCGAACAGTGACCGTGTCTATATATGCTGCTACTAATTTAGATTCTTTAAGGTCTTTCACATTTTGGTCACCAAAAATGAAGTGTTTCCTTCTATTTGAAAGACGTGTGTGGGTGCCGGTGACAGTGCGTGCTGTTTCTTGTGTTTGAAATATGCCGGGATTGTGTGAAGGTTTCTTGCTATGATTTGAACTGGCTGTTTCCGGTCGAAGTGGGGGCTGTCGATTAGAAATCTGGACAGGGATTCTGCAGACGTCTGCAGGGAATTCCAGAGTGCACCGGTCATTGTCATCTTTATGACTCAGTTCAGCTTGTGTCGATTGTTGTACTTCACTACTGTTGGAATTTCCCTTTGAGTTTTTGTGAGTGTGACACATTCTGTATTTATTTTTCTGCTGTGTGCTTTCTTTTTGTTGTTGAGACTCGTTTTTCTCACAGCTATTTTTGAGGGACATATGGTCAGCATTGGGCTGCTCGTAAGCTTTTTTGAGGTTGCTCAGCTCTGCTTTTAGTTTCTCCATCTCAGACAATATTACTGAAAATTGGTATCGTGACGCGTGCATAGGTAATGTAAGAGGGGATGTTGTTGGACTACTGTCAAAAGTGCTTGATAGGTGCTCTGTGGTATCACTTGCATCAGCTAATGCTGGTGACTTTGGTTTAGTCTGTGACACCATTTTGCACTCCTTATTGGGAGTTGTGTTTGTTGTAATATCAGCGGGAACAGCGGAATAAGTGATTGCTAACTTCTTAGATCGGGAAGCTTTTGCTGGAATGCTAGGAACTGGCACATTTGAAATGATGGCCTCTCGACTGACTCCAGCAGTAGTTGCTGATTTCCATAAATTATTCAAGTCCGTATTAATCCAGTCTTTAATAGCGTACTCTGCACTTTGTACCATTACTTTGTTTGTTGTGTTGTAGAAATGGAGGACAACCTCTCTTAAGGAAATAACATCTTCTACATATGAACCACTAGCATCCGTCATTGTTTCAACAGTTGCCCTAGATTCATAGACAGGCTACGCAATGCTTCATATTCGATTAAAGTTGAAAACGTAATAATCGCACACTGATTATTGTTCTTGTAAGATAATGATACGGAAGGTGTGTACTGCGTCTTGGTCTTCAAACTCCTAGTTTTCTTTTTAACCGCTTTAGTTACATTTAAAATGTAGTCCTTCTGTTTAGTACCTTTTGTGTTCGGTCGGGTCGTGGCGACCGAATTTACATGTAGCATTGTGAACGAGAACGTTAATACCTCGGCGTATTTAATGGGCGTGGAAACAGGTAATTTATAGCCGTTCACTGCTTTCTTGCTCCGCTCTCAATGAGATAGATAGATAGATAGATAGATAGATAGATAGATAGATAGATAGATAGATAGATAGATAGATAGATAGATAGATAGATAGATAGATAGATAGATAGATAGATAGATAGATAGATAGATAGATAGATAGATAGATAGATAGATAGATAGATAGATAGATAGATAGATAGATAGAAATTGCAACAAAAAACAGATAGGACGAGAAAGACAGATACTGTTAGACAAAAGGGAGAAATATTTAATGCACAGAGTGAAGATGAAACAGATCACGAGATCGAGAATTTAAGACCAAATCATCTCGAACGTAACCTGTTATCTTGGTTGTTGTATATCACTCAACCCCCACACTAAACTGGCAGTCAAATTTGGATGCCTTTGCCTTTCTTTCGTTTTTCAATCACCCTACGGCATGCCGGTTGGATAATTATGTTAGAATATCTTCAGAAAAAGGAGAAACTTCTGATTTTTCCATGCTTGGCTTCACAAGGCTCTGTGAATGAACGTTTTCCTCAATCCCTTTGATGAAGTCGCTAAACAGATCTGGAGAAATCTTTAATTTGGAGGCAGAGCTGAGAAGTGGACTAAGTTCAGATATTCATCCAATTTTGTTCCCATTTGGTCAGACAGAAAGATTACAAGGTTTTACATTGTATTTGTTATCACTGGACGTCCTTGCTTTGTGTTTGATTCTATAAGCAAAAATAATGACTGAATAAAGTCATTTAATGGAATTTAGGAATACCCTCTTTTAAATCAAATTAGTTAGGAACATTTTTGAAAATTTGATGTGGTAAATGAATCATGAAATTGCTACATCGGTGGCTGAACTCACCATTCGTATACTATTTTCCACCTTGGTCATATACAATTCGGCTAAGTTCTCAGACACCATCCGACATGGCTGTAACTTCTGCACTAGCTGGATCTTGTAGGCTCTAAGCCGCAATCTTTTGTGCACAATGTCGTGAACAATAGATTTTGGAATACCCAATTCTCCACTTGCCCGTCGAATGGATTTACGCGAGCTACGTTGAAAAGCTTCGCTAACTGTTTCAACTCTATCTGGAGACAACGCTTCATTGCCGCTTCCCTTCTTTCTCAACAAAGAACCTGTTTCCAACAGTTGCTTGTGCCATTTTACTATGGTATGTCGCTCTGCAGGTTTCTGTCCATATTCCTGCCTGAATCTCCTTTGCACAACACTTTAATTCCGCAAGCCAATAACAACATTGCACTTTCTGCTGCACCGTGAACTCCGCCATTTTCACTACACGCTTCATCACATTCCGTGGCAGCGCATTACGTATGCGTTATCTGCACATTATCGGACAATTTATCAATTATCTCACTGCTCCTAAAAATGTGATGGTTTCTATACGAGGTAACCATAAAAAAAATAATTCTTACTTACATGGATGAGGAAATATTGACATTTGTTATTGGTAGTGATTCTGCCGGACACGCTGTATAATCAATGTATCGCCAAAAGTTATTTTCCTTCGGCCTTTAAGATCGCCAAAGTATATCCTCTCTTCAAACCTGGTTCGTCAGATAACAGTAACCTTGGTAACTATAGACCAATTTCTCTTTTATCATCGCTATCTAAACCACTAGAAAAACACATACATAAAACAACACTACAGTACTTAGCAATGACTTGCTAATTGACAGTCAGTCAGGGTTTAGACAAAAGCATTCATGCCACACAGCTCTAACTAAGATGATAGACAACTTGCGCCTAAACATCGATAACGATATGGATAATGTGGAGCAATCTTTGTAGACTGTAGGAAAGCATTTGATATGTTAGATCACGCTGTTTAAATACGGAAATTAGAAACAGTGAAAGTTAACTTTAAACTAGTGACATTACTTAAATCATTCCTGTCCGACAGACAGCAAGTAGTGTGGTACAATAACTCATTGTCAAACCCAGCTATTATTGACACCGGTGTTCGTCAGGGTTCTGTTCTCGGCCCTCTACTTTTTTCAATTTACATAAATGACCTTCCACTACACATCAAGCACTCATCCTGCGACCTATTTGCCGATGACTGTACCATTTATACTAGTAGTAAAAGTTGCAACACGCTAGAAATATTATTACAAAGCGACACAGACAATCTTATTAAGTGGAGCAATGAAAACTGCATGCAAATAAATATCATTAAAACAAAATGTATGATAATATCAATTAGACACAAATTACAAAACTCACTGAAAACAACACTTCAGCTCTACATTGGAACCTCTTTAATTGAAAATGTAAATGAAAATAAAACATTAGGACTCATAATTGACCAATATTTAAGTTGGAATTCGCATGTACAAGCACTAACCAAACAAACGGCACAAAAAGTTTACCAGTTAGCTAAAATCAAACATTTCCTAGATGAGGAGACTCGAAAAATGTTCTATACATCCCAAATACAAACACATCTAGACTATTGTTCCACAATTTGGGATGGCTGCTCCATGTCCAACACTAAAAGACTCTATTCATTACAAAAACGTGCAGTGCGCCTAGTTTCAGACAAAAACCTCACACAGTGTGTAAACCCATATACATATCTTAACATATTACCACTAAGAAAGCGCTTTCTCTTCAACAAAGCCAAATTTATTCACAAAATCTTATCACAGAATGCTCCAAAGTATTTGTGGCCTATTTTAAAATACATTTGAAGACGCAGTCAATGCTTAAATACATTACACATGCCCAAGGCTCGACTTATTCAAGAAACGTTTAGCTTTTTCTGCTGCTCATCTGTGGAATAATCTTCCACACGACCTAAATAACACGCTTAGTTCATATTCATTCAATCACAGACTTTTCAAATACATCATGAGTGCAGATTATATGCCACCCTAATTTAGTTATGTTCTTAAATAATTATATAACATCATATGTAGATTTTAAAGATAATTTTGTCATGTTTCGTATTAATTATGGTAAGGTACTGTAAATCTGTGTAACTATTATTGTACTGTTACAATGTTGGGATTTTGTTTTATTTTATTGTATGTTATTTTCTTATTTTCTTATTTTAAGTAATATTTAAGATACATGTGAGAACTAATGGATTCAGTATGGAAGACGAGAGAAAGGAAGGACAGAATGTTAGACGGGCCTGCGTGCCCAATTCTAAACCTTTTGAAAATAAAGTTCGTTCGTTCGTTCGTTCGTTCGTTCGCCAAAACTATATCACACAAAGGATATAGACTAACTAAACACATATGAGAGTAAGCGAGCCACTATCGTGCTAAGAGGCATTTCTCACGAGAATTACCAGAGTGGCAGTAGTATATTCCATTTATAAGTTTTACATTCTATGCATTTAGATTCCTCTCGTCCCTTTCTTTACTGTTTTAGTGCATTTGTCTCTGACGAAGATCTTTTGGTCTGAACTTAAGCCAGTTATGTTTGTGCTAGAAGACATACCTTATTTATTTACGTTAATCTCACCACTGAACAATAAATATTATCATAAAAATAAAATGGCATCAAACACAAACTGACCGCTCGACGTCATTGTCTCACTAATCGCAAAGTCATACGGATTATGAGTACATTTAGCGACATTTTCATTGTTCCACCAGAAACACTATTGAGAGATGACAGAGTATTTTTTGTTACACCAGATGGCATATGACGAAAACCCAGACGTCTGCCAGGGATTATGCATAACAACCGTTTGATTCGAGAACATGGATGAAAGAAATAGCCACGAAAACCATGTTTGGGTTTTCCAATATGGAAAACAGATAGTAATTGGAGATTAGGAGTTAGTCGCAAACATGACATGCCCAAAGACACGGCCGTTTTGACTGGGATGTCGGAAGATAACCATCTTGTTAAAGATTCTTCTTCATCAGGTGCCTGGTCTGCAACAGAGATTGGCGATTATGACCCTCCAATCTTCTCTGCCTTTTGATATTCTAATGAGGTTGTTGTTGCCCATGCTGTTTTTTGTTGCCCAGTTGTTTAACTCTTTGACTCCCTAATTATTTTCCACCCAGTGCCATAATTATTTTTTGAAGAATTCTAAATGGTGAAGTGTACTGACTTTTAGTGTAAATGTTATGTTAATCTTTTTCTGTGAACATGTACTTATTATATACCAAACTGTAGGGAAATGGACAGAAAATTGTAATATATAACGTCTTTGGTAGTATTAACACAAGTGTGTTCGATATACTTAAAACATTTTGCATGTAAAATTGAAAAACACTAAAAAGTCAACTGTAGAATACGATCTTACCAAAGACAAATTACTGTTATAGACAATAAAACTTTCTTTTTAGTCATCAAACGTCAAGTTAATCTTTTACAAAGTAAAAAAAAAAAATGCTTTAGGCCACAATTAGTACATTTAGTGTTATTCACACCAGTTTTTCTGTGGTCCCTTGTAAGAAAAAAATAAATTATGCAATCGTGCATTACGTAATTGTAAAACAAATAAAGAAGAATAATGTCATATAAAACTTTTTTACACTTGTTTAATGTTTTAATATGATCCCTAGCTTCATCTTCTACATAGGACATACATACTAGTGATTAGATGTTACGGTAGGTCTAGTTTTGTTTCTTTTTGGTCGGCCAGAAAATGACTACACCCACTCATCAACTAAATCTAATGTGTCTAGCTTTTCTGCACAGATTCCATATTTTGACAACAAACTGTGACTACCAAACAATCATCATCAATGTCAGCAATGTTTCAAAGTAGTTTGACACAATTATTTGCTTAGGAGACTTAAAAAATGTAAATATAAAGCGTGACATATTTCTCTAGCAATAACAATGAAAAACGCAAACACGCGAATCGTCACAAAAATTGTGATAATAACATCAAAACACGCACATGTGCTGCTTAACTAGTTAAATTAATTGTTTAAATAGTAGCGGAAGTCATTCTACGAGTTTTAAAATATGAACTGCATTAAACGGACGATTTTTAGGGTTTATTCGTGATAAACTAAAAACCACGCTCTGAGCGTTGTTCTGGCACGGCGCGTTGAATTTTGCAACTCTCAGAGCGTTGGTCTGGAGTCAAATTAAGCTTTCCCCATACATCTTTCTCTGCCTTCCTCTTCCTCTCCTACCTGGTATTTTCCCACATAAGACTAATTCCTCCACTCCTCCTCTTCTGTTAATATGTCCCATTAATTTCATTTGTCTGTTCCTGATGGTTTTGATGAGCGATCTATTAACACCCGCAGGTGTCAATACCTCGGCACTTGTTTTCTTCTCTGTCCACGATATTTTCAGTATCCTTCTCAAAAACCACATTTCCGCTGCCTCCAGTTTTTTCACCATTTGGTTACTCAGTTGTTAAAGATTAAGGCCCAGAAAAAATATAACATTTCTGGCAGATTCACTTTGTGGTGCTAATAAACACTTTCGAGGAGATTGTCAATGACAGATGTGTGATGTAGTGAGTTGTTAAACAGGATAAGTAACAACGGAAGTCGCAAGACTATATTGTCAGAAGGATGGTCAGATTAGTTTTAAAATACGATGTATGGGGAATATGTTATGGGCCATGCAGTGGTGCTCTACATGAGGGTGGGGGAACCCTTACCTAAATCAGACACTTATGTGTGTTTGATTCGGCATGAAAATGCTAAGATAAACTGCTTTTGATTGGAGCTTTCCCCAACGAAGCAACTTGTGTGTGGGCAAAAACTTCATAAGTTTTATATGTACAAATATGTATATTTCAGCTATCGTCTTCCGCTGTCCAAAAGCACTTACATCCGACTCACTTGGTGTAAATTAATACTCACGGAGGGTACTAATTCTGAGGAAGATGAAAGGTTGGATGAAAGCGGAGGTCTTCTGATGGTCATATCATAATAATATTTTAATATTCAAAATAGGCATTGGTTCCCTCTTAGTTTGTGGTACAAGCTGACAGCAGTCAACACTAAACACTTACATTAGACGGGGCTGAAGACGCTTGTCATGGGTTTCCTCCCTTTGATCTGCAGTAGTGGTCCAACAGTGGGTCAAAACCCAGTGTTATGATTAAAATTCATAACGATTATGTCGGTATAATAGTTGGCTCGACAGGGCTCCTTTTCTGATAATTATTTACGGACTTACTTACTAATAAAGGAAGTGACGTCATGTTGATATGGTGTAGAGGCAGACGCGAACATTGTGAAGCAGAAGTGAGGTGATCGTCTGCAAGAGAGATGCGGCTTGTGTTTGAATGTGAGCGGACTTGTGTGTATTGAGCTCCTGCAGTATACTGTGTTTTTTCTGCATCATTCCATCACCAGGACATCAATATATTTAAGTGAGGTGTCCCTGGTTTAATATATTCAGGAAATGTAGATCTATTCATTCATGAAGATGTCCAGTGGACTATGAAAAATAAAGTTTGTATGATTGCCATTGACCAGCGTTTGATAGTGAACGGACTGGACAACTACTTATTACTGCATGTTCCTTTGAGCGAGAACTGATTTTATGGAGCTTTTGTGTCAAGTATAATAAACTGCATATTTGTGAATTGTGAAGGAGCTTTTTGTCAGCTCATTGCAGTTATGCTGATTCGTGTTGTGTGACTATCCCTAGTATCTACTTTGGCCACGGAGACCTTCTCTGGAACTTTATATAAAACGACACGCATCACCCATATTATCTAATGTAGGTCTTCAAAGGTGTCTACCTTCGCACAAGATTACTCTTAGCAGAGTTGTAGATAGAAGGATAATGATGCTTCACCTTCGAGGGTGTGTTCACGAGATATTTCATAAGTCAGAAACAATGCTGAATGAGTCTTAGCACGTTACTTTGTATCTGACCCGCCGCATTTTGTGAAGATAGATATAAATGATTTGCTCGTTCAAGCCCCCAGCTGATTTAATTTAGCGAAATTCCTTTTATTAGCTCGATATAGATATGTAAACGTTTTAATGAATATATATTAGATGGTCTGGATCATTGTTACGCACAAATAATTACTTTTTTCCAAAGTCTTTGTATGATCGTTTTTCGTATGTATGATCATTATTTGACTGAAATGCATGTTATATATATTTTATGGTCAAAGGGACAGAACCCGAAATATCGATACTGCTATTTTTTATGAGTTTCCTCCTCTTGTATAGAGACACGTTCGGTCTATAATGTCTTGAACGAAGCGTGACCATATCTCCTTATTTGGTAGTATCAGTCAACTGTTGTAGATGTTTGAAACCTTTCTTAACGCTTCTGTTCATGTCCATAAAAGGCGCGACTGTGTAAGACTTTTATCTCGAATGTTCTTAGAATCGTCTTATTGTGAACAGCGACTCAGAGATTGTCACTCTGCGCATGTCTCGACTGGGTTGTCATTTTGTTGTTCCGCCCAGGTCGGGCAGTTGAGAAATGGACTGATTAGCGAGCGGACGCGACTGCGTCTTGTGATTCTCTGAGGGAAATACATTGTCTTTGTGAGTTAGTTAGCTAACTAGACTATTTCCCCGTATTATTCAAGCCTGCCTGGAGGCATATGTTCATGGTTGATTTTCCGAAATAAGGTAATTCCTCTTGTATCGAACTTTAGGCTATCATCTAGAGGTTCGTCATTTTGTCGCCTTTTTGCTCGCCTGTGTGATTCAAAATGGAGAGGTACTTTGACTAGGATTAAGTCACCGGTATCTTTATACCTGAACTAGTTATATATCTATGGGTCGCTCTAGACCAACAAGACTATTGTCTGTGTTCCAGGATTCGTTATATCAGAGATCACGTCCAAGTCAGATGGTTAGACTTAGGAAGGTTATAAAGGTCGAGCTGACCTGTAATCCATGTATGCTACTCACGTGCAGACAGTAAACGGACGTATTGTATACATCTGATCTGCTAGCATCAGGAAGGAATAATTATTATTGTCTATGAACATTAAGGATCTGCAGCTGACCACGGTTGCAGAAGTTATATGTATTATTTATCAAGCTTCGCTATGATATTTGTTTTCCATACAACTATTGAATATTGACTTCTACATGACTGTCAGTTAACATGAGTTTGAATGCTGCATTCGTTGTATTATGCCGATGATAACATAAGTATCATGACTGTTTTGTGGCGTGCAATAAATGGTATAAACCTAAAGCGAAGTTACCATTTTTATGACTCTACACGTCATGTTGCCTGTGGTGTACCCTGAACTGTTCTACTGCAACACACACACACAGCAACAATCTAAACCAGATAAGACACCCACATCTTGCATTGTAATACCTGGTGTCGATAGAGGTGGTAATTTGACGGCATCCTAATTCCACCCTTATCAATTCATGGTGGCCAATAGTTGGTTTATTCTGGTACCAACTCTCAAGGGGGTCAACAAACCCAGACATCATCAGCAGACTACAAGACAACATTGCAGTTGCTATTCATCACCTTTGATGAAATTTTTTTGAAAGACGCAGCAGTACTGACAGTTGTTGATATTTTGAAACTACCCGGCGCTGCTCGGCGGTATTGAAGTTTGTCTACAAATAGAAGGACAAGTACCGAGCGAATGGATTTCCTGATCTGTTGAGAAGAAGGACAAGTGCCGTAACAACTGTTCCGGTCTCAGAATTACTGTTGCAGATTCAGAAGGTCAAGTTCAGAAGCTGTTTCCTGTCAGAAGCTGTTTCCTGTTAGAAGCTCATTTCCTTCGTCATGGCAGTTTACGAGAGCAGATATGGATCAACGTTGGATCATTGTCCTAAGATTATATGTTTACATGTTATATGTTATTTGGATTTGTATTTATATGTTTATATTTCAGCGGGTTTTCTCGGTTGGGCGGTGTCTTTCAGTAGAAGATACCACGCCACAGAGGTTCTACTGTTAGCGTTTTCGTTAGGGACTGTGCGAATTTCCTACTGTGAAATTTGCTAGCGACAATCGTTGCTATATCTGTTTAGTTGTGACGAGTTGTGCTTTATTTTCGTTTTTTGTATATTTTTTTTTTGTTTCTCTCTTTCTTTCTGTTTTTTAGTTTCGATTTCAATTGTGTGTATTTGTAGGTCTCCTCTTTTCTATTATTCAGTTCTTCACGTAAATTTTTGTGTATATACTGTAGCGTCATTTGTTTGTCATATCTTCGCATTCTGTCATCATATTCTTTTTAGTTTCGCTGTTTATTTATTTGACTTATGCGAATGTTTTCGTATTGTTTGATCTTTGTTATTGTTTACATTGACTCTGATCTTTGTTATTGTTTACATTGACGTTGATCTTTGTTATTGTTTACATTGACTCTGATCTTTGTTATTGTTTACGTTGACTTTGATCTTTGTTTTGTTTACATTGTTGATGACTTTGTTATTGTTTACATTGTCTTGTTATTGTTTGCATAGGTTTTGCATAGTTAGCTTTCACTATTGTTACATATATGCTCATGCACTATTGATCTATAGTGCACTTATCATAACTAACTGGTGGTTTGTTGCTTATGCACTATTGTAGTGCAGTTATGATAAATAACTGATGGTTATGCACTGATTTGGGTAGTGCACTGATAATTAAGAGGTGACTTGTGATATTATTGTACAACTGATAATACAAATTGGTGTTAAGTCTTGTTTCCCACAGAGATTGGAGTAAACATAGTAATTATACAAGCACTTTATTAAGTCTTGTTGCTATTAAGATTGAAATAAGATAATTAATTATTTCAGGTTCTGTACTCACATTTTAGACATCATGTCTACATTTGAGTACTTTATTGAGCAGGGTAAAGCCCTTGGGAAGACAGGTGATAAATTAGAAGAATTTGCGACTGTTCAATATGCCAAGGCATTGAAGTCGGAGGAAAAGAAAATGAAAGAACTAACTGAACAAAAGAGAATAGATGCTGAAAATTTAAAACTGCAGATGCAGGTAGATGAAAAGAGATTACAAATGGAAATGGAAAAACAAAAAAAGAGAAGCAGAATCTCAGGAGAAGAGACTTCAGGCTGAGGTTGAAAAAGAAAAAATAAGAGACTTGAAAAAGAAGCTGAAAATAAGAGACTTGAAATAGAGGCTGAAAATAAAAGATTAGAAAAAAAGTTACAGGCTGAGGCTGAGGAAAGAAAGTTACAGGCTGAGGCTGAGGAAAGAAGGTTACAAAGAGAGTCTGATGAGAGAAAAGCAAAAATGGAACATGAAGAAAAACTCTTAGCTTTGGAGTTAGAAAAGTTGAAGTTATCTAGTAATGCTAATGATGCTAATAAGGTATCATCTGCTAATAAGTCTAATGCTGTTGATTTCAAGCTTAATTTACCAGCATTCAATGCTTCAATTGATGATATAACATTTTATCTAGATAGATTTGAAAGTGCATGTAAGGTGCATAATATAGATAAAACATTATATGTTTATCATCTGTCCAAGATACTTAGAGGTGATGCTTTGACTTTGTTGGGTATGGTAGATGTGCCTGACAAGAACAACTATGAGGTTGTCAGGGCGGCATTGTTAAAGAAGTACCAACTTAACGAAGACGGATATCGTCTTAAATTTAAAAACATGTTACCAGAAACTGGAGTTGAATTCTCAGAATTCATCTCAGGCATACGTCTTACTTTTTTACGATGGGTTGAGCTTTCTAAGACAGAAAGTACATTTGAAGCCCTCATGGACTTACTTCTTAGAGACAAGGTTATGTCTTCTGTTAATGAAGCTTTTCTTTCTTTTCTTCATGAGCGTAAGCCTAAAAATATAAAAGAAATGGAAGAATACTGTAGCCAGTATGTTACTGCACATCCTCACATAACCGTTAGCAACTCTAAGGTAAAAGAAGGTCTGCCAGTTGCTTTGGCAGCACCTTATGGCCCGAATTTTATGCGTAAATTTCAGGGTAGCCAGCAAAATTTCAATAAAAAGAGTAACCGTAATTATGCCCAGAACCATGGTAATCAATTTCAGGGAGATTCTTCTTCCCAGAACTGGAGACAACCTAATATTACACGGTATTCTATTCCCGGTAACTTTAGAAATTTTCATAAAGGTAATCGGTATAGAGGAAAATATTATTTGCAGAGACCTCAATACCAAGATAATAGAGGTTCTCAACAGCATAGAGATGGTAATGACAGTTATGGAAACTGGAACGCAAACCAGGATAAAAATTACAGTAGGGACTTTAATGATAATTGCAGAAGCAATAATGGTCGCGGTAGATCGCAACAGAAGAGAAAAAGATATCAACAGACAAACTCTGTTCAACAAGAATCTCAGGGAGCAGATAAACAGGTTAATAATGATAAAGACCATAATGCTATCGGATGCTCATCTTTTGACTTTGGTAGGGCAAATAAATGTATCCAATGCAGTACTTTATTTGATCCGAAAACCATTAGTACTCTAAGCTGTGGTCATCCTTTGCCCGCTCTTCCTGCTAATGTTGCTCATGATGGGAGAGGTTCTCTTATATTACATAAGGGGCTTGTAAATAGTAATCCAGTCTCGGTGTTGTTTGATTCTGGATGTACTACTGTCGGGGTTAGGCAATCTCTTGTAGATCCATTCTGTGCTACAGGAAAGGTCATCAAATGTGTCACATTTGGTGGCACGTTGGAAAAATATCCTACTGCCATAATACATATTGCTACTCCTTTCTTCACGGGAGAGGTCCACGCGTGTCTACTTCCAAACCCTATTGCGGACCTTATTATTGGTCGTATTCACGGAGTTAGGGAATGTACCCCACAGCAGATTGCTGTTTGGGAAGAGCAAAACATTGAAGCTACCAATACGGTGGTCACAAGAGCACATGCTCTGGATCCACCTCAAACTTCATTAACTAATAATGGTGAAGTAACTGAACAAAATAGTCACTTGACTATTACACGTGACTCATTTATCAAATTGCAAGAAGAAGATCCGTCGTTACAAAAATTCTTCATTCTAGCAAAAAAAGGTGATCCTAATCAAAATACTAATAGAAAATCTTGGATTTCTATGAAGAACGGCGTACTTGTACGTATGGTACAAGACTCGACTACATCCACTCATTCACAAATTCTTGTGCCTAAGAGCATGAGGGTGCAAATATTGCAACATGCTCATGACTCGCAATGTGCTGGACATATGGGTTTTTCCCGTACAAAGTCGAGAGTTCTTGCGGCTTTCTTTTGGCCATTTGTGAGCAAGGACATACGAATGTACTGTCGCTCTTGCAAAGTATGTCAGGAGGTCAAATCTAAAGGACCACGACATGCTGCGCCTATTCAGGCTGCTGACATTCCAATTCGCCCTTTTCAAAAAATGGCAATAGATATTATCGGTCCTTTTAGAATTAAGTCGGCTAGAGGGCATCAATTTATTCTTACATGTGTCGATATGTGCACACGTTGGCCAGAGGCAATACCTCTCAAGAGCATCTCAACTGCTGATATCGCAGACGCTCTTTGGCTGATATTTTCTCGCTTGGGTTTTCCCGGAGAAATATTGTCAGACCATGGCACTCAACTTATATCAGACACTATGTCACAGGTAATGTCTATGCTACATATAAAAAGGTCTCTCAGCAGTATCTATCACCCAATGTCTAATGGGTTGGTCGAACGTTTAAATAGGACTCTAAAAACTTTACTGGGTAAAATAACTGAGGATCATCCTCAGGATTGGGACAGGGTCTTACCCGCGGCTCTCTTTGCGTATAGAGAGGTCCCCAATGAACATACGGGGTTTTCCCCTTTTGAACTTGTCTTTGGCGCGCAACCGCGCGGCCCTATGTCTTTACTTCACGATCTAATCACTGCCGATAATATTAGCGATGAGACTCAGTCTTCTTATGAGTACGTCATTGCTCTTAGGAAAAAAATCATTGAGGCATGCAGACTAGCAACTTCGTCTTCCGAATTTGCTAAAGAAAAGGCAAGGCAGTTTGCGAATAAGAATAGATGTCTACGACAACTTTGTCCAGGTGACAAAGCTCTCGTCCTACTTCCTTCGAGGGAGAACAGACTTCTAATTGCATGGAAAGGTCCATATGCAATAGTCTCCAAAATTTCTGATGTCGACTATGTTGTCGATATTGATGGAAAGCATAAAACTTTCCACATAAATATGCTCACGGAATTTCATGAAAGACCAGACTATTTGCAGCCTATTTTCCAGGCAACGGACAATTCTCAAGTACCTCATGGTCAATACTCATCGCTGTCAGTTATACAGGATGAGGAAACTACTTTTCTGATGTCAATCTTCCTCTTTCTATGGTCCCACTTTATTCTACGGAATCTTGGAAAAACGTGACCGTTTCTCCAAATCTTTCCGCTGAGGAACATCGACAAGTTTCTTCGATGTTGCAAACATTTCAGGATGTTCTTACAGACATCCCGGGACACACACATGTCATTGAACATGACATTGTGCTAACTGATCATAATCCTATCAGAGTCAGACCCTATCCAATACCTATCCATTTCCAGTCTCAAGTCGAAAAAGAATTGGATGAAATGATACGTTTGGAAATCATTGAACCATCCACTTCAGCATACTCTTCGTCTATGGTTATTGTTCGAAAGAAGGATAATAACATTCGCATTTGCGTAGATTATCGCAAATTGAACCAAGTTACGAAGTTCGACGCTGAACCTATGCCTTCATTAGAAGAGCTACTCAATAAACTTTCTAATTCTAGATTCTTTACCAAACTAGATTTGTCTAAAGGTTATTGGCAAGTCCCGCTAACTGAACGTGCCAAACCTTTTACAGCTTTTTCTACACCTAGGGGTTTATTCCAATGGAATTTCATGCCTTTTGGTCTTATGAACGCCCCTGCTACATTCGTACGCATGATGCGGCGAATTCTCGCATATCGTACAGATGTCATAGCATATCTAGATGATATCTGTCTATTCAGTGATTCCTGGGAAGATCACTATTTGGGTTTATACGAATTACTGTCTACTCTTCGCGAGTATAACTTGACTGCAAAACCCTCTAAAGCCTTTATAGGATTTAGTGAGATTTCTTTCCTAGGTCATCGTGTTGGTCATGGTCTTTTAAAGACAGAAGACCACAATGTTTCAAAAATACTTAACATTTCGGTCCCTAAGACAAAGAAACAAGTAAGGAGTCTATTAGGTTTGATCCAATTCTACGGACGATTCATTCCGAATCTGTCCTCCATTATGGCACCGCTTTCTACTTTATTGAAGAAAGGGTCGCCTAATTTGATCCGCTGGTCAAAAGAATGTCAATCCTCATTGGACCAGGTTAAAGACCTATTTTCATCTCCACCTATTCTTAGGTTACCTACTATTGAGAAGACTTTTGTTCTTCGAAGTGACGCCTCGTCAACTGGGATTGGGGCAGCACTAATGCAGGAGTATTCTGATACTCTGCATCCGGTGATGTATATCTCTAGGAAATTAAATGCTGCAGAAAAGAATTACTCGGTTTTAGACCGTGAGTTATTGGCTATGGTATGGTCTATTCTGAAGTTACAAAGATTTCTTCTAGGCGCACATTTCATTGTGGAAACCGACCAGAAAGCGCTTACTGCTATTCAGAGCAAAAACTTGAAGAGCTCGAGGTCCACTCGTTATGCCATAGCTCTTCAACCATTTCATTTCTCGGTTCGAGCTATCCGTGGTTCGGATAATGTAATGGCGGACATTCTGTCCAGATGCCCACACGATTCCACATGATTCTTCTGTCATATATATATTTCCTAATATACAGTCCAATGTTATAATGGCATGTTAGTAGATTTTTTTTTTCTCTCACTTTTTTGAGGGGGAATTTATAACATTGTACCATGTAATTATCTAAGAAGGCTTAGTTAGTGATATACGGGCCAAAAGATCACTCGGCCACATTTAAATAAATTATTTTCAGGATTGTATTGAGAGATTTACCAGTTGTCTTTAAGATTTGTGTTATTGATATTTTCGCAGCACATCATTGAAGATGCGAGATTGTGTCCATTGTGGAACTTTGAGTATATCAAGTCCTGTCCTAGATTGGGAGCGGATGATGTCCACATCTTCTTCTATTGAATGTTTTATGTCAACGAAGATCAACACATGTATTACTTATTAGTTACTGATGCATTACATAATGTAATAAAATAGTGCGGTATATTAATATATTACACCGCTATTTGCAACACATTGTATGATATCATAATAATATATTTGATTTCATATATTGGTATGAGAATAATTTGACTTTTATTATGATGTTGCCAGCATTGTGGTTTGTGTTGGTGGCACCTTCCTGGGATATATACGCGTATACTTAGATAAATTTTTCTCTAAGGACCTGGGATATGATCTCAGTTTCGCTCCAAGTGTTGAGCTATTTTGTTAGGTATATCCGCGCATCATACGTGCGTTAGGAGCCTAGATTTTTCCGGCTCCAGGATTTAAAAAAAAAAATGTTTCATTTTTTTTTCCCGGGAGGGTGCGGTAATGTTACGCACAAATAATTACTTTTTTCCAAAGTCTTTGTATGATCGTTTTTCGTATGTATGATCATTATTTGACTGAAATGCATGTTATATATATTTTATGGTCAAAGGGACAGAACCCGAAATATCGATACTGCTATTTTTTATGAGTTTCCTCCTCTTGTATAGAGACACGTTCGGTCTATAATGTCTTGAACGAAGCGTGACCATATCTCCTTTTTTGGTAGTATCAGTCAACTGTTGTAGATGTTTGAAACCTTTCTTAACGCTTCTGTTCATGTCCATAAAAGGCGCGACTGTGTAAGACTTTTATCTCGAATGTTCTTAGAATCGTCTTATTGTGAACAGCGACTCAGAGATTGTCACTCTGCGCATGTCTCGACTGGGTTGTCGTTTTGTTGTTCCGCCCAGGTCGGGCAGTTGAGAAATGGACTGATTAGCGAGCGGACGCGACTGCGTCTTGTGATTCTCTGAGGGAAATACATTGTCTTTGTGAGTTAGTTAGCTAACTAGACTATTTCCCCGTATTATTCAAGCCTGCCTGGAGGCATATGTTCATGGTTGATTTTCCGAAATAAGGTAATTCCTCTTGTATCGAACTTTAGGCTATCATCTAGAGGTTCGTCATTTTGTCGCCTTTTTGCTCGCCTGTGTGATTCAAAATGGAGAGGTACTTTGACTAGGATTAAGTCACCGGTATCTTTATACCTGAACTAGTTATATATCTATGGGTCGCTCTAGACCAACAAGACTATTGTCTGTGTTCCAGGATTCGTTATATCAGAGATCACGTCCAAGTCAGATGGTTAGACTTAGGAAGGTTATAAAGGTCGAGCTGACCTGTAATCCATGTATGCTACTCACGTGCAGACAGTAAACGGACGTATTGTATACATCTGATCTGCTAGCATCAGGAAGGAATAATTATTATTGTCTATGAACATTAAGGATCTGCAGCTGACCACGGTTGCAGAAGTTATATGTATTATTTATCAAGCTTCGCTATGATATTTGTTTTCCATACAACTATTGAATATTGACTTCTACATGACTGTCAGTTAACATGAGTTTGAATGCTGCATTCGTTGTATTATGCCGATGATAACATAAGTATCATGACTGTTTTGTGGCGTGCAATAAATGGTATAAACCTAAAGCGAAGTTACCATTTTTATGACTCTACACGTCATGTTGCCTGTGGTGTACCCTGAACTGTTCTACTGCAACACACACACAGCAACAATCTAAACCAGATAAGACACCCACATCTTGCATTGTAATACCTGGTGTCGATAGAGGTGGTAATTTGACGGCATCCTAATTCCACCCTTATCAATCATACATATGCCGTTCTCTCTGTAATGATTAATTCAACTATGAATTTGTCAAAATCAATATATAAAAATTTAATGCTCAATTACTTTGAGAAAAATTTAAATAAATATGGAATGGTAATTATGAGAAATTATGGGTCATCATAGATCTCGGCTTGGGAGATGAAAATATAGTCTTTTGAGATGGCCTACTACACGTATAACTTAGCTTCCGAATTGTGGAAATGTTGGTGCTGCTGGTTCAGTCATTTTGTCTATGTGGCAAGGGCACATCTCCAAAGGAATCTGGAGGTAACTGCTTCCGGTCAAAACAGGGATCTTCATCACCCATGGGATGTAGGTTTCACGTGTCGATCTGAAGCTTCGAACCACAGACTAGTACAGCTGGTAACGTGGGTAGAACCTCAAATGGTCTCTCCAATCCGTACCACCAACTTTAGAGGGAATAAAAGAACACATTCCGCTACGAAGTATTTATTTTCCTGATTTAATCAGGCGCCTTTCCCCGCTGTCCGTCACCGATTTTTTAAATCAGAATGTGTACTCTCCCTGAGTGTATATCATATAACTCAGGGGATGTGATAACAAAATCACCCTTCTTTTAGTTAATGTAATGAAATAAGTTTAACTGGACAGCGGCAAGTGGCTTGTGCCTGAACGAAAAACTTGAAACATACATACATTAAAAATGATAATATACATATGATGTTATCATCATCCACTTCCTTTCTCCCCTTGGAGTCTGGGATTACCTCTGCTTTTGGTTCTTCCGTGAGAACTAGCATGAAAAAATCATCAGCGCTTGCTGTCGTGGTTCATGAATGTATCATTTTCACATGCTGAGGTTGCCAGCCTCGTATGAATCTTTAACACACCTAGCTGGTATAAACCAGAAAAATTCAAAGTATAAAAATATGCACAACTCACCCTAGTAACTAGATAAATCTTAGACGTCTTGGTAAATAGTCTTGGCAACTTAACACAGATGCCTCGAAAACACGTTTGGGATATTATTTCTAATTCTAGAATTCCCCTGTGACTTGTGAGCATTTTCTCTAGGAGTCCGTTTCCGTATTAATATTGGCGAGTTTTCTTTTCCAGTGGATAAAAGATGGTAGAATACGTTTTTCTGTTCCAAAAAATTCAGAATCCCGACTCTATTTTTTTTTTTTCTGTGGCTAGGTCCGAACTGCCTACTTTGACGATTTCAGGAATGAAGTGCCGTATGTCAAACTTTTCATACGTTATATCGTAATTTTCCGGCATACTCTTCCACTTGGCGTTTGCGACAAAACTCCCAATCAGCGCGGTTGTTTATTGGCGGCTGAAATGTCAGTCAAGCTATTCAAAGTTCATATTATGAAAACTTTTCCTCATCTAGTAATCTGCATGACTCATGCGTTTGAAAATTTCAAACAGTGATCCTCCGTATATGGAGTTGTTATATCCGACAATTCTTGGTAATGTTTACGTTACAATTTCTTACATTGTTCCTGTCGAGTCGGAAGTTCTAATGCAATGTTGGCAAACGCTTCGTGCTTGCATTTACCTGGAGTCCATGTGGTATTATCACGTTTTAGGGACTCTATTAATCTCTCCGGGATGGGCGATACGCTTGTATGTCACTGTCATGCATCGAAGCGTGAAACGTGAACAATGACAGTAGGAAAAAAGAGAGTGTTAACAACAAAATAATGCACCTATTTCAGTACGCACAAAAAACGTAGTTCATTACTGCTGGAGAGGAGAAGAGAGGGAACAAATTATGTCACAGCGCTAGATAACATAAGTAGTAATCCCAGCCTTATTGCAAGGATCGTGCTACTGCCACCAGATTTGATTATTGAAGAGAAGGACCAGTCCAAGGCACCTGTGGGAACCAACAGTGGCTGAAGCAGACGCCAACCGACCCTACAAAGACAGCTAAGTACCATAACAGCGCAGCCAATGAGCATTTCCATTTTTGTTTCCTACTATACATCAAAATTTAAAATCATCCGATGATGACAAATATCGCTTCATTTTTAACCGTGACAAGAGCAATCTTGAGCTAAGGGTGAGACCTTTGAAGATTCTCATTGTATACTCAAAGTTTGGTCATAGTAGGACCACTACTGCAGAGCAGGTTAGACAATACCGTCACAAAGCCAGATAAGTGATTCGGCCATTTCATCTTCTTTGCACTCTTGAGGGGGAGGGGGAGCGCATACTTGGGTCATGACTCCCAAGTGTTAACTTCCTGCTGTCTTTTCCGGCCTGCGCTGAGATTTAAGCCAGCTCCACCTTGGTTATGACTTTCAACATGACTCCTGATTTTATCCATCCTCTCATCTTGAGGCAGCTGTGAAAATAAACATTTGTTGTTGAGAACTAACCGTCCTGAATTACGTAGCCCGTCGGGTTGATCTACGACCACCATGATGCCTTTTCTGCGGTTTCGCCGGACCTCATATGTGCCTCTGTTCTTACCTGTCCTTTCAGGACCAATTAGCAGACCATTCACCAAGGCCGCCACTATACCTCTCGCACCTACTACTAAAGCTGTGACTTTTGCTCAAGTGCGTCATGTCTCAAGTCCGTATTGTGGCCGTGGTAGTATTAGAGGTTCAGATCACTGCCCTAATCAGTAGATAGTATGTTGTATGGTATTAAGAAAAACCTCCTCAATACATTATAATTTCACATACCAACAGAGATCATCGATTTCACTCGAACAGCAGTAAAATATTCAACGACGAACTTTATTTACATAAGACAGCAAATGTTAATAAAATGATGCGCCCAACCTTCCTCTTCAGGTTGGCAGACTTGTACAACAAAGTCTTAGTTGCTAACAATCTCAGTGTCAGTTTATCTCTCTCTCTTTTGCTATCTTCTTGTTTCTGCTATCAAAATGTCCCTAGTTGTTGTTGTGGTCACAGCTTGAGAACCACTGTTGTAGAAATGTTTATCTGTCATCTAATTCTTCTTACAAAACAGTGTCTCTCTTTTGTGCTGACTATTTTCTACGTTCTTCTTGGTATATCTTAAGGAAACTGACCTTACCGCCAGGGCTGTCACTTTACCAAGTCTATCTTCTACTTGCTAATCTGTCAGCTTGCCTACTGAGCTGCACTGCTAGTAATAGACCAAAATGTTCAACGTACCTGGTTGTTCGAAATACACTTTTTCTCTCACAAACATCTTGTCCTCAGAAATAAATATGATAAACTAATGTCGTACACAATTATGGCAAGTAATGCTCTAAGCGACTTCTAACTCTATTTTCATATTTTCTAAACCATTTCTCTACACTCTTTTACTTTCCCAAAAACCAAACCACCGTTCACAGTATCTAGATCACCATATCTGACCAATTTGAATTAGCATTACTCGACTAATTTGGATTCAAATAGCACTGTCAGCTCAATCATTATAATCTGTAGCGATGACGAGAATTGTAGCACTATATCTGGTCGTCTGCGAGACGTCCTAATGATTTCCGTATATGTACGCTGCCCAGGTAGATCTACTGCCATCCTCATGTCATTTGCAGAGTAAAGAATAAATATTATGAGATATTTTCTCGTAGATAAATTTATTACTTTCAAAAAATGACATACATTTTTGGTTTCGGGTGAAGCCTAAAAACTGTCTGGGACACAGAGAGAGTTAAGCAGATTAGAGGATAATTAACAGCAAAAAAGATCGTGTAAGCGAGTGAAAGAATATCCGATAGATAGGATATATAGTTTGAACAGCTTAGAAGACAATTTTACAGTAATCATAACTGCTTAAGCAGTTTGGCAGAACATATAATGCCAGTTATTAAAAAAATACCTCTTTGGCAGAACATTTAACGCCAGTTATTTAAACAATACCTTGCTGATGATTTGCAACTCCCGATGAAATATGTTCCACTCACTAATATTTTTTGTTTACGCTTCTCTTTCAAAAGGCAGTTGCATAAGTCAAACCTTATAAATTCATCCTTCGTTAGCTGTTTCCAAGATAACCACCATATATAATCACCATAATCAGATCTAGCATACTTTCACAGACGTATAAATCCGATTTAGCTGCTAAATCATGCGTGTTTTGGGTTAAATGGAGAAAAGTCACGCGATTTATATCTTGTTTTATCGCCTGGTTTCAACGACTCTACAGGAAAATGTTAAGTCGGCGTGTAGGATTCGTAATAATAGGGGATCAAATCCTACGATGGGTAAATTTGTTTTTGCTTTATTTTATTATTCACCATATCTTATATGTCTTGTACCTTAAATTTCCAATTCAATACCTTCGTTTAAAAATTTTTTTTTTTAAGTGCGTTGTAATGTTCACTTTGCATATCATTAAAAAAATAGTTAAAATCTTTCTAAAATCCACAAAATTCTACTTGGAATTTGTTTGCTGGAAAGAAAGATCCCAGATCATTAACAATAAATAATTCGTCGTTATATCATTAGTATCGTCCGTCTGCTTGCATTAACAAAAAAACAAAAAAAAAAAACAAGCAAAAAAAAAAAAAAACGTTGCTCTTGCCTTTGTGCGAGGGGGACTCAGGCAGGAGACGATGGGCACCCTAAATTTATTTACCGTTCTCCAGATTCTCATTATCATCAATTTCCTATTCAATCCCTACGGAGCACTCAGCCACCACTGCATCTGGTTCCCGTGAAGAAAGCCTGAGCCAAGCATTCACACTATTTTGTAACAGGGGTTTCTGAAGCAATTAGACTTACATGATGAGGCTGCCAGTCACATGCACAACTTCATATTAGTCGCCTTGTACGACATGCATGAGGGAGCAATAGCCATATTATTTTAATTCTTTTTTTTTATTTTAACTTCAAAGACTCTCGGCAATTACATGGGGTGATCTCCGGACTAGAAAAGAATATTGATGGAGACTTGATCAGAAATATTCTCAGTTCATAACTGATGGATTTTATCCCACTTTTCATTACTATCAAGGGCGTTGTATACAAACATTGGCATATAATGTTGCAATGTACAGTATTTGACTCCATAAAACACATACGTGAATACGCCAACAGAGAAAGTGTACAAGAAAAGTTTGCGCGAGCTGATGATCGTAATAAAATGCAACGATACCAAGCAGTAAGGTATAAAAGCACGTCTTACTTCCCCTTACAAGGCAGCCTATATCGTAACAGTAAGAATTTGCTAGGTATGAAAAATCCAAGCGTCAAGAAACAAACAATCACAGTAGCTTTTTGGGAAAAAACGGACACTATGCATTTCGCTGTGCGTTGAGTGAAAGTTATCATGAACACCCTTTAGAATCGTTATTATTGTTGATCAGAATCCACGTCACTGCACTGTGGGCAAACCCACAGGGGCTCAGTCTCCCTCAGCAAATGTCGAAGTGTATGAATTCTAATTGTTCCTATTGCGCGCTAGTTGCTTACACGCCGGATGCATTCTCTCATTCGTCTATCCCTGCTGGTCTTACATTTTATGCCAAATTCCAGCAATCTTAGCCTTGATGATTAATCGATTGCAGTGTCATTCTCTAACAGGCGATCATTAATTGCCCTCAGTATCTCTCCCTTATCCATATTCAATGCACTTTCTATGGGTGCTCTTAAAGCTAGCCTGTCATTGCCGCGTAACCCTGTATGACCATCATCCACGCAAAGGTCAACATTCTATTTTATTCAGATTTTACAGAAAGTAAAAAATGAATGTAATTAAAGTGTAATTCTACTTTTGCACCACCCTGTATATACTTAGGTTTCCATTGGACCATATCCTTTCAACTTCACGGTAAAATGTGAAAACATCTTTCTATCTGATCTCCATTGTTGGTTTGCGTGTTTAATGCAAAACTGGTATAGTATATTATAATGTGCAAATCAGTTTGACCAGTAAGACTCGGTATAGTATTGTCCAGTAGTATCTTGATTCCATATACCATATTCGAATCTACCTGTATGCCATCTTCTTGTGTCTACTTCGAAAAGGTAAACGTAGGCCCATAATTATATACAGCCGTAGGGGAGTGATACCCAACGGGCTGATCACCCGTTTGCCAGTCACTTTGATTACGGAAACAACGACAAATGGATTGATTTGTCATTGCCCTAAAGACGCCATTAGGCGTGATGGGAACAACGGCAAAGAAAATCTATTCGCTGTTGCCCTTAAGACGCCACTAGGCGTAATGGCCACTGACTGCTTTGCCGGTCGTTGGCTAAGGTTGGAAGAAGAAGAAGAAGTAGGGGAGTGAAGTGTTAGAGACTTCACAATAATAGATCCACTCTCTTTTAATGAGCTGGGGGTGACCAGTTCCATTCCTCTCTGCCTTTGTTTTCCTTAACTCAAAGATATAGTCAGGTAACCACTTACAGATGGGTAGACTGAAGAGTTACATTACCGGGTTTCAATACCGGAACCCGGTGACTACGCCGCCGAAAAGCCAGATATCCAACCGCTTCCCCAGTCGGACGCTTTGTGTATTTCTACCGGAGTCAATTCTTTTAACGTCTTCATTTGAAACTTTACAGCTCCTATATCTGGTTTATAATAAAAATAATAAGAACTGATATAGTATAATAAAGCATTTCATTTTATTTTTCATGTTATTTAAGTTAGTTTTGTGTGTGTTTTCCCCAACTACTTAGTATTTACCCCCTAATGTCCGGATGTAGAAACCACTTTGCTTACACCGCCTGATTGCGACCGGTGAACAGGTTTTATTACTTACTTACTTACTTAGTCGTTCCCCTTCTACCGTGAGGTGTAGAGGTTTGGAAGAGAGAGCGCCAGACTATCCCATCGGCTGTCTTCCTCCTGGCCTGGTTCCATTCTAGTCCTCGGTCCTTCAAAGACTGTCTAATGTTGTCCTCCCAGCGGACTCTGAGTCGTCCTGGGGGTCTGGATCCCTGGCTCTTTGTTTCCCATGCTTGTTGTGGCGTGAGGTTTTATTTGGCTCTTGGATCAGTATAGTACTGACAATTCATTCATAACCCTCCACTCCCAAAGGAGCATAGGCCTTCAACAAACACATGCCAAGTCCTCCTGTCACGTGCCATCATCTCAAGTTCTTTCCATGTTCTCCTCATCATTTTCACCTCTGTTTCCAACTCTCTTCTCCATGTACTTCTTGGTCTTCCTCTGCCTCTCTTGCCCTGCGGGTTCCAGAACAAGGACTGCCTTGTAATGCTATCAACAGGTTTCCTCAGTGTGTGTCCTATCCATCGCCATCGTCTTCTTCTCATCTCTTGTTCCACTGGCACTTGTCTAGTTCTTGTCATCAGTTCTACGTTGGTAACCTTGTCATACCATTTTAATCCCTCTATTCTACGCAAGCACCCATTTATGAAAGTCTGTAGCTTTTTGGTTGTTGTCTTTGTTGTTCTCCATGTCTCAGAGCCATACAATAGGACTGACTTCACATTTGAGTTGAAGATTCTTATTTTCGTGTTGGATCCTATTTCTCTTGATCTCCATATATTTCCCAATGCAATGAAAGCTCCTCTTGCCTTTTGTATTCTTATTTTGATATCGCTGTCTGTCCCTCCAACTTTGTCTATATTACTGCCAAGATACGTATATGATTCTACATCTTGTATTGGTGTTTCTTCAAGTTCAACCCTATTATCATTACCTGCATTTATTCTCATTATTTTTGTCTTTTCCCTGTGTATTTTCAGACCCAATTGCTGTGACCTCTCATCGAGTGTTTTCAATTTGTCCTGCATCTGATTACGGTTATGGGACAGAAGAGCCAAGTCATCAGCAAAATCCAGATCATCCAACTGCTTAGTCAGAGTCCACTGGATTCCATTTCTGTTGTGTGTTGTCGATGATCTCATAACCCAATCTATTGCCAGCAAGAAAAGAAATGGAGACAAGAGGCATCCCTGTCGCACTCCTGTTCTTATCCCAAATGGTTCTGTAAGCTGTCCTTCATGAAGAAATCTGCATGTCATGTCTTCATATGTTTTCTTTATTAAATTAATGATCTTCAGGGGAACTCCATAATGCCTCATCAATTTCCAAAGTGATTCTCTGTCTACACTGTCAAATGCCTTTTCATAGTCCACAAATCCGATGTATAGTGGTGAATTCCATTCCAGACTTTGTTCAACTATTATTCTCAAAGTGGCTATCTGGTCTAACTGTGATATTAAGACGAAGAAACAGATTTTACTTAACAATGATAAAATTGACAAGTCTTCAAATACTTCTTCTTCTTCATCTTCTTCGTTCGTCCTGGAAAGGACGGTGGTTGCGTTGTGTCTGTTTGCGCCTAAGCTGTGATATCTGCACCTTTCGGTCGACACATCCGACTTCTGCACAGCATTTTTTAAGGACCGGGTTTGCCTTCCCATTTCGATCCATGCTCGCTCAGCCAGCCTGCACTGCTGCAGACTGTTTCCAGGACCACCACGTGGAGGTGGAGCACGGTCTTGACCAGCTCTGGTTCGCTGGTCCTGACGCAGGCAGTCAAGCTATGGGTCGCTGACTGCATTCACTATTGCTGCATCTTGGGGTCCCTACGTCTTCAAATACAATTTCCTTATATTAATTTAGTATATACACTACTGTGCTGAAGGGTGAATGTTGAAAAATGGAATGTAATGGATTTGTAAATTTACATATGATTTACAAATATTTATATGTATATAGATATGTAAATATATTACAACAAGTTTTCCAATTATAGGAACAAAAATTATATCAGCTGTGCTGTTATTCAATTATAGTACATGTATCAGCTGTGCTGTTAATTATATATATATATATATATATATATATATATATATATATATATATATATATATATATATATATATATATATATATATATATATATATATACTTTATCAGCTATGCTGTTATTTTTGTCTCTTGCTATGCTAATTCACTTTCTCATCACTGACACTAACTTTTGCTCACAATGCTGACAGCAATGGTACTAATGTGTACCCATCTCTTAAAAGTTCTGTCCTTCTTGGTTTGGTTGACACAAAACACCCGCTGTTGATCGTTTCATTAGCCCACCCAAGACTGAGGGGGACTAAAGATGTATCTCAGGTACAATCTCTGTGCTCCTGTGAAGTTCCAGGCAGCTGGATTGACTGGACATACGACCACAGGTTTGATGACACGAATAAAACCCTCTAAGATTTTAAACCGGCCAGGTTTTGACTCGACTCAGTGAAGCAGGCTGCAGGTCAATGCCCTCAGGTAAGCTATAAATCAAAGCTGACAGCTCCTCTCTTCAGTCGGTCGGTATCTCTGGCTTGGTGTCTGGTGTTGCGTGTTTTAGCATAAAATCTCGCCCGATTATATAGGCAGGTAAAGTAACTTCTACTGGTTAAGGAAAGCGTTTGGTTGGTTCCTGGCGGAGCAAGCTGATTGGTTGCCTGCAGTTTCGTCTTATGCTCGTACAGCCTAATTTTATTCAGTTTTCTTCCGCCATCTTGCGTGAACAAGATGGCCGCGACCCACATCCGAAAAAACAGGGCTTAAGTTTTTTTTTTCTTGGCGTAACTTTGTGTAATTTATTCCGGCTCAGCAACTGTGCGTTGATTGGCTGGGCTCTCGACATAGGGATTTAACAAAGTAGTGGGTTTACACACCTCGTTTCACGACATAGCTCCATCGTTTCCTAGCTGTGATCTGTCATAGCTGAAGTGTAAACACCTGCTGTAGTTAATCCTTTTGCGTCTGTCCTTCCATAGTAATAGGGTGTCGACTTAAAAAATCAGCTCCTACATTGTCTCTCCCCGGAATGTAATTCACGGTAAAGGAATAAGGCGCCAGAAGCAGACTCCACCTTAACAATCTCGAATTTAACTTTTTAGATGCAGCCAAGAATGTTAAAGGTTGGTGATCGCTTTGGACAATGAAGTGTGTCTCATACAAGTAAGGTGAAAATTTGTCGATGGACCAAATTAAAGCCAAACATTCTTTCTCTATGGTCGAGTAGTTCAACTCAGCTGCATTCAGCTTCCTACTGGTGTAGGCGACTGGTAAAAGTTCCTCCGGCTGGGCTTTTGATTTCTGCAAGAGAGTTGCACCAATACCTATACTGCTAGCGTCCGTCCTTAATACAAATTCCTGTGTGATATCGGGTAGCGTAAGGATTGGTTGGCTGGTGAGTTTTGCTTTTAGCTCTGTGTAAGCTTTTTCACAATCAGCATTCCATTGGATTTTATCAGGCTGTCCTTTTTTCGTTAAGTTAGTTAATGGTGCACACAGAGAGTTAAAGTGGGGTATGTACTTCTGATAGAACCCACATAATGACACGAATGATCTCACATCTTTCTTCGTTTGAGGTCTGGGTTCCTTCTTTATCTTCTCTATATTCTTTGGGTCAGGAGACATATGACCTGTAGAAATAGTGTGACCTAGGAATTCCAACTCCTTACAACCGATATAGCACTTGGTTGGACGTGCAGTCAATCCAGTTTCTCTCAGCCTGTCAAACAACATAGAGAGCGCTACTATATGCTCTTCAAATGTGTTTGTAGCAACAAGAATGTCATTCATAAAGTTAGTGAAATGGGGATTTTGTAGAGGTTCCAACAATTTCCTCATCATTCTTGAAAAGATACTTGGAGCATTTTTCAGCCCAAAGGGTAGTACATTAAACTCGTAGTGTCCGTCTGATGTACTAAATGCCAGCATTTTCCTAACTTCTGGTTTCACTGGTATTTGGTAGTATCCCTTGCTTAGATCTACCTTCGATAAATACCTAGCCTTACTCCGTGTAGAGAACAGCTGGTTGGTATCTGGTCCTCCCTTAGTGCTTGGGCTTTCGCATAGGGTATAGGGTATGTTCTCATGCATACTGGGGTAGGGTCTGTAACCTTCATGTCGTACTCTAACAGATTCGTACGACCTGGCTTATCTGTTAGTACATCAGCATGGGTTTCCAACACTTTCTGAACCCTCTTCTTCTGCTCTGGAGTTAAGTGTTCACTAATATTTACTTGAACATAATCCTCTGTAGTTGTGAGTGGATACTCCATAGAGTGAAGTGGTTCACCGTGCATTTCTGTTGCAATGGCCAGGGTCATGATATGTGCAACTTCTGATGATTCCTTGTCATAGTATTTTTTAAGAAGATTGACATGATATACCTTCTCCTTTCCTTTCTTGTCAATCTTATAATTGGTCCTGGAAAGTTTCTTCCGTATGACATAGGGTCCCTGCCATCCAATCTGCAATTTATTATTGCTGCTCGGCAACAGTAATAACACCTTTTCACCCACCTCCAGTTCCCTATCCTTTGCTTTCTGGTTGTAGTACGCAGCATGCTTCCTCCTGGCCTGTCTTAAGTTATCATTGGCCAGTTTCCAACCTGCTTTCAATCGAGATGTCAACTCGTTGACGTACTGGTATGAGGAAGTCACTGTTTCCTCTGCCTTTTCATCAGTCCATGTTCGCAGCAATGCTTCCAGTGGACCTTTTATTGGTCTTCCAAACAACAATGTAGCTGGAGCCAATCCAGTTGAATTGTGGGGTACTTCCCTATATGCAAATAGCGCAGCGGGTAAGTATGTATCCCAAGTATCAGGTTTTTCACTCGCCAACTTTCTAAGGATTGAAATTAGCGTACCATTGAACCGTTCTACTTGACCGTTCCCTTGGGCATGGTAGGGACTACAATGATAGTGCCTGGCTTGAAATATCCTGAATACTTCTTGTGTTAGCTTTCCCTTAAACTGAGACCCATTGTCAGTCAATATCTGATGTGGGAAACCTAATCGGGTGAATATTGTCAACAGGGCCTCTGCCACATGCTTTGAATCTATAGCTGACATGGCCACTGCTTCTCCCCACATAGAGCAAGTATCAACCAAGGTTAAGATATATGCATTTCTCTTCTTGGTCCTAGTGAGGGGTCCAACAATATCCACTGCAACACGTTAAAAAGGGGTTCCCATAATGGGCATTTCTCCCAGTGTTGCTGGTGCAGTCCTATGCTTAGGAGCTACTCTTTGGCATTCTGGACAGGATCTTACATATCTTTTTATGTCCTCTGTAATTCCTGGCCAGAAGTAGTGACAGGCTATCCTTTGTCCAGTGGCCCCTATTCCCATATGTCCACTGAAGGGTATAGCATGTCCTAGCGTCATAACCTTCTCCCTGTAAGATTTTGGCACTACTAGCTGTCCATGCCCTTTAGGTCCTGTTCCAGCTTTTCTGTATAATAGGCCGTTTTTCATATACAAGTCTCCTTTCTCTGGAGGGTTATGTGCTTTCGGCAATTTGCCAAAGCAAGGCTTCAATGTGCTGTCTGCTGCTTGAGCCTTTTTCATCTCTTCTGGATGAGTATTGATAGGATTCTCCTCCATTTTCCTGGAGCTCTCCCTGGTCTGGACTGTTGCCATAACTACAGGTTTTATAGGTTCTCCAAGAAAAACATACCTACACCCCAAAATGAAAGGGTAAATAGGGTCGTCCATCACTGCTGCTTTGATTTCTCCTTCCACATAGCGAGATCTTATGTTGATTCGGGCTATGGGTAATGTCATGGTTCTTGCTCCATTGATCGGTCCTCTGATTTCCACGGTTTCTGTCGTTATCTGGTCAGGACTCACTAGAGAAGAGCACACAACTGAATCAAAGTCCAATCCTGTGTCATATAAACACAGTACATGAGTACCGTTCACGGTCACTTCCTCACAGACAGGGGGATGATGGAAGTCCTTCTGACTTACTGCCATTTCCTTCTGTGATGAGGCCGAAAAGACGCCCGCCCCCTTCCTGTTTCTAGGCAGATTTATCGCCCATATATTTTCGATGTGCGCGAAGCATGCTGGGATGTAAAAAGTCTTCAAGAAGATATATTAGTTTAGGCCATAATAAAGCCTAAGAATTAGTTGTGATGTGTTATATTTGGTAGTCGTGTGTTATATTTAATAGCGGTAGGTTTTATCTGTGTTTTCGTGCCTAATAAAGCAAATATCGCGAGTGTTATTTATGCGGCCAGATTGATACGCGTATCGCGCGGTGAATTGAGTGATTCGACCTGGGCTTATAAAAGAGATAGCGGGCGGCGAACGGGCCTATTTTGCAAAAGCCGCCCAGACGAGAGAGAAACGAAGTTAGACACCAGAGTGTAGGCTAGATGCCTTGAGCACGTGAGTTAATTTAATTTAGCATTCGTGTTCTATAAGTCTGAAATTATATTCAGCACGAGTCTGTTTTAATGAATTAGGTCTAAATAGATAGATAGATGTGAAAGTTTAAGAGCGATTATTTTATTTATCAGAAAGGCAAATATGGTATGAAGCTATTTCACGTGAATTTAGATAATATCAACCTGGTAGCAAAAATATCAAGATGGCAGCCACGTGGTGATGACTGTATAAAAGCGGCGCGAGGAGTCTGCAGTAACACTCTTAGTTATCAAGCCTATAATGTTACGCAGTTTTATATCGTGTGAATTGACACGTGGGTGAAAGTAGGTTAAATGTAATTTTCCCCAGTATAGGAGAGAGAGAGTTGTCGTGTTAAATTTCCTTTGAGTGATGTATTTAATTCCAGTTTTGTTAAAGTTAAGAATAATTATATTGTATTCCTTAATGTAAGAGTAATTAAGTGTATTTCACGTTTATTGATATTTCTACTGTATATCTTTAGTGAGTTACTTTGAGTGAGGTGAGGATATGAATTTAGATTTCGGGAGAGCGTGAAGCCACTCCTTTGTTGAGACATGTGTTTCTCTGGTTGCTCCCGGCGGAGCATGGCAACACCAATGCAGCTGGTGTCCATTACAGGCTCACAAGAAGCATTTCTATGCTATTACGAGGGTTGTTTCTGTAACAATGTGTTTCATGTGATGAGTTCCAAATTTTATCAGGGGTCATATACGACACGCTTGTGGCCAGGCGCACCAGTCGTCACTTACGACATGCTTCAGAGTGTAGAACGAATATTGAGATGGATCAGTTGCGGGGTGGTGGTTTATTCTCATTATTGGGAGTATTTGTTGTACAGATAGTTGAATATTATTTTATGTCCATTTTATTATTATTTAATTATGGTTATGTGTAGAATGGTTTGTGAGAGCACGTGGGCTCACTTGGAGATATATATTTCTCTTCTCCGCTCCTGAGGGAGCATGGGGCCACCAGTGTGGTTTGCCTCTGCAGGAAGTATTCATATGCTCGTGCAGTAGTGGTTTCGGTAGCAATCTGTGTTACATGGTGAGATTGCCAGCCTCATGCACAACACCATACTAGTCTCATTGACGACATGCATGAGTATGTGTGTGTGATAGTTGAGTGTGCCCTTGCAGTAGTGGTTTCGGTAGCAATCTGTGTTACATGGTGAGATTGCCAGCCTCATGCACAACACCGTACAAGTCTCATTGGACGACATGCATGAGTGTGTGTATGATAGCTGAGTGTGTGCTCTTGCAGTAGTGGTTTCGGTAGCAATTTGTGTTACATGGTGAGATTGCCAGCCTCATGCACAACACCTTACTAGTCGCATTGGACGACACGCATGAGTGTGTGCGTGTATGATAGTTGAGGGTGTTAGGTGGCGTGGAAGGACTGTTTGGCAGGAGAGAGTATCGTTATTCAACTATGATTTTAACTAGCCAGTGCTTTGTTTGCATTTCAGGATTAGGAACTGAGCGCTAGCTGGGTGTTTGTTTGTTTGGTGTTATGTTCGTTGGTTTATTTGTTTAATTTTTGCTTAGTCACTGAATGGGTTGTAAAAATAAATACAGCCCCTGCCTCTAGAATCAAGAGTTTTATTGTTGAATCGGGTCGGTTGCGAGTGTGAAAAGAGATTCATCAAATATCACAACAACATTATTATCATCATCTCGCCCACCCTATCACACCTCCTTCCCTGCTTCCCTGTTGTAAGACATGCAGCATGATGAGGAGGATCCTTCCTTCTGCAGTCCGCAGTATTGTGGTTACTCATTAGACAAGTTTTACACCACTTTCCTTCCTTCCGGTAAGGTGTCTTATCCGATCTTAGAGGGTTTTGTCCTTTTGGTCAAATCTTTGTTTGTTCTTTGTGGTATGGTCCTTTTGTTCATATTTGTTATAGTTTTGTGATGATTTGAAGTTTTCACCCTGCTTCTTCTTATTTCCTAATAATTCTGCCTGAGCTGCTTGATATCTCTCAGCAACAGTTACAATATCTTCCAATCTCTCTGCTCCTTGTTCCATGATAAACTTCCTCATTTCTTGAGGCATGGACTCTTTCACTTGCTACATCATTATCATTTCTTTCAGATCCTGACACTTTCCTAAACTACTCCATTTTTCGAAATAGGTTTCCAATCTAGCAGAGAATTGGTGATAGTTTTCTCCTGGAAGAAGTTTAGCTGTTCGGAATTTCTTTCTATATGATTCTGAGTTCTTTTCATATCTCACAAGCAGTGCCTGCTTCATGATTTCATAATCTTCCTGGTCATCTCTTGAGAGTCTCAAATATACATCGTAGGCAACACCTCTCAATCCCTGAGATAGTTTAAGACTCCACTTTTCTTTCACTAAGCCATAGGTAGTGGCAAGTCTTTCGTATCTATCCAGGTACGACTCAATGGCGTCGTCTTTCTCAACAAATGGGTTCAGATGAAAATTCATGGCCCCACTTGAGGTGCTCGGGCTGGAGCTACTCTCAGAGTGAGGTGAGCTACCACCATTATTGCCAGTATTTGCCTGAATTTCAAGCTCTTTTAATCTCAACTGATGGTCTCTCTCTGCTTGTAATTTTCTTTCCTCAGCTTCAATTTTCTTTGCCTCATTTTCAGCCTCCCATTTCTTGGCTTCAATTTCTAATCTTTTGGTTTCTCTCTCAGCTTCCAGTCTCTTGGCTTCTCTCTCAGCTTCCAGTCTTTTGTCTTCTCTCTCTAATTGCAACTTTCTTTCTTCCCTATCCATGTGTTTGTCCACTTTTGTTGTGACATACTGAGTAAGAGCATCACCTGTCATGTTTAATTCCTTACCCATCTGCATGATCGCAGTCCTGAACTTCACTAGATCAGCCATGGCGTTACTTAGAGAGGGTATGTAAATTTACTATAACCAAATTATTGTACTCAAACTTAATTAATTTAATTGAACAAAAAATTTCCGTGCAACTTTGTGAGCATCAACTATTTACTGAGTACTAAATGGTACTCCTCCTAAGAAAACAATAAAAAATCCTATTATAGAATTTTTTTTCAAAAATTTGTTTCTTTTGTTATCTATGGGTGGCACAAGATAGAGTGTAGATAGATGAATAGACTAAGTATGGCTCAAGATATACAGAAATATCACAGGAACGAGCCCCCAGTGTGGCGTGAGGTTTTATTTGGCTCTTGGATCAGTATAGTACTGACAATTACAGAAATAGAATTTCTGCAGAAAATGGTGAAGTCCCAGTGTCTGAGAGAACTACTGGTATCACAAATTAGTTACGGCTGTGAATGATCTGATCTCAAAAAATTAGTAGAGAGGAGACCGACATAACTTGCCACCTCCGCCGTGTAACTAACTGTGATATTAAGACAAAGAAACATTTTTTACTTAACAATGATAAAATTGACAAGTCTTAAGTTAAAATACAATTTCCTTATATTTATTTAGTATATACACTATCTACTCTTGTGCTGAAGGGTGAATGTTGAAAAATGGAATGTAATGGATTTGTAAATTTACATATGATTTACAAATATTTATATGTATATAGATATGTAAATATATTACAACAAGTTTTCCAATTATAGGAACAAAAATTATATCAGCTGTGCTGTTATTCAATTATAGTACATGTATCAGCTGTGCTGTTAATTAAATATATATATATATATATATATATATATATATATATATATATATATATATATATATATATATATATATATAGATATATATATATATATATATATATATATATATATATATATATATACTTTATCAGCTATGCTGTTATTTTTGTCTCTTGCTATGCTCATTCACTTTCTCATCACTGACACTAACTTTTGCTCACAATGCTGACAGAAATGGCACTAATGTGTACTCATCTCTTAAAAGTTCTGTCCTTCTTGGTTTGGTTGACACAAAACACCCGTTGTTGATCGTTTCATTAGCCCACCCAAGACTGAGGGGGACTAAAGATGTATCTCAGGTACAATCTCTGTGCTCCTGTGAAGTTCCAGGCAGCTGGATTGACTGGACATACGACCACAGGTTTGATGACACGAATAAAACCCTCTAAGATTTTAAACCGGCCAGGTTTTGACTCGACTCAGTGAAGCAGGCTGCAGGTCAATGCCCTCAGGTAAGCTATAAATCAAAGCTGACAGCTCCTCCCTTCAGTCGGTCGGTATCTCTGGCTTGGTGTCTGGTGTTGCGTGTTTTAGCATAAAATCTCGCCCGATTATATAGGCAGGTAAAGTAACTTCTACTGGTTAAGGAAAGCGTTTGGTTGGTTCCTGGCGGAGCAAGCTGATTGGTTGCCTGCAGTTTCGTCTTATGCTCGTACAGCCTAATTTTATTCAGTTTTCTTCCGCCATCTTGCGTGAACAAGATGGCCGCGACCCACATCCGAAAAAACAGGGCTTAAGTTTGTTTTTTTCCTGGCGTAACTTTGTGTAATTTATTCCGGCTCAGCAACTGTGCATTGATTGGCTGGGCTCTCGACATAGGGATTTAACAAAGTAGTGGGTTTACACAACTCGTTCCACGACACTTGTCGTGGTAGCCGATCTTCTCCCATTCTGCAGACATGGCCAAACCATCTTAGTTGGGACTGTTCTACTTGGGTCTGCAGGGGGGTGGGATTTTAGGCCTTGACGTATCGTCTGGTTGCGGACCATGTCTCTTCTTGTTACTTCAACCACCTTCCTCAGATACCTCATTTCTGAGGTTTGGATCTGGCTTTTATGGGTTGTAATCATTGCCCATGACTCGCATCCATATGTCAAGACTGGAAATAGGTGGAGAAACAGGTTTTATTAATCTTGTTTATTTTTCATGTCTCTAACTTAGCTCCAGCTTCTTTCCTTTCTGTTTTTGTGTTTCTGTCCCACACTGACGAAGGCATTGAGGCCACAAAGATGGCAATTTTCTTTGTTATGTGCTAGAGTAAGACGTATTACCATTTTTTAAATTATACCCACCACGGGACTGGCAACCTCATCATTTAATACAGATTACGATATTAAACACTTCTGCAAGATCACGTGAATGCGTGATGCAAGATTTGTGGAAGTGGACCAGCGGCAGTGGTAGTTCCGTGTTCCATACAGAGTGAAAAGGAATGCAATAATGAGCAATGTTGAATTTATTTTTAAAAGTGTATTTTCATTCTTGACATTAGGAATTCTCTGTTTATTTTCCCATTTTTGATGTTGTTATATGCCTTTTGACATTACACGTGCGTATGGTCAAGATGTCTGTTATTTTAACTTTGCTTACAGTGGCTTGATGATGATCGGGTAACATCTGCAGCACGTGATACTCTCTCTCGGATGACGTGCTCCTTTTTTAGACCGCCGTTAACGAGGCTCTCTCCCTTTCTCTCTCTCTCTCACTCTCTTTCTCCCTCTCCTTTTCTTTCGTTTTTGCTATAAAAGTTGCTTTAATCTATGACCGTAACACTGGATAACACGATAGTAGTTTTCTCTATCCCTCGTCGCTGTGTATTTACCACAGGCTCAGCTAGCCTTTCATTAAAGTCTTTATACATAAAATAATGGGGAAGAGCCAGATTATTGCGACTCCGTCTTGTCGGTGGCCGCGTCACTCAGCGTTAGATTTGTTTTCGGAACTGCAATATGCATTGTACCCCCATGTAGTTCAAGGCGCGGGGGGGGGGGGAGTCTGATAAGACAAAGAAAGAATTGGGTTACTGCACCATGGCGCATGACGTACAAGGCCACTCATATGAGGTAGTGTATGAGGCTGGCGACTTCGTCATGTAAAACACATTGCTACATAACCCGCCACTACAAGAGCGCGTGAATGTTTTCTATATGCTTACTGCAAGGGACCCAGCGACAAAGTTGTGGCTCGATACTCCATAAGGAGTGAAAAAGATAATAATGAATTTATTTTCTATAAACAAATCAGTGAATGTGAATGCGTGAATACAATATCAAGGGAAAAAAAACACACACACATATGTACAATACAGTCCTTCTGTTTCCCGTCCGCCCCCTTTTTTGTTGTTGTTGTGAGTGTTATGTATCCCTGTCAGTCTATGTTCTGAGCTCATACAATCCCGCATTTGATCCTAGTGACCTTGGATAATACACTTGTGTCAAAAACCAACATTTGTGTCGTGATTTAGTCTGTCTCACCACACGGTCATACCGCACGCCATACTGTGGGAAAACTGTCTGATACAATAGCCAATGAAAACGCTCCCTTCTTGGTGTGTATAATGAAACATTTTATGCTTAAAATGGAGGCCCATTGTGTGCAATGTATAGTACGAAGCTATTTAATTTCATAGGACTAAAGAAGTTTAAACGGGAAGGAGTATATATTTCAACAACGGGAATGTTACTTTAGAGGTAGGTGCAAAGACGTCCTCGAATAGTAGTTTATTAAGAGAGAAAGATCGTGTGAAATGACATGTATACATCAGGGTAGTCCACAATTTAGCTAGTTAAAAAATGCATAGATTTAAATGCATTTTGCTACCTAAACAATTATTATATAGATCGGTAGAGAAAAATTCACAGAATAATTCAAGCTTTAGATGATCAAAATCGGCTCAGAATTAAGAAAGATAATGAATATTACAAATTTTGCTAATTGAACAGAAGGCAAAAATACGCCTCAGTTTTAGATTTTTAACACCGTTTTTGCCCCATGCACTCGGAGACGGTGGATGCGGTAGTATATAAGTCCTTGAACTTGGCTGAATTGAGGCCACACAATTTGAAAAGACAGGTGAACAGAAGAAAGCGGTAAAAGTGTAAAAGTCATATAGCTTTGCCACCGCATCTGTCTAGCAGACCTAGATGCCCATTAACAGCCTGATACAGCTTGTGTGTATTGCCTGAGGGTAAGATAGAATATATATATATATATATATATATATATATATATATATATATATATATATATATATATATATATATATATATATATATATATATATATATATATATATATATATATATATATACGAGGGTCGTTCAAGTCAAACCGGGACTTTTTGTTCTGGAAGTACAGGAAGGAATGCTAGCGTGGTGGTACTACTGATAGTAGTAAGTAACAAGTGTGACCTACTCGTATTACCGTTACCGTTACCGTTATTACCGTTAGGTGGCGTACGCGTCACGGGTCAGTCCCTGATAGATAATGAAAATGGCGGACAACAGAGTTAGTGCACATTGGGTTCCAAGACAGCTTTCCGCTTTTGACCGGCAGAGAAGAGTTCAAGTCTGCACTGAGTTGAAGGATCGTTTTGGCAGGGAAGACCAGAATTTTCTGAATCGCTTCATTACGTGTGATGAAACCTGGGTGCATCATTTCACTCCGGAATCAAAACGAGCATCCATGCAGTGGAAGCATTTGGACTCACCACCACCCAAAAAATTTCGGAAAATTGCGTCTGCTGGGAAAGTGATGGCGAGAGTTTTCTTGGACAAATGTGGCATTATTCACGTGGATTTTCTACTCCGTGGTGCCACTATCAACAGTGAAGAGTACTGTCGCATTCTAAGTGATGTGCATAACCATCTGCGGAAAAAACGGCCTGGTTTGATAAGAAAAGGCGTCCCGTTTCTACAGGATAACGCACGACCACATACCGCTCACCGCACCACGTGTAAATTACAGCAACTCGGGTGGGAGGTATTGCCACATCCCCCTTACAGCCCAGACCTCGCTCTGAGCGACTTCCACCTGTTTGGACCCCTGAAAGAGTTCCTGGGAGGTCAGCATTTTAGCACTGATGACGAAGTGAAGCAAAGTCCTACGATGGTTCAGGAGTACTGACATATCTTTCTACGCTAAAGCTTTTCAAGCATTAATTAAAGGCTGGGATAAGTGTATAAATGTTGCAGGGGATTACATCGAAAAATAAATGGCAATTTCACTCCTACAAATTTGTTCTTTTAGTTTGTACAAACAAAAGTCCCGGTTTGACTTGAACGACCCTCGTATATATATATATATATATATATATATATATATATGTATATATATATATATATATATATATATATATATATATATATATATATATGTATATGTATATGTATATGTGTATATGTGTGTGTGTGTGTGTGTGTGTGTGTGTGTGTGTGTAATTTTCCTGTGATTAATCCACTTGTGCGTTAGGAAGTGTGTAGTATGTGTTAAGAAAAATTACAGGACGAGTGGGTTGCAGGCGGCAACTACCAGCATCTGTATACAGTTAGAAGAAAAGCCAGCCTTGTAAATTTGTAGAATAATTGAGAATGATGGCCAAGGTACGCCTGAAAGTTTGATAAAGTTTTTAAAGGAGTATTTCTTAAAGGAACAACACACTTATCAGGAACATAAGAAAGGATGGCAGGATTTGTTAAAATGTATTGATCAAGGTATTACTTAGTATTTTATACTAGACCAAATCATTGTATGGAGGCGGATTATGGACAAGTGGATCTAACTTAGGATTTACAAGGAAAGTGTAGTCACATTGAACTGGCTGTGAGTGGTATTGAGGTAAATTGTCCTGTGCATATGTTAGCACAATGTCTGACACTGTTCGTCATGTCCATTGTATGTGAGGATAGGATAGTGATGGACCATATAGAGGTTATGTTTAATTTTGTTCCAGGTTTTATCCTGCAACTACCATACTTGTACGAGACATCCATCTCTGTGGGACTCTGTGGTGCGAAGGCTCTTGATGTTCATACAGCTAGTTACCCAGCTTTCCCGGCCTGGAGATTCAGATCTTGTGTGTTCTTGGCTAGAGTGTGATTCATCTCTACATATCAGATAAGTGGCAAAGCAAAGCCACTGGTCAGCTTATCCAAAGACTATCTTTAATACATAAAATACCAAACATAAAACCTAGTGTATAATGATTCATTGTGGACATTATTTTGATGAATATTAACTTCACAGTCCAGTGAGAGTGACAAAACATATGTGTAATAGATAATTGTTATTTGAAAGAGAAATTCATCATATTGATCCATTTTGATAATTCATATTCCATGTTTAGTTATTTTATTATGTAAATACATTTGAGTTCTTTCAAAGTTACCTAACCGAAAAGATAAACGGTATAGGTTAAATAAAATGTAAATATGTACAATCAAACTTGCTGAATTATTTAAATTGAGTTAAAGTTCTGGTTGATATATATAGACATACATATTAATGAGTTAATCCCCTAGCAGAGCTAATAATATTAATAAGAATAAGAATATCAAGGGAGGATTCTTGAGAGGGAGCCCATAGACATTCAAGAACATATACTATCATCATACCTGGAGGTTTATAAAGCTGGATCCTACCTTTAATGTCGATACACCCTTTTTCTTTTTAGAAAAGGGGGTATTTCTTGTAAGACCAGTCCCTTATCTGGCAATATCCTGGTATCAACTGATACATCTTTTTGTCCAGGATACCTTATACAGTAGAACTCCATTTATCCGAACCCCATGGGACCGAGCATCGTTCGGATAATCAAATGTTCGGATAATTGGATTACATAATGTATCGAGTACATGTACACATATTTCTAAAAATAATTAATCATCACAAGGAAAATACATTATAAACATATTTACTTGTACTGTAATAATAATACCCACACTGTATTAGATTACTGTATCACCAAAATCTGTCATTACACTGCAGTGCATGTACTACTTGTATTAATTTTTTTTTTTAAGAAAGAGAAATATTTTCAAAATAACATTACAGACGATTCAAAACCAGGCGCAACTTACGTATACATGTACTTGCACAGATGTAGCCCACTATTTAAAATAATGAGGAATCCTCTTTTGCACCAAACTGGATAGTCTCCTTTGGTTCCTAAGTCCCGCATTCTCTTCAACAGCAGAAGCTGTGTAGGACAGCTGTCATCTTCTTGCTTGTACCAAGCCATCGCTGTTTCTAGTGCTATAAAGGCCTCTTCAGGACTTGGTCGACGTTTTGGGTTTTCTTCATAATCTACAAGTACATCATGTACTTCTGAGAAGTCTTCGTCATCGGTCACTACATGTATTTGGTTTTCTTTTTGCACAAAACACAAAATTTCTTCGTCTTTCAAAAACTGAAAACCAGAATCATTATCATCTTCTAGCCACATGTGGGCATCATCTATGTCACAGTCCGAAAATCCGGGCATTGAAACAGTTCCACAACTTCATTTATACAATCATCATTTGTATCCACTGCAGTAGTTTCATTTCCTCCTTTTTTCCCAAGCAATCTATTCCAAGCCTTGTTGATATTATCTTGTGACAGGGTGGTCCAAGCATCAGCTAACATATAGCAGCAGTCTTTGAGATTAAGCTTTTTGGAAAACGCCACCACACTTTCTTCATCTTCAGCCAACAATAAACGACGCAGGACTTCCTTCTTGTACATCTTTTTAAGCTTTGCTATAACACTCTGATCCATTGGTTGAATCAGTGCTGTTACATTGGGAGGCAGAAAAATTACTTTAAAATTTGCATCAACTGCATTCAATGTATCCGTCTCTGGATGAGATGGTGCATTGTCCAGTAGAAGAATTACTTTTCCAGTTTTCTTTTCTTGTTCTCTCAACCTCTTCACATTTGGGATGAACTGATTTGTATTCCAATCAAGAAATATTTCACTATTCATCCAAGCACTCTTCTGTGCTTTGTAGCGCAATGGGAGACATGTCAGATTCTTTAAACAACGTGGTTTTTTGGCTTTGCCGATCATTAGCACCGGTAAACGATGACTTCCACTGGCATTCGCGGCTACCAAAATTGTTACTCTCTCTTTGCACTTTTTAAACCCAGGGGCAGCTGCTTCGCGCTGAGATGCAAGTGATTTTTGAGGCAATGATTTCCAGTATAAGCCAGTCTCGTCGGCATTATACACATCATCGAGTGAATAACCTTCTTCTTCCAAAAAAGCCAAGAATGTTTCTTTAAAATTTTCAGCGGCAGTTGCATCGCTAGATAAAGATTCCCCTTGAATCTCCAGTTCTCGTATGCCATGACGAGATTTAAAGTCAGGAGGACCGTCAAGTTGATTGTTGAACTGAAGTGCCTTTTCACACTATAGAGAGCCAGAGATAGGTTCTGATTTGCTTCTTCTTTGCAGATACCATATATACAAAGCCTCTTCCAATTTCAAATATTTCGCATTTCTCATGGTTTTACGTTTCTTCGACCCATTTTTCACTCTCCAATTTCGATGCAAAACTCATAATTTTATCCTTTTTACTTTTGATGTCAGAGTCGGTAGCTTTCCCAACATTGAAAATCCTCGCAAGTGAAGACACAGTTTCCCCTTTTCCTAGTCTCTTGATAATTTCTGTTTTCGTTTCAATTGACAAAACATTGCGGTTCCTTTTATATGCTTTAGGCCTACTGGAAGATGCCATATCGCATAGAGAGAAATACTTGTACACCAAAATTATTCTGCTGTAGTAGCAGACACAATTATTTTAAGTTGAACTGTCTGTTTAGCCAGTGTTCTGCCTAGAACGCACACGTACACTGGATTGGTAAACCAGATATTAACTGACTTTATGATCTAACTGACTTCCTGTACGTAAGCGACCGACCATTAGCCCATCCCATCCTCTACAAATTGTTCGCACACATTTGAAGCTTGCCGCATGAAAAGATTCAGAAATGTAGTCTAACGTGACTGGTGGCGATTGATTTTTTTTTTTTCTGGAAAAAGTGTTCGGATAATTGGATGTTCGGATAATTGGGGTTCGGATAAATGGAGTTCTACTGTACTTTACATAACAACAACCCTCTCGCGACAATTTGACAAGCTGTGTTTTGGCGACAGCCCGGCTAACGTCTCTCTTCTACTGATGTCACTCTCAATCCATTGGTGTAATTCCCTTCACAACGCATTTAACTTATTATGAAAAACCGCGCAACGATAACTGAAGTAACAAAAGTAACACCACATCGGTTAAACCCAAATCCTTCAATCATTGTGGGCAGTTCTCAACGATCAGTTCGGAAAGTAATGATTGAAAGTAACATAACAAGTCATGAGGGCTTTAAGAAAACAATCATAAACAAATAAAGGAAAATTACGTTTTAGGGATCCAATAATATTTTTGCTACCAAATGAATTAAGGGGAGGAATGGCAGTGAATTTTAAGTCAAACTAGGTTTGGTTTGGTTTGGACCATCTTCATTGCACACGGACAACTCGATCAGTTATCCAATCTCCTCCCTTAGATTATTCAAGTAGGAACTTAGCACTGTGCACGAATTCCGTAGCACCAGCCATGATCCCATTGTGTGTATACAAGAATCACACGTTCTATAAATATTTTTGTGGTGGGTAGGTATCCTGATTTATACATTTTGCCAGGGCAGCGTCCGTATGGCCTACTCTTTACGATTTCTAACTGCCGAGGGATTTTTAACGTGCGCAACTTGCACACATGGCCTCCACTTTGTTGCCCTTATCCGAGAAAGCTATGCATCCGATCTCGCTACTCAGGAGATCAGGTGGAAGTATGACATCATTAGGACACACTGGTCTGAACATATGTCCATCAAATCAGACCTGCGTCGAGTGAGATTCATCTATGAATAAAATGTACATAATTATGTTTTAGAATTTAGAACCTAATATAAAGCGCAACAGAAAGGTGGTTACTAACTAAAGTTGTGTTTGAAAACAGCGACTCTCTGACCTAGTTTTTTTTTTGGAGGAAACACCATGATTAAATCGGGATCACCATCGTTCACCATCCAACAGCGACCCCTTTCAAATTACGAAACACAATCTATATTAAGTCAATGTTTTTTCTTGCTTCATTTCTCTTAATTCTCTGAAGTTATTTCCACCTTATTATACATTTTTTTTAAAGTAATTACGAGGTGTGTTCAAATGAAACCCGTCCCAGTGGCTTTATAACAAATATATGTAAGGTACATCAGCAGGAGTAGTCGAATTAAATAATGCAATTGTTATGAAGCAAGTACCCACTGGGTGTGATGGACGAACTCGGCTGACCCTGAACTTTGTTGTAACTTCTTGTAAAAACGTTTATTCTTTCACGTGGATTCATTAGCTATGAAACTGTTCCACAGAGGGCAAACACGTTTGCTGATTGATATGCGGAAAGTTTACCTATCGTTGATTCTGGTCATCGCATTGATTTAAGGAGAGATTAAATCACGCCCACTAACATCTCTTGAACAATCATAGGCAGTTATTTTAATTAACTTGGCCAGTGGGGGGGGGAGGGGGGGCGTCGCCAGAATCAAACAGGCACAGCGACCAAGATCAAAGAGACGAACTGAGGGATTTTAGGGGAGACTATCGGCGTTATCAAAGACAGTAGTGGTCCCTGATACGAGACACAGTTGCTTGCCGCTAATTTTGCGTCTCGGTGTCAATCGTAGAACCGAACGAACGGGGAAACCGAAACGGGCAGCAGCGAACGGAGATACGAAGACCATGGTGCGGTTTCTTCTCTTGATTTGGCGGTCAGATCCCCAAAAGTTCGTGAGATCAAATAAGCTGTCAAGTTTATCATGTCCCACTCAACTTACATTCCATTTTAGCTAAATAGACCATGAAGACTAGACACGTTATCATTCGCTGGCCAGAACTTGATAGTAGCACTAGCGATATTTGAAATCTTGCTAGATTATCCCATGGATTTTCATTTTATTTGCAGTGAATTCTATTTCTGTGCAAAGCGATTGATCACCTTTTGCAATCCCAGCAATAACGAAATCTTTCAGAGTTTCCATACTCGGTTCTTAAACTTCCAGACAGTTTGATGAGACATTTTTTTAAAGTAAATCTTGTGGTGGTCCGGTACGGCCTAGCTAACATAATTACATGAAAGAAAGCCTACCCAAGATCATTTGATTACACTGACTAACAAAAAAAAATTTTTTTTTTCTTTCTCCAACATCTCTATGTTTTTCTGGTCAATTTTAATGCGCTGTTTTTAAATCTGCAAACCGTTTTTCTCTATCAGGTCGGGATCTCTAGAAATACGCAATTCAAGTTTTTTAACAACGCATACAGTATTACAACATCATTCATACAAGAAGTGTAACAGTTATGTAGGCTTGAATTTCTTTGCAGTCGACTTTCGTCGGTGAATGACATGTGGTACATCGCGATGAAGCATTCAACAATAATCGGCAAGCATGGTCACACTACACCGTCCTTGATAGCGTGACTCCATTACGGCGATATCTTGATGGAATCGTTCTCCACGTTCATCGCTGACTTCGCCAAGGTTGTCAGGGAAAAAGTCAAGATTCGAATCGAGCAAATGGATTTTGAGGGACATGTTACAGCCCATAATTCTGTATGCATCTATGCACTGCTTAACAATATGCACATAGTCGACAGATTTGTGATTTCCCAGAAAGTTATCGATGATCGATTTGAATGCCATCCATGCGCGAAGTTCACTACCATGTAATAAGTTCTCGAATTGTTTGTCTGCAATAACTTTCCTAATCTGAGGTCCTACAAAGATACCTTCCTTTATCTTTGCATCGCTAACTTGCGGAAACTTTTCTCGAAGATAAGTGAAAGCTTTGCTCGTTTTATCTAACGCTTTTACGAAATTCTTCATGAGCCCCAACTTTATATGTAACGGTGGTAAAATGATGCTGTCTTTGTTAACTAATGGCTCATGTATTACATTTTTATGCCCGAGCTGCATACGATCCCTGATAGGCCACACCTTTCTTGCATAATGTTCCTGTCTGTTGCGGCTGTCCCATTCACATAGGAAGCAACAAAATTTAGTATACCCAGTCTGCATGCCCGTGAGCATTGCAATGACCTTTAGGTCTACACAAATCCGCCATTGGTAGTCATTGTACTTTATTTTTGGGAAAAGTATAGCCATATTGTCATAAGTTTCTTTCATATGAACAGAGTAGGCGACTGGAATTGATGAAAATAAATTTCCGTTATGCCATAACACGGCTTTTAGACTAGTCTTGGAAGAGTCGATGAAAAGTCGCCATTCGTTGACTATGTGCTCATGACCGAGGTGCACCATTAGACCGTTTACATCTTTGCAATAGCAAATGCCATCATCCATCTCAAAGTATTGAACAAGTTCTCTGTGTCTACGACGAAATTTAGATATCTGAGTATTGGGCGCTAAAAGATTCCATTCTTTGAGTCGCGAACCGAGTAATTCCGCTTGTCCTTTGGTAAGAGCGAGATCACGTATTAGATCTGACAGTTCTGAATGGTTAATTAAGTGAACACCATCATTCACCGGTATATAATCCGAGTCAGAATTAGTTTCTAAAGCAGATAAACTATCACTTTCTGATGGTTCATTCACGTCCAAATATTGTTCTGTGGAAATGTTGGACATGTGATTGGATCATGAGGCACTGGTTTCGAAACCAATTCATTCCATTTGGATAAACCACAGACTTTCTAGTTTTAAAAGTGAAACCATGGATATTTGTCAAGCAGAAGTAACAATCAGTAGCGTGATTTGTCGGTTCACGCCATATTACTGGCACTCCAAAAGGCATCGACTTATGCTTCGGCGATTTTCGTAACCAACCTGCCAATGTATTTGCACAAGTCAAACAAACTGCATTTGGCTTCCAAGATTTATTTGCATCATCAACTTTCGAATCGAAATAAAGTTCATATGCTTTCTTTAGCAATGGTGTAAAGTTTTTCTGGTGAACACGATCGGTAAAATATCCGCACACGTAACAGAACAATCACGAAATTTCTACAACTTCTAGAAGTATTTCGCTCAGAATATTTCAAAATACAGTAACTATTTGAAAAATAGCGTAACAGACAGTCTTTTAGCATGTAGAATTATTTTGCATTTTATTAATTTTTTAAATCTTATAGGTAAAAATGAAACGGAGCAAATAACGGTTTCCCAAAAATATATTTATTCCCAAATATCTTAAGAACCCGACGTGATAGAGATAAACGGATTTCAGATTTGAAATCAGCGCAAGAAACTGACCTAAGAACACTTATTCTTATATAAGAAAGAAAAATGTTGTTTGTCAGTGTTATTATCATCAAATTAAATCTGTAAGATAAACTGGAAGATGAACAGTGCCAGTAGCGATAGTTTATATACTGCTCTATTGTGAGAGATTACCGATTTACCTGACTGTGACCGAGCAGAGTTTTTTCCTCACTGGATTAAAAAAACTTTCCCGGTCAGTGACTATCATCACGCAGTGAAGGATTATACCATCACCTCATTTTTCACCCCTATGTCGAACTGCGTCAGTGCCATCCCATAGACTCGTTTCTTTATAATAAAACACAAGAACTCTTAGAACTTCAAGTCCGGCGATAAGCGGGAATATTTGCTCTCAGTGAATCCTCGCATTATCTGGGGCGGGACATAGAAGGACTAGACAGTTGTTATACGTCAAGAGTTAATTATTGTGTTTATCATTCTAAGGGATTGTCTGATGCTGCAACTCGGTAAGTGTGTGGTGTATATGAGTGTGGATCCGCACAGTGTGTATGAATGACAGGAGATTTAATTTTTTTGCAACAAACCATTTGTTAACTTGCCTACCGGGTAATACGTTTTCTGTATACCCGGCATTGTTCCTTTAGTGGGATAATTTGTTAACTCTGTTTCATCCCTCCCCCCCTTTTTTCTTTGCTTAGTAAAGGGAAGACACCAGTTGGGATAACAGTATTTTTTGTCTACCTTCATAACTAATTAGGTAACACCTCTTTCAGAGTAATTAACTTCACTGTTAGGTTAACGTACCCGTGTTCCTGATATTATCTATCTCTGGACTGGGTTTATCTTGGTCTAATAAGCGGGAAGGGCTTAGTCGATACCAATCTTCTTCACCCCTCCCAAATTTGTTATTTGCATTTGTGTACTTATGATAATTTATGTAATATCTGATATTTGTTAGTGATTGATGTTTAAAGTGAATAAAATCACATAAACTCATTTAGTACGGTGTTGGACATACCCACAGCCCAACTTTTCCCCTATTCGTTTAACATAGTTTGTATCTACATCGTCTGTGTGTGTGAAAAACACCAAATCGGTGTGCGCGCAGAAGCGTGTCTGGAAAACTGGCAAATAATTGTTTGACCAGGAGAGCGGAAGAGAAGATTGAGAGAAGCGATTTGTCGTAAATAAGTCTGTCTTTACTCTCCTCCAGCACGCTGTGAAGCAACTATTTAATATCTACATTTTCTATCACTGAGCTTTCCATCATCATTTTCCACTCTAAACCGGACCACTATTTCTACGACTCTTTTCTCTCAAAATAAATTTACGACACTGGGGTTTTTTAGAAATAGCCCCCATAGGCATTCAGACACGCATCCCACTGCTTGGGTAGACGGCGGATGCCGTCCGAGAAAAATGACTGGTTGCTTATTGAACCATTTGGTCACCGAGGCCCTGACGTCTGCATCGGAGTCGAATCGTTGTCCCTTTAGAGATTTTTTAAAGGGTCCGAAATAATGAAAGTCACATTGTGACAGACCGGGGCTGTAGGCTGGGTGTGGCAGAACTTCCCACCTTTTCCTTGCTAACGCTTCCTTCACAATGTTCGCAACAAGTGGACGAGCATTGTTGTGCAACAGAATCACACCACGCGAAAGCATGCCGGATCGTTTATTCTTGATGGCTGTAGTCTTAGACACACTTTTGTCACCATACACTGCTTTCATTCGGCGATGAATATCGACTGGTCGACATCCTTCGGCTGTTAGGAACTGAATCACCGCTCGCTGATCGACCTTGGGCGGATTCCTTATCACACCGGCCATTATTTTAACGGTCTGCAGCACAACCAATGAATACTAGGAGAATGAACACTTACACACTTGTACATTCGTATGTGCTTATTACGTCAGATGTGACGTCATCATGCTCCTCCTACGAATGTCCACTTGGCGCAGCACGGTCGGGTTTCATTTGAACACGTACATTAAAAAAAAAAAAAAAATTTGCCTAGTCGGTTATAGTACATGAAATCGGCTGGGTCAGTGCCGGTCAATACATGAAAGGTTAAAATGTACCACAAAATGCAATGCACCAGACCATGCGGTTTTAAAAAAATATTTGAACATGCGCCTTAATATGACCGACAGCCCCGTGTATAGGTGACAAAAAAGGCAATATTTTATATAAAAAATAAAAACAATATATCGTATCAGCTTCCTACGATGAGTGGAACAAAGAAATTTTGAGCGTTAAAGCAATGAAACGCGACGAAAAAATACAAACCACATTGGAACTTATTAAATAAAAGTGGTTAAAAAACTTAATACAGGGTGGTCATAAAGTCTTTCCCTGATTTCAAAAATTAAAAAAAAAAAAGTATTCTGTGCAGAGACACTTGGTTTTTTGGAAATTATTCCAGAACTAAAACAGTTTTTTATGCTATTTGTAGATTTCAACATTTGCGATTTTCAACACTAATATTCGAGGGATTGCAAGTTCTCTTGAGGCACGATAGGTTGATTTCTGAGGACTGCGTTGAAACGCCGTGCGCACTGCGTCCACAGTTTCTTCACTCACCCGAGGCCTACTTGCTCTGGGCATGTCACCGACGCTGCCAGTGTCCGTAAACTTGATACCAAGCTTTGATGCTTTTAACATCTGGAGGATCTCGTAAAAATTTGAAATCAGGGAAAGACTTTATGACCATCCTGTATTTTTCAAAACATCTGTGAAATATGTTCGCCTTGACCGTCTAGGAAAACCAAATATATCGAGCCATTAGCTCCAACGTATTAAGAGCTTTCACGAATCTTCTTTAGATCTTAATGCATCAAAGATAAAAAACTTTGAGAAAACGCGTTTTATCGTTGCACTACACGACAGACGCGATCGATTTGTGGGGAAAATAACTCAGCAGGTTTACACTTAAAGAGAAAGATGCACGGAATTATCTGCCCTTAGTTGGCCGTGGTTTGTACAAACCAGACCAGTACAATCGATGTATTTTTTGTTGTTGTAGGAAGTTACCAGCTTGATAGCGGCCAGGAATAATAAACAAAGTTTGTCGTGGTCTTTGATTAACGATGAAAACAGTTCAAACATGCCAGATCGTGGTCGCCCATCGCACTTGGGGTCAATACATCAACAGAAGTTGAACCTAAAGTATCAATCAATTTGAGAAGCATGGATGAACTAGTTGCTGCTCTAAACATGAGAGAAAGAGATATTTATATTGTGTTTCATTAAATGGAAATGTTATGTCATACTTTAAGGAATGTATAGTATTTTCGTCATAACTGAAATGAGTATATTTTAATTGTACGGGAAGAAACAAGAAGTATTTTATCATCAAAATAAAAAAAAATAGAAAACATTTTTGCCTCACTTTGGCGTGGCGCGCTCTTTTCGAGACAAAGGGTATTTCGGTTATATTGGGGGAGGGGGTGTCGCAGATCGAAGATAATTTGTCAATTTGTACTTTTCTGTTCATCCTGGATATTGCCTTATTTATGTCTATCCCTAGTATGCTGAAAAATATTGTTTCTCACGCACGTTCATTCCTCGCCAACACAAGTTAAGTTTCTAACGTTTAGGCTTTTCCCAGACTCCGCTATCTAAATTTTTGGACTGTCTTATTTCCCATTGTTGATACCTTTGAGCTCGGTACACGGAGGTTCGCACGGCACCTTCGATCATGCCATTCGATATTCAAGCTAGTTTTTGAAGGTAATTTCGCAGGTACATGGTGTGGGAACACAAAATCTGAAGTCAGGTCTTAATGGGAAAGTATTCTGTCGTTGTTAAAGAAACTAGTTTTTAACTTACTTGGTGGCTAGTATTTTGAAGAAGCAAGACTAATTCTTAGTCTCGTAGAGAAACACTTAGCTAAGGGAGACTTGATTTTAAACAGAGTGCCCTCAAGTTATTAACTTACCAACTCTTAAGTTCATTTGCGGGTATGTACACGCTCTTCTGGTAATGGTCTAGTAACAGGGAATTAGCCCTTGTAGAAATGTATTACTATCATGATGATGCAAGTCTAAGTGGAGTATCTTAATGGGTTTACTTTTAAATGTATGTATCATAAATGACTACAAAGGATCATTTATTTCCAATGCACACGGTTTAAATGGATATTACTTTTCAATGTATGTATCATAAATAATTACAATTATCATCTTACTTTTCAATGTATGTATCAAAAATAATTACAATGATCATCTTACTTTTCAATGTATGTATCATTAATGTATGAGCATAATATTACGAATGCTGACAATAACGAACGGTGAAGGAAAAGAAAAAGGAATTGACCACGAGTATCAAACAAATAAACCACACATTTCGTAGCGGACCCTCACGTGACCTTCCCTCACTTACCGGGAAGGGAGCAGATAGGCGGTATTGTTATTGTGTATGTCGGCCTGACCCACTGGATTCATTCACAGCAGACAGGAATGTTCATCAATGAACTGTCTTATTTTAGGAACCATATGGACAGGAGCAAGCATAAATACAAAAAGGCCTACAAGACGAGGCCTCTGCTTAAACTGATAAGAAAATAATACATATCTGCGTATTGCAGAAAAAAAGTAATTACAGAATGTTTTCTTTTTGCTTTGTCCAACAGTTATATGCAGACCAGCAGAATAGTGTAGCCTGCCATGCCTTGTCTCTTATTGGCTGAAAAGAGGTTATATAGCCCTCTAGTGGCCATATACTCCACGTCCAACAGTCACCAGCATTCCCTTCAATTATGTCAAAGATTCTCAACACTAAACAACGTCCTACCATACTCCACCAAATATAATCCTTCATCCCACCTCTGGAAGCCAATTTGTTATCTGTGGATATCTCCCCACCAATTGTGGATACGTAACACCAATCTCGGTCTTCTTCTTCTTCTTCTTCGTACACTCTCAGACGTCCACTTGAATGTTTTCAAAGAAAGCAGTAGTCAGTTTGAGGCTATTTGAATCCCCGTAAAGCTTTTCCACGAAAGGAGCTGGCGTCGGCCATATGCGCTTTCTCTGTACTTTGAAACAGATGTTTAGCAGTGTGGTGAAATGGGATGTTATAAATATTTATATGGGACTTAGTGTACTGACTGAGATCAGCTGTGAAGGTATCTATATCTATTAAGAGTAGTGTATTATAGATAACCTTACTTGCTACCACATATCTATATATCTCAGTCAGAATTATTCTGGAATAGTGTGATGACTACGTTATGTGTCTAGGGTATGTGTATGATGAAGTGTAAGTCACAACAACAGACAGATAAACAATTAAATTTAATCCACTACTCTTGACAACACTGTGACACTCACATACATATAACACTCTATGAGAATATCTTAAGGAGTCACTGATAACTTTTCAAATAACAATATGTATTCATTGTTGGCATGAATGAATATGTGTCCTGATTCAACTACAAAGGGAACCAGGAATCACAATCAATTTAAATTACAAGTTATATGTACAGAATTTATCAATATGAATATAGTAGTGACATATATTATTAAAAATATCCTATGTGTGTCAGTTGTGTAGTAGCAATATGAGGTAATACTGGTTTTGTTTTGTTCAAGCTCTGTTGGTATTTGTCATCATGACTTCAATAGTTTGTCTTTAGGGACTAGTATTGGAGATGTTCTCAGTTCCTGATATTAAGACAATTAAATTCCCCTCTGAATGTTATTTTTTATAAAGTCATTTCAAGATGAGGGGACATAATGTTGAGCTCAGCTGGCCAACTCAGCTTATCTTGCGTGATGGCGGCAGGAAGGGACTCCTCTGCTCGAATTCTCCCCTGGGCTCTGGAGACACCTCACTGATAGCTAAAAAGACCAAGGAGTATGCTGTCCGACTCTGGATTCAGCAAAGCTCTGACCAGGTGCTGCTCAATACCATCAAGACCACGGTCCCTGAAATCAAGAAGGATGTACCTTCTACTTCATAACTAACTTATACTCTCTTTTACACTGATCACAACACAACACAAACATTGAGTTCAGAGCGTTAGGCCAACTGTCAGCTTCATCTGAAATACTTTATACCAGTATTTACCTCCTTAATGGTTACCACGCCTCTGCACTTCCAGCATTATTTCTGTCTAATCAATCATCCAGGTGTCAGTGTACTATTTGGCCATTCCATGCCGTTTTACTTCCCTCCGACACCCTCTGTTCAGGCTGGAGCATTATAGGCTTTATCTCCTGTTTGCCACTGAACTACACATATATATACAGGCATAAATTAACAATTTACATTCAATTTTCATTAAAAGATACTGAATGGTTCAAGCTTACCACAATTTCATGGAAATAAACACAGATACGTTGATTAGCAATGAATTCTGGCACAATTACTGGCACAAATTCCCATCTGCTTATGTTCCAGGCTTTTATTTAACACAAATATGAGCTGGCTTCAACGCACTGATGCTTTATCAAGCTTATTTAAACAAGTGGTTTCGAACTAACGCTCCTAAGTGATTATATCAGCGAGTCTAGCCAATGAGGCCCCGTTTCGACAAGTGTTTGAAAAAATGTTACCTTCCCCCGTCTCCCCTAACAACCAAGATAGTATTTATAGCCCGACCAATCGTGGTTAGTCGTTCATTTGTTGCGCTCCAATCAATTTGGAGTTTACATGGTAGGCTAATTCTGTAACGTAAGATTTTTTTTCAAACACGTTATAAAAAAATTTTATGAGCAGAAATGATTCCATGCTGTCAGGCATCCCCACTATTTTATTTTGGGTATAATTTATTAATTCCTGGACTATTTGCGTAACGTTTTACATATTCTTTGTCAGCAAGCCCCAAGGAACCCAAATATCCAAATTTAAAAGAGCTACGTGGCTGCGTTCAAAATATGTATTTTCTACCTCCTGTTTCGAAGATGTGCTGTCTGGGTACTGTTATGTTTTCAACCGTAAACCCATCTAATGTTATCTTTCCTAATAAGCGTTTTTTATGATTTTAAAACCTAACTCTGGGATGGGTAATGTATTTTATCACTGTCCGTCTGAAAAAAAGTTAGTGCATGTAGTCTTACACGCGTGATGGCAGCATTTGTGTATCGCGCGACGCGTGTTGCATGCGTTCCTGATTTTCAGCCCTCCCTCTCTCTTTATCCTTTAGTCCATCTGTTCGTTCGTTCCGCCGTGTATAAAATGGAATGAATGAAATATTAAAATTAGGTCATTGTTCAGCTTGGTATCTCAATGTTTTTTCCAAGAAATACAGCACACGTTTCATTGAAGAAAGCGGGTAATAATATAGTAAGCTTTTACTATCAACGTGAAAGCGTTACAATTTGCAGACGAAGCAGAAAACAAGGGGGATTTCGAGTACTGTCATTGTGACAGCACTGTTCTGTACCATTCTTCTTCCTTTATTTATTATATGTATTTATTAGGCTTTATATTTACTTGATAATTTATATATGTGGATTAGAATATTCCACGACAAGCAGTCATGTTATCAGTGCCACAGTTACACTCATTGGTAGTTCCTATCTTTAGCTTGTTGAATAGATGGTATCTCAATCTGTTGTGGCCAGTGCGGAGTCTGAAGATTACCACTTGTTCTCTTCTGTTGAGCTGGTAGTAAGCATCATTCTGTGTGTGACCTGGATGTCCTACATTCCATTTGTTTCTGTATCTGATTCTGATAATACTCTTTGCATCCTCGAAAGTTATGCTTGGATCAAGCTGAGGTAGATGTGAACCTTCTTTTGCCATTCTGTCAGCCTCTTCATTGCCAGTGATGTTACAATGAGATGGGATCCATTGGATCACAACACTTTTGAATCGTTGACAAAATTTGTGGAGCACTATTCTGAGGTCATCAAGGTCTGTATTATTTTGGCTTTTCAACGTTGCAATTACTGACTGTGCATCAGTAAAGAAAACAACTTGTCTCTCTGCGCTTTCTTCTGTCAATATAACTTCCGCTGCAGTTTTCAAGGCCTCTACCTCTGCTCTGAAGTTACTTGAGAATTGTCCTGTTGCCACTGACAGTCTTTTTTCTGCACCAGTGCTTAAGGTCAGAAAGACACCCCCACTTCCATTTTCTGTTGCATTTGTTGCAGATCCATCTGTGTATGCATGTGTCCAGATGTTGCGTGGGTAATGTTTCTCTATGTATTTTGTCGCTACGAATTTTCTATCTGTTGCAGTTTGGCTCTTTTTTCTTTCAATTCCAGGAATGTTTTCCATCATTTCAGGGAAACGATTTTGTTTCCAAACTGCAAGCTTGTATGCAGTGTAGATGGGTTTAATAGTGGATATTTCATTTATGGAAACTGCTCTCATCTGTGGCTTGGTTGATTCTACAAAGTTGCTTCGTTTGAGTCTTTGCCTTCTAAGAGCATTCATTCTATGGCACATTGGGTGGTCTGTTAGTCTTTTGAATGTTTCGGCCTGTTGCCGAGCCCTGCAGTCTCTTCTATCCTCCATTGGCCGAAGGCATGTAATCTTTTCCAGTTCTTTTATAGGTGTTGACTTCATGCCTCGCGTTATAATTCTTATTGCTTGATTATGTTTTTCTTTTTGTGGATACTTTATTCGATCAGTGAAGTTAATTTCAAAGCATTGGATGACGTTATTTTTCCAAGAGAACACCAGGATATAAGTTGTTTCCAACATTCACACCAAAGGAACAAATAACCGAACATTCATTTTCATACACGTATTTCACATATTTTCGACAGGGTCTATGATGTTACTATGCCTGTTGTGAACTTTACTAACACAGTCCAGCCACCATTTTTTTCCTATTTGTGTAATATTTTTTCCTTCTTAAAAATCATCAAATTGTTGTGAGTTTGTTTTCTCGTGATAATTTTTTGTTGTAAAACCTTTTAATGATTTTTTTTTTTTTACATTTCTAAATTGAAATAAACTGAATTAACCTTGATATGAGGATTTTTGTTTGTTTGTTTGTTTGTTCTGCTCAGACAACCAAATCCATAATCTTTACTTCTTTTCCATACTATTTGTGAGTGACAAAGTGAAAGTATGTGCAAAAGAGTAATATTGTCGCCAGAGAAAACAAGAAGAGCTATGTGTGGACGTTTCTTACTGAAGAACTCACTGACTGTGGCTGCTGTCTATCTCTCTTGCTCATCACTATCACACGTCAGTGTGCACTGCCGTCCCTTACCTCTCTGCAGCTGTCAAGCCTTCATTTCTTTTAATTAATTCCTCATGCGACAGGAACGCATATAAAATACCTTGTGGTCTGGTTAAAAACATTGTATTTGATCATGCTAACTCAAATACGTTCGATATCTGTTGCACCAACAAGATTATGTCATATATTTAACCATAAAAAAAGGCTTTACTATGTAATGAAGTATGCTAAAATAAATCAAACTATAAGAAATACATTATACAGGGTTCTCCAAAAGATGTTAAACAGTTATTTCAGATATTTTGGTATTCTTTGCAGTTGATTGAAATAGCTTACTAACTTACATAGTCGTTCCTCTTCTTCCTTTGGGTGTAGAGGTTTGTCACAAATGTGGCCATGCGTGCTGATGATGAAGAGGGTATAGTGGTTCGTATCACTGCCCCAACAGTAGGTAGTTTAGACGATGATGTTAAGTTACTTCTGATCAACTTTGACGATACAACAGCGTATGACTGACAGATAGTTGATGGTTTAACATCTGGATGAACATACTTCACTCCAACAGCAGTGAACAGAAATGCGTAGTTCATATACATGAAGATCAAAATTTAAATCATGATGTGCCCAACCTTCCACCTGAGGCTAGTAAATTGATACAGCAAAATTTATCATGGGCAATACTCTACAACATCGTCCCTACTCATTCTTCTTATAATCTCTGTACTCTGTATTTTCTTATGTCTCTAGTGGTCAAGGTGGTTATGTCTTGAGAACAACTGTTGTCATTTAAATCTTCTTGTCATAAAATTTATCTCAGTACTCGCTGTTCCTAATTCTGTTCTACCTTGTCTCTGCAGTACTTCTATCTTCTTGAGTTTTCGAGTCATTAGTGTGACACTTTGTGTATCTTTTAGAAAAGACTGGTCTAACACCAGGGATGACTATTTCTGCCAATGTCTATTTCTTCACACTTCTCATGGCTAGCTGCGGCCTATTGTTCTTCTCATTATTCTAAACAGTTTATCTAGTTGTCTAGCTTTGACATACCTGGTCGTCTTATCGTCTCATAAATCTTGAGTTGGGAACACTGTCTCTGGTCCTCAGAAATAAAATAAATACTGTCTTACGCACTTGGGAGAAAACTCATATTTCTCAAACCACGCTTAACGCGTCTAGCTCTGTACTGACTAAAACTAGAACCCCGATTTACCATTACAATTATTTACGAAGCTTCTAGATCAGACTTTCTCACGAACCGTTCACTCGCTTCTACAAAATCTCGTGCAAAACTTACTTCGTTCACATTATCCGAAAAACCAAACTCACTTTATCCCTCAAGGGACGTAATTATAAATTATCGCCCTTTGCCTCCAAGTCATCAAGTCATAGTTTTATCGTTCTCCAACACAAACTCCAAGCCCGCTAAATTAGCTTATGCAAAAAGCAAGATGAGCTCTCATTGCATAGGGAAACAATGGAGATCAAGAGAAATCAAGATCAACACGAAAATAAGAATCTTCAACTCAAATGTCAAGTCAGTCCTATCGTATGGCTCTGAAACATGGAGAACAACAAAAACAACAACCAGGCTACAAACTTTCATAAACGAATGCTTGCGAAGAAAAGAAGGATTTAAATGGTATGACAAAGTCACAGATGTGGAATTGATGACAAGAGCCAGAAAAGTGCTGGTGGAACAATAGTTGAGAAGAAGACGCTGGCGATGGATAGGACACACACGCTGAGGAAACCTGTTGATAGCATTACAAGGCAGTCCTTGTTCTGGAATCCCCAGGGAAAGAGAGGCAGAGGTAGACCACCCAAAAAAAAACCCACGGAGAAGAGAGCTAGATACAGTAGTGAAAAGGAATAGGAAAACATGGAAAAAGCTGCTACTTCTGATACTTGCAACATTTTCTTTAAGACCTGATATTTGTACCCTAATGGCATTCAGCGATGTTCCCCTTTGCATCGAGAGGCAAGTGAACTACCGACTCTGCCAATGCATCCCGCTATGTATTGATAGTAGTAAAAAGCTAGCTTTCGTAAAAGTAATCTAAACCTTTTAAAAAATCTTGTTTAACAGAATCTTGTTTAACGCAGCCACTGCAGACTCAAGTAGAACAGTCCTAACTACGATGGTTTGGCCATGTCTGCAGACTCAAGTAGAACACTCCTAACTACGATGGTTTGGCCATGTCTGCAGACTCAAGTAGAACACTCCTAACTACGATGGTTTGGCCATGTCTGCTTCCTGGCTTTCTCCTGGGGGCCGACCACCCCCTTGCAACCCTTAGTATGCCACTGTACTCACGCTCTGTCTCTAATATTTAAAAAAGCCGTATACGTTGATGAACCTTACCTCTAAAGCTTTGTTGTGGGCTTTTTTCCTCACGTGAGCCATGTAAAACTGTCGGAGAGCCAACAGTAGCATAAGCCCGCCAACGGCCAGAAGGATGGGACCCGTAATCGGAACCTTCTCGCCAAAGACATCGTGGACTCCTGCTGAAAGAATTACGAGGTCAAGGCCAATATTGTTGCAGTTGATGTTGATTCAAGATTTTAATTTTCCCGTACAAGCACAGAGGACATGTGCACTGTTAACATTTCTCATTTACCTTCTAAAAGCCAAATTCAGTTCATATGATTTCTCTATGTATGACAAATTTTCAATGATTTCTTTATAAAGGATAAATTACGTTAGAATTCAATTTGAAAAACTGTTCGTATAACTAATACATGCAAGAAAAAAAATCATACATGTACTGTACATTTAAAAAAAAGAGTTAATGATTGTAAAACAAATAATTATTATTCCTTATGTACGGGCAAAACCTCATCATGCAATACAAAGTGCTGCAGACACCACCCGTGCATGATGCATGCTTCCTGCAAAGGAAGAGGGGGGGGGGGGGAAGCAGGAGTGGTGGCATCAACTTCTAGATTAAGGCTGTAATGGTTCTTCATGTTTTGGTGCAACACAACAAGTAAAAATTGAATGGTGTCTATGGTATTGTGACGTGTATAAATCATGTAAGTGCACTTCATGCATTATGTCCACTAAAAGTGCAGTCTGGCTTTGTTTTCAATATTTGATATTGTCATATACAGTTTTATTCTAACAACAAACATTTTTATCGGGCTTGAATTAGACTTACTAGTACCACATCCTTCAAATGTCAAGTCAGTCTTATTATATGGCTCTGAAATATGAGGATCTGTTAAAACTACAACCAAAAAGCTGCAGTTTCATTTAATTGGCGTTAGCGGAAAATTGAAATGGTATGACAAAGTCACCAATGTGGAACTGATGACAAGAACCAGACAAATGCCAGTGGAAAAAAAGACGAGAAGAAGGCGCTGGAAATGGATAGGACACTCACTGAGGAAACCGACTGATAACATTACCAGGCATTTCTCGCTCTGGAATTTTCAGGGTAGGAAAAATTGAGGCAAACTGACAAACACATGGGGAACACAGGTGGAGACAACACATGGAGAACACAGGTGGAGACAACACATGGGGAACACAGGTGGAGACAACACATGGGGAACACAGGTGGAGAAAACACATAGAGAACACAGGTGGAGACAACACAAGGGGAACACAGGTGGAGACAACACAAGGGGAACACAGGTGGAGACAACACATGGGGAACACAGGTGGAGACAACACATGGGGAACACAGGTGGAGACAACACATGGGGAACACAGGTGGAGACAACACATGGGGAACACAGGTGGAGACAACACAAGGGGAACACAGGTGGAGACAACACATGGGGAACACAGGTGGAGACAACACATGGGGAACACAGGTGGAGAAAACACATGGGGAACACAGGTGGAGACAACACACAGGTGGAGACAACACATGGGGAACACAGGTGGAGCCAACACAAGGGGAACACAAGTGGAGACAACACATGGAGAACACAGGTGGAGACAACACATGGAGAACACAGGTGGAGACAATACATGGAGAACACAGGTGGAGACAACACATGGAGAACACAGGTGGAGACAACACATGGAGAACACAGGATGAGACAACACATGGAGAACACAGGTGGAGACAAAACATGGAGAACACAGGTGGAGACAACACATGGAGAACACAGGTGGAGACAACACATGGAGAACACAGGTGGATACAACACATGGGGAACACAGGTGGAGACAACACATGGGGAACACAGGTGGAGACAACACATGGGGAACACAGGTGGAGACAACACATGGAGAACACAGGTGGAAACAACACATGGAGAACACAGGTGGAGACAACACATGGAGAACACAGGTGGAGACAACACATGGGGAACACTGGTGGAGACAACACATGGGGAACACAGGTGGAGACAACACGAGGAGAACACAGGTGGAGACAACACATGGGGAACACAGGTGGAGACAACACAAGGGGAACACAGGTGGAGACAACACATGGGGAACACAGGTGGAGACAACACATGGGGAACACAGGTGGAGACACTAAAGAAAATGTCAAGAAAGACATAAAAAAAGACATTGAGCTGATGTCAAGCCACAGGAGGAGTTGGCATAAGCTTGTTGAAGGCCTAGAGGACATGCCATACGTTTGTTAAAGGCTAATGCTGCTTGGGAAGCTAAAGGGTTAATCAATGAATGACTGAATACACAGTCGACAGTGAACTAGCGAGAATAAGTGCAATAAAAGAAGTAAAGAGAGGGCAGTAAAACATGAGTAGCTACTGATACCACCACTTCAAGAGCACATGTGATAGTTTGATGCAGACGTCCTACAACAGGTCCGGTTTGGTGGTGGTTCCATGTTCCATAAGGAGCAGAAAATAACAGAAAAAGAAGACATCGGTACTAATTATTTGGTTTAGTTTGGTTGTAAGGACTATCTTCATTGCACACGGACTACTCCATCAGTGCTCTAATCTCTTCCCTTAGACTACACAAGGAGAGTCTCAGCACAGTGCAAGATCTCCGTAGCACCGGTGAGAATCCCAATGTGCATATATAAAAATCACACATTCTATAAATATTGTTGTGGTGGGTAGGTTTATAATGTTTAAATTTTGCCAGGGCAGCGGCCTGATAGGACTGCTCTTTACGATTTCCAACTGGCGTGGGATTTTTAATGTGCGCAACTTACACACGCGACCTCCTATATTTTTTTTCGCCCTTATCCGAGAAGGATAGTCATCCGATCTCACTAGCCAGGAGACCCGGGGTGGGGGGGGGGGGGGGGGGGGGAGGACACCATTAGGACTAGTGGATCTGAAAAAAGAATTTCCAGAAATTATATTCTCTTAACTGGGAATCGAACCCGGTACTTCTAGAACTCGAGGTGGACGCCATACCTCTTAGCCACTCTGACCCTGTTAATTTTTAACCTAGTATTAACATGAAAAAAAAAATCATGCAGCACGTAAAAGTGTGAGTTTTAAACTATTATAAACCATACGTAAAAATGTGAGTTGTAAACTATTATAAACCATACGTAAAAGTCTGAGTTGTAAACTATTATAAACCATACGTAAAAGTGTGAGTTGTATAGAGTGACAAAACTGACTGTAGCTAATATGAAAACAGCGAAGACCTCTGTGGCTGGAATATATAAAGACATATTTTCTAACATGCTTTTCTAATGTGAAAGAAAGCTATGAAATGTTTATTAAAACCAGTTAATACACCATCACACTAGCTGCATTAAAAAAAAACCCGAAATAAATAAATAATAATGATAAATATCACACAATATAATTTTTGCAAAAATTGAAAAGTGAACAGTGGTGATAAATATACAGACAGTTCAATGCTAATGTGAAAGAAAATTATTTTCAAGAAGAGACAGATAACAGAACAATGTTATGGTAAAGCTGGGCTAACAAGAAAAATTATTGATGAAAAATAAAACTTAACAGGAATCAGTGATAATGTAAAAACCTTCACCAAAAAGAAAGCCAATTCAGTGATGTTGCAGAAATACGTTGCATGTAAATAAAAACAATTTAGCGATTGTGTAAAATGCTTGCATAAACATTAGGATAATCCACTAACAAGAAATCAATGTGTCGTTTGGTTAGTGATATCATGTGCTACAGCAGTCAGTAAACTTCTCAATGGAAAAATCTTCTAAAAATTCATGCATAAATTAATAATTTTGTTTGCAAACACAAAATAAGACGATTTGTCTTTAAAAAAAAAGTTATTTACAAAAAAAAAAGAAAAAAAAAAAGAAATTACGACACTGAGTTACCCCCTCATATGTTTGGGCATTTATCTCTGTCCTCTCAGATTTGGATGGAGGATGCAGAGGAGGGATGATACAGAGATTACAAACGTTTCCTCCTGTCCTATCGTTGAACTTTCTCTCTCTCTCTCTCTCTCTCTCTCTCTCTCTCTCTCTCTCTCTCTCTCTCTCTCTCTCTCTCTCTCTCTCTCTCTCTCTCTCTCTCTCTCTCTCTCCGTCTTTCTCTTTCTATCTGACTGTTTCACGCTTCCTCGTCATTATTATTTTGCAGTTGTGCCTCAATCGTCAGTCTACACATCCCTCTCTCCATTTAACTGTCTCTCTATTCCTAGGCTAATATATGTCGTGTCCTTCTGTATCCTGTTGTTCACGTACAGTACATGCCCATTAGATCTCCTCTGCTTCGTTTGATTTCATAATTGAAGCTGTTCATACCTTACCTATCTTAGAGTTTGGTATTCCTTATCCTGTTTTCCCATATTATTCCAGATATTTTTTTACAGCTGTCTTTTCAAATCCCGTGACATCGCTACTGTCTAGTTTGTTTTCTGTTTCTGATGATACACGAAAAACAAGTGAATTTATTCTTCTTCTTCAAATACCATGCCTGGAGGCGTAGGTGATCATGACTCTCCACAACTTCCTGTATCCAGTTCTATTGATTATTTTTATTCTTGACTTCTTTCAATGACATGATGTCAAACCTTCTAATATCTTCTCTCTGTTTCGTCCTATGTCTCTATTTACTCAACCATTCCTTGTTGTCACGAAATAGTCCTCCTTCATTCTTCTCATAGCACGCCCAAAGAAAGTAGGTCGCTTTCTTCTAACACGAGGAATAAGCTTCCTTCGTAGGTGGGGACCTCTGGTGAAATTAAAAGGATCCCGTTACACGCCCATTGAGGCATATTGGGAATATGGTGTTAGGCCCATATTTTCTTGACCATCGGCACACTAGGGGTGATGTGGTCAGCATCACGCCGGCCGACAGATGAAATTAACCACACTTAATATTACATTAATGTTGAAATTATGGTCGTCTTATTGTATGCTCAGAAATAAAATAAACGGTATGACACCACTTCTGCCTGTTTTTTTGTTCTCCCTGTTACTGCTGTGCTAAATTGTTTATTCTATTTTCATCATAATTTTAATTTTCGCTCCTTCTGGAGCATAGAGCCACCACTGAAGCTGGCCTCATGCGGGAAGCCTGCATAAAGCATTCACATGCTCTTGTCGCAATAGTTTCTGTAGCAATCTGTTTTACGGGATGAGGTTGCCAGCCTTATGTATAGCCCCATGTTAGTCGTCGTGCACGATATGCCTGAGCCGAGCAGTAGTTCTTGTCTTTCTCTGTTTCATCAAAGACTCCCGGAAACTACACGGGCCTACCGCTATTTTAGATAAACAAATATCAAAGGTATACAATTGTCTCTCAAGGTCATTCAATGACTTTCAAACGTTTGATTTAGCGCAACTATGAAGGCGACAAAATGGAATGGATCTGCACAACATGCTAAATAGTGCAGAAAACTGTATTCAGGGCACGAAGTTAAAAATCATATATACACGAGGGATATTGCCTTAATAATGTCCCTAGAGTATTCAGAGCAAAAAATGAAAAACCATACGTATATGAGGGATTTTACTTAGTAATTCCCTAGAATATTCAGAGCAAGAAGTTAAAAAACCATACATACAAGGGGATTGACATAAGTCTTGGGCCTGACCATGAAGGACATGTCACAGAGAGCTGAAATTGTGTATAGTGTTTATTCCTTTTCAATATAGCCCCCGTCTGAATTGACACACTTCTGCAATATCTGCTTGACCTTGAAAAGACCTTGGGAGTAGAACACCCTATTTTTCAAACTAAACCAGTCATCACATGCCAGTATAACCTCTTCATCGCTGTCAAAATGATTTCCTTTTAGCTGTTTTTTAAGATTTGGGAATAGAAAAAAGTCTGATGGAGCCAAATCTGGAGAATATGTGGGTGTGGAAGAATTTCAATATTCAAATCGTTGGCTGCTAGCTGCACAAGCCGTGCTTTGTGAGAGGGCGCGTTGTCTTGAAGCAAAGGAAGATTTTGAGTGCGCGTTATCCCTCGTTTCCTGTTCACAACCTTTCTTAGTTTTGTGAGAAGATCTACATAGTACTGTCCATTAACTGTGTTGCCATGAGGCAGATAATCTTTGAAAAGGACACCTTTGCAGTCCGAAAAAACAGTCAGCATCACTTTTCCTGCAGATTTCTGCGCCCTCGGCTTGACAGGTGTTGGGGAGCTGGGTTTTCCATTGCATGCTGGCAATTTTGGATTCGGGGTCATAATGGTATACCCAAGTCTCATCTACTATCACCATGGTCTCCAAAAATTTTTTTGACTTACACTTTTTGAGCAACTGTTGACAGCAATTTATCCTCGTTTGCTTCTGTTCACGTGTCAACAGTCGCGGAACCCAGCGTGCACACACTTTTCTCATGTTCAGTCTGTTGTGTAAAATTCTATAAACTGTTCTTTCATTTAGTTTTACTCCACTAGCTATCTCCACAATTGTCATTTTTCGATCCTGGTCAATGATTTTCTTCACTCTTGTTGCATTTTCATCGTTGAAATCTGAGGCTGGTCTACCAGATCTTGGCAGATCAGCAACATTTGAGCGGCCGCACTTAAACTGTTGACACCAGTTTTTTACCGAAGTATATGAAGGACAAGAATCACGAAACACTGGTTCCATCTCCCTGTGTATTTCTGTAGGTGTTTTTCCCTGAAACATAAGAAATTTTATCACAGCTCTGGCCTCCTTCTTTTCCATTGTTTTGTCAAATCTTTGGAGCAGCAGATCTGGTCAATAGGGTACATTGCGCCGTGCACCGTAGCGGAAAAACCCATTGAAGAAACAAACGCGTACTTTACACATTCAGTGCAAATATGATGAACTTTAAATGTACCAAGTTTTATCTTTCTCCTGTGACTCCTTCATGGTCAGGCCCAAGACTTATGTCAATCCCCTTGTACGAGGTATACGAGGGATGTTACCTTAGTAATGTCCCTAGAAGCAAAGAAAACACTAGTAGAACGGGAGCTTATATTGCCTAGAGTTCCCTAATATACTTATTGCGTTAGCGGTGACTTCCAGTAACGAACAAGGACAAACTTCCAGCCATCTTTTCGGGAAAATACCCAAAAGGAGGTCATTGGACCGTGAAAGCTAAATTGAACAACCATTAAAAGAGCACTCAAGCCTTTCTAATTTTTCATAATCATTAATAAAAAGATCCAGTGACACTGAAATGGAATGGTTTGGTTTGGTTTTTGTTCTAAGGATCATCTTCATTGCACGCGGACAACTCCATCAGTGCTCCGATCTCATCAGTTAGATCACACAAGGAGGATCTCAGCACAGTGCAAGAACTCCGTTGTACCGGTGAGGATCCAAAGTGTGAAAAGAATGAAATGGCCACAGGAGGAATAATACTGTCGTCGGGACATGCAGCAGAAAGATAGCAGCAAAATTTTTTCCCCGTCATGATTTCGCGGGTTACTAGTTCATTATAATACATTTATTGACGCATTTAACTTAGTTTTGGTGAGGAATAATTTATCAGGAAGCCAAAATAAACTTCTTCTTTAATCCTTGTCCACTGACTGACAAACTAATCAGTGACCATCACGCCTGGTGGCGTCTTGTAGGACAGAAACAAACTGTCTCCACTTTGCTTGGTCGGCAGCTATCATTGGTGTGGTACCCCAGCTATGAAAATCAACTTGAACCTCATAAACACAGCTGAAGAAACAGGTCCAGACTGGAAATTGATGGACACAACAAATGCAGCCATGTGTTATGTGGGAACCAAAAAAGATTGATTTAAGATAATATAAAACCCGGAGGCTGCTAAGCCGGAGTACGAATACAAACACTAGATAAGTAGTGCGAGCCCGTCGTGCGCTGCTAATCTATCTTCTTGTTTTAGGAAGGGTCCGCCGATTTATTTATTCTCAAAAGCTAAGCCTGGATTACGCGAAAGCGTAAAGTACTCAAATGGTTACTTCCACTTAAACAGTACTAACACGTTTTACAGAATTATTTAAAATTGTGAGCCATTTCCTGTTGTGGAAAACTGGCTGCCTGTTATACAATTCAACTGACAGATAGCTATAAAGAGAGAGAGAGAGAGAGAGAGAGAGAGAGAGAGAGAGAGAGAGAGAGAGAGAGAGAGAGAGAGAGAGAGAGAGAGAGAGAGAGAGAGAGAGAGATATGGAGAGAGAGAATTATTATAACATTACGGTTTTCTACCTTATCTATGTCAATTCACAACGTCTAAAGATTCTGATTAATATTTATTGATACAATGATATGACAATTTACACGTTGTATTTATTTCCCCAGTGAGATATCAAAACCTCGTTTGAGAGGATTAGCTCAGAATTTGACATGGCCACAAAATGTTTGATTCTGTTAGATTAAATCTTGTCGCAACTTGACACATCAACTATTTGGACAATGAAATGAATGAGAAAAGCGTATAATAAGAGACAACAAAGACCTAATGAAAAACAGAGTAAAAAAGGTAAAATATTGGAATAGTGATAGTGAAGGACTACAGTGAGAGACAAACGTAAAATATTGGAATAGTGAGTGAAGGACTACAGTGAGAGACAAAGGTAAAATATTGGAATAGTGAGTGAAGGACTATACTGAGAGACAAAGGTAAAATATTGGAATAGTGATAGTGAAGGACTACAGTGAGAGACAAAGGTAAAATATTGGAATAGTGATAGTGAAGGACTACAGTGAGAATAATAATAATAAATTCTTTAAGCACCAAACACGGCGCATAAGGCAGAAACCAGTGCTCTCCAGGTTGTTCGTTGTGACGCCACTCCTCTTAGCTCTTGCACATTATTTAGGCCCAACGTTCTTCCTTCTCTTATTATTGTGAGTGTTTCTTTTGGTCTTCCTTTTTTCCTCTTACCCTAGGAACAAGTGAGAGTGGTATTCTGTTGTTTTGCATTCGTAACATGACCGATAAAATATTGGGAATAGTGAGTCTTCTCTCATTTGTCGAAGGACTAACAGTGAGAGACAAATGTATTCAGCTAAATTTTGTTATTTTCCAACTCTCACAGCCGTATGGAGATAGAATGAGTGAAGATCGTAATTTCTAATGTTAGATAATGAAGGCGCTAGCTGCCAAAGCAAAGGTAAAATCCTGATGATAGTGATATAGTGATAGTGAAGGACTACAGTGAGAGACAAAGGTAAAATATTGGAATAGTGATAGTGAAGGACTACAGTGAGAGACAAAGGTAAAATATTGGAATAGTGATAGTGAAGGACTACAGTGAGAGACAAAGGGAAAAAAGGACTACAGTGAGAGACAAAGGTAAAATATTGGAATAGTGATAGTGAAGGACTACAGTGAGAGACAAAGGTAAAATATTGGAATTAGTAATAGTAAAGGAGACAAAGGTAAAATATTGGAATAGTGATAAGGACTACAGTAAGAGACAAAAGTAAAATATTGGAATAGTGAGTGAAGGACTACAGTGAGAGACAAAGGTAAAATATTGGAATAGTGATAGTGAAGGACTACAGTGAGAGACAAAGGTAAAATATTGGAATAGTGATAGTGAAGGACTACAGTGAGAGACAAAGGTAAAATATTGGAATAGTGATAGTGAAGGACTACAGTGAGAGACAAAGGTAAAGGACTACAGTGAGAGACAAAGGTAAAATATTGGAATAGTGGTAGTGAAGGACTACAGTGAGAGACAAAGGTAAAATATTGGAATAGTGGTAGTGAAGGACTACAGTGAGAGACAAAGGTAAAATATTGGAATAGTAATAGTGAAGGACTACAGTGAGAGACAAAGGTAAAATATTGGAATAGTGGTAGTGAAGGACTACAGTGAGAGACAAAGGTAAAATATTGGAATAGTAATAGTGAAGGACTACAGTGAGAGACAAAGGTAAAATATTGGAATAGTAATAGTGAAGGACTACAGTGAGAGACAAAGGTAAAATATTGGAATAGTGATAGTGAAGGACTACAGTGAGAGACAAAGGTAAAATATTGGAATAGTGATAGTGAAGGACTACAGTGAGAGACAAAGGTAAAATATTGGAATAGTAATAGTGAAGGACTACAGTGAGAGACAAAGGTAAAATATTGGAACAGTTATAGTGGAGGATACAGTGAGAGACAAAGGGAAAAAATGTTTCAATAACTTGTCCATGTGAATTCCGAGCGTCGAGTGACAGAGTGGTTAGACTGCTTCGTTCTCGAGGCAAAGTTACCTTGGTTGGAATCTCGTAGTGTCACGTTCCTGTCTGCCCAGCTGTGAATAAGACAGCAGACTCTGCGTTTGAATTAGAGAAGACAAACTGAAGTTGAGATGTAGTATAGTGAAGTGTCTTTACTCCCCTACAGCAGTATCTCCTCTGGGACTACCTTTACTGTTTAAAGTGAATTATAACGGACAAGAAACAGACATTCACACTTTAAACTATAGCCACGGTCTGTGAAAGGGTAAGTAGGTGAATTAATGAACAGGACATATAACCAGGGCTTTGGAGCGGAGCTCGGAGCTGCGGAGTGGAGCAGCAGGCTTTTAACCCGGCTACATGTGCTGGCTACATGTGCTGGCTACATGTGCTGGCTACATGTGCTGGCTACATGCACCATGGGATCGAAAAGGGAAAAGATGTGTAAATGAAACTAGAATCATTCAGTCATTCTTACATAAATAATTCAATCTGTAAGAAAATATTGCTGTAATCAAATAGTATTTCACAATCTACCGCAGGTAAATTTAAATCAACTTTAAAGCTGAAAACAGTCCGAGTTATCGAGAAGAGCAGACACTTTGCGTTAATGAGTGGTGTTGGAACTTCTATATGTAAAAATTACACGGGCCAGTCCTTGAACAACTACTGTCGTCGTAACAGAACAACTGTGTGATGTCTTCATGGAGAGGACAACACAACATATGATTCTTTCGCAAACTTCTACAGAGGAGCGACAGCTGCTCGAGCGACAACATATGAAAGCGGTGATAGATATGTAAAAGAAGTACAACATAACAAGACATAAGGTTCAAGACACGCTTGTTCAGAATTCTATAATCGACTAGGCTTGCAACATATCTCCCACGTGAAGAAGATTTTAAAAACAAACAATATGTTTACACATCATTTATTACATGTTTATTGGCTAATTATTTTTGTTTTATATTTTAATTTTGATTACGCGATCGCTTTCTTGGATCACGCTAATATTGGTAGTGCACTCTGTACTTAAATAGGAGTTCTCTTTTACCCCACCCCCTTTTCGACATTACATATCTCTTTTAGCTGAAGTAACCTGACCTCAGAAGTTGTGTCAAACCGGTCATGCTATTAACAACAGGCACAAGGTCATGCAAATATTGAGCTCACTTCTACGTATACCTAGCCAGGTAAGGATAACCCCGATCACAAACAGGATGCAGCTTATGGTACAGAAGACGATTCCACAGCGCAGCGGCCCTTTCCAGTCCACGTGGTTCAGTAAGTGGGGGTACCGAGAGCTCCTTAATCCGCTGGATCTGCCCCGTGTGTTGACGCCCTTGTGTCCTCCCACGTGAAACATTTTTGTCAGTGAGACTGGTGCAGGGGTGATATAGGCGTCGACATGGTTAATCTGGAGCTGGGGTTTTGATGGTGTCTGCTACTGTACTGACGATGGATCAGCATGTCGTGAGCTGAAACGAAGGGAAAATAAAGCTATTATTAATCAACCATTCTTTACAAAATAAATAAATAGAAGTTACAAATGTCGCAATCCGCGTTGTCTTACAAAGCTACTGATAAGAACCAAATACCTACACTGAGCAAAATGGTTAAAGACAATCCAGTTGGTTTATGTTTGCCGGTTGGTTTAAATCGAACACATATCTTTTGTTACTCTTTACTTTTTTCAACAACAATAACAACAAATCCGCGATGAGCAGGTTTCAACCAGCAAGGGAAGACCCCTCTGATATCAAGCTGAATGCCTTTAACTACTTGACCATCACAGCTTTTACAAACATGACCAGTGAACAAACAGTTGGAAGAAAGAATCAAGGCCCTGGAGATGTGGATTTATAAAAGAATGTGGTGCCTCTAGTTGAATGAGAAGAAAACAATTTCAGAAATTCTAGAACATCTCAGCATGAATAGACAGATAATGAATGAGATGAAAGTGAAACAGATAAAACATTTTCGTCACATAAATAAAACATAACACATCGCTGAAAATCACAACGGAAGAAAAAGAAGAAACTAAACGTGCAAGAGGAAGACAAAACAATAAGTGGGAAGATAACATCAACAGATGGACAGGAAAGAATTCTTTAAGAGTAGACCATCAAGACAAGCAACAGACGACGTTGAGATCTTTTGCTGCCGACCTTCGAAGCCAAGATGGCAGTTTGATCAGATCATCTTACAAAAAGAATGTTCTGAAAATTATTAAAATTAAATAAAACAGTTTTTATTATATTTATTTTCCGTTTCAATCACTTCGTTTCAAAAAAATAATAATTCAAATTCCCGAGAAAAGGAAATAGGATAAATAAATACAGCTGCATGGTTTCTTGTATGAAACATTAAGATAAGAACTGGTCAGGTTGAATGCCTCGTCATTTTGTCTTCTTACTGGCTACAGAAATGCGCGTGAAAAAGAACAATCATTAGAATTTTAATTCAGTGGACTTTGACAAAACAGCTACACGATTTTGGTTTGGTCGATGACCTTTCCCTTCCATCTCATTATCAAAATCAGATACCAGATAAAAATAGAATACTGGATGAAATGTCACATCAACTGCGCAACAAAATCAGCAAAGAAAAGACAAAGATCAGGAGAATAAGTGTCGTAAATAATTTGACTTGGCGAAACACCTCTAGATGTTGTGAACTAATACGTCTATCTTGGCAGCAACATAAACAAAGTTAAAGGAAGCGGAAAGTGATAGCACAACAAAGAGACAGAAGGAAAGAAGAGCTTCATCGAATTTAGAAATTTATAAAAATCAAAGGACATCAAACCCAACACCAAAATGTCAGTTCAAATTAAAAGGAGGTCTATTATATGGTACGAAGAATATAAAAATATTTTGAATGAACGATGAGTTAAAAAACACGACATGAAAACACCATAACCTAATATAAATTGATACTACCAATAGCAATCAATTGCAAAGTACAATAGGAACTTGAATATAACACAACTCTGAAAATAAAATGACATTAAATACCCTAATAAAACCGACAATTAGGTTGAACAAGGTAGACCAAGATGGGGGTCGAGCGGAGACAATGACGTTTAGCTGATACTAGCCCGCTCTCCTCCGATTATATATATATATATATATATATATATATATATATATATATATTTATATATATATATATATATATATATATATATATATATATATATATATATATATATATATATATATATATATGTGTGTGTGTGTGTGTGTGTGTGTGACATGTAATGGAAAAGAGTCTACACTAATCTAACAGCCTATTGTAACCAAATAGCTACTCTCTGATTTGCTAGCTACACATGCATTAAACTACCTGTCCTGTATTCTGCAGCCTACCCTTTTGTCCCCGCACTCTTTTCTTTAAACATTGGCAAACGCGGTGTTTACAATCTTCATTGACCTGTCAGTCATAACAGGAAATAAACCCCGCTATGGTTGTACTCTTTCCACTCACGCGAGCTCATCAGTCAATCATACAATACTTGACAGTTAGATAGCTCGTGAGAGTAACGGAACAGAACCTTTGAAGTTCACTCAGGGAAAGCTAAAAATTCCTAGTACCCTTTGATGTTGAGCACGGGCATTCATTCTAATGGGAAGCCCGCTAGAAGAACAAAAAGACTTTTGATTTCAGTCAAAACTCCAGACGAAAACTCTGGGAGACCGTGATGTAAAGCCCTTCATCTTGGGAAACTCTAGCTCCTGAATTTTGTCCCACACAGGAGTGCAAAATAACGCCATTAGAGATCAAGAGCAATATATGATATATATATATATACTGCTGTTTCTAAAATCCAGTCATCAGTCGTCAGTCAGAATTTGAAGAGTCTAGCACGCAGTCCTGAAACCATTTTTCTTTTACGGAATACTGTGTATAAGTGATTCGTGGAGATTTCATTCTGAATTCTGGTAAGAGGAAAATAGTTCTAGTATTAGAAGTATTTCACGGTGATAGCCGTTTAAGTTAAACCCTTATACTTCACTTAGATTTTTCTTGCTAGTAAGGCATTTTAAATAAAGTAACACGTAGCGATTTTTCATAAACAGATATCCAAGTAAAAATGTTAAAACGACGCCACCCGACTGCTTTGTAACTGAAACCAGAGACCGTAGTTATGTTTACAGCGTAGACCGACTCGGCCCTAAACTCTCCAGGAGAGAGAGAAATAAAAGCGACTATTAACCAGACCGGACTTTAGAGGCGTTAGACGACTGACAGTGGGAGAAAAAATACATGTTCATATTTCATTTGTAATTATTGTCATTTTAGCGCCTTTTTAAAAAAAATGCCAATACGACAAAGTAAAAGACACCGACGATTTAATAGCTAACTATAATAATAGGTGTTTATGTGCTAACTATAATGAGAGGTGTTTATATGTGTTGCGTATTGGGGAAAAAGAAAACACTGTGCGAGTGACGTGCTGGCCGCGAAACTGTGAGGGGGAGTCTTAAGGATTCTGTCCGAACAAAATCAGCAGCTAGCGAACGTCTGTAAGTGTGTATAGTTGCCGCAGGGCAAACAACGCGTATCTTTTCATTTCGTCTATTCGTCAGGATTGACAGAGCGGATGAGAGATTGTCTTGTCCTCATCCGTATATTTATTTTATATAGAATGGTAGCATTTTCCCTCAAAGGTTTTCTTGTATTTTTTGCAGACTTGATCCCCAAGTGGACGACATGCGGTCTTTTTCATTTATAATGTGTGTACTAGTCCCGATGATATTTTTGTGACTGGAAATTATAACGACTGGACTTACCAAATCCAGGATATTATTTTTAACAGACCACAGTGGCGTATACCTGACATCATCATTGTTTTACCCCGACACCTGGCAGTTGTATTCAAGTGGAGTACCTAGTTTATACACTGTACAGGACCGGCACTCTGGCAAAGAGTCGGCCGCTTAAAAAAATCAATCATCATTATCCTTAAGATTATGAGCGACCAGATTTATCCAGATACTAGAAGTATCCACTCTCTTAAATGGTAAAACATCAAGGATTCTCACACTAGTCACCTGGTTATATTGAAACCAGTACCCAGATAGAAATTCCAGACCGAGCTGGAAACAAGCCTGTTTTTCCCAGCCCGCCCTTACACTGCAAGCGTTGTCGCAACGGATTTATTCAGTTGTCGTTCCTGTGTCTAGACTTATACTCTTCTTGTGCATCCCGTCGGAGGAAGAGTGACAGTTTAGAACAGTGACGATAACCTTTAGGATTCATACTTCTCCCAGGATTTATAGTGGATAATAGCAGATTCGGCGTTCACCTCATTTGTTTGTTTGTTTTTTTTTTTGTTTTTTTTTGGGATGATAGCAGGAGTGAAACATTAATCATAGTGAAAAAAATGATTTTTCGAGGAATATTCTGTTAACAAGGGAAACCACAGATCCACGGGTAAAAGACAATAGGTAAGAGAGTGAGAGGTGGCCACTGAGTGAGACGCGTGTGATGATTTTTGTTTGCTGGGAAATATCTATTAATTTGGTTGTTTGATTTTATTTTTAGTTGATCGCACTAAGATTGTTTATTCCAGTAACTAAGTGCTAACCTTCAACCTTTGGGTTAATATTTTTGAGGGGTTTTCTCCATACGGTGAAGGCGCACTGTTGCGCACATATTTTTTGGTGGCACGGATTACGCATACATAGGTAAAATGTATTTATTGGTCTGATAAAAATATATTTATCTTTGAATGCATGTTTTTCGGTCTTAAGGGACAGAACTCAGATTAGGCGATGGGTATTCATTCTGTGAGTTACCGCTCCTGGTATCGTTCCTGAAAATCGAACTCAGCGGAGGAATCTAGATTTATTTTTATCTATTCTATGTTTGGTTAGGAATAGATTGTTATTGCTTCAGAATGTCTATGGCCCGAATCTATGTGTAGTTCTTGTCTATGTAGGACGAGTATGTCCTATAGCTTGATATCTTTGTATGTTTATGTCGAACTATTTTTCTTGTACTGTACCTTTGGGGAGATGCTTTTCGGCGGATGAAGATACGTTAGAGAGTTCTTCGGTGATGAAGCCTATGGCGGGAGTCATGTCGTAGACCTGCCCAAAGTTTGTGATCTCTTTTTGATTATGGGAACGAAGATAGTTTCTTCTGGGATTGTTAAATCCATGAGTTCCCTAGTGTTCATTCCATAACGCCAGGAGAAGAGCGTTTGTGCTTGCTAGTGTATTCCTATGTCAAGGTAAACGTACTTTTGCTGACTTCGTTCATTCCTAGGCTTAAGATGGGCAGACGTTTACATGAATCTACCTATGTCAGTATGTCAGAACGACATATTATCTAGCAGCACTGGTTATGTTTCTATACAGCAATTATGAGGACAGATTATGCTGATGCTTGTGGAAACTTTGATATTCAAGAATTGAATCTGTATTGAAGCTTTGTCATACATCGTTAGGGTGAGCGATGTTTACAAGACGAGAAGCCATTTTCGGAATGCTATTTATTGTTGATTATTTACCAGAGAACAGGGGATGCCCTTATTATCCGATGATGATCAAGAGATCACACTTATGAAAGGAAAATCTATTCTTGGGTGATTTAACATTCGCTCAGAAGATATTTGCTGAATGCTATTTAAAGAAATTTCCGCTAGGGTACAAGCTACACTTATGCTAAAGGAGGTTCTGTCCAGGAGTCACCGTAAACATTATTGATTAACTGACATGACTAGTCAGTAAGGCCTGATGAAGATTTGTTAAACATTATATATTAATTGACATGATCGGTCAGTAAGGCCTGATGGATATTTAGATGAGATATGGAACTCTGAACGTTGGTATACTGATGTTCCATTGTGATTGTCCTCAACATGAATGCCAATTTATAATTGTACACCGTGGGTCAACAATATGCTATTGATGTCGACCTGTGTTCATGTAACTGTACCCATTCTGTCAAGTGTATGCGTCAAATTAAACTATTGAAACGTCTACAGTGGTCTGCCTAAGTAACTTCTAGATACGCATGAATGAGTGTTTGAACCTTCAGTCAACTCCACAGAACAGTCACACATTCGCGTATTGACATTCATTACAACACTCATTGTCAACACTGTATTCTTGTCAGGGCCTCATTGTGTCCCAGGACAAGGTGACATGTATACCTGACACTGTGCTCGGTTGGTTGAGTTGACTATTCAGTCCCAGTACATCTTTACAACGTACACTGATAAACAATCACAACCATTCTTCTTTTTTCCTCTATTTGTATAATTCTTGATATCTTTGGGTATTTGATGTTGTAACAATTTTAGTGATAATAAACAACAAAGAATTTAACTTTGTGTGTTGGTCAGACCCATACCCATTTATCCTGAGTTCTTTCACGTGTATGTGTCTTGTTGTCACATAGTGTTGTGTGTGTAGAGTAACTTGTCTTATTTTAGATAGGGAGGCAAAGACTGTCTTGGAAACAAAGCACAGTCGTACGGATAGGCTGGAGGAGAGAAACCTACTCACTCCAGAGACATATCTTTCCCTCAACCTACCACCAGTGAAGCTAATTTCTATACTAATTTCTATACATTCTCGTGTATCCGTCAACAGTCACTTTTTACTTAGAGAGGCCAAATAAAACAATTTACCTACCGTACGACAATATATATATATATACAGTAGCTTAGCTTGATATCTGTAGCAAACGCACGAAACTGGTCAATATACAAAATTTACGCAGATACAGGAAATGTAGGAAATTCAATACACTGCCTTGAAGAAGGAAAAACATTTAGCTAACTAAAAAAAAAAATAATAATAAAATTCATCGTTCTGAGTGTATGCAGATCCACATATGTTTTCATTAAACGTATCCCCAACTTACGTTTTAAAAAGTAAATATGTCTGGGCGTCTAAATTTGAGATTTGAAAATGCAACATGAATAACAGCTTCATACATGTAAGTGTAGTGTGAATGGACAATTAGCGTAAAAAGCGGTTAAATTAGATAATTACTAATATGAAGAACTGCTTCATATATGTAAGTGTAGTGTATATAGAGAATTAGATTCCCTAGCGTTTAAATTAGAGATTTGAAAGTGCAAAATAAAGAAATGGTTTCATACATGTGAGTATAGTGTATATACTCGTAGATAATTAGCTTCCAAAGTGTTTAAATTAGAGATTTAAAAGTACGATATGAAAAACGGTTTTATACATGTAAATATAGTGTATATAGATATACACTATACTTACAAAATGTTGAAATCACAGACGCGCTCAAGAAAAATTTCTTCAAAGGTATAAGAAACATGTATATGGAGAATTAGGTTCCATCAAAAGTTCTATTGTAAGAAGATCGGGCTACAGAACATTGGAAATGCTTAAGAGGAAAATTAAGTGATGTTACTGAAATCGTAGAGAGAAAAAAATTTCTGACGGTAGCCACGGCGAGAGACATTATGCTAGAAAGAAAAGTCCCATACTGATTTACAGAACATGTAAAAAAAAAAAGAATAAAAAAAGGTGAACCATAAAAGAACACATTTGGGACACATCATCACCATCGTCGCCGTCGTCCCCGCCACCAGCACAGCCACCATCATCATCATTACCATCATCGCCATCACCACCAACCTTCAACTCAGCAAGAAGCACAGGCCTTCAACAAAAGCATGCCAAATCTTCCTGTCCTGTGCCATTAGCTCAAATTCTATTTATGTCTTCTTCAACCCTTTCATGTCTATCTCCAGTTCTCTTCTCCATTAGTTCTTTGGTCTACCTCTATCTCTCTTACCCTGGTGGTTCCAGGACTGCCTTGTAATGGTATCAGCATATTTTCTCGGTGCCTGTCGTATCCATCACCAGCGTTTCTTATTCCACCGGCACCTACCATGCAATTCGTAAAAGACATTAAGGAAGTTTGAGCATGGAACCGGCTGCCCTATCCTGTGGATATTTTAAGTTGCAAAAAACGCCAACAAAACTTCAGACTAGTTTAGATTAAAGAATTGTCCCGTCCATGACAGTTCCCAATGTCAACTTGAAACGGTAATCGTCCGCCTGAGAGGGGCAGACACACCTGATATCCTGTTGTATTAACATGCAAGTTTTCGTTAAAAAAATATCCAAGGGACTAATACCAAATTTACAAGAAAAATTAACATCCAAGGAAAGTAGTAAAGAGACAAATCAAAAAGATAGAAAGCTAACTAATGTAAGAATACTTTATTTATGTACCGGTAATGCCCTATCTTTGAATTATACACAAAAACCGTGGGTCTAAGGAAGTTGAGGGGAACTGCGGTAAGACGTGGAGTACAATGGGTGGGTTTGAAAAAAAATCGAAAAAGGTGATTCGTCTTACGAGGACAAATACAAAGAAAGTAGTCTACGTTACGGCCACAAGGCCTTCGTCAGGAAAAGAAAGAAAGTGAAGGCTAGATAGGAGACATAAGAACTTGAAGAAATATAAAAATAAATAAAAATAATAATAATAATAATAATAAAAATAAAATCTAGGTACTTCCCTGAAGGCGAAGCATGGCTGAAAAGGAAGAGGAAGTGGAGGGGAACTGCGGTAAGACGTGGAATACGATGGATGGGTTTGAAAAAAAATCGAAAAAAGGTGATTCGTCTTACGAGGACAAAGGACAAAGAAAATAGTCTACGTTACGGCCACAAGGCCTTCGTCAGGAAAGGAAAGAAAGTGAAGGCTAGATAGGACACATAAAAACTAAATAAAATAAAAACTGGGTACTTCCCTGAAGGCAAGAACCGAAATTCTATCAAAATCGCTGTCCTGTTGATAAGCGCGTGGCTGAACAGAAAGCGACTTCCGCCGCCGGATGTACACAATGCATACTAAGAAACTAAAAAACGAAACCGGAAAATAAACTACCCAACGTGATAAAAGTGGGGACTGGAAATAATAAGGGACAGAATGAGTGGGAGATAAATAAATATGAAATAAAAAAATGTATATGGCATACAAATAGAAGAATAGGATAAGAGTGGAAAGAGTAAAATAGAGCAAGAGAGGAGAGGGTGACCTCAGACAAAGGTGTGAAAAGTGTTGAGACCGGCTGGTTTTAGACACCCCATGCGGTGGATAAGACGGTTCTCAAGCTGTTCTCGGCTGGCAGTGTCAGAGGAGCAGGATCGGATCGCTGTGACCTGGATGTCGATGGGACCATGGTGGTCAGGACCATTGAAGTGTATAGCAACTGGTGTTGACTTTTGCTGAGCGATGTCATTTAAGTGCTGGCTGAATCTGTCCCCAAGTCGTTTGCCTGTTTGGCCAATATAGGTTTTGCAGCAACGTTTACATATGATCGTATAAATGACATTGCGCGATTCACACGTGAAGCTACTAGTGATGGTGTACGTAGCCTTAGGAAAGGACACCTTCTGGGTTGAGATGACATACTTGCACGTGTTGCATCGTGTCCGACCACAGGGTAGTGTGCCAAAGTGAGTGGCATTCTCCTTTGGGAGACGGCTGTGAACAAGAAGATCCTTCAAGTTCTTGTCACGTCTATATGCCACCAAAGGTGCTTCACTGAATACTTTTTGGGTCAGAGGCTCTGCTTGGAGGATAGGGAGGTGGCGGAAAAGGATCTGTTTGACAGTAGTACTGTGAGGGTGATGGGTCAAGATTAATTTGACTCTATCCGAAGTGGATTTATGGTGAGGTTTGAGGGCCTCCAGACGAGAGATGGGGAGCACACGTTGGAGAGCAGAGGTGAGAACATGTTCTGGATAAAGTCTGTTACGGAAAAAATCCAACATCTCATTTGCTCGTAAGTGGAAGTGACTTCTGACCCCGGAAGTACACAATACATACTAAGAAGCTAAAAACTAAAAAAACGAAACTGAACAAAAAACTACCCAAATATAATAAAAGTGGGGACTGGAAATAGAAGAGGACAGAATAAGTAGGAGATAAATGAATATGAAATAAAAAATCAAGACAAATTAGAAAACGTGTACATCCATACATATTATGGAGGATGGCATACAAATAGAAGAATAGGATAAGAGTGGAAAGAGTCCAAATAGAGCAAGAGAGGAAAGGGTGACCTCAGACCGCTAAGGAAGAATGATTCTGAAATGACCGAAAGAGCAGCAATGTTTATCGCAAACCAAATCTATGAAACGTAAAGTCTGATCGCACACTTTGCTGGTTTAATCAATAATTTATTACTCAAATGTCACAGCCTTGCTCTAATGATAACACGCAGTGAGACACAATGGCCTACACCGTCACACATTCGCATGTCTGGGTTCCCCGGTTAGTTATTAGTTCAGAGTCAAGTTATGCCCCAGAGTGTGTCTACGGCTATACACATAACATTTGCTTGCTGATATGCAAATGATATTGATCATTCACCATTTGATAGTTCGATACTACGTAAATAGAGGAATGCAATTAGCAAACACTTAACTCTTTAGCGTCCATTTAAACCCAGCTCCGAAGGCTGAATGTATGTTTAACTACAGGCGGTTTTGATTGTTCTGTAACTGAATAATTCAAAAGAGTTAAGTCTCGGTCAAGAGTCTGAATACAACTATGAACAATGTGAAAATAATTCTGGGTAGAAATTTGCTTCTGGACTTGAGAATACAAATAGTAATATTTTTTTATCTTACCTGTCCCGTGTATATTCCGGGGTATCTGAAGAGATAAAGAATAAGACAAATGCAGCCTCATGCATGTCGTACATGGCGACTTATTTGAGGTTGTGGATGTGGCTGGCAACTTCATCATGTGAAGCAAATTGCCACACAAACCACAGCTGCAGGAGCATGTGAATGTTTGATGCAGGCTTCCTGTAAGGGGATCAGCTACCGTGGTGACTCCATGCTCCATAAGGAGCGCAATGGAAAATGGTAATGATGGTGATATCTGACTTATTGTAATAAAACAATCCCATCTCGACTTATACACGTACAAGAAAGGTGGATAACATTCACTTGAAAGGTAAAGTTAGTCCAATAGCAGAATCTGCCGTTGGGAAGTGAAGTGTTAGAGACTTCACCATTCCAGGTCCAGCTTAAAGTGGAATGCTTTCGTCGCTGCCTTTGCCTTCTCTAACTCAGTAGCAAAGTGAGGTACCCATTTACAACTGGGTAGACTGGAGCGTGACGCTACCAGGTTTCGATGCAGGAACCCGGTAACGCTGCTGCGAGAGGAAAACGCTCTAACCGCTCTGCCAATCGGGTGCAGATTGAGTTAGCTTGAAAAAGAAATAATTGGATCCGAGATAAAGGTAGCGGTAGTCCCGTAGTAGATACAGCCGTGAGGGAGTGAAGTGTTAGAGACTTTATTATACTACGTCGCAGCTTTATGAACTGTGGGTGACCAGTTCCCTTCCTCGCTGCCTTTCCCTTCCTTAAACTCATGAGCAGAGTCAGGAACCCATTTATAGCTAAGCAGACTGACAGCGATGAAGAGATCAAGGACGAGTTCTATCAACAGGTACAAAAGGAAATGGAAACTGTACCCAGGTACGATCTTATTATAGTAATGGGAGACCTAAATGCGAAAGTTGGAACCCACAATAATTGTAACGAAAGGGTAATGGGGGAAATGCGGCAGTGGAACAGTAAATGAGAATGGGGACAAATTAATAAGCTTCTGCAGTATTAGCAACCTGGTCATTGGGGAACATTTTTTCAACACAAAGAAGTGCACAAGTTAACATGGGAATCACCAAACGGACGAGATAAAAACCAGATAGATCACATAATGATCAATGGCAGATGGAGACATGCACTACAAGACGTCAAAGTAAGAAGAGGCGCAGATGTGTGGGAATTGATCATCAGCTAGTAGTAGCAAGACTGAAGGTGAAACTCGGAGCTGCTGGACCAGTTGCAGTCAAACAGAAAAGATATAACATCACGAAACTTAAGGACCCCCTCACCAGAAAAGCGTTCGTGGTCGACGTAAAGAGAAGATATCTGATTACCAAAAGCCAGGAAAGAACAGAGACCGACGATGTCGACCGGAAATTCAACACCATCTCAACAATATACAAAGGACGTAGCAAGTCATGCTTGGGATTCCAGGAAAGAAAGAGCCAAGACTGGATAACACCAGAAACGCTAAACACCATAGCGAAGAGAAAGGAAATGAAAAGAAAGAAAACAGAAGCTAAGTCTCCCAGGTTAAAGGCAATATATAATGAACAGTACAGTCAGCTGGAAAAGGAAGTAAAACGTCAAACCCGTGCTAACAAAAGGACATTTCTGGATGACCTTGCAAAACAGGCAGAAGAGGCAGCACTGAGAAATGAACAAAGCACAGTTTATAAAATAACTAAAGCTATCAGTGGAAAACGAGGTGCAAACAACATAACGCTAGTAAGAGACAAGCAAGGAAATCTCATCACCACAGCACAGGGGCAGGAAACAAGATGGGCAGAGCACTTCAGAGAAACACTGAATAAGGAACCACCAGAGACTCAGCTGAATGTTCCGGAGGCTGAAAGTGACTTAGACGTAAATACAGACATTCCACGAAAATAAGAAATCATCACAGCTATCAAAGGGCTAAAAAATGGAAAAGCGCCTGGTCACGACAATCTAAATGCTGAGATATTCAAGACAGACCCTGAACTAGCAGCAGAACTATTAGAACCACTATTTGCACAAGTCTGGGAAACTGAGACAACACCAACAGAGTGGAGTAAAGGAATAATTGTCAAATTGCCCAAGAAGGGCGCCATCGCAGATTGCATTAACTGGAGAGGATTTACCCTCCTCTCAGTTCCCAGCAAAATACTAGGCAGGATAATCATCCAGAGAATTTCAAAAGCAGTTGACCATAAACTGAGGAAGGAACAAGCGGGCTTCAGAAGGAACAGAAGATGTGCATATCATATATTTACCCTCAGGAACATTATAGAGCAGTGTTCAGAATGGCAGAGACAGCTGTACATTGGCTTTGTTGATTTTGAAAAGGCTTTCGACAGCATACACAGGGACAGTTTATGGAGAATTCTGAGGGATTATGGAATTCCCAGCCGCATTGTTTCCATCATAAAAAGCCTCTATTCTAACTTTACGTGCAGTGTTGGATCGAGTAATGTATCTTTCGAAGTGAAAACCCGAGTACGACAGGGATGCCCCTTATCAACACCATTATTTTTGACAGTCATAGATTGGGTGATGCGCCAGACAACAGAGGGCAGTCCAAGAGGAATTAGATGGACAACATTTTCCACACCGGAAGATCTGGAATATGCAGATGAATTGCACTACTCGCGCATTCACATCAACACATTCAAGACAAAACCGATAGTCTGAATAAGTATGGCCAGCAGGTTGGCCTGAACATCAATTTGAAGAAGACAGAGGTCATGACACTAAATGTGGGCAATCCTGAGCCAATAACAGTAAGGAATCAGAAGTTAGAACAGACAAACACATTTACTTACCTAGGATGCATAGTAACACCTGACGGCGGAACAAGCAAGGACATTAACAACAGAATGAATAAAGCGAGAACAGTCTTTGCTGTTCTCAACAACATTTGGAAGTCTTCCCAGTACAGCACAAACACCAAATTAAGACTGTATGAGAGCTGTGTACTTTCTGTGCTTCTCTATGGTGCGGAATGTTGGAGAGTAACAGAGAAGGAAATTTCGAAACTGTCCTCCTTCCACACAATCTGCCTAAGGAAAATTCTCCGAATCTTTTGGCCAAACACCATCAGCAAGCAAGAACTACTTATTCGGAGTAACCAGGAGGACATGCACACCATCATAGCTGGCAGACGCTGGAGTTGGGTTGGCCACGTCCTCAGAAGGGACCCGGATACCATCACAAGAACAGCTATGCTATGGACCCCCGAGGGAAAGCGAAAGAGAAGCCGACTAAAAACAACTTGGCGGAGAACTGTGGAAGCTGAGATGCAAAGAATGAACCACAGTTGGGGCACTGTACGAAGGATGGCTGCCGACCGAGCAAAGTGGAATCAATTTGTTGCTGCCCTACAAGACGCCACCAGGCGTGATGGCCGCTGACTGCTTTGACGGTTGGTGGTTATGGATCAAAGAAGAAGAAGATGACTGACGTTTGATGCTACCAACACTGATGCTTTAAGAAAAATAAATTAAAAATAACATTTTCTGATATTTTTTTTTCTTTTTTTTTTCCCCTTTAACCAGCGGCACTTGGGCTTTCAGCCCTTCGGCCCAATGACATGTCATTGCGAGGCTGGGGAACCTGAGGAATTTCCTTCCAACCCGGTCAGGAGCTTCGCTCCTTCCCATCCACAGAGGGTTTATCTCAGGAGCCGTTCAGATTATTCAGTCAAAATCCCGGTAGTTGACACTCCTTCAAGTGCCGACGCCCAGGCTTGAACCTTGAAAACCTCGTCGTTAGTACAACGGTGTAACCATTACACCAGCGCGGCTCCCATTTTCAGATATAAAATGGTAGATCCTACAGGTAAAATATACAATTAAATGTAAGCAGAATGTCTTTTCCAGGTGGTCTACTCTATCACGGAAACAACAACAAAATGTAAGCATGTTTTTTCTACTACATTTCGTGAGGCTCATCTGAGTGTTCCTATTTTGTTCCTATGCGGGCGTGGGGCCTAATCTGACCTGGCACAAACACAGAAAAGGCGCACTAAAACATACCATGTGGCATTTTAGTTTTTTTTTCTTTAACACGATGACGTTGCCAGACCCACGCATACATAACCTCACACTCGTCGACCGTTATGTTATGTCGCCCGAAGTAGTAATCCTATCGTTTGTCGCTCTTAGGAAATGTCTCACGCAACATTGGTCTTATCATTAGTTCCCCTTATGACATGTCTGTGGGAACAATGATCCTACTACAGTAGAACTCCATTTATCCGAACCCCAATTATCCGAACATCCAATTATCCGAACACTTTTTCCAGAAAAAAAAAAAAAAAAAATCAGATGCCACAGTCACGTTAGACTAAAATTCTGAATCTTTTGATGCGGCAAACTTCAAATGTGTGCGAACAATTTGTAGAGAATGGGATGGCTAATGGTCGGTCGCTTACGTACAGGAAGTCAGTTAGATCATAAAGTCAGTTAATATCTGGTTTACCAATCCAAAGTACGTGTGCGTTCTAGGTAGAACACTGGCTAAACAGACAGTTCAACTTAAAATAATTGTGTCTGCTACTACAGCAGAATAATTTTGGTGTACAAGTATTTCTCTGTGCGATATGTCACCTCCCAGTAGGCCTAAAGCATATAAAAGGAACCGCAATGTTTTGTCAATTGAAACGAAAACAGAAATTATCAAGAGACTAGGACAAGGTGAAACTGTGTCTTCACTTGCGAGGATTTTCAATGTTGGGAAAGCTATCGTCTCTCACATCAAAAGTAACAAGGATAAAATTATGAGTTTTGCATCGAAATTTGATAGTGAAAATGGGTCGAAGAAACGTAAAACCATGAGAAATGCGAAAGATGTGAACTTGGAAGAGGCTTTGTATATATGGTTTGTGCAAAGAAGAAGCAAAGGGGAACCTATCTCTGGTTCTCTGTTGTGTGAAAAGGCACTTCAGTTCAACAATCAACTTGACGGTCCTCCTGACTTTAAGGCTAGCCAGGGATGGTTAAGAAACTTTAAATCTCGTCATGGCATACGAGAATTGGAGATTCAAGGGGAATCTTTATCTAGCGATGCAACTGCCGCTAAAAATTTTAAAGAAACTTTCTTGGCTTTTTTGGAAGAAGAAGGTTATTCACTCGATGATGTGTATAATGCCGATGAGACTGGCTTATACTGGAAATCATTGCCTCAAAAATCACTTGCATCTCAGCGCGAAGCAGCTGCCCCTGGGTTTAAAAAAGTGCAAAGAGAGAGTAAACAATTTTGGTAGCCGCGAATGCCAGTGGAAGTCATCGTTTACCGGTGCTAATGATCGGCAAAGCCAAAAAACCACGTTGTTTAAAGAATGTGACATGTCTCCCATTGTGTTACAAAGCACAGAAGAGTGCTTGGATGAATAGTGAAATATTTCTTGATTGGTATACAAATCAGTTCATCCCAAATGTGAAGAGGTTGAGAGAACAAGAAAAGAAAACTGGAAAAGTAATTCTTCTACTGGACAATGCACCATCTCATCCAGAGACGGATACATTGAATGCAGTTGATGCAAATTTTAAAGTAATTTTTCTGCCTCCCAATGTAACAGCACTGATTCAACCAATGGATCAGGGTGTTATAGCAAAGCTTAAAAAGATGTACAAGAAGGAAGTCCTGCGTCGTTTATTGTTGGCTGAAGATGAAGAAAGTGTGGTGGCGTTTTCCAAAAAGCTTAATCTCAAAGACTGCTGCTATATGTTAGCTGATGCTTGGACCACACTGTCACAAGATAATCTCAACAAGGCTTGGAGTAGATTGCTTGGGAAAAAAGGAGGAAATGAAACTACTGCAGTGGACACAAATGATGATTGTATAAATGAAGTTGTGGAACTGTTTCAAGCAATGCCCGGATTTTCGGACTGTGACAAAGATGATGCACACATGTGGCTAGAAGATGATAATGATTCTGGTTTTCAGTTTTTGAATGACGAAGAAATTTTGTCTTTTGTGCAAGAAGAAAACCAAATACATGTAGTGACCGATGATGAAGACTCCTCAGAAGTACACGATGTACTTGTAGATTATGAAGAAAAACCAAAACGTCGACCAAGTCCTGAAGAGGCCTTTATAGCACTAGAAACAGCGATGGCTTGGTACGAGCAAGAAGATGACAGCTGTCCTACACAGCTTCTGCTGTTGAAGAGAATGCGGGACTTAGCAGCCAAAAGGAGACTATCCAGTTTGGTGCAAAAGAGGATTCCTCATTATTTTAAATAGTGGGCTACATCTGTGCAAGTACATGTATACGTAAGTTGCGCCTGGTTTTGAATCGTTTGTAATGTTATTTTGAAAACATTTCTCTTTCTTAACAAAAATAATTAATACAAGTAGTACATGCACTGCAGTGTAATAAAAGATTTTGGTGATACAGTGATCTAATACAGTGTGGGTATTATTATTACAGTACAAGTAAATATGTTTTATAGTGTATTTTCCTTGTGATGGTTAATTATTTTTAGAAATATGTGTACATGTACTCGATACATTATGTAATCCAATTATCCGAACATTTGATTATCCGAACGATGCTCGGTCCCATGGGGTTCGGATAAATGGAGTTCTACTGTATTATTCTCCTTATGACATGTCGGAGGAGCAGTGATCCTCTTATTATTCCCCTTATGACATGTCTGAGGAGCAGTGATCCTCTTATTATTCTCCTTATGACATGTCTGAGGAGCAGTGATCCTCTTATTATTCCCCTTATGACATGTCTGAGGAGCAGTGATCCTCTTATTATTCCCCTTATGACATGTCTGAGGAGCAGTGATCCTCTTATTATTCCCCTTATGACATGTCTGAGGAGCAGTGATCCTCCTATTATTCCTCCTCAGGACGTGTCTGAGGAGCAGTGATCCTTCTATTATTCTCCCTTATGAAATGTCTGAGGAGCATTGGTCCTTCTATTATTCCCTCTTCTGACATGTCTGAAGAGCAGTGATCCTTCTGTTATTCCCCCTTATGACATGTCTGAGGGAGCAGTGATACTCCTATTATTCCCCCTAATGACATGTCTGAGGAGCATTGACCTTCATATTATTCCCCCTTTTGACATGTCTGAGAAAGCAATGATTCTACTATTATTCCCCTTTATGGCATGTCTGAGGGAGCAGTGATGCTACTATTAGTCCCTCAAACAGTGTTTTTTCACTGACCAGTGATCCTCATATTGTTCCGTCTCACGACATATCTGCGGGGGCAGTAATCCTACTTTTATTCCCCTTAATGACATATCTGATGGAGCAGTGATCCTACTATTATTCCCCTTAATGACATATCTGATGGAGCAGTGGTCCTACTATTATTCCCCTTAATGACATATCTGATGGAGCAGTGGTCCTACTATTAGTTCCCCAAACAGTGTTTTTCACTGACCAGTGATAAGATTCCACCTTTGTTTTTCTGAGCATGCATTAAGACACACATTTTCAATATTAATAAATATTTAATTACAGTGAGGATTTATCACGGTTTTTTTTTTCTGGCGACATCCACACCACACCATCTAAGGAAATAACTTCAAAAGCTTTCATTTTATGGACACGTGGAGACGCCCCACATTTTATACATGGAAGCAAACGCAAAATAATTAGATCAGATAATGATGGAATCAAGAGCTTTCGCATTTCTATGGTATATGGAAATGCTGAGGTTATCAAGGACTGAGAAAATGGCGACAGAATGGGAATCGCTTTAGCGATGTAAAAAAGAGTTGTAGAGAATGGAGTGAGAAAAATAAGATGATACTGGAAAGAAGAAAAAATAATTACGGAGAGGAAATGAAGGCACGTAAAATGATAAGAAAAAGAGAAACAGATGATTAAAAACCTATTTGGAAATGATAGTCATATCTAATATAGATTTCATAATGTCCACTCAGAAATATAGTTGCACATAATGAAGCAAGTGGAAGGCCTCTTGATATTATTAATTAAGTCTTAAAAGACGTATCAGTTTTCCTAGGTTTAACTGCAGGAATATTCTGCCGCTTTGCGTTTTCAAATACATTAGTGTTAAAGTTGAAGTATCCGTTCTGTTTTGATGTTTTTGTTTTTAATTTTTAAAATATGATAATATTATACAAAGATGTAAAGGAAACTGAATGACAATTAATAAAATAATAAATTCAAATATAGAAAAAATTTTATAACAAAAACTGAGTTCAAAAATAATCTTCATTACTTTCCTTTTTGTCTCTTAATGGAGGATGGAGACACCACTATAGCTGGTCCCATTTCAGGAAGTCTGCAGCAAGCATCCACATGATCTAACAGGTGGTTTTTGTAGCAATGTTGTTTTAAACGATGAAGTCCCCAGGATGATACATAATTCAAATATACCAGCCATGAAAAATAAAATTTAAAAAAATTTGGCTTCTAGTCATGTGTGCCTGTGAAAACCGCCCGAAATAATTGCTTCTCACCCTTCAAGAGTTACATAAAAAGGTTCCCTTGCGCCTTGGTCTCTGTCATTGCGTCCTTTAAAAATAAATCTTGTTAGCTGCCAAAAGTATTCTTAATACTCTTCCCGTTAAACCACATCTCTGCGGTGCCCATGGATTTTATTATTTGTTTACTGATTGTCCATGACTCGTTTCCATACACAGAATCGGTAGTCTGTAGCTGTGAAGAATGCTTCATCATACTTCCATTGACAACTATTTGTTGCATATAATTTATTTCATTTTGTGCAGTGCTGCTTTTGTCTGGCTAAAAACAAGAGTAATGAGGATGTCCTGAATAAAGCCAGTGCACAAAGGAAACGTATTCTTTATATTAGAAAGAAGCAGTGCACGTACTTTCGGCATGTTATGAGAAGAAGACAGTTGGAATATATCGTAACGTCAGGAAAGACTGAAGCAAAAGAGAAAGACAAAGAGAGCAGATAATGAATAGTTTGATATTGTGACATGAAAAGAAATCGACAACTGAATTGATAAATAATACTGGAGACAGGAAGTTGCGGAGAGACATGATCATCTACACCACCAGGCATGGTACTTGAGGAAGAAGAAGATAAAGACGAAGAAGATGAAGAAGCAAAAGAAGAGGAAGAAGTTTTTTTCTGGGCTATTCTGCTTTTCACTTCTGAAACATATTTTCTATCTGACGTTATTAACAAGCCCAGATATTCAAATTTACTTTGCTGGTGCATTCTAGAGAAGTCTGTTTCTACAAGATAACCATTACTTCTGTTTTCCTGCTTTTTATGCTAAAGGCCTTCATTTTAACTTTCGGTCACTAATCGACCAATTAATCCCTGCATGTATTTTTTAATCTTCGCTTTTAAAACTGCCATCAATGTATTTAGAGTTCTTTATGTCCATCAAGTGATTTTCCTGGCATATCTGATCTGTGTCACGAAAGGAACAAATAGTAATAGTAGTAGCAGTGGTACAATTTTTGTAGTAGTAATGGTAGTTGTAGTAGTAATGGTAGTTGTAGTAGTAATGGTAGTGGTAGTCGTAATGGTAGTTGTTGTAGTAATTGTAATTGTAGTAGTAATTGTAGTAGTAATGGTAGTTGTAGTAGTAATGGTAGTTGTAGTAGTAATGGTAGTTGTAGTAGTAATAACAGTGGCAGCTGTTTAGTAGTAGTGTCGGTATTAGTAATAGTTGCACAAGCAGTTTATTTCTTTCAAAAGCATACACAAAAACATATCAAAGATACACAAGGTTTAATTACACGACGGAACCAGTTAATCGAATCTGTACAGCACATATTTATACATACATACGCAAAGCGCTTGCTTATCCAGACAAAGTTACCAAGTTCGAGTCCTGGTAGCGTCATACTTCAAGCTAACCAACTGTTAATGGGTTCCTGGTCAAGCTCATGAGTAAGGTAAAGTCAGCGACGAAGTGAACCGGTCACCCCACCTCATATAGTGAATTCTCTAACACTTCACTCCCCTTCTGCAGTGTCTGCCTTTGTCTTTACACAATCACACAGACTGCTTCCTGATTGCACTAACAATCTATAAATCTACCACGTTACTACAGCTAAATGAAATAGGTAAGACTCGAAAGCAAAAGCAACCAAATTCACCCACTCCATTAACTCACAAACAACGGGCGCACACACACCTCACATGTAATCTTCTTGCCAGCCACATGGGTTATGAACGCTAACTTTCGCATGCGAGCACTGCCTTCCGAGTTAATAATATTGGATTCGCTGGCGAATAAATTGGACACTGTGTGCATTCAATTTACTCCATGCAGGAAACTCTCCTCAGATAAATTGTTCATAAATATTTTTTTACTGAATACAAAAAGTTGTACTTAATTATTCAATCCATACCAGTGACTTTTGGGACTGAGGCAAGGGTCTGGCCGGCTTTAGGGTAGATGCCACCCTGGATGTACAGCTCGTTTGTCGCCTTAGACAAACATTTCATTCGACGCCCTACACAAACAGCGCATTTGTCGCTCTAGGCAAACAGTTCATTTGCCGCCCTAGACAAACAGCTCATTTGTCGCCCTAGACAAACAGTTCATTTGTCGCCCTAGACAAACAGCTCATTTGTCGCCCTAGGCAAACGGCTTCTTTGCCGGCACAAGTATGTGAATGTGTGTGTATGTGTGTGTATGATGTGTGTGTGTTCTTCTGAAAAACGGGAAAGTCGGCTCTGTTCTAATTCATATAAACTAGTAGTTATTTGAAAATCTTAGTAATTATCAACGTTACACCTGAGTTGCCAAAGTTCACTAATTCTGTATTCTGACATGAACATGCAAACTCCTGTCTAGGCTGAAAGGTGCAAGAAGGCAATTCGTCAACCAAAAACAAAAAAAAGACACGCACACACAGTTACCCAAGCACCTCATACATGCACATAAATGTGCTAATACAAATACTGTATACACGCTTATTGCCGTACTTATTTGGCGGGTTACTTGCTTGTCTGGAAAACCGGCTGTACTTCCTGCAAAAGTTGATCTTACCGTATAGTGGCAGAAAGGGTTGTGGAGTGGGCCAAAAGTTTACTACTTGGACTTCCGACAGTCTGTTATTAATCATATGGCATAGAGTCTGGACAATTTTGACCGACTTCACTAAAACACGACCGACTCTCGGACTCTGACTCCCGACTCCGACTTCACAATCCTGGCGGCACAGTAACATTCATCAATCTGCTCTCGAACTGAGCATACGTGTGTGGATCGTGTCTCACATTTAGAATTTTTGACACAGGCATTTCATGTTATACTTCAAGGATTTTTATATCGGTGCATTTCTTTTTAGATTGGGAATTTTGTGAACTTGACATTGTGTTGATTTAACAGATGGTATTTGAAAAATACCAGAAATTTATTAACTATTCATTTCCCTTTTGGTAACTACAAATGCCTTCTACAATGCTTTTAACAGTGACCACGTGACTCGTTACTGACCGCTGTAAAAGAAGGGAAGGTTAGCCAGTGTATCTTCTTGGCTACCAACCCCTCGTAAACAGATACGGTTCTATTGGAACGATGTATTTCACTGGTAATTAAACCCAGGGGACATGTAAACATGTTACACTCGGAGATTGGCCACGGATCGCAGGTAATAAAAGGCCCTAGAGACGCTAGATTGCGTCCAAACACGATAAAAGATTACACCCTTCACAAAGACAGGGCTCTTCGCGTTAAACTGAAGGGATGTAACAATGAGTCGGATTTAACCTTTAAAATAGCAAATGACGGTAAATGTGCCACTGTCCTATTACACAACACATTTCATTAAGAGGCATTTCGCACAACGTGCAGCATACACTACCAGACTGATCATGTCGAGACGAGAGCGGATAAACAAAGTGCCTTTGTAGAAGATTTAAGCACAACACCACTACTATCTCTGCACTTTTACCATAACAAAAACAAAGTGATAGGTCAAGAAACTGCCACTGTTATTTAATCATAGCTGGAAATGGAATTTGTCAGTTTGAATGAGTTTGCACAAAACATAATGTCTACCACAAAATTTGACTCGGCAATGTGTTTACCCCAGCTCGCAATAGACATCACATCATCAGCTGTTAACGTCTCATCTGCAGATAGCGAAACCCTCAACATTACCGAAAGCTTAAACTCTCCCACAAATACATCCATTCTGCCTTCCGCGGCATTTGACTTTCCAATGAGCGACAAAGTAACAGATACTCCAATTTCTCAGCACATGCTGGCAATAGAGTATCCCATGGGCCCTAAAGACTCGGCCACTCAAACAGATGATACTTCATCTCATGAAAACCCCCCAGAAGTTACTCACAGGATAAATACACTGTGCTGAAAGGAACTGGTGCTTAAAATGGAGGATACAATGCTAGCTCTAATTGCTGATCTGTCGACTATTGTCCACAAATCGATGAGTACAGAAAACGAACTTCTCAAAAAGGAAATTCTTTCTTTGAGAGAAGATAATGCCAATATAAAACTCATCATTGAACAACTACGGAGCGATTTTCCTATTTCTAAAACAACTCAGTCAGTGCATCATCTTATAGTACCTGAAGCATTTGGTGATTCTACCAAAGAACAAACATCAAACGAATGCCACAAGCAGCAACAATGTCAAACCAAACAAGTTTCAGGTACAAACGAACATTACCCTATCAGTGTAAAAATAAGTAACAGGTTTTCAGCCTTAACGAGAGCTCAGTAGAAAGTGAACAGCTGCCAAATCATGTACCGATGCCCCAACTACCCATTTAAATAACACAGGCTCATCAGGACGATTCACACCAAGCGAATCAATGGCGAAAACAAAAATCAAAACGAAAGACGAGTCAACAACCATGTAGTGAAGCAACCCATATCATAATTAGCGACTCTCTCTTAAAAGGCATTCACAGCGATCGGATGTCCACCTGAAAAGAAGAATCCGTCTCACTGCTGACGATGCTGGAACTGAAAGACTAATTGCTAAAATAAATAAGTTCGACATACACCATAACATTACAAGAACAACAATAAATATAGGAATCAACGACATAATGAATGGACTCAGCTTAAACCCCTCTGCGATTTCACGACTGACCACTACAATAAAAAAACAATTTCCTAACACCTCAATTTATATATCATCAATTATTCCGTCTTCCTATGGCTCCCAGCGTCGCATAGCAGACATCAACAACAAGACATTACAGAACTACTGCAAACACAACAACATTAGTTTTATCAACCGCACTCCTTTCTTTACAAGCAACTCAGGAGCACAAAAGAAACACCTCTACATAGATCAAATACATACATCCAAACTAGGAAGAAGCATCCTATCAAAAAACATTAAATATCCGGAGCGTACGCAAAACGACAACCCAAACAACAGAGAGAAAAAAAAACCCATCTACCATGAGATCAGCCAATCACGATAATGCACAACATACCTTACCGGCCTCTCGTAGAAGCGCACCTATTGGGAGTGGTTTACCTTAAAACAACCATAATGCCACCAACAGTCAGGAAGCTGAACGTTATGATGTTATGTTTCCCGCACTGCACATAAGACAGTCTCACACAAACAAATTACATAACAATTCTACGAGCAGCAACGCAAGATCCAAGACCCATACACCTCCTAACAGTGTTGAAACGACGACAGACAAAATCTACAGTCATTCTTCCTCCCGTAACCTACATCATCGTCCTCAGTGGAATCCAGAACTAGGTTACCTGATGCAATTCAGCCCTGCGTCACTCAGCCAAGCACTAATGATGTCTGTGCAACGTGGCCCCTACTATATATCAGATAGAGACATCCATTATCGATGATGACTACACACATACCTTTTCACTGACTTAATCCCTGCGACTACACCCGTCACTCCTCTGTAATTTTGTTGATTACTGTTACGCCTAAAGTAATGTACTTTATTACTTTCTTGGAACACTGGTATTTCACTGGCTACAGGCCTTTAAACATTTTTTACTTGTTTGATTTTTGACTATTATAAATTCGTATTTTCTCTGTCCTTTAATTAATTTGTTAGATTTTGAGTGTTGTGGTGTGAAATTGTGCGTGCCTGCTTTTGTGTGACTATTTTCATATACTCCTGAAAGTTTCAGTCCATTGCAATTGTTAGTATTGCCAATGCCAAGTATTTCTTAAGTTAAGTACTAACATTTTTACTTTCACTTACTACTTCTTCTTCTTCTTTGATCCATAACCACCAACCGTCAAAGCAGTCAGCGGCCATCACGCCTGGTGGCGTCTTGTAGGGCAGCGACAAATTGATTCCACTTTGCTCGGTCGGCAGCCATCCTTCGTACAGTGCCCCAACTGTGGTTCATTCTTTGCATCTCAGCTTCCACAGTTCTCCGCCAAGTTGTTTTTGGTCGGCCTCTCTTTCGCTTTCTCTCGGGGGTCCATAGCATAGCTGTTCTTGTGATGGTATCAGGGTCCCTTCTGAGGACGTGGCCAACCCAACTCCAGCGTCTGCCAGCTATGATGGTGTGCATGTCCTCCTGGTTACTCCGAATAAGTAGTTCTTGGTTGCTTAGGGTGTTTGGCCAAAACATTCGGAGAATTTTCCTTAGGCAGATTGTGTGGAAGGAGGACAGTTTCGACATTTCCTTCTCTGTTACTCTCCAACATTCCGCACCATAGAGAAGCACAGAAAGTACACAGCTCTCATACAGTCTTAATTTGGTGTTCGTGCTGTACTGGGAAGACTTCCAAATGTTGTTGAGAACAGCAAAGGCTGTTCTCGCTTTATTCATTCTGTTGTTAATGTCCTTGTGTTAAGGAAAGATTTGGGATGCAGATAAAATAGTGTGGCATGTTACTACACGCTAGCACATTTCCATTTTTATGTGAAGAATTGTGTTCGCCTGTAGTCAAACTACTGTTTGCACGAAGCGTTCACCCGTGGTGAGCGAGGCGTTCACCCGTGGTGAGCGACGGTCAACTAGTGACGGTTTTGTCACATGTCGTGGGGTTCAGTGTGTGTTAATTAATTGGCCTTCCGTCTTTGTGTTTGCGTCCGAGAGAGATGTAATTTTTCGAGCTCCGGGATAATGGAGAGTGATATATAAATATACATTGCGGCATTATTGATTTTCGGAGGCCGCCACTTTATGTGCAAGATGGTTCATGAACTTATCTAGAAGTGCATACCATAATTTACTACAAGTAACTTTGAGATATGAGGCAACTAATATTTTGTTTGACCTGATTGCTTCTGCCGCATTACTTTGGTTTTCGTGGATTGCCCGAACCTTTAGTACAACGGCCAGGATTGAGTGGAGATGAGAAGAATGTATTATTATATATTATTGCCACTTAAAGATGTCTAACGTTTGAAACTTATTGACGGACGAGGGATAATCTACTACGCTTATCCATTGCCATGTACTTTTGATGTTTTGATGGACGTTATTGTGAAGTGACTTTATTTATTAAATGTCAACCATGTTTCCCGTGGACCTGTTCACCTAGCGGCTTTTGTTATGTATACAGACCCTAATGTCCTGAGAGAACACCTGCTATCATTCGCGTATCCATGCATGATCCTCTAATTTAGCCCAACGTAACACCTTGCTTGTTCCGCCGTCAGGTGTTACTATGTTTCACTTACTTGGTAAAGTTAATTAGTTAGTCGGGTATCTTTATAGAAATCCCAGTGCAGGAACCATCTGGTATGACGATTTCACCAGTATTTACCACTGCCAAAGAAATTATTCTTCTAGTCGACTTCAACATTGACATGCACAACACAAACCAAACGTGGAAAAACATCATATTATCTTACAACTTAAAACAAATAGTCAACCAGCCTACCAGGGTAACAACAACATCATCCAATACAATTGACCACATCTGCACCACCTATGCAGAAAACATTATAGAATGTTCTGTTCCTATTGTCGCAATGAGTGACCACTATCCAATATGTTGCACGTGGTCAAAGAATAAATATAAATCTCACAGAAATAAACGTTTAAGTATTAAATTTAGAAGTTTCAAAAACTTCAACCATGAAATATTTTTACATGATTTGCGAGCTGCACCTCTTCTTCTTCTTCTTCTTCTTCTTCCATCCTTAGCCAACGACCGGCAAAGCAGTCAGTGGCCATTACGCCTAGTGGCGTCTTAAGGGCAACAGCGAATAGATTTTCTTTGCCGTTGTTCCCATCACGCCTAATAGCGTCTTTAGGGCAATGACAAATCAATCCATTTGTCGTTGTTTCCGTAATCAAAGTGACTGGCAAACGGGTGATCAGCCCGTTGGGGAGCTGCACCTCTAGCCAGTGTTTACCAGCTTTCTGATCCCGATGACACCATTGCTCAATGGACACGTATCTTTCGTTGCGTGTTTGATAACCACGCACCAACTAAAGAAGTTCGTGTGAAACGACTGATCAAATATCCTTGGATCACACAGGTAGCGCTAGAAGCCATGAGGCAGAAGCCGTGAGGCAGCGAGATCGAGCTCACACAAATAAAGACTTTAACACATACAGAGAACAAAGAAACAAGGTACAATATTTAGTACGTAGAGAAAAGAAAACATACTTTAAAAACTTTGTTCAGAACAAAACAAACAGTACAGATATGTGGAAAGCAATCAACACCCTAGCAAACAAACGAAATTCGTCAGGCTTGTTAACCCTCAATACCTCATTTACTTGTACAGACTTTAGCAATTACTTTCAGGCAGAAATAACCAGTCTTAAATCTACGATACCAGATTCCTCTTGTGACCTAGGCCAACTGTCAGCATTCTGTCAGAACAAATGCACAAACACAATCCCATACGACATTCCGTTTATGACAGTTAATGAGGTGTATAACTATCTTCTAGGCCTTAAAGAGAATAACTCATCAAAACTTGGCAGAATCAGTAATCGAATACTGCGCTATGCTGCGCCAGTTATTAGTGATTCACTAACATACATATACAATCTAAGTATCGCAAAGAGTTACTTTCCATTGCACTTTTAAAGTCGCTAAGTTATATCCTCTTTTCAAACCTGGTTCCTCCGATAATTGTAACTTTAGTAACTATAGGCCAATCTCTCTAATATCATCACTATACAAACCACTGGAAAAACACATACATAAAATAACACTACAACACCGAGTTAATAACGACTTGCTAATTGATAGCCAGTTGGGGTTTAGACCTAAACATTCATGTCACTCTGCTCTAACTAAGATGATAGACAACTGGCACCTAAATATTATTAACTACGACAACATCGTAGTCTTTGTAGACTTTAAAAAAGCATTTATGATAGATCACGCTATTTTAATTAGAAAACTAGAAACATGAAACATAAACTTTCAACTGCTGACAATAATTAAATCATTTCTGTCAGACAGAAAACATGTAGTTTCTTACAATAACTCATATTCAAACCCAGCCGTAATAAATACCGGCGTTCCTCAGGGTTGTATACTTGGTCCTCTACTTTTTGCCATATACATTATGACCTTCCACTACACATCAAGCACTCCTCCTGTGACCTGTTCGCAGACGACTGTACTGTTTACGAGAGTGATAAAAGTTGTAACACACAAACTATCGTTACAAAAAGATACAGATAATCTGATTAAATGGAGCAACGGAAATCGCATGCTAATAAATATCATTAAAACAAAGTGCATGTTAATATCAACTAGACAAAAATTACAAAAGTCAGAGAAAACAACACTTCAGATCTACATTGGTACCTCACTAATGGAAAACGTTAATAAACATAAAACTCTAGGTATAGTCGTTTACCACCATCTAAATTGGAACTCACATGTACATGCACCGACCAAGAAAACGGCACAGAAAGTTTACCAGTTAGCTAAAATCAAACATTTCCTAGATGAAGATGCACGAAAATTGATCTATATATCTCACATACAAGCAAACCTTGAATATTGCTCCACAATCTGGGATGGTTGCTCAATGTCCAACACAAAGAGACTCCGTTCACTACAAAAGCCTGCAGTGCGTCTAGTCTCTGACAACTGCCTAACTCAGTGTGTAGATCTATATAAAAATCTCCAAATACTGCCCTTAAGAAAGCGCCTTCTGTTTAACAAAGCTAAATTTGTTCACATAATCCTGTCACATATTGCTCCAGCATATCTGTGGCCAATGTTCAAATACAACGAAAGACGCAGTCGACGCTTTAACAAATTGCAAGTGCCCAAGCCTAGGCTTGACTTATTCAAGAAAATCTTAGCGTAATCTGCTGCTCATCTTTGGAATTGTCTTTCACATAACCCAAGACACAACCTCAGTCCCTATTCATGCAATCGTAGACTTTTCGAATACTTTATTAGTTCTGATTACATGCCCCCCTAATCGGATTATCTTTTCTTATAATAGGAACTGTAGGTTCTAATGACGATGTTTGTACTTTTCATCATATTTTATGTCATGCTTATACGTAGTCAATGTTAATAATAGTGTGCTATTTTATTGCAATTTTATTTCATGTTACTTTACAACTTTGAATTCCTTGACATTGATATGTAAAATGCATGTGAGAATAAATGAATTCAGTATGAAAGGTGAGAGAAAGGAGGGCAGAATGTCAGACGGGACTGCGTGCCCAATTCTCAACCCTTGAATATAAAGTTCGTTCGTTCGTTCGTTCTGTGTTTGTTACTAATAAATTTTTTATGGCCGATTTTTGTTGTTGTTAACGACTAACTTTCAAACATACTCCACCGAAAGTGTGAATGTATTATTTTTCAAAGTGAATACTGTTTTTGTAGTTTTCTTGTCGCATCAGTATAAAACTAACGTGGACTGCAGTGTTAAATAATTTGCAAGGACATATTCCCCCTCCCCCACGCCACCCTCTCCAACTCACGGGTGTTAGCTCTCTTTTCTTAAAGAAAAAAAAACAAAAACAAAGAAACAAACAAACTAATCTACTTGTTATTCGGCAGGAGAATAACGACCCTTCTTAACGCCAAAGACCAATTTTCCGAACAACCCGTTAATAAATTTTGCGTTTTTATTTCACGGACTTCAAATCTCATGAAACAACCTGAATAACAATTCAATGAAACTTAATGGCAATTTGTCTTCTATTCTCAAATATCGAATTGTTGATAAGACAATCACTGCACTAGTGCGTGTAGCTTCCCGGGGTTTCTTATGGGGCGAAGAAAGAATATGACGACTGCTCCCTTAGAAATGCACGAGGCGACTAACGCGGTTGTGTATGAGGCTGGCAACCTCATACTGTAAAACATATTGCTACATAAAGAACCGCTGTAAGAGTATGTAAATGCTTTGCTCAAGCTTTCATCGGGGGAGGCGGCTAGGTGCAATGGTAGCTCCATGCTTCATTGGGATGGAAAAGGAAAGTGATGATAATACTATAAATAACGGTACCAAAATATGTACTGATAAGGCTGATGATAATTGCCTGTGATGGAGCTTGAATCTCCGCCTCCTCTGGGGTTGTCAGCAGCTGAAGCATTGGGCACCATCAACTGGGTACAGCAAACTACTCCCGAACGCCTGCTGTCTGAGGTTTATCGCACAAGGCGGACTAATATGATGTGGTTCATGAGGCTGGTAAACTCATCATGAACTTAATGATAGTAAATTTATTATAGTGATAAGGTTTATGGCGAGCAATATTATTAACTGCAATGTGTAGTTAAGGGTAATAATAATCCTAGTGCTGATTTGTCATAACAGGTTGCAATGCACGCAGCTGGGGACGGGAAGGGGGCTCCTTAATTTAGCGATTTTCTCGTCGAAGGCAACAATTACCAGCAGGGTTCTAATCCCAAGTTCAGCAATGACTATCACAGTGATTCACATACCGACAATGATAAGTCAACGATCACTTTTGTAATGATAGTCGTGATGGCCACTTGGATGACAGTAATCCTGCTTCATCGGTTTCGTGGATAGGGATGTTGTTTTGAATCTCGGAATAACCAACCCCCAGAGAGCGAATGTTCTAGACTCTAGACTGTCAGGCTACGGTCTTTTCGAGGTAGATAGTGTAGGTGTAAAAAAAATGGAGGTAGTCCTATAACAGATACTACGCTAGGGGGAGTGAAGTGTTAGATACTTCACTACACCAGGTCCAGCTTTATGATATGGAGTGACCAGTTCTCTTCCTTGCTTCATTTGCTTTCTGTTACTTCTGAGCAGAGTCAGGCACCCATTTACAGCTGGGCAGACTGAAGTGTAACGATACCAGCTTACGAACGTGGAACCCGACACCTTTGCCACGAGAGGCACGTCCTCTAACTTCTCTGCCAATCGGCGCTTGTAGTATTCATATTAAAGCCGAGGATTGCTTTAGAATTTTACGTAGAATGACAAAAACAAAAACACAAATAGTGAAACGTCTTACTGGGAGAAAGGACAAGAAGAAATCTACTTTTCGGCCACAAGGCCTTCGTCAGGGACAGACAAAAAAAAAAAACAGAAGGGAAAGAAAGTGAGAATTAAGTGGAAAACAGAAAACCATAAAAATAAGAGAAACACTCCCTGATATGTGTCACATGTTGAAATTAAAATGTCTGCTACTGAACCGGAAACCGGAAGTGGATTGTAAATTCAAAGCATTAATAAAAAATGACGAAAACAAGGACTGGAAAACTGAGTGAGGAAAAAATAATATTTAAAGAAAAACGGAGAGGAATAAATAAGGAGAGAGAAGATGAAGAAAGAGTTATTAAAAAGAAAAAACTTTTTGGAGGGAAATCATGGGTGATCGCAATCATGATACAAATATGACTAGATAGAAAAGGACGCCTCAGACAAAATAATGCTGGGTGTTCAAACCATGGGGTTTAGAATTTTCCCTCTCCTAAAGGAGCCCGCACACAAAAACATATCCAACATACATACAAACATTTTGACAACCAGGACACACTAAGCACATATACACACAGGTTTATATATAGATTCCAAATTAAACATGCATAGATGCTCATATTTTTCCAATCCAGATACTTATATGCACCCACTTACAGCTGTTCTACTCACTAAATGTCATGACATTAGTAAACGGTAAATGTTGTTCCATAGCAGTAAGTGCCGCAGGAGAAAGAAGCGTTAGAAACTTCAATGAAAAGACTTACGGTTATGTACAAGCTCATACTCACACAGATACCCACGAAGCAAAAAAAAAAAAAAAAATCCGAAAGACGATATGTTTCGTTTTAACAGTTGAATAACCTTTCTTATTTTATTCTTACTTTATTTCATTTGATTTGTTTTTAAACCGATGTGTGTCCGTTTTATCCTACGTTTTCGTTGATGAAGACTTTTTTGGTTGCGCTGTACTCAACGAAAAAAAATATATTCTCCGCCTTTTTGTTGTGGACCTGCTATTATAGCGGGTTTGGTTTGGTTTCGTTCTTTTTTAAGGACTATCTTCATTGCACACGAACAACTCTATCAGTGCTCCGATCTCCTCCCTTATATCACACAAGGAGGATCTCAGCACTGTGCACGAACTCCGTTGTACCGGCGAGAATGCCAATGTGTGTATTTAGGAATCAAACATTCTATAAATATTCTTGTGAAGGGAAGGTTTCTAATTAAATTTTTTTTGCTAGGGCTGCGGGCGTGAGGCTCACCCAAGTGTCCCATCTTGAAGTGGTGGGTCGGCTTGAGTGCCTTTAGGAAATTTTGAGCATTATCAGCGGGAGCTTTTGCTCCTGGTAGGTTCAATCAAGCTGAGCAGGTCAAAATGTAAAGGACAGACAAAGTGGGCACACCTCCCCTTTCCTCCAGGTTAAAAGAGGTTGGAGAACAGGGCGGACATCCCTACCAGAAAAAACAAATTGTCACGGAAACGGAAACATTTGAAGAAAGAAACAAAAGCCAGAGTCAGGAAGAATCCTCGCAAGAGGGACGTATGACGCAGAGACCTGATGAAAGCCAGTCAATGGAAGTCAGGCTGCCGACACCTCTTCTAACGACGAAGGCAAAAACTAGAATAGGCACGTGGAACATATGAACAATGCATGAAGCCGGAAGGGAAGCACAGATTGCTGGAGAGATGAGAAAATACGAAATAAAATTCTTAGGACTAGCAGAAACGAGAATAAACGGAACTGGTGAATTCATGACCAACACAGGGGAAAAAGTCATATATTCAGGACACGAGGATGAAGACCACACACACTCACAGAAGGGGTTGCTATTATGATGTCCCAGGATGCCAGAAAAGCTTTAATAGAATGGGAACCAATATCTTTACTTACTTACTTAGTCGTTCCTCTTCTACCGTGAGGTGGAGAGGTTTGTAAGAGAGAGCGCCATACTATTCTATCAGCTGTCTTCCTCCTGGCTTGGTTCCATTCTAGTCCTCGGTCCTTCAAAGATTGCCTAATGTTGTCTTCCCAGCGGACTTTGGGTCGTCCTGGAGGTCTTGATCCCTGGCTCTCAGTTTCCCATGCTTGCCGTGGTAGCGGATCTTCACCCATTCTGCAGAAATGGCCAAACCATCTTAGTTGGGACTGTTCTACTTGGGTCTGCAGGGGTAGGGTTTTTAGGCCTTGACGTACCGTCTGGTTGCGGACCATGTCTCTTCTTCTTACTTCAACCACCTTCCTCAGATACCTCATTTCTGAGGTTTGGATCTTGCTTTTGTGGGTTGTAGTCATTGCCCATGACTCGCATCCATACGTCAAGACTGGGGCGTAGGTGGAGCGGTACACAGCCATCTTCGTCTTCTTACCAACCTCTCTCTTGCTGAGGAATCCTCAATTTATGGCTTGAAAAAGTTTCCCAGCTACTGCTCTTCTACGGAACCAATATCACCCAGGATAATAACGGCAAGATTCAATGTAAAAGGAAGAAAAATCACCATCATTGAGTGTTATACCCCTACTAACAATGCAGATGATGATAAGAAGCAAGATTTCTATGATGAACTCCAAGGAACACTGGACAAAACACACAGGAGAGACATTAAGATAGTAATGGCATATTTAAATGCAAAAGTAGGAGTAGACAACAAAAACTGTGAACCCATAATGGGAAAGAATAGCATGGGAAACAGAAATGAAAATGGAGACCTGTTTGTAAACTTTTGTGATTTGAATGATCTGGTCATCGGAGGTATTATCTTCCCACACAAAGACATACACAAGACTACATGGAACTCCCCAGATGGGCACACGCAAAATCAGATAGACCACTTCACCAAAGAAAGAAAATGAAGACGCTGCCTACAAGATGTTAGAGCAAAGAGAGGAGCTGACGTATCGTCAGACCACCACCTTCTCCTGGCATTACTGAGGATAAAATTAGAAGGCGCACAAAGACAGAGCAGAAAGATCAAGTCCGAAGTATAATACCCAGAACCTTATGAACAAAGACACAAGAGTTCAGTTCAACCTAAAGTTGAGAAATAGATTTGAAGCACTGGAGAACCTGGAAGAGGAAAGTATAGATAACCATTGGTGCAAAGTAGTACTCAAAGGAAAACTATCAGAGCCCTTTACAGTACACAGAGGCGTCAGACAGGGATGTCTGCTATCACCAACAATTTTTCTCACGGTCATAGACTAGGTTATGAGACAGACAACTGAAGGAGAGAAAACTGGAATACAGTGGACATTTAACAAACTACTGGAGGATCTAGATTTTGCAGATGATTTGTGCCTTCTATCACATAGACAGCAAGATATGCAGGAGAAAGCAAATAGATTAGTAACAGAAGCAGCAAAGATGGGACTACACATAAATTTAAATAAAACAAAGGAAATGAGAATAAATAATAGGCAGATGGACTCAATGAAGATCAATGATCAAGTCACTGAAGAAGTAGAAAGCTTTACATATCTGGGGAGTAACACTGACAAAGGAGGGGGAACAGCTGGTGATGTCTGTTCAAAGATAAATAAAGCAAGATGCGCTTTTAACTCTTTGACTCCACAAACAACATTAGATGGGTTTACGTTTGAACACATAACAGTACCCAGACAGCACATCTTCGAAACAGGAGGTAGAAGAAATTGCATATTTTGAACGCAGCCACGTAGCTCCTTTAAATTAGTATTTTTGGGTTCCTTAGGGCTTGCTGACAAATAATATGTAAAACGTTACGCAAATAGTCCAGGAATTAATAAATTATACCCAAAATAAAATATTGGGGGTGCCTGACAGCATAAAATCATTTCTGCTCATAAGATTTTTTTTTAACGTGTTTGAAAAAAATTTACGTTACAGAAATAGCCTACCATGTAAACTCCAAATTGATTGGAGCGCAACAAATGAAAGCCTAACCACGATTGGTCGGGCTATAAATACTATCTTGGTTGTTAGGGGAAACGGGGACAGGTAACATTTTTTCAAACACTTGTCGAAACGTGGCTCATTGGCCAGTCTCGCTGATATACACACTTGGGAGCGTTAGTTCGAGACCACTTGTTTAAAATAGCTTGATAAAGCATCAGTGCGTTGAAGCCAGCATATATTTGGCTAAATAAAAAGCCTGGAAGATAAGCAGAAGGAAATTTGTGCCAGTTTGTGCCAGAATTCATTGCTAATCAACGTATCTGTGTTATTCGTATGAATTGTGGTAAGCTTGAACCATTTAATATCTTTTAATGAAAATTGAATGTGAATTGTTGATTTATGCCTGTATATATATGTGTAGTTCAGTGGCAAACGTGAGGTAAAGCCTAAAATGCTCCAGCCTGAACAGAGGGTGTCGGAGAGAAGTAAAACGGCATGGAATGGCCAAACAGTACACTGACACCTGGATGATTGACTAGAAATAAATAATGCTGGAAGTGCAGAGGCGTAGTAACCATTAAGGATGGTAATGCTGGTATAAAGTATTTCAGATGAAGCTGACTGTTGGCCTAACGCTCTGAACGCAATGTTTGTGCTGTATTGTGATCAGTGTAAAAGAGAATATAAATTAGTTATGAAGTAGAAGGTACATCCTTCTTGATTTCAGGGACAGTGGTCTTGATGGTACTGAGCAGCATCTGGTCAGAGATTTGCTGAATCCAGAGTCGGACAGCATACTCCTTGGTCTTTTTAGCTATCAGTGAGGTGTCTCCTGAGCCCAGAGGAGAATTCGAGCAGAGGAGTCCTTTCCTGCCGCCATCACTCAAGATAAGCAGAGTTGGCCAGCTGAGCTCAACATTATGTCCCCCTCATCTTGAAATAACTTTATAAAAATACTATTCAGAGGGGAATTTACTTGTCTTAAAATCAGGAACTGTGAACATCTCCAATACTGGTCCCTAAAGACAAACTATTGAAGTCATGATGACAAATACCAACAGAGCTTGAACAAAACAAAACCAGTATTACCTCATTTTACTACTACACAACTGACACACATAGAACATTTGTACTAATATATGTCACTACAATATTCATATTAAATACATTCTGTACATAACTTGTAATTTAAATTGATTGGATTCCTGGTTCCCTTGTAGTTGAATCAGGACACATATTCATTCATGCTAGTAATGAATACATATTGTTATTTGAACCGTTACGAGTGACTTCTTTAAGCTATTCTCATAGAGTGTTATATGTATGTGAGTGTCACAGTGTTGTTAAGAGTAGTGGATTAAATTAAATTGTTTATCTGTCTGTTGTTGTGACTTACACTTCACCATACACATACCCTAGACACATAACGTAGCATCACACTATTCCAGAATAATTCTGACTGAGATATATAGATATGTGGTAGCAAGTAAGGTTATCTATAATACACTACTCTTAATAGATATAGATACCTTCACAGCTGATCTCAGTCAGTACACTAAGTTCCCTATAAGTATTTATAACATCCCACTTCACCACATATATTGGGGGCTCGTCCGGGATTTTGAATCTTTAACTATTAAAAATATTGGGGGTAATTCACTTCAGGGAATATAAGAATTAAAAGGTATCCTTGGGTGGAATTAAATAAGGTTGAGCTCACGGTGCCTGTGTTGTCCATTAGAGATTGAATTGTTGGTTAGACATTGTATAAATTTACATAATAGACAATGGCGGACCTGGCCAAATTTCGATCTGCTGCGGTTCAGACTGCAAAAGAGTTAGGATTAGATGGGCAAGTTATGGTTGCCTATGTCACGACGGAATGTGACAAATTTATTGAACGTGAAGAAAGAAGGTTTGAAGCCGAAAGAAAGTTAGAGGCTGACAGGGAAATTAAGAAGTTACAATTTGAAGCTGAGGCTGAGACTAAGAGGTTGCAAGCTGAGGCTGAGACTAAGAGGTTGCAGATTGAGGCTGACAAAGAGGCTAAGAAATTGGAAGCAGAAGAGAAGAGAAGAAATTAGCTGCAGAAAGGGAAGCCGAGGAAAGAAGACAGGCTGCAGAAAGGGAAGAGAGGAAATTAGCTGCAGAAAGGGAAGCAGAAGATAAAAGATTACAAAGGGAACATGAGTTACGACTAAGGGAGTTTGAGTTTCAAGGCCATGCTCCTGAAAATGGTGCCAGTCCCTTTGCCTCTGATGCTACGGTTACTCAAGGAGCCTCAATCTCAGCTATGAATTTTCATTTAGATCATTTTGTTGAGAAAGACGATGATATTGAGAGCTATATAAATAGGTATGAACTATTAGCTACCACGTATGGGTTAGAGAGAGAAAGGTGGAGCTTAAAGTTATCTCAGGGACTTCGTGGGGCAGCTTATGAAGTTTTTGCAAAAATGAGCAGAGGTGATCAGGAAAATTATGACATGCTAAAGCAGGCTCTTTTGTTAAGGTATGAAAAGAATGCAGAGTTTTACAGGAAAAAATTTAGGAATGCTAAACTACTGTCAGGTGAAACCTATCACCAGTTCTCTGCACGCATAGAGACATACTTGGAGAAATGGACTTCTCTGGGGAAAACCCAAGATCTTAAGGAAATGGTCCTTATAGAGCAACTAAGAGAGTCCATGGCTCCAGACCTGAGAAAGTTTCTCATGGAACAAGGTGCAGAGAGGCTGGGTGAGTTGCTAAATGTTGCTGAAAGGTATCAAGCAGCTCAAGCAGAGGTAACAGGTAATAAAAAGAAACAGGTGGACAACTTTAGGGCACCACAGAACTTTAATAAATTTGATCCTAGGGATCAAAATAAAGGTAAGCACCAATTTGATAGGCCACGGTATGACAATAAAAATAAATTCCCACAATTCGATGAAAGGAAATATGATGAAAGAAAATCTTTCAACCAAGGAAAAAGGTGGTGTAAGAATTGTCAGATGGACAATCATGACACTGACCGTTGCAGAAGGAAACCTGTGTATATAGCAACCCTTCAGGTCAGGTCGACCTCAAGACAGGAGGAGGATATTATGTTAGATACCACTCCAGAAGAGATGAGGAAGGCACAGGCTGGGGATAAAACACTCAAGCCTTGTTTCAGAAAATTGTCAACTTGTCATACAACTCCAGGCAAGGGAGATTTTTTCATGAAAAACAAGTTGATGTATAGGAAGGCCGGAACTAGATCCCATGGTCACGGACAGCTGGTTCTTCCAAAAAGATATAGGACAGAATTAATAAGGAGCCTACATGTGAAACCAGATGGGGACCATGAGAAGATAGGTACCATCATTCAAAAGGTGGCTCACAATTATTATTGGCCCAAAGCAAGATGGGACATTGAAAATTTTGTAGAAAGGTGTAGCATAGCACATGAGGGAACACCCACAAGTGGGAACATGGATCAGGACCTGGACACGCCACGGGGCAAAATTAGGCCTGATAATAAAAAGAAAAATAGATTTGATAAAGTGGACCAAATGGAATGGGAAGCCCCTTTTCACGGACAAGCTTCACTTAACTGTTTTACAATGGCCACTATGCGGAGAGTGCAAAAAGATGTCTTACCCCATGATAAGCCGAAAATCCCTCAATCGGACTTAAACAAACTGGAGGAAGAGGATGTAGAGAGGAAATCTCTCATCAAGAATTTTAAGAGGGGAGACAGCCCCAAAAGAAAAATTGGTAGCGGTCGTTTTGTGAATGATAATTCTGGGAGGAAAAATCATCACTATAAAGCTTCGAGTGGAAGAGACCATACCGGTGCATGGACAAATAGGTCCACACAATTAAAGGTCCATATGTAGCTTTGTTAAGAACGTGGACTGATGAAAAGGCAGAGGAAAACATTACATCTTCATACCAATATGTGAATGAGCTGACCACTCGGTTGAAAACTGGCTGGAAACTTGCCAATGAAAATTTGAAACAAGCCAGGAAGAAACATGCTGCCTATTATAACAGGAAGGCGAAAGACAGAAATTTGGCTGTGGGAGAGAAAGTACTGCTTCTTTTGCCTGGGAGTCAGAATAAGTTACAAATTGGATGGCAGGGTCCATATACAGTTCTAGAGAAGGTGTCTAGAACAAATTATAAGATAGATAAGAAGGGGAAAGAAAAAATCTATCATGTGAAACTCCTGAAGAAATATTTGGAAAGAGAACATCAGGAAGAGACACACTTGTTGACCTTGTCCATCGCCATGGAGATGAAAAAGGAACCACTTTCATCATTTGAATATCCATTACACCCCTGTGAGACAGCAGCACAGGTGAAAATCAGTACACATTTAACGAAAACTCAGAAAGAGAGAGTGCAACAGGTTCTAAAGAATCATGCAGAGGTGTTAACAGACCGACCAGGGCATACAAACCTATTGGAATATGATATGAAACTCATAGACTCCACACCTGTCTGTATGAAACCATATTCGATTCCGTTTGCTAAGGAAAAAGCTTTGAAGGAAGAGATAGACTATCTATTGAAGGAAGGAATTATTTCGCACAGTGAGTCTTCGTATAGTTCCGGTGTTGTACTTTTAAGGAAGCCCTCTGGAGAACATAGACTCTGTATAGATTACAGGAGACTGAATGCTATTACAGAAGGACAGGTGGATCCATTGCCGGATACAAATCAGCTGTTTGCCAGACTAAATAAAGCTAAATATTTCTCAAAAGTGGATCTGAGTAAAGGATACTATCAGATTCCAGTAAAGCCTGAGGTTAGACCATACCTAGCTTTTAGTACCTCAGAAGGACACTATGAGTTTAATAGATTGCCATTTGGATTGAAGAATGCGCCTAGTGTCTTCTCTAGAATGATGAGAAAATTATTGGATCCTCTGAATAATCCCTGTATAACAAATTTTATGGATGATATCCTTATAGCAACAGAAACATTTGAGGAACACATTGACTCTCTGAACATGCTGTTTGATCGACTTAGGGAGGCAAATTTAACAGCCCGACCAACCAAATGTTGCGTTGGATGTAAAGAATTGGAATTTTTGGGACACACAGTTTATCAGGGAAACATGACCCCTGACCCAAAGAATTTAGAGAAACTACAGAAAGCCCCGAGACCACAAACCAAGAAGGACGTGAGATCCTTTGTCTCATTATGTGGTTTCTACCAGAAGTATATCAAAAACTTTAATTCCATATGTGCACCTTTAACGGAAGTGACACGTAAAGGACTTCCAGATCGCATTACATGGACACCACAATGTGAAATGACTTACCAAGAATTGAAGGAAAAGCTCACAAGTAAACCCATTTTGAAATTACCTGACTTAAGTCAAGAATTCATAGTAAGGACGGATGCAAGTAATATTGGGTTAGGTGCAACTTTACTACAGAAATCAGATGCATTGGATGGGGAATTAAGCCCAGTGGCATATGCTAGCAGAAAGTTGAATAAAGCTGAAATCAACTACTCAACTAGCGAAAAAGAATGTCTTGCAGTAATATGGGCAATAAAGAAATTCAATATTTATCTATATGGGAAGGCATTTAAGTTGCAAACTGACCACAAACCTTTATCGTTTTTAGCACAGGCTAAGCATGAGAACTCTAGGTTACTCCGATGGTCTTTGCTTCTGGCTCCATATAATTTTAGCATTGAATATATATCTGGAAAAACCAATCTGGGAGCGGATTTTTTAAGCCGCCATCCGTGTGATGAGAATCACCGTAAACCCCAGAAATAATAATAAATTTCTCTATGTGTATATAGAATAAAGGACTGACATATAATGTCTGTTTTAAGAGGGGAGGTGTCATGAAATATTCTAATCCACATATATAAATTATTAGGTAAATATGAAGCCTAACAAATAAAATTAATAAAGAGAAGAGCAATGGTAAAATAACAGTGCTGTCACAAGGAATGTACTCGAAATCCCCCTTGTTTTCTGCTTCGTCTGCAAATTGTAACGCTTTCATGTTGATAGTAAAAGCTTACTGTATATTACCCGCCTTCTTCAATGAAACGTGTGCTGCATTTCTAAGAAAAACATTGAGAGACTGCGTAATGACCTAAATTAATCCTAACATTAATTATATTACGTTACCAAAACGAACGAACAGATGGACAAAAGGATGGCGAGAGGGGAGGGCTGAAAATCAGGAACGCATGCAACACGCGACGCGCGATATACAAATGCTGGCATCACGCGTGTAAGTCTACAAGCACTAACTTTTTCAGACGGACAGTGATAAAATACACTACCCTTTCCCAGAGTTAGGTTTATAAATCATAACAAACTCTTATTAGAAAAGACAACATTAGATGGGTTTACGTTTGAACACATAACAGTACCCAGACAGCACATCTTCCAAACAGGAGGTAGAAGAAATTGCATATTTTGAACGCAGCCACGTAGCTCCTTTAAATTAGTATTTTTGGGTTCCTTAGGGCTTGCTGACAAATAATATGTAAAACGTTACGCAAATAGTCCAGGAATTAATAAATTATACCCAAAATAAAATATTGGGGGTGCCTGACAGCATAAAATCATTTCTGCTCATAAGATTTTTTTTTAACGTGTTTGAAAAAAATTTACGTTACAGAAATAGCCTACCATGTAAACTCCAAATTGATTGGAGCGCAACAAATGAAAGCCTAACCACGATTGGTCGGGCTATAAATACTATCTTGGTTGTTAGGGGAAACGGGGAAAGGTAACATTTTTTCAAACACTTGTCGAAACGTGGCTCATTGGCCAGTCTCGCTGATATACACACTTGGGAGCGTTAGTTCGAGACCACTTGTTTAAAATAGCTTGATAAAGCATCAGTGCGTTGAAGCCAGCATATATTTGGCTAAATAAAAGCCTGGAAGATAAGCAGAAGGAAATTTGTGCCAGTTTGTGCCAGAATTCATTGCTAATCAACGTATCTGTGTTATTCGTATGAATTGTGGTAAGCTTGAACCATTTAATATCTTTTAATGAAAATTGAATGTGAATTGTTGATTTATGCCTGTATATATATATGTGTAGTTCAGTGGCAAACGTGAGGTAAAGCCTAAAATGCTCCAGCCTGAACAGAGGGTGTCGGAGAGAAGTAAAACGGCATGGAATGGCCAAACAGTACACTGACACCTGGATGATTGACTAGAAATAAATAATGCTGGAAGTGCAGAGGCGTAGTAACCATTAAGGATGGTAATGCTGGTATAAAGTATTTCAGATGAAGCTGACTGTTGGCCTAACGCTCTGAACGCAATGTTTGTGCTGTATTGTGATCAGTGTAAAAGAGAATATAAATTAGTTATGAAGTAGAAGGTACATCCTTCTTGATTTCAGGGACAGTGGTCTTGATGGTACTGAGCAGCATCTGGTCAGAGATTTGCTGAATCCAGAGTCGGACAGCATACTCCTTGGTCTTTTTAGCTATCAGTGAGGTGTCTCCTGAGCCCAGAGGAGAATTCGAGCAGAGGAGTCCTTTCCTGCCGCCATCACTCAAGATAAGCAGAGTTGGCCAGCTGAGCTCAACATTATGTCCCCTCATCTTGAAATAACTTTATAAAAATACTATTCAGAGGGGAATTTACTTGTCTTAAAATCAGGAACTGTGAACATCTCCAATACTGGTCCCTAAAGACAAACTATTGAAGTCATGATGACAAATACCAACAGAGCTTGAACAAAACAAAAACCAGTATTACCTCATTTTACTACTACACAACTGACACACATAGAACATTTGTACTAATATATGTCACTACAATATTCATATTAAATACATTCTGTACATAACTTGTAATTTAAATTGATTGTGATTCCTGGTTCCCTTGTAGTTGAATCAGGACACATATTCATTCATGCTAGTAATGAATACATATTGTTATTTGAACCGTTACGAGTGACTTCTTTAAGCTATTCTCATAGAGTGTTATATGTATGTGAGTGTCACAGTGTTGTTAAGAGTAGTGGATTAAATTAAATTGTTTATCTGTCTGTTGTTGTGACTTACACTTCACCATACACATACCCTAGCCTTCCTCTGCTCCGTTTATCTCCGACTGTTCCCTGGAGGATCGTTTTCGAAAGGGAGTCATGACGAGTTACATGCCCAAACCAGGCGAGCTTTCGACGTTTCACTACTGACAAAAGTGGTTCTTGGTGGCCTGCATAGGTGCTTATTTTCTCTCTAACATAGACATTTGTTTTGTGCTCTTTATATCAAATGCGCAAAATTCTTCTATAACATTTATACTCGAAAGCCTGAATCCTTCGCTCCGTATCTGCAGTGTGTCCAGCCCTCACACCCATACAAGAGAATAGATAATACAAGTGATTTGTATAATTTAATCTTCACAGGAAAACTGATGTTACTTTTCCAGATCACATTCAGCCTTGTCATGGCAGCTGAGGCCATCTCAAGTCTTGTCTTGATTTCTTTACTTGATCTTCCATCACTACATATAGTGGACCCCAGATATTTAAAGGTGTTAACTTCTCCTAAGGTTTCCCCATTTAACGTAATGCTGGTCGGAACATGTTTCTTATGGGTATTCACCAATATCTTGCTTTTTTCTATATTAATTTCTATCCCATACGTTCTTGTTACTTTCTCCAGTCTAGAGGTAATGTCTTGAAATTCTAAATCATGTTCCAGCTATAAGATCGATATCATCAGCAAAACGTAGATTGCAAAGAGGTCGGCCTCCAATCGATATGGTTGTTTTATAATCGTAGAGAGCCTCCTGCATAATATGTTCTAGATATATATTAAAGAGCACTGGGAACATGATACATCCCTGACGAACTCCTACAGTTGTTTTGAAAAATTCTCCAATGTCATTGCTTGCAAAAACAGCCAATACAAACAGAAATTAAGGTAAGAAAGTAGGGATGGATAAGACATACACTCAGAAGAGAAAAATCAAGCATAGCCAGAGTTGCCCTTGACTGGAACCCACAGGGGAAAAGAAGAGTGGGGAGGTCAAAGACAACTTGGACAAGAACTGTTGAAGAGGAGGGTAGGGAAATTGGAATGACTTGGGCACAGATGAAAAAGACAACCCAGAATAGAAATCGATGGAGAGCAACTGTTTCTGTCATATGTTCCACAGGGAACGAAAAAGGAATGATGATGATGATGATAAATATTCTTGTGAAGGGTAGGGCTGCGGGCGTGAGGCCTATCTTTATGATTTCCAACTGCCGAGGGCTTTTCAACGTACGCACCTTGCACTCTGGGGCGTCCTATTTTTAGCCAATATCCGTGAAGGCTAGGTATTCGATCTCACCACCCAGGAGACCAGAGGGGAGTATGACATCATTAGGACCACTGGTTCTGAAACAAATTTCCATAAATTATATTCCCTCTACTGGGAATCGAATCCGTACCTATAGAATTCGATGAGGACACCATACCTCTTAGTCACTCCGACACATTATTTTAGCGGGATATGGAATTAATTACGCCTTCAAGATAGGAGCAACGAGACAGCGCTATTCCGTCATTTCCTTAGACTAATTATGTAGCAGCCATAAGCGTTATCTAAATATAGAACGCTAGTCATGTCCGCTGACGGACAACGGCCAAATCAAACTGTCCGGATGTTAACCGCGCAAAGCTTAACATCTCAATATTCCTTTTCATTTGGATTGCAAGACGCAGAGAGAGAAGTCATCGAACCAGAGTTGATCTGCAGTTGTCTTGGAAACTTGAGTTATAAAGATAATATTATTTTTCAACATTTCGAAGTCCTTATAGTGCTAGAAAGAGTATAGGACTATAGGTCTACCATTTATTTGGTATCGTGATTAAATAATTATATAGTTCATTCAATGTTATTTTTTTTTGCGTGAATTCGGTTTTAGATCTAACTTTATTCGGACATGGCATGGCTGGAAGTAGATGATCCATGTTCAAGACATAGAACACGTGGCCGGCACTGACATATTCAGTTATTATAATATGTGTGTAGATGAAATTAATCGTGAAGTATTTTCACATTGTTTGTGGCTAAAAGAATCTTCAATTATCTTATGCCAATCCGACATGTAGTCGGTACTGATGCCGAAATATTTTATTTTATTATGACGAGCGCTGCAATTTATTAATATAATACAGCTTACTAGTATAGATTTCTGTGTTTCGGTAGACTGATAATTTGGTGTACATATTAGTAAGATCGCCTATAGCTAATTGGAGTTAGCTTTCATAGTTTGATAATTTAAATAGCTTTGTTAAGCCATTATTTCTATTATTTAGTATTATAATGTAAGGTTACTATAGAATTTACAACCACGCGGCTTTATGTAGGTTGTTAGCGTGGCTGTATGCTATTTTCGCAAGATGACATAACCATGAGAGCACGTGTTATGACTGGGTATCTGTGGCTGGTTGATCATGGCTGACTGTGGTGAGCGTATGTTTTCTGGCTGGTAAGTGTTATTATTTATGCTTTTGATTTTCACTTAGACACTGTTTTTATATATTGTTTTTCAGAACGTCCACGAACACTGTCTGGGTGTTCGGTAGAATTAAATGTTGTTCTATATAAAGCTTTGTGTTGCATGAATTGCTAATTCTGCTGCTGAGAGGGTTGCAAACAACCAATAATTGCAACCCCTGTCAAACGATCTTTAATTGAATTTTCTTAGTGCATGGGTCTTGGGTGTGAGGTAGCCACGTCGACATAAGTTCGCCTCAACCACACCCGGCCCCTGTCACAAATGGCGTTGTCGGCAGGATTGACAGACAGCACGCAGCGAAGCAACCCTTCGGCAATCAGGGCAATAAAGGCAGGAACTGTAGAACACCAAGGTCAGTGCAAGGCAGGGAATAGGATCATCCAGCTTATCATTGTATTCACTCAACTCGACTAGCGACTAGATGGCGGCACGCAACACACGTGCTACTAGTAGGTTCGATAATGAAGATGTGGCTGAAGCGGATGACCCTGTAGTGGAACTGGAGCCTCAACCAGAGAGAGTGCGGTACATCATGGTACCCACTCACAAGAAAGTGCGGTAATTTGGGGAGCGTAAAGGTCCTACCGCTGAGGAATATGTAAGGGAGGTGAGAGCTGCCTGGAGAGTAGGGATGATGAGTAAAGAGGACCAGGCAGATGTTATTCTTGACAATGTGACCCCAAGTGTATGCAGGGAGCTGAGGATTCAGGCTGAGGACGATGACCCGGAAGCAATGCTACATTCCATTCTTAGGGTGTATGGGGAGCGTCGAAGCATCCCAGAGCTAATGACCACTTTTTACTCTACCCGGCAAGGTGCAGGGGAGTCTCTTTGGGAATTCTCCCATCGCATCCACGAGGTATTCGAAAGTGTTGAGCACTAAAACAGAATATTGTCACTCCTTTAAAGCGATCCATCCTCGGGACCAGTTTGCTGATTTTTGAGAGATGATCTGCTAAGAAAGTTCGCAAAAGAAATGATCATTAAAGAGCCTACAGCATCGTTCATGTCGGTGAGAGACTATGCCCTACGAGTTTTAGGTACCGAACCTGCTTCTGGGGCTGGCGTTGCCAGTGTCGAAGTGACAAGATCAGAGACTGTGCCAGATACTCATGCATTAAACTTAGTGGAGCGGCTGAAGGTCCAGGTGGCTCAGTTACAAATTAAGCTTGATGAGATGTCTCAGTTGGCAGTTAGCGGTTTTAGATGTAGAAGGCTAGGCCATGTACAGAATTGATGCCCACGGGCACTAAACTAGACCCCTCTGCGGCTAGGAGTCAGGCCACAGAAGTGGAGCAGAATGACTGAGAGATAAAGATAATTAGTGGCCGACTGGAATGTGATGTAATGATAGCAAGGAAGAAAGTCAGGTGTATTCTTGATAAGGGGTCCCAAGTTTCAGCTGTTACGGAACAGTGCTTTCAACAGCTTTTTGGAGATCTGGTCCTGGATGAAAGTAAATGGGTGCGACTAACTACTGTGATTGGTATGACAATTCCATCTAGTGGTGGATGTTAAGATTGGAGAGTGTCATGTCAAGAACTGTGGCACCTAAGTCGTTAAAAGTTTCAATGGGCCTGACAAAGTGCCTGGTATAATAGGCACCAACATACTGGCAGAAGTAAAAAACATCCACCGCTTCCTCAAGTGGCAAGCTCCAAGAAAAGGTACACAAGAGGTAAGGTTAGATAAGTTGAAGATGTGGGTTGCAGGAGGAAGAAAAACCTACATGCCAGCTCGACTGATTGCTACCATACAGGTGAAATGCAGAAGCTCAAGATCAGAGAGAACAGTGCTGTTTGAACCCTCAAGGGACTTGGCTCATAAAGGACTGTTAATATGTCACACACTGATTGTACTCAGAGGAGGCTTCATAGTTGTTGGAGCTCAGGCCGTGGAGATATCTGCACAGCCAGGATGCCCAGCCACTGTTCCTGTTAGCAGCCCAGTTGATTTAAATGGGTTTGAGGGCAGTCAAAATGAAAAGCGCCATCTACAGAAGTTACTACAACAATATGACAGCCTGTCCGCTAAAGACGAGAATGTCGTAGGGTATACAAGTAAAGTATCTCACTCAATTCAGTTGACAGATGATACACCAGTAAAACAACCCTACAGGCGCATTCCTCCAGCTTTTTACAAAGAGGTGCAAGACCATGTTCAGGTTCTCCTCGACAAACAGATTATACAAGAAAGTTCAAGCTCCTGGGCTTCGCCTATTGTGCTCGCGCGGAAGAAAGATGGCAGACTGCGATTATGTATAGACTTCAGAGCTCTCAATGCCAAGACCAAAAAAGGATGCACACCCTCTTCCCGGGTGGAGGAATATTTAGACGCTTTAGGGGGAGCAAGAATATTTTCTTCACCAGATCTAGTAAGTGGCTACTGCCAGGTAGCCACGAGGACAGAGGATCAAGAGAAAACAGGGTTCACCACACCATTTGGATTGTATGAGTACACTAGGATGCCTATGGGACTAGCTAATTCAGCCAGTATTTTTTAACGACTGATGCAGAGTTCCATGCACGATATGATGTTCCAGCTGTTACTAGTTTATCTAGACGACATTCTTGTGTACTCAACTGGCTTTACAGAACACCTGCAGCGGCTTGAAAAAATGTTCCAGTGGTTGCAGCTACTAGGTCTGAAGATGAATGGGGCTAAATGCAGTTTCTGCAAGCCAAAAGTGGAATTGTTGGGCCATACGGTATCTGAAGAGGGCATTGGAGCAATGGAGGACAAGATACAGGCTATCAAAGAGGCATCAATACCCAGAACGCAGACAGAGTTACGCGTATTTCTTGGCCAAGCCAGTTATTCTCGGAGGTTTGTGCCGGGTTTGCCACTATAGCACGCCCAATGCATGAACTGGTGGCTCAGTTAAATGAAGGCCAAGATCCACAGGGTAAACGAAAGTCCAAGAAAGCTGCCCTAGGAGAAATGTGGACCCATGAGTGTGATGATGCTTTTAAGCAATTGAAAGCTATGCTAACATCTACTCCTCTTCTTGGTTTCACAGATTTTTCTTTGCCATTTATATTAGAAGTGGATGCCTCATACCAGGGACTGGGTTATGTACTATCACAAGTGCAAGATGGCAAGAAAAGAGTGCTAGCATATGCCAGCGACACTCTGCGACCATCAGAGAAAAACGTCAAAAGTAGCATGAAACTAGAGTTACTAAGTTTGAAATGGGCTTTGACGGAGAAGTTCAGGAGTTATCAGCTTGGTGCTCAAGTTGAGGTTCACCGACAACAGAAGTTTGGTTCTGTGGCAAAAGTCTAAGCTTGATGTCGTAATTTTTGATGAGATAGGTCTGAGAAATTTATGGTCCCGTCCGAGCAGAGGGGATAGTGATAACTCTGTGAGAATAAGGGGTAAGAAATAGATTGCGGTTTCACGAGGGTGATAGGGTAAGAGGAAGGACAGTCTCTGAATCGAGTAGTTGCTCTAATCCAGCCTATCTTACGACATTAATTTAACTGCAGACGCACTTACTCTATGCTAAACAATTTTTGCAAGTTACCCTACACTCATGTACACACACCAATTTGGTGACACAAATGCACAAACGTGAATACAAACTACGTATAACATATAATGGGACAATGAGGTTGACCAACACGGTAAGTAAAAGGTTATTAGGTTTATTATCACTAAACAAAAAGCACAACATCAATCATGTTACATTTATAAAGCATAGTTACAGACAAGGTGGGAAAAAAAAATAGTATCTCAATAGGCCCTCCCCTCTATTGTAAAGGAAGACATCCCAAAAAAAATTACTATCAGAGGTAATTAACCCACAGAGAGATTCAATTTTAACATTGGGATATGCAATAATCAGTAAGGGGTATAGGAACAGGTTCTTAATTTTTAATCTATCCCGTGACTAAGCAGATTAGGGAGGGACAGAAAAAAATACAGAAAAAGAAATTAAGTGTACTGATGTTAGCAAGAAAACATAAAATTAAGGTTATCTAATTTCGTTCATTCAATGCACGCATACAGTGCATCTGCACTTACCAATCGTTAAATCAGGCATTCCATGGAATAAAAAAAAAAAACTCTAGCAAGTACTAAAACAATCAGAGTCTTTTGCTTTGTCTATTTCAGCCCCAGACTGACGGGGTTTGCTGTCGGCTATTTTTCCGTAGTCGTTGAAATCGAGGCGTTACTTTTTGTTCCAGGATATTCCTCTTTTCACTGCAGTTAGTGTTTGGGGTAAGGGTTTTATGGGGTGGCACTGTCCTCCGAATTGAAAAAAAAATATATATATATATAGATACATTGGTCCGGTGGGGTCTCGCCGCTGGTAGCTAAGACACTCTATGGCATGATGACAAAAAGAACTTTCGAAAAATGATACTCCTCGGCTGTTCAATGAGTGATGGCAGAGTATGACCAGTGAGTTTTCTTTAGGTGGTTAATCCAGTAGGAAAACGTTTACTGTCATGCGTAAAAAATAGTGATATAAATTCTGCCACAGCAGATCAGTAATATTTATGGAATGGCTTCTGGCATTGTTCTTCTCCATTTATACTTTAAAAAATGGGTTATTGTTAAAGTTCTTGGTTATACTACTCTCATGGATGGAGAGGTGGACCACATAGGGGTGACAACACGAAGGTTTTTAACCACAATAATCCCTGGATGTGTAAGAACCAAAGTCATTTTTTTCGTACGCCCGCTAATACTCGAGGCGAAATCTCAGGTTATTATGTCTAACCTAAGACTGATTTTACGTGAGTATCCCTTTTTTCTTGCACAGAGACAGATGTCCCTCGTTATTCAGGCAGATACTCGCCGATTTCGGAGGTACCCATTAGAGCTGGGTCGGCTCAGGAGCCGCCAGTCCCTGGTCGACGACACTTCTTCAAATGTGCTCGCTAGGGCTCGAGTTAATCCAGTCCAAATCCCGGTCGACGAAAAATCTTCAAATGTCCTCGCCCGGGTTTGATCCTGGGTCACCCGGTCGCCAGCACAGTGTGATCACCACTACGCTAGTGCGGGTCCCATGCCAAAGTCAGTAAGACTATAAGAAACGTTAGGACGCAAGGTATGACCAGCCTATATATGTAGAAAATAGATAAACGTGTAATATCCTGACACGCGTTAATTTTTAAGTAAGACTATTTTAACCACTCCGGTATTTAATTATATATATTAAAAACCCGCGAGTGTCTAGTTTATCTTAACGGTTTTACACGAGATATGAACTCTAGTAGTTTAGAAAATTACACTCGTATGAATAGAATTAAATTGCGTTCTCTAAATTATCCACCGCCTAGCGTCTATTACTTAATTTAAGTATCTCTTACTTGGGAAATCGCGAGTGATTAAATTTTACGTTTATAGCTGGTAAAATTAGCTATATGTTTATTTAATACGTTTAAATTAACACAAAAATCCCAGTGAAATATACTGAACTTTAACACATTAAAACACTTAGTGGCTAATATACTATTATTACCGCAAATCAGAAAACTGAAATAAATCTCCACGCATTTCTATATGAAATCTAGATAAATAAGACTCCAAAATGCGCGCTAGACCATTCAAGAAATCCTGATAGCAAACTGACAAACTGAATTCGGAGAGATGGGCATATATACTAAAACGCTGGACTCTTGTACGTTAATGCGAAAAATAACACTTCTCGTCCAATTTAGGGAATTTTGCTGTTCGTTTCACGAATCAAAGTCTATTTTCACGCTTTTTTGCCGACATGATAGCCGCTTCTCTAGCGGCGGGCGCCTTTAAGGTCCGTTCACTCGGTGAGTAAATTTCGTCCCTTG